>JAWWEO010000017.1:31015-47715 GCA_035582975.1 Ormyrus labotus | reverse complement strand
AGTCACACAGCACCAGCCCATAGAAAAGCCACAAATATACCGACTACTTATTTGCAATCCCTTCCTTATTCTCAACACTCATACTATCAAAAAGAATGGAAGCACGCTAAAATTGCGCTCACCCTCAAAAAGGGGAAGGACCCAAGGAGTCCGGCAAGTTATCGACCAATAAGCTTACTCCCCAATATTAGTAAAATATTTGAAACTATTATCAGCTAAAGAATTATCGATTTCAGTGAAGTGAACCAAATTATACCCGCGCAACAGTTCAGATTTAGAAATAACCATTCAACTACTTACGCGATTAACAAATTAGTTTCAGACGTTTGTTTCGCACTCAACAATAATAAATTAGTCGGAGCCTGTCTCATCGATCTAGAAAAAGCTTTCGATTCCGTTTGGATCGATGGACTCATTTTTAAATTAATTAAAGAGTAAAAAAATACATAATCTTTACTTTGATCCAAGAAACATAATTTAAATAGAAATTTTATTCAATTCATTACTTCAAAAAACGTTTAAGAACTTCATAGAAAATCATATTATATACACGTATTAAATCAGATACACTTGTGTACAATGACATCAAATAAAATTATTGAAATTGTATCCAAGTTATATTACTTAATAACAAAAAATCAAATTTTATAAAACGATTGAAACCCTGAAATTACCATGATTCTCTTCAAATATTGTGCAATTCTTTGCATAGTGGTTCTACGCACTCCAAAGATAGACGTCTCTTCTCTTTAGCAACTTGTCTATAACAATTTGTCACTTTTTCTTCTATAAATCGTCCAACATTTATTTTATTTATTAAGCCTTTTAGGTGAAGCTATTTTAGCTTCACATGAAACAATACATTTACCGTATGAAAGTAAAAAAGCATAATTTAAAATCCCTTTTGTGAATAATACTTTTTACTGCCTTGGTAAAAATTATTAACGCATTGAAAGGTTTGTGAATTATGATTGGAAGAGATTTTAAATAAAAAGCTTTTACAAAGGAAGCTCGGCGACTCAAAAGAGGAAGTTTAGCTTCTGCGAGAATGTTTTTGGGAATACTGATACGATGTCTAAGAGCAGATCTTATAGCTTGAAACTATTTTTCTAATTTGTTCTGTAAGATTTTTTGTTTTCGAAAATAGAATAAATTAGCATAATCTACGATGGATCTGATATAGCTTTTTTACATTTTAATTGGAGTATTCAAGTCGGCATTCCGCGAAATATCGCTCAGAAATTTAATAATATTAAAGGCGTTAGTGCAAGGTTTTCCAACATAGTCAACGTGCCGATGATAAGTTCATTCATAATCAAAAAAAGACTCCGAGAAATCGTGTTGATACACTCTAGGATTGTATGCTTTCCGACTCTGTTTTCCGCCTCTCGTGGTTTAATTTTTTTTTTTTTTTTTTTTTTTTAAGTGTAACAAAACAGTTTTTGTAACAGCAAATTTTATTAACCATGAGTTTAAAGGAAAATATAATGTTCTTGACTCTTATGAGACTGGAAAATTTTAAGTAGATTTAGTTTAAGGCGATGACACTGTTTTTTAAACTGAATGTAATTTTTTGATACATAGAGGGAATAAATAAGGGGGCTAAGAACTCCTCGTTGTGGCAAGACTCGATATAACAGTCTCATGTTTTGCAGCCTACCTAAGTCCTCTTTTTCGAGTCTTATACGGCTCTGCATTGTTGCACTTACGTGCAACAACGGGGACCTACAGTTTATAGTGAATTCCGAACCACTAGCTTTGATGTTATTAGACACTTGTAAATAACTACAGTGGTGTCCCAATATCAGTTTTCGGCGGAGATCGGGATCGAACCAGAGTCCTTCTGGTTAAAGGTCCGACACTCTACCAACTGAGCCATCGCCGCTGATATAACAGTCTATGCTCATAAACTAATGTATCAGTGAAAATTTTCCATTCACGAGTCAAAATTTTAACAAACATAATCAAGCATTGTTGAGAAGTATTAGTAGATGGTATTAGTTCGCTATATTAGTAAATGCCTAAGAAAATCAGAATATGAAAAGGAATGTTCGATAAAAGACTAACACACATCGGCATGTTTACGTGCGAGTCTCAGCGCTGTTAAAATATTAAATATTTTAGAATTAAAATTATTTTTACTGATGTTAATTCTAACATCACAATTCTTATAGAAAAAGAGATAACTCAATTGAAATAAATAATCTGTCATAAATGAAAACGCAAAAGTTAAAATTATACTGTAACGATAGCTTACTCCCGCGAGCAAACTAACGAGCGGCTAGTTCCGAACGCCACCGACAGGCGGCTACCTGTTGCGCCGCTTAGTGCGAGTAAACTAGCAAGCCGCTAGTTCCGAGCGCCACCGCCAGGCCGCTATCCGTTGCGCGCCGCGCCCGCATAAGTATCGCGAGCCACCAGAGGCTCGGCAGCTGCACTCCAGCAGACCGACCGAGGTAAGGTGGTGAAGTCCGACAGGTCTAACAACTGTCCGGGACGACGCCTACCTAACCCCGAAATTGATACGTCTCACCCGTAACTTCAATCCTCCATCAGTTCAATCCCGGTAACGTAGAAACCGGGCCTAACAACCGTGACTACACCACTAGCTACTGCTATACACCTAACAGGCCTAACAACTGTGGGACGTTTTAGCAGCGAACTTTTTCCTTATCCTTTCTGCAAGCTTTTTACTCCACCCGAGGAGCAAAAGTCCGATACCGATCGACCAGATGGGAAATCTGATTCCCCGCGATTATTGTATTTTTTTGATCGCCAGTTTTCACTCCACCCAAGAAGCAAAATGGAAAACCCCGCGATTATTATAAATCATTCTCCATAGTGTTAAGTATATTTTTTTCGCGACGTAGAATAAACGAATTCCAGATGCTAAGTTACCGCATTTTATTTCGTGATTGCGAAATAGTGGAGTAAACTAACTCCACAGCGCACCGATCTGTAACATGGACTATTATTTCTTTTTGTATTATTTTATAAATAATTATTACGGCTGGCCAACTAAGGCTGGAATAAACTCTAGAACTAAGTAATGATAAATACATGTTTCGAAAACATTATTTTCCGGATTCCATACTCAGTTCCTTTAATTCCTAAAAACGACCCTGGCGCACGCCGAAGCCTATCCTTCGGAATTAAAAGGACCCGTTACAATACTATAAAGACTGTAATTTTCTATATTATTTAGAGTATTAGAATGAAAGCCTCAATCTTGGAAAAAGCAAAAAGCAATTTTGTATAAGTTTTGTACACTAATATTGTGTCAACTTCCGGTTCACTTCCGGTACACTTCCGCTTCGCTTCCGGTAATCTTTTGGAACACTTCCGGCTCAGTTCCAGCCCAGTCACGGTTCATTTCATTACTCATTACTCGTGCGTTCAGCGAAATCATAGTACTTACTAAAGTTGGCTGTAGCTCAGGTACATCGCGATCCTTCCAGGCCCGATCGGCGGGTACGAGCTCCACCCCATCACTTAATAATCTGATAAACGTTTCTTTAAAAATGCCTCCGAAAATTTCGGACTGGCGGGGAATTGAACTCAACGTGTTAAGGATATTTGTCTTGGGAGGCAAGAACCTTACCGCCTGAGCCAAACACAGCTCGTAACGACAAATCGATGTTCGCGCTCGAAGGATACAAACGGTGTTTTTTGATTTTGAAATCCTTAAAAATGTCTTAAAACCCTGGCAGGATGGATCAAAACTATGGTTCCATTCACGTTAAGTAGATCAAAATGCATACGGCCGAGTAGTTTAGTCTATCGCAGAGACCACTTTTTTGTGTACCTGTGTATTTAATTAATAAACCAACGAGTAGCATCAGTCCCAAATGACATAAATATAGTAGTTTTCGATACAAGTGAGAGAAAGTAATTTTTTGTCCTAGGCTGCGAAATGACCATTTCCAGAAAAAACCAGGTTCTCATTTTGCGGCCCTCGTACAAAAAAATTAAATATCTACTTACGGAGTGAATAAAGAATGTCTCAGATAGCACGTTTATCGGTCTCGGCTTCGTCTCGGCCAATAATTTACGTGCGATCTGAGACAATCTTTACTTTCTCTTCCTAGGTGCATAATATACTATTATCAGTCTGTGGCCGTTTTCGCCCGGGCGAAGCGAGGATGAAAAGGAAATACGTGGTTAAAATCACGTTCTTGCTCGTGTATCGACAATTACGATTAAGCTGCACTACATGCAAACTTATCATCCTATGTTTTAACTAATGAATTACGTCAAGGCTAAAAAATTATAATATCTCTGGATCAGATGGGCTTACAGACTTATGTCTCGACTCATTTTTGAATCAGAATAGACTATGTGTTGTTTATGTATGTGTTAGAAATCATGAGAAATTGAATTTTATTTTTTACGATGAATTAATGCAACAAAAAAAGAGAACCAATCCAAATTAAAGAAGATCCATTTAAAAGTTCAATACCCTCTTAAACAAATAGCATTAAAAGACTAGAGAATAAGAATTTTTAATTTTGCTTTTTAACTTTGAAAATTTTTTTAAAAACATGAAGTCACTAAATGAAGCACAAAAATTAATTTAATCTACCTAATATTAATTTGTTGTTTCTCCGGTCCTCGAAATCGTGACTCAGCACTTTTAGAATTTTATTATACTCTTCATTATATATATGTATTCAAGTTTTATCATCGCGATCGAGTGTGAGCGAGTGAGAATTTTGGCTAATCTCTTATTATTATGATGTCTTATACTTTTAAGAAAGAAAACATTTGCGTTAGTTTCTTTACATGTGCAGTAAGAATATCATATTTATGTAAAAAACATGAATTAATTATTCACAAGAAAAAAAATTAATTTTGAAACAATTGTATAAATTTTATATTTTTAATGGAATTTTCGTTTTTCTTACCTTCATCATCGGTTTTCAATTTTTTTCTTAACTGATCCATTTTTGCATCTCTTTCTCCTTTCTCGTCTTTTTTCTTTTTTAAAGTAAGTGTTCCAAAATTTCCAATCTTTTCTTTTTCAGAATCCTCTTCTAAAATTTCACGAACTAAGGAATACTCATCATGATTCGTAATTCCAATTTTTGTACAAATAACTACCATGAGATTCTTAACAAGTTGACTATCATCAACTAAGATAGTTTTTAACGTCCCATCTAACATGCGTACTCTTAAAGTTCTTAATTTTTTTCGATACTCTAATAAATATCCGTTTCTTAAAATGTAGTAACCTAAGTTTCGACCAGCTTCAAGCCAAACGCCTTTGTTTACATCTTCGTCAACAAGAAACAAACCATAATCTTTAGCTGTAAAGAACATGTAGCTTATATTATTACAAATCTAAAATAAAGAGTGGCATAAAAATTTAAGCAATTAATAAACAATTTTCAGATTTGAGTTATTTAAAATAAATAATATTAATCGTTCACAAAAATTTTTGCTTATTTTTATGAAACATTCAAAGAAAAATTAAATAAATATTCGTTTTTTAAACAATATTTAAATTTAACATTCATTACATAAAAAACCGCTGCCACTTCATTGACACTTAGCTTCCTTCTAGATAATTTATCGTTTCAATATTTATAGTAATAGTGATGAAATATATTAAGGGTAGGGTTCAGTCAGAAAAAAGTTCTTTATTTTAAATTTTACATTTGTAGATATGTAAAATGTAAAATTTAAAAGTAACTATATTTTAGTAACATAAAAATTAAGAAAGAAAAACATTTTCAGCTCATTGCAATCAAATTTGAAAGAGTTTTGCTTTAAAGTCATCAAAAAAGGGGTTTATTGAAAATGTCTCCTGCGGGGCATAATTTTAGATATCACCAAAAAACAAATTTTTTTCATATGGAATGCCAAAACCTACAACTTTACAGAGGTTTTTGGTATTAAACTTTTTGTTTTTAAAATACAATTTTAAGACCATTTCATGTCTGCAAAACATCAAAAAGGTGAAAAAATGCTCTATTTTTAACAATATAATTATCAATAAAAAATCGAACAATTATTTTAAGGACAAAAGCCTCTGTAACTTTTCTATAAACATAATAAACAGCCTTTGTGCACAGTTTCTGCTGGATCAAATAAAAGTTGCTCCGCAAGAGATATCTTGAACATTGAAAAAGTTGATTTTGAGAAAATCAAGGTTAAAGATTCTCACAGAAACAAGTTGAAAGGTTCCTTACTTAGGCAATTCAAAATTTTCTAGCACCATACAGCAGTTCTTCCTGCCTCCTCAGTAAATTTTCTGAAGGTTGCTGATATTTTTTGTGATTGCGATATGCCTTTCTCTTCTGCTTCTCTGATGTGGATTGCTTTTGCTGCCTGCACATGTTTCTTCTTCTGGAAAAACTCATCATGCTGCTTGCTGGCTTGATCGCTTGGTTTCATCGCAGAGTTTTTAACAGTCCATTATTGAATTGGGAAACAGCATTTGCAACTGCTATTTCAATTCTTTTCTTAGACCCGAACACTTCTTTTGGACACTTTTTCCTGAACTGAATGCAAACTCTCATTTGCATTTGGGTCTTGCCTCTTACATAGTGCATTAACAATTGTTCACTAGAAAGTCTCATAAACTTTTTCCACTACATAATCACAAAGATGTTTTACTGCCCTTACTGGATTCAATGTTTTTAAATAAATTCTTCCAAGCTGCAGAATGAACTAGCAAAACTTCTGTATGCTCTATTTTTGAATCAACAGGTGTCTTTGATGAATTTTTTAAATCACTTTCAGCATTGTCAATTTTTCTTTATTTCACTATACAGAAACTTTTTAGCTGCATATTCCTCTTGTTACTTCTAGTTTTTTGGATAATAATTTCTATTTACTGGCATCATTTTGAAGCAAATAAAAAAATTTACCAGCCAAGGAGAAAAGTAAACTAACAGTAGCTGCCAGTATAATGTGTATGTGCCATAAAATTAGGGTACATTCTCACTGTCACTGTCGAATTCTGACTGCTGTTACGCGTCATAGACGTCACATACTTTGCATTTCGTAACACATTTCGTATTATGAATCAGAAAATTAAAAAAATAAAGCGTTATTCATTTTTATCAAATTTCATTAAAAATTTGTTTTTTTTAGTATTATTATCTAAAAAAATAAGCATTGAAATTTTTTTTTTTTTAACGGAGGGCGCATGTTTTGTTTGCACGAAGTAGATGTTTCTCGCACAAGTGCGCGAAGTAGGCGCATGCGCATATTAATATACTTCGTGCACGATGTGCGAGAAACAAATGCTCGGGCGCTTTTTTATTTATTAATTTTTCATACTCTCTCTTGTTTTTACCACTTCTCACTCCTCGTCGAGGACGTAGTTAGAGTGATTATTTCAGTTCGTTTCGCGCACTCCGTTAGAAAAAATAGAGTTCGATACATGTGAGGTCTCCCACTTCACGCACTTGTATCGAAATATATTATATTTTGACTCTAATGAATGCTTCACACATTCTTTAATACTTCTAGAATTTTTTAGTGGTTTTTGACTGTACGCTACCCTTAATGCAGTATTTTACAAATTGTTTAAATACAATTAACTAACTAAAATATTTTAAAATCATTTATTCATAAATAAATTATATTAACGGCAAGGAGAGTCCATGACCTTTGGTTCATGGATTTTGGTCAGACTGCACAACATCTCTCTCCTTACCACGTGGATGAACTTTGTACAGTTCTAAAGTCTAACGCTGCTCCAAACCGCAGCTATTCAAATTAAGGTATTTGATATAATCGATATCGGTTACTCATCTTCTAACACTTAAAAATCAGTGAATGTGTGCAAAAAGTTTTACATCGATAACTACCTTATGGAATGGGAGGATATTCCATCAGATTAGTTATACAAATGGACAAATAATTACGGTCAGTCATTAAGTCGCAACGCTTGAACAAGGGTCAAACCTCAGTTTAACTAAAAATAGGATTGTAGCACACAGGAGTTGGGATCTCCCATCACCTAAACAGCCTGTAGGGACTCTAGCCCATACGAGCGATGCGCCAAAAGCTTATCTACTAAATCTCTATTTTTAACCTTGAATTTTCAAAGAGATCAAAATGCTACAAATTTTGAATTTTTATAGAGCTTTGAGGTGAAAAGCATGATTTTTGTTATAAAAAAAATCAACGATTTTTTTTAACGAGTTGCAATTATTGAAAAAAAAATCCTTCGTTCATGGACAAGCTAAATATGTATAAAGTAAATCTACAAAAATTCAAACAGATTGGTGGAATAGGTTTTGAGAAATTGTGTCTACCGACTTCGAAAATGTAGTTTTGAGATAAACACGTTTAAAGTTTTCGAACGCTTCTATGAAAATCGACGGGGCGGGGCTTTAAAACGCTGTGGCTCTTTCAATTTAGCCTAATCGTCTTGAAATTTTGAGACAAGCTTCTTAACGAGCTCTACTTTAATATATAAAATTATTGGAGAAATATATATTTCGAAATTGCTGACTGCATGTCCCCCCTTAATTGTTGTAGAAATTAATTCATCTTTTCTACTTTCTTCCGATAATATTTTATAATCGAACGCGCCTACCCCTTCTTCAAAGAAATTCACGTGTAAGAAATCTCATTCTATCATTTCTATATCACCATCATCATCAATATCGAGTATTTTCCGATTTAATTCCGATTTAATTCGTTTTTTACTATTTTCCGCGACACGAACGCGATCGATTTCTCCATACCGTCCTTATATTGATGTGATATGATTGCTGACAACGCGTAATCCGACACGTCACGTGCCAAAATTATTTTTTCATTCGGATCATAATTTACTATAACTTTTGGTGAAATTAATTCATTTTTCACCCATTTAAATGCTATCGAACACTTTTTATTCCATTTAAATTTATCTTTAGTTAGATATATAACAGATCTATAATGGCTTTAAGCTTTTTATCTATTCTTTAAAAAGCGCGCATACAAATTTATTAATTCCAGAAAAGACGCTAATTCCTTATTAATTTTCGGGTGGAGAGCATTAATCATAGCATTTACTTTAGATTTCGCTTTGTGCAACCCCTCTTTGTTTATTACAAATCCCAATACTTCTAGTTTTTACGGCATGAATTTACATTTTTCTTTATTTAATCTTACCCCGCATTCTTCCAATCTACTGCGCACTTTTTTTAAGTTTTGTAATTGCTCCTCAGCAGTTTTATCATCTATTCCTTTTAAGCATTCATCCATCTTTTTCTGCACATCCGCAGGTGTAATAAACCCTTATGTGTTACAATTGTTAATACTTTTGAATATTCTTCATCTACTGGAAATTGCAAAGAAGCATGCCTTAAGTTCAGTTTAGAAAACGTTTTTCCATCCTGAAGCTTAACAAAAATATCATCAATTGTATGCAACGGCTATTTGTCCATGGTAATATATGGATTAATCGTAATTTTAAAGCCACACAAATGTGAATATCCCCATTACTTTAAATACCGGAACAATCAGCGGGACCCATTTGCTCACATATAGTGGCTTTAAATGTCCTAATTTGACTAATCTGTGTATCTCTTTTTCTATTAATGGTTTTAAGGCGTGCGCTACATTTCTACATTTTAATGCGATTGTTCTGGTATTTTCTTTTAAATACATTTTCGTTTTGCTTTTGTTATGCACTCCTGGTGAATCGCTAAATGATTCTTTACTCTTTGAATCGCTCGCCTACGTTTTCTAATTTCATATTATAAATTTTCATTATCTGTCATAATCTGGATGAGGTTTAGTGGGTATGGTTATTTTAATTTATAATTTTTTTTTATTAAATATTAAATTCAATCATAATTTCTTTAATTTAGTAAAATCATAGTTTTCATAAATTTTTTTAACTTGTCCGATCGTCAATCCCGATTTTTTCAGAATTTTAAACACATTTTAAGCATGAAAGCCATATATTAACATTGCACAGGACTATCGCTACAATTTTTAAAGAACAAAAATCTCAAACAAAAATGAATAAAGGGCGTTTTTTTAACCGGAGACTACAATAGGTCGTTTTTAAGACGGCAGCCGAGGTAGAGCGTTTTCGAAGTGACAATCGAGATAGGAAGTTCTTCAAACAATCGCCGAGATAGGGTGTTTTTGAAGCACATGCCGAACCTTGAACCAGCCAAACGGATACGGCGTTTTAATAGTTCAATTATATTTTTTACGCTTTACTTACCAGCGACATTTTTATAACGTTAAGAAATCTTTAAGGGTGCTCTACCGAAATTTCCCAAGTTCGAATTGACTGTGGCGCCTCCTTCAACTATAAATTTCTTTCTTATTTATTAATTTAAAATTAATTGACAGTTTTAAAAGTTTTCCCACCCATATGTAATATCTAAGTAAATTTTTAAAAAAGTTTCATGAAGAAAGGAGTACAAATATTTTTTATACGTATACAAATTTCAATTAATTAATTACACAGCTTTATAAAAAGAAATTTCTGCATATACTCTTATATCTCTCTGTTTTTCGACGCGCTGACTCCGAATCCGAGATCTGTTAATCTCGATTACATCAGGTTTAAGATCATTAGAAGGTTAAATGGGGAAGGATTCATTGAATAAACCTGAAGAATCGTATTGGCAAGTCCAAGCAAAAGTGTCACCCCTAGCGGCAGGCCATCGAAGCTGTGAGGTATAATAAGCAGACGCCTCACGCCTGAACAAATGATTCGATCAGGGGTCACTGTTTAAAACTTTTTAAAAAAGTAAAAATGGCTGTTACAAAAAAATGTGCTATAAATGGGTGCTCAACATATGCAACTATGGGCATATCAATGCATCATTTTCCTACAGAAAAGGATTTATTATTCAAGTGGTTAGATGCACTCAAAGATGCAAACATCACTAAAATATCAGTGCACACAGTAATTTATGACTTATACTTTAAGCTTTCAGACTATAAAAATCTAGGTAAGATTGTGTAGAATAATAACAATAAATTCATATTAAACATTTATATTGTCAGCATAAAATATACTATAATAATTTCAGAAAGTAAAAAAAGGAGATTGAAATCAGATGCTGTGCCATCACAACATCTTTCTCATGATCATATCTTAAATGATGTAGAATCTTTGGGGCAAGAAATGGGAGTAGAAGAAGAAATAGATGCTGTAAATAGTGCTACTGCTCAAGATAATACTCGTGAAAGATTAGAAGTTAGTGAAACGGCAAAAGAATTTTGTATAGAAAATGATGTCAATGACAGAGCAAGTGATCTAGAAAAATTGATGAGCCTGAAGACAAGTGTTAATGAAAATATTGTGTACTTTGCGTTGGAAATGTTAATAAAACAAAAAATGGAGACAGTTGATCAAGATGTTAATACGTTAGATAAGGAAGTTCAAACTAATGTTTATACAGCGGATATAACAGTCCAAACTAATTCAAACACAACCAGCATTGGAGTTCAAACAAAAGCTCGCAGTTTCATGGACTTTTTAAAAACCGACAAAGATTTGTATGCTTTTACTGGAATCAAGTACAATACTCTTTTATACGCTAGTGAAAAGTGCAAAGTTAATAATTAATAAAGAAAGTGATAGACATTTGTATACTTTGGAGGAAAGAATCGTTTTAACACTTTGCAAGTTAAAATTAGATATCATTTCAGTATATTGCAGTGTTATTTCAGATATCAAAGCAATCAGCTTGTAATTATTTTGAAGAAACCATTCATCTGCTATCTTGTATTTTGGAAGAAGCAATATATTTTCCAGACAAAGAAGAAATTGAGCAAAATTTGTCAACCTGCTTTGGTGAATTTAAAGACACCCGGATAATTTTGGATTGTTCTGAAATAGCAGTAAAGAATTCCAAATGTTTATAGTGTCGTTTAAAAATGTATTCACATTACAAAGGACGTCAGATATTGAAAATACTCACTGGAATAACACCATCAGGCCTTATCTCTTATTGCAGTGTTATGGTGGCAGAGCATCTGACAAATCAATATTTTTGCAAAGTGGACTATTAGAAAAACTGATTGCTGGTCAGGATGCAATAATGGTGGATAAAGGGTTCATGATACTAAATGAATGTGATGAACACAAAATAAAGTTAACAAGACCTCCATTTGCTGGCAAAACTAATCAAATGACGCAAGAAGAAAATCTAAGAACAAGAAAAATAGCTGCAGCAAAGGTTCATGTGGAAAGGAGTATTCAACGTTTAAAGAATTTTTATATTTTAAAATGAACAGTGCAGTGGGAGATGACAAAATATTTTGATGAGATAATGATTATTATTTGTGGTCTAATTAATTTAAGTTCACCTATTCTTGATAACTATCATTTTTAGTGGACTTGCCAATACATTGGTTTTTGGACGTGTCGTAATCAGCGACCCCAAAAACCATTGAGTAACAAGTTTCGCAAGAAATAGTCTACTTTTTTCAAATCTGATTCCGCCATATTGGATTAAAGAATTCCCAAGTTTTAACTTCACATTCATAATCAGCGACCCCAAAAATCCCCGAGTAAAAAGTTTCGCAAGAAAGACTCTACTTCTTATGATTTAATGAATTTTAAGTCGCGAGCTGCATTACATATAGTTCACGGCGCACCCGCTACGCGACTACGCGAATACTTACTTGTTAACTAGGCTACTCGCATACGAAATAGCGGCCCATCGTACATATAAAGGACTGGTATACCGAGCAAAGGCATACCCTGCGACAGTGTTTGCTCTAGCTTTCTTTACAATAATTAATAAGAATTAGATACACTTCTCATACGTTTTCAACGTAACGAAAAATATAATTTGAATTAACTAAAATTCATCCTTCAATAAAACGGGAATATTTAGTTAATTAATATTAAACTGGATAAGTGTATAAAAATTATGAACTGTTTTTGTGTTATGTGTGGGAAATGTAATGCTGCTAAGAGTGAACAGAGTGAACTATCAGAGTGAACAATCAGAGTGAACTAAACGATTTGGTAAGAGATCTAGTGTTGTCTAAGTGAATATTACTAATATAAGTTAACTCAAATGAGTTCAAATAGGATAAGGAGGGGATGAGTGAGTGTAAGGTTAATTCAAATGAAACACAGAATTTCGCGGAAGGAACAAGCGCAAACTTTATTTAAAGAAATTTACAGCTACAAAATTACGCCAATACAATAATAATTAAATGCGCGTGAATGATCATTCGCTATCCTAAAGGGTCGAGAGCTCTCTTACCTCTAAAACGCTACACGAGCTCGATCGTCGCTTTTCCTGAAAAGACGCTGAGCCTCACGCAGAAGATGCGGCGTCGCACAAGGTTACTTTGAAACATGTCGAGGGAACCAACGCTTTGGTGATGGACAACAACAGTCGCCGCGTGCAGCACTCGCCCTGAAGTGGTAGACGCCGACGATGCGCACGTGGACACCACTCCGACACTAGCAATTCCTCCAAACACACACGCACTCACACAAATCCACGTGGTTAGCAGCGCGCAATCGCGATTTACGCCCGCGGACGCGACCGCGATTTCCGATGATGTCGCGGACCCGGATACGACTCGATTACGACGTACAAAAGACGAAGAAGAACGGCACGACACGATTCCGATTTCACAGAGTGTGTACGACATCGTGTAACCAATCGCGCCGAAAAGTAATAAGGCGACTGTAGCGACACGATTGAAACGCGATGAGCGCGCTTATTTGAAATTTCAAAATTGATATTCTTTCATCAAATTATCAAAAATCAATAAAGCATAATATATAATGTATAAAAAAATGATTACTAATGTTCAAATAATAATTAAAATGTTTTTATAGTGATTTCTTTAGCAAACGTAAATTTTAGTATATTTGGAAAATTACATTTTAAGCTGTAACTTTTGAAATTTTTTAAATTTGTGCCTGACAATTTTTTTCTACGTTTCGGATAAAGTATGGAATCAAATAATCAAATAAAAAAAAATTGAGTTTTGGAACTTTTTTCAGTATATAACCCCCTTAAGCTTACACAATGTGACATAGACGCCGAAATTGAATAATTCAAAACGTTTTTTTTTCTTTTTTTTTTTATTATAACTCTTAAATTATTTTTTATATTAACATTTGGTTATATTATATATAAATATTTGGTTGAAAAATATTTGTTAAATATTTTTCAACCAAACTAAGTTCAAAATGTTCCTTCACCTAAATGACGTAAAGCACAGTTCGTTTGATATTTCTCAATAATTATTAAGGGATAAACTACCCTACATGTTTCCAAATTTTATAAAAAATTATATAATTATTAAGGGATAAATTACCCCTACATGTTTCCAAATTTTATAAAAAATTTGCATAAAAATTCTAAATTTAAGGAAAAAAATCTAAAAAAATTATGTTTCATAGCATTTAAAGACAAAGTTGACGGAATTTTTGGTTTCTTGAAAAAATCATTTTCTGAGATAAAATTTCCTATTTTCGTGTAATATTGATTGATATTATTGTACGTGGTCAAATATTAAATATATTTAAGTAATATTTATTTTTTAGTTGAAGGGTGAGTGAAAAAACTACCCCTATTAACTTACAATTAAGAAGCTTATATTCCTCCACGAATACGTATGTATATTGTAAGGTTCAAAATGTTCCTTCACATAAATGATGTAAAGCACAGTTTTATTTAACTGTTTATACAAATGAACATTAATTTTTTTAAAGTTTTATCTCTTTTTTTATATTATATTATTCTTCAAAATTTGAGCAGTAATGGTAATCTTCGAAAAAGTGCTTAAAATACAAAGATTTCTTGCACCAAGCACATCGACTTACAGCAACGGTTTTGCAAGATGGGATTTCACAGTGTGTGCTGCAAGAATCTCCAAACCCAGTCAACAGGATTTCCAAATTCTTCAAGTTTTTCATCAATGTGTTTTACTTTTATACCACGAATATTTAAACAAATTTATATATCTTAGAGAGTATAGTTGATTATTCACTAACGACTGTAGCTCGATAATTTTATTTCTCACATGTAATTTCATATCGTAATTCATTAAAACAACATTATCTGAAAAATAGCGAATAAAATTTTTTCAAATTTGAAAACCATAAACACCAAAAGGTTGTATCTATCCCGTAGTTCCAGTCGGTATTTTTTTATAATTATATTTTTGTCGGATGGAATAACGTTCTCAATAATTTTAGAACACACTGTCCGTTCCATGAATCGAGTAATAATAGACTGTTTGTTTCTACATTCGGAACAAAAACATTTTCTAACCAAATTTTGAAGTGATCTAAAATAAAAATTATTTTATTAAATTGCATGCTCTTTAACTATAGATAAAATACAATTAAATATTACCTGAAATAATATTTAATTGTATTTGAGCTTCTAGATACACATTTTTAGGTTTAAATAAACTAGACTCAACTATGGGTCCGAACTTGCCACTTTATTCTTTTAAAACTATAAAAAGTGGAGACAGAAGTTTTCCTTCACCAGATATTAATGGTTGTATCGTATAACTATGAGTTGTTGATGAAATAAATTATGCAAAACATTTAATCTGCTTTTCTCCTTCTACAATTAAAGTTCTACCTTAATGTATCTCTAATTGAAAACCGCTTCGATCAGAGTTATATACGTTCTGCATTCCAATTTTTTGTGCAATTTGCTTGACATCAATAACAAACTTATTCACCATCTTTTCTAATTCTTCAGCATTTGTTTAAGTTTTTTTTGTAATAAATTTATTAATCTTCCTAGATACTATTTTATGGGCTTTTTTAAATCGCTGTAACCATTGTTTAGAATCTTTGAATCTGATATCTTCCCAACCTATTTCTTTTTGGGCTTGCAACATCCATTTACGTAAATCCTGATCATGCACTATATATCCTGCATTAATTGCTTGTTTGAAATTACGTATAGTAAAATCACATATTCTAGCAATTTTTTCTCTATATGTACCGCCCTTATGTAAAGTATTAGCCCAACGATGTAACTGCCTTATAGATGTTACTTTTTTGAATTTCTGCTGTACACTTTGGATACTTAAATTTTGTTTTTCCACTTCTCCAATATTATTATGAAAAGAATAATATGTTTAACTTTATATAGATATGTTTTATAAATATAATAATTACTAATCACATTTTTCACACTTCACAATAAATAGTACCCAAATTTCATCACATGTCAATGTAAAAAGTGGGTGCGAACTTTTATTACCTCTTATCTGAAAACTTCAAATTATTTGAAATAATAAATCTTTGTAAAAACCAAAAAATAGAGAAATATATATTCTTAAATTCTGCAGAAAATATATTTTTTATAGATTTTTCTTTAAATTAATAATTTTTAAGCAATATTTGTAAAAGTTGTAAACAATTTAATTTTTTATAAAAATTATAAAAAATGAATTATAAATTAGTAAAAAAATTGTTCAGTACGTCAATCTTAAAAAAATGATAATCATCATAGCATCTATCACTTATTTTTCTTGTATGTATAAAGGATGTTGATGAGATAATCAGTACACAATTTAAAAAAAATTATATAAAGAACAATATATGTATGTATACGTGGAGGAATATAAGCTTCTTAATTGTAAGTTTATAGAGGTAGTTTTTGCACTCACCCCTCAACTAAAAAATAAATATTATCCAGTGGCACGGTAGTGCCGCGGAGGCGAGTTTGAGGAGCAGACGACGCGGCACCCGTTCCACTATTTACTTCTCGTTTCATGTT
>JAWWEO010000017.1:0-30915 GCA_035582975.1 Ormyrus labotus | reverse complement strand
TTACTTTTCTTTGGCTAATATTTTTATATGACTTAATTTAGTGCATGCATTTTTATTCAAGCTTGCGCGAAATCAAGTTTTGTACACAGAGTTTCAAAAATTCTTTTTTTTAGGACTTTAAATATTCCAATAACAAAATTTATATTTAAATTTTGTTAGCTTTTCATTAAATTCTAAAATGAGCATATAAAAATAAAATAATAATAAAAACGAGATAGTAATGGAACAATAAATTAATTAGGAGGAAGCTAACTGCCAATGACGTGGCAGCGGTTTTTTTTCGTTGCATAAAGCATCCTTCTTTTATTGCACATATTTTTACTCAGATGATCACGTCTTAGCAAAAAATATAAATTATTTCCGAAAAGTTGAATTATTTTAATAGAATCTTAATATTCTTAGAAGATTACAAAGGTAATTAAATTAAATAGAACAGAAAAATATTTCATATAATAATGATCGCAATACCAGATACAATGTAATGAGTAGGTGCCGAGCTTAGGCAAAAGCACTACCCATTTATAACTTTCAGAAATGAGGTTTTATCTTTTTATTTCGAGTCAAGCACTAGACTTTATTAATACATCTAAATTAAATACAAGAAAATTTTGCTTACAGTCCTCGCAACAAGATTTTAATTCTATATACCTTCAAACATCGCAAAATATATAATATATTTAAACCAGCCAAACCAAAGCGCTTTTATCTCGAAATAAAAGCAGGAAAAATCCGACTACTTATGTACGAAGCTTTAGCGTAATTCCGAGACGGCCGTGCTTATGTACAGAACAAATCTGCGAATTTACCGTTCTGTCGCTCAACGGAGGTATCGCATTGCAAAGCGGCGACTCGTGTGCGTGTACACGTCGTAAGAGCGATTCTCCCCTCGCGAAAGAGAGCTGAAATGCAAAACGTCAGGCGATACGCGAAAAGTTTTCGTAGGAGAGAAGGAGGAAACCCGACGTTTAAGGGAGAAACGGCTAATGAAAGGGTTCGCGAGTGTCGGCGAGCGACTGGATGCTTCGCCGGAGAGTGAAGCTCGCACGGTTCGAGAAGGTTCGGATATACTGTAACTAAATTACTTCGCTTTGGAACTTTGATGCTTTTACATTGAAAATTTTAGATAATGAAATTTCAGTCGGCGACCTATTTTAGAAAGGTAGTGAAGTCGTTGAGTGTAAGTTACTGAAATTTCTTATTAAATTCTTTACAGCGAAAGCAGTTAACAGGTTAGAGTTCTGTTGTTTTGTTATCAATAAATTATGGAGATAAGGGCTGCGGCTCTTCAAGAAAATACATCCCAGGGATTACTTTTAAAATCAATACTTGTTCATTTTGCAAAATGATGTAAATGTACACGTAATACTTTTTCAATATTTCCATTGAAAAAGATTGCAAAAGAGATATAAATCCTAATCCTACTCGATCCTATTGGAATTCAAAATAATAGGAGATAGATTAAACCTCACAGAAGCGTAGCGAGCGTGATAGTTGTATTAAAAATTTGAAGTAAACGTCATTATGCTAATCAATGCAGAGCGTTGAATACCAAGACGATTGAGTTAATTTCATGTTAATTACTGTAGTCGCGAGGCCGTTAAATTACAGCAACGCGACGTAATCATCTCTCATATTATAATTACCTCAGCGACGATAATTTAGCATTCCGATCGTCGAACGCGTTCCAGCAACCGAGTGCACACCACGAGCGAGGAGCTTCCCCGCGAGCCTCCCGGAAAAATCAGCAACGGAAACTCGGCTCCGCAGATAATTTAGAATCAATGACGGACGCAGAGGCGCAGGCAGGCAGGCAGGCGAAAAAGGAGGCCGAAAAGAGGAGGAGCGGAGATGCCGGCGAGAGAAGCAGAGAGACAACGAAGAGATAAAGCCGCCTGGAAAGAGGTTCGCTCGGAGACAAAAGCGCGCGGCGGCGGCGGCGGCGGTGGCTGCAGGTATACGTGTAGCGTTACTGCCGAGTACGTACACAAGTACGAAGTATGCGGGGGGGAGGGAGTAGGTGGCTGAGGGCAAGCCGCAGAGGTAGAGAGCGAGAGAGAGAGAGAGAGTGAGGGGGTGGAGGGGGAGGGTAGTACCTCTCGTCCCCACCAGCCCGGAGGTTCTGCCTCGGCCGGGTCTCCGGCTGTGCGACGAGGACAGCCCCATCGATCCGACGACCACGACGTCGCCAACACTCACACACGCGAAGTACGGAGCGAGAGAGAGAGAGAGAAGGTTGGCTGCGCTACTGGGGTAGTAGGAACGAACGGCCGCCGCCGGGAAAGGGACTTTAGCTCCAAAGCCCGTTCGGAGGCTGCCGAGTTTAGTATCTCCGCGGCTCCCAGCGCGAGTGCACGCGGAACTCTGCCGCGGAACTCTCTCGCTGTCTGTCTCTCTCTCTCTGCTCCTCTCTTCCCCCCCTCTCGCTCTCTCCCTCTCTCCCGCTCTCTCGTATGCACCTCCTCGTAAACACTGGCACGCCTGACTTGCCCGCGGGTGCACAAACTCAGACGCGTCACACAGTGATCAACGCCGCCACGAGGATGGCGCAGTGCGTGCACCGTGCGCGGAGACACACGTGCCGTTGAGCCAAACGGCATGAATGAGCAGGCCGCAGCGGGAAGTGGAGCACGAGGAGGAGAGAGACCTGGATCGGAGTTCACCATAGGTGAGTCGTCCCGATCTTTTGCCGCGGGGCTTTTCGCGCTGCCGAGATGAAGCTGTGCAGCGCTGCCAGGGGGAGAACTGCCTGTTTGGGGTGACGATGAAGCGACGGTACGGGGGAACTCTTCGCTAAGAGGCTTTGTTGAGGATCGATTTTTTTATAGTTTGGCAAACAAAAGCCCGCCAGGTTTCAGCGGTATTTTTAGACTCGGAAATGGAAAAAAGTTTCCGGGAGTGATCGAGACGGTGCACTTCGAGAGTTTTTTTAATGGATTGGCAGGATTTTTTTTTTTTTTTTTTGTTTTTGATTGGAAGTTATTTTTAAATATTGCCTTGAACATTGTTAAATGTGGTTGCGGAATGAATTTTTCTGAGTGGCAAGTGGAAAATAAAACTGGAAACGTTGAATTTTTTTATTTGATGATTTTGGAAGAATAGTTTAAAAGTTGGAGATTTGTTTTTTGTTAAAAATTTATTTAATTTGATTTTTAAACCGTCTCATTTAAATATTTAAGCAATATTTTTATTCAGTTGATGTCGATTGAAATTTTGTTAATTAAAAGTATTAATTAATACTTCATTGTTTAAATTTAAAAGAGTTTAGTGCTCAAAAAGGTATGCAAAACAAGCACGTTGTCAACGTTTTGATTTAAAATATGCCGCCTGCCTTGAAATGATTGATCGAAAAGTCATGAAAGGTGGTGAAACGACTTAAAGAAAGGTTATTTGTATTTATAAACGATTATCCTCCGTCGAGGCTGTGATTGAAGTTTAAAATAAAACTTCTTACCGTTGAATAGTTTTTTCTAACTTTCAGAAGTTAACGCCTTTTCAAATCTAAGCATGTCTACTTCGTGTGCATTTAATGGATGCTCGGAACAGCATTCGTTTCATTTAGTCAATTGTTTTGGCGTCGAGAATAATTCAGTCAATTTCAAGACTTTTTCTAAAAAGGTTTTCATGTAAAATGCACAATAAAGGTATGCGTTATAGAATGCAATAAAAATTTGTTACTTTATTTGATTAAAAATTTTATGCTCCTCAAATTTTTCACGCTAAAAATCAATTTATCGAAGATGTATATCACCATTTTACGATTCCATTAAAAGAATTAAAAAATATCGCGGAATTTTTATAAAATAATAAAACCTTTGCGTTAAAAAAATATTGTTTCATAATTCAATTGAATAAAAGGATCTTTTTCCAATTTTAATATAAATTAATTGGCGATTTATGTTATTAATTGTCTTCTAAAAAAATACATGGAATAAACAAAAGTTAATTAAATATTGATATTCAATAAGTAAATAATATTTATTAGGAAAAAGAGATATTTTTAAATTCTACGAAAATTAATTACTCGTATTATTAAAAAATATTTAGTCTTCTAAATTTAGCGTTTTTTAATCTGGCTTCTCGCGTTGATGCTAAACTCTACCATCTAAATAAAATTGAGCTTAAACGAGTTTTAAAAAATCTCAACAAGATTATTAATCCTCTATTCGAACGGCTCTCACCGCAAAAAGGAAAAAATTGCTTCAAACATTCATGAATCTCAGTTTTAATTTAACCTTTACCGCTTCGTACACATTTTTGATTCCTCGCGCCGCAATAAAAGAGCAGCCAGGCATCCGCAGCTTCCTCAAAAGCCGGGGGGGGGGTCGCTTTATTAATCGTCTGGGAAAATAGCTCGCGATCGGCGTCGTCGGGAGTCCAATATTGGCGAAACAATGCGACAAAAATTTTGTCGCCTCTCGCGGAAAGTCGCGTCTCTCTCTCTCTCTCTCTCTCTCTCTCTCCGCGCTCCATATGCGAGTCGACCAACCAACAGCTTTATCGCACTCTGTTTATACGAGGAGCGAGATACGGTTTATAAACTCCCCGACGTTTCGAGTTTGTTTTATGATATTGCACTGGTTAGTGCGCGAACTGAAAGTTGCCGACGCGTCGTGTCACTTCTCGGTCGCACACCTCGACCGAGACTCTCTCTCTCTCTCTCTTTTTTATACGCGAAAATTTTGCAAACTGTATATACTCGTCGCTGCGAGTTTAATTCTTTTTGCTACCCGCTTCTCCTTCGTCTCTCAGTTCGGGTTTAAAATAAAGCGCCGAGTTTATCCTGATCGAATTTGGCTTATCGTTCCGGTGGCGAAGTCTATATCGTTCGGATGAGATGCCGATAAACGAGAAGCGTAATTAATGAACTGCTTTAACGATTCTTTTGTAGGAAGTTGACAAAACGCGGCGGCGAGCGTTTCGTCGACGGTTCGTTATTTTTCCATTTATCAATATAGTTCAGGATTCCTTTCCGCGCGGCGCGTCGTTTATTATTAAACCTGATTAAAAAGAGGCGCAGCCTTTTTTTCTTACTCCGCTATTCCCTTTTCTTTAAAACGCTATTTATGGCCTTTTTAAAGTGAAAATACTGGGTTATTGGAAAATTTCTCTTTACTTCGGAGCGAACGATTATAAGAGAAATGAAACTTTAGCCTTTAGCAATAAAATCTATATTTGCTGCGGTTTTCCCCCTCTCCCTTTAGCCGACGAGGAAATCCTGATGCGCCGCGCGGTAAATCGAAGCGCGGAATTTTCTATTTCAGGCGCATCTGAAATGGGATTCTTCGCCCTTTTCCCATCTCCCTCTCTCTCCCTCTCTCTCGAAACGCGGCTCGCGGCTCTCTTTTTTCGCGGCCTTGCAAAAATTTTCCCCAGGCGATGACTGCGTATTTTCGCGAGATAAGGCATTTGGGTTAAGAATGCGTTCGCGCGCCTTGAGTTCGATGCCAGGCCGGTCGGATATTATCTGCGTTATTTTCGTCTCGCGCCTTTATCGGGATTAATTGAGCTTCTGCTTAAGTAAATGAAGCGGAAATAGTATTCGCGAAGCTGCAATCGATGGCATAAGATTGTTAAAGATATCTCGTTATTTCTGGTAATGCTTTTTATATTGGATTCAGGGAGGACGTGTACATGTGTTATTTACATATTTGTAGCGGGTTGGAAATCGATTTTTTCGATGGGATGCTTGTGTATCGACACGGAGTATTATAATTTAGAAAACATATTTTAAACGTCTTGCAATCTGAATAGAAATATCGTGCTAAAAAGGTTTGCATAAGATGTAGGAATTTTAGAAGTTTTTTGTTAATACCTTTAAAAATGAAGATGTATGAATAGGTTGACCTGTTGATAGAGTTTCAAAATAAGATATATGGATATACGAATATTTATGTGAAGTGTACTATGTGAACTTTGTAAAGAAAGTTTTCATTTATAACTATATCTATTTAAAAGACTGTTTATTACTATTACTAATAAAATCATTTTTAAAAATCTAAAACTACTAAAGATTTAAATAACATTGCTAAAAAATAAGATTGATGTTTAAAATATGAAAGTCACTCCTTCTTATGTCAAATTTAGCTGAAATTAGAGCAGATAATCAATTAGGGCCTAAATAAAGGTATCTACATAATCTCTATTTAAAGTATTTGGATAATTTTAATAAGTAATAGAAAACAAACTCCAAATCTTTTACTTCGCACGTATACCTTTAACACGTGTTTCACTGTTAATACTGTTAATACTATTAATCGCCATAAAGTTTACTTGACATGTTCCATTAAAGATAAATGGCTTTTAGTTTTGTCGATACAAATTAAAAAGTGAACGTCTTATAGTTTGCTATCGTGCAAAAAGTCTACGTAAACTGATTCGATCGTGAAAAATGGTGCATTCAGTTTATATTGGATTTTCTTTATTAAAAATTTGTTAAAAACTTGCAGAAAGTATATCTTCCGAACTATGCAATAAGTCCAAACGGGTAAAAAGTGTCTCGCAAGAAAAGTTTGCTTTCTTCGTTAAATTCAGATTATGAAGGAGAGATTTTTACGATTATTAATTTTTAATAGTAGTTGATGTATTATAGTACCAAAGGAAATTAAAAATTTTTATAATTTGCTCTTGTCTGTCTTACGAAAAGTAATTTAAGTTTTAGATAGTTTTGTTCATAAATGCATACATAAGCTAATTTAATTTTGAACTTTAAATCAGAAAAATAATAATTCTTTATCCCATTTGCATAAATATGGAGTTTAATTTTCCGCATAATTGACATTTTTTTCGTGTAATATCAATTTATAAAGTCGTAAATTAATTGCATATTCAACTTAATCCAGTTAGTAAGATTAGACTGGGCAAAATTGTATGAAACGGAAAAAAGAAGGGTTAACTAATATTTTAGTATAAAACTTGTAAACTAAAAGAATTATATTGTTTTATTTTGATTTCTTATTTTATATTTAAAAAAATAATCTCCATAACATAATAATAACAGCAATAACAAGAACTTTATAGCATTACATTTCCAAAAAGCAAATCCAAGCCCCTCTGTTTTATTTAAAAAAAAAAAAAAAAAAAAACCATTTACCCCAAACCTTCCTCTCGGGCACCGAGAGACATAAAAATATTTTCTTTTATCAAGTGGACGGAAAAATGTTTCCCCATTCCATATTGACCCTCTTCCAGCGCTATCTGCACGCGTAACGCGCGGAATGCCCGCGAGCGACGTATCGTGCAGAGTGAAAAGGCGCGGAATATAAAGGACGAGAATGCAGAGGTAAAGTAGGCTCCTCTCCCGCGGGGCCATTATTCAATTCGCCACTGCTTAAGTAATTCAGTAACGTCGGGGCCTCCGCGCTGCCGAGAGGCCGAGGCTATAAACGCTGGAGAGAGAGAGAGAGCAGTGATGCAGGTCCGCGTTCGCTCGAACCGAGGTGTGTGCCTGTCTCGACTTATTACTCGCAAGCTGGATATGCCTCCTGAGAGTAAACACGCGATTAGAAAGTGTAATCCGCCTCGAGTACAGACGTAATAATTTGCGTTTTTGGAGGGCTTGGAGGAAGCGAGATTTTAGAGGGGTGAAGAGTAGGCGAGTTTAATTGATTACATGGGAGAGGTGTAAACTTCGTTGTTTGTATTCTGAAATAAGTGAATAAGGGATTGGTAGGTCGAAGAGCGTACTTCGAAAATCAGTACTGAAAGAAATCTTACCTTAGGTAGAAAGATTAGATTAGGTAGAAAAAAGTTAATTCGTAATCATCTTAACATGTTATTTCGGATAAAAATCTTCTCTTTTCTGTACATATTATTTGAGACAATCTTCTACTGCAAGCAATCGAGATATAATCTTCCATTCAAGAAGATTCAGCAGATAAAATTACCAGCACCAACAAGTATTTATAAAAAAATAGAGCGACGACTTCCTTTGTGAACGAGGCCTCACAGTTCATTAAGTAAAAATGTCGGATTAACGAAGACAGAGGAAAACGGCACGAGAATGCGCGATGAGAGCCAAACATGATACGTGGAAACAGAAGACGAAGAAGTGGTCGAAAGAGCGGTTAAGAAAGTTCGCAGTCGAGGAGGGGGGAAGTAAACCTGATCGTCAAGTCAGATAGCTAGTTTTATAAGGGAGAGTAACCGCATTAACTTTGTGGGGAAGAAAGGACATTGGAATGCACGATAAGAAGCTCGAGGAGATAGACAGATTAATTGGAGATTCTCTAATCGTGCCACGGTCAAGCAGCCCATAGGCATCGGAAGTTTAATGCAGCGTTACGGGCTAGCTTATTATCACGTGCTTTGTTTAATTAAGTAAGTATAGGACATGCGCACCAGATGCGGAGATGGTTTAAAGAGAAACGAAAAAAAGTAATAATACTTTTTCTCTTGTAACTGTAAGTGCCTTAAAGACTAATGCGCATGTGCGCAGATCTCTTTCCATATAGGCGCTACAACAGTGTTAACCTGATATACAGCGCAGTAAGCACAAAAGTCGGGAAGATCCGATTTTTAAAACGGCTCCCCGCCAAGAGCCCGAAGAAGCGCGTTGCAACACTGAGCCGCTATTAGGCGGCGCATGCGGACCTGCAAGCAGACTAGCTATTTTGAGAGCATAAGAGGGCACAGAACTGAACCTGATCACTTTCAAAATTTAAAGATTGGACAAATTCAAAGGTCAGTAAAAATAATTTTGAAAGGAATTTTTAAATAAATTCACCAGTTTATAACTGAAAATGTATATATACAGTTGTCGTAAGGTAAATTGAAAAACGAAATAAATGAGCTATGCATAATGCGCGAACTAGTGAATGATTAAAATTCTAGTTACAAAATAATAAGAAAATTAGATAAGTTATATTTATAGGAATCAACTGCATTACAAATTTGTGTTAGAAATAAATTGGACAGATTAAGACTAAGTAAGTAAGAGATTACACAAACGCGAGTGAATTTTTTAGTGAATTTGAAAAGCTAATAATTGAATTATAAAATGCCGGTGCAGCGGCAAATGAACAAGAAACATTAAGTTATTTATTAAGAACACTACCAAGTTCCTTTATATATCATACCAAATTACTTTATGTAGCATAGTATCGATATCGACTCTTCAACTTGGATACATTATCTTCAATCTTTATATATCTCAATGTTGGGATTAGATCTTTAGCTTGAAGACTGTCTTTATTTTGAGAACATTTTATCACTACAAGAATATTCGCAATACCATCTGCATTGTAATCGAACCAAGGAGTCCTTTTTGATATTAGCAAGCCCGCTTCTGTCACTTTAATACCTGTCAACTTTTCATATGCTAATTTAGCTTTCGCTTCTGCTTCTTGGCCACGGTATGTATGCATACTGCCTTTAAAAGTAGATTTGTAAATGTCATTTAATTTTTTTTTTCCATTCGGATTCACTGTAATCTTTTTGATTATATGTATATAAAGCATAACATATTGATCCAATGATCCGTCGACTTCTCTCTTCGTACGAAGTTTTAGTGTTCCGCTTGACAGTACATAAAAAAATGTATTCGGTCTTTTCTAACGTTAAAGCTACTTTATTATTGTAATAAAGAGCTTGCTCTCGACTAGTAAGTCCTATTCTAAAATTTGGTAAGTACGTTGACCAAATACAATTATTGAGTAGATTTAATAATTCCTGAGGACCTTGTTTGTGAAAACCATACGTAGCATATTTAGATTACATATCACAGACGAATGTTGCACATTACTTTTTAATATGTTTTTTAAAATGTTTGGTGGAAGTGTAATATTACTTGTACTCTTCACACTTTTTACAGATAATCTGTAGCATTTTGTATATTGTTCAAATTCTGATTTAACAATGCATTCACTCTGGTGAATAAATAAATAAATAAATAATCTCTTGAAATGAAAAAACAAATTTTTAAACTATTATGCGAAAGCAATATTGCATTAGAACTTGGACAATATACAAGATGCTACAGATCATCTGTAAACCGTCTGAAGAGTACGTGAAGAGTACTTCGTGGATTAATTTTCGGCTTGGCTACCATGCCAAACTTATGAAAAGGTTCTGTTGCATATGCATCAGAAAATTTTTGCTTCACGGTTCCCCACTGTTAACGCAAGTCTATACAACCTATTTCTTCTACACTTTCTTTAGTTTTTCTAGTAATGCAGCCACTATGTGCTTGCATCGGTCTGAATTTTCAGCTTGACAGGTGCAGTGACCTTTAATTAACTTTAAACTGTTTTTTAAAGAAATTTCAATATTAATTTCATGTGCATAACACAGGCCAACAAAAAATTTTCCCAGAAACCAGAGTATACTTCCTCGAAGGATTTTGGTGTGCTGAATCAAAATCTGACCCCAGAATCGCGCTATCACATCAGGTTTTTGAGATATTCTAACCTAAATGTGCCAAAAAAGCCGTTTTTACCCATTTTTGAGTTTATGTAATCCTTCAGATTTTATTATGCTTAAACAAACTATCTTAAAGTGTACTTTAAGATAGTTTGTAAGTCCTCTTCTTTCAAATGCCGTTGAGTTTGCTCAAATATCTTTTTTTCGCTGACATCACATTTTGAAGTTTTCATTGTTGTGAAGTTTGCTTCATTCTGCCTATCCCGTAATCAGTCAAGTAAACCTTAAAATAAACCGCAAGCTTTGAAGCCGACTGAAACCTGCCCAACTCGAGTTCGATCGAGTAAACCCTCAACCGAATCGCAAGCCTCCAAACCCACTATATTATGCCTAATACGAGCTTAATTTAGCGATTTTTTAACCAAACTACAAGCCTCCAAACCAACCAAACCCTGCCCTTGCGAGTTCCATCAAGTAAATGGTTGCTATATCTCAAATTTCCAAACCCAACACACCCTGTTTATTCTGTGTTCAAACAAGTAAACCTTCAATCAAACATAAGCCTCAAAACCAACCAAACCCTGCATTTCACAGGGCAAATGGTCGAATTCTCCCATCAACATATTTTATCAATTCACAAATTTCAAAAATTGTACATCTCATTATTATTAAAACTTACTAACCATTCAATAATTTATGACAGTGGACAAAATAAAAAGATATTCAATTGTGAAAAATTAAATTATTTTACTTCCGCAAAGCAGTTCATTTTCAAAATTTTGAATGTTGCAAAAAAGTCTATAATTGAAATTTTCTTGTAAATAAATAGGTTATAGAATGCCGTAAATTCTATATCATAAATAAACTTATTAAAAGAACTTATTCTTAATATAAAAATTATTTTTATTAAACTAATTAATGTTTTATCAGTGAAAGCCTCGATAACATAAAAGCGCCTTAGTATAATATAAACAAATAGATATAGTAAGGAGTAGAGGACATTACGATATTTGGGCGCAAGCGGCAGGTGTCGACTCACGCCTAGCATTCTCATTCTCATACTTCACGGAATAGCTCTCTAAGTAAAACGTCTCGAGTGATTTTCACCAAACTAACTCAACCACCTCTTATTGTAACACTCTTAAATTAAATTATCAATTGCTCTGAAAACATTTTGGTAATTAAGACTATATACATTTAAAATCTATAAAAATTTCAAGCCATTTTGTCAACTATTTTTTGAGTAAGAAGCTGATAACTGAAAAAATGAGTTTCCTATGTCGCGCGATTACTGGAGTAAACATTTGTGGAATAGTACTTCTACTCGCTTCTGATTATTTTTTTTACCTACTATGCGATGCTTTGTAGGTCACTGACTTTTCGCCTTTTTTTGCGTTAAATTTCGTTCAATGGTTTGGAAACTAAACTATGATTTGGCGTTTCGTTAATTCTAATTAACGATGGACAGCCCTTGTCCCAGACGCCTTGGGTACCCTCACAGTACCCAGTCATCTATATCCAGGAAGTTCGACTAGTTCGCAAACGAGCAAGGCAAAACCCTCGCAACGCCACCTAGCGGACGGTCGGGCGGGCACCCACAAGTCCTGAAGGCGCTCTCCCATTACCTCCTCCGACACTCCTATCTACAAATTGCCTACACACGTGTGCAAAATTTCAAATCATTCTAAAGGTCCAAAATTGAGATATTAAGCTCTAAAGTTATAAGGTGTAACACGTGATTTCCATTCTCAACATGGTAAAAATAGACGTTTTTGTTTATAACAAAAAACGGTTTTATCATTTGGATTGTTGATATGTTTTTAGAAAGTAGCAATATTTACATGTTTGAACAGCATGAATAGAGTTGGAGGGGAAAGAGACGCGAATACGTATCTACTAATATTATGTAGCGTTGTCAAATTGTTTTGCTCTCTCGCGTAAATAATACAAAAATAAATAATTAATTAAACAGAATAGTTGGAAATTATGTTGTTGAAATCTTTTTTTTTTAATGAATCTCGAAGATGATATTGGAACGATAAATTAGTTAGGAGGTAGCTAAGTGCCCATGAATTGGCAGCGGCTTTTTATGTTCACATAATACAAAATGCAATGCCATTTAAATGCTTGGAAAAAAACTCTTAATTTAATATTATGATATGAAAATCTTGAAATAAAACATAGTTCTACAATATTTTGTTGCCACAGACATATATGTGATAAGTGCTAAACTCCTTCCAAACTTACAAATCTATACCTTATTTTTTACTACTCACTTACATTAAAAACTAATCATTTTGAGCAACGTACAATTAAAAATTGAAAAACGAGGCCAATCAGCACAGACCCGGCTCGGTCGGTTGTGGGAACAGCGGGGCCGCACAAATACGCAAGACCGACGTCCTCTCAGAAACCAGTTCCAAACGCAGCTTGCTGAGGCTCGTTCCGCGAGCTGCAGCAGCTCGAGGTCGTCTCCGACCTTTTAGAGCTGCCAGTGAAAAAAGGCGCCCGGGCAAAAGAGAGAGAGAGAGAGAGAGAGAGACAATGAAGAGAACGACGACCGATATGTACGAGCGCTTGCGTTTAGGTGTGCATTCTCCCAGTCTCTCTTCTGCCCCGATCGTTGCGCCCGAGCCTCGAACTGAATCAGGTCAATCGAGACGGTGCGCATCCCAGTGAAAGAGGCAAGCAGATGTTTCAGCTGAATTATAAAAAGAGGCCGACTTTAATCTTTTAATTATCAGAGATTAAATGATATTTCGACGCCCGAGAAGGGAGTGGATTTCGACACACTTGGATGAGGGCTGTTGTTTCTTATACGTTGAGATTTTCCTTTTTTTCAGAAAATTTTGCCTGGAAAATATTTATGAGTATCATTAATTAATTAGTTGATGGTAATTAAAATCCTAAGATCAATAATAAAAGTGCATGAGATTACTACTGGAGGTAAAAAAAATGCCTTCTAGGAAAGTCAAATATTATTCTTAAGCTTATTAACTCGATGTAAAGAGAATGCACATTTCCCTTTAAAAACGGAAGAGTATTCCGAGATTTGTTTTCTCGCTTTTGGCAAGAACGAGTCACGAGAATAATTCCAAACATTTTTTAATGTAATCCAAACCTCTAAAACCGACGCAAAAATTAAATTCTAGAAAATTATTTACGAGAAAACCATATATCTTGAGTAATTCGTGAATTTTGTAGCCAATGATAATATAAAGTCAACAAGCGTTTGCATCGAACCGCGATTTTCTCGGAGCGAACTCTGCTTGAAAATTTTTCATGCGTAATTCTACCCGAAATATTCCCTTAAAATTGAAACGTCGCGAGTCCCCGATTTTACATGCAAATTGTCCAAAACGTGATGCCGACTTCCCCTACCCACTGTGTATTATTCACGTATTATTCAAAGAAGATGTCAAGTGGTTTTAGCCTCAAAAGTACACGAGGCCTCTTCTAACTAACGTAATCTGGATGGAGCATGAAAAGGAAAACACGATTTTCAGAAAATGATTGAATGAACTTGTCGTCGTATAGAATGCCGTAACGAGTATATATGTAGGGCAAGCAGATACAGCCGCGACTCGGCAGATACGCTTCAATATGAATACCCCGCGTGAACTGCAGCTGGTTAGTTTTGCGTACTTCAAATGCAAGTTTTTTGCACAAATATGCCTTCGTTCCCTTTTAAAAGCATTTTCGGTCGGGAAAATGCGCTCGCATCTTTTAATAATTATTCGCGACGTGACCTGATTTTCGGTTTTTACGCTTCTGAATTTGTTAAGTGCGTGCACTTTTTGCGGGTCCGTAATTAAATTAAAATGTACAAACAGTATTAGGTAGGAGAGATGATGTTAAACGTGTATTTCCAGCGCTTAGAGCGAAAATAAACGAAGGAAAAAGCGAGAAAATAGCAGAAATGAAAAAGGTTTAGATTGATTTATTCAGATTCTTTTACTCTCCGTTTCGGCGAGTTCTTTTAAGCTTTGCAGTAAAACCTTGCGAAAGAAAGGCCCAAGAACTTAATCAAAACTTAATCTCAGCCAAGCCAATTAGAAGAAATTGCTTCCGTTATACAAATGTGTAACCTGCCCGATGTCGAATCGAGCATCCCTCCCCGATAAAATCCGATACGCCCCTGCTTACGAAGATTGAAAGTTTTGTTTATACTCCCGGCGCAAAAGCCGCATTTCCGCCCGGAGATCTGGGTCAGAATAATTCTATTTTATGATTAGAAAGAAATAAACGTCGCCGGGGAGAAAGGAAGCCGGGACAAAAGGGCGCGTATATATAATAAAAAGGAGGGGGAAAATAGCAGCGCCGTTCGGTAAGTAAGATGCATAGATTGGGTTTATGCTCGCCCTCTCCTTTTTTCGTCGGGAGCAGCTTCCTGATGAGATATACGTTTATCGCGCGAGGAGTGAGCGCAATAAATGCTCCGAGGCTTCATTTTGCCTTTCGCACATGTTGCCGAGCTCTCTCTCTCTCTATCTTTCACTCTTTTTTTTTACTTGGTTTTTTTATAAGGCGAAATTTGCATCTTGCTGAGCGGAGAATATTAGCTCGACTGCAGATGAGGTCGTAATTTTTTCGGATTGAATTTAGAGCACTTTTTGCGATCGAGCTTTTTCTTCGGGGGTTCCGTTGCAGGGAAAAATGAGGAGGTGGATGGAGGACCGAATGAGAGTTTTTAATTTGGGAGCAGTGCCGAGGAGGGAGATGAAATTTCGTGCGTTGCCGCGTGATTGTTGGAAAACCAAAGAAGAATTATACAGTAAATTTATGTTGATTGTGAATTTTTGAGAAAAATGGATAGAATAAGATATAGTTATTGGAATTTATCTAATAATTTATTAAAACAAAAAGCTGTTCTATTAGGGTAAAATGCAACAGTAACTTAATAATTTCAGTCGTAAATGGATCTTTTATTTATTATTACACTCTGTTTAGGAATAAATGATAACTCGCTTTACAGTTTTATCTAATTAATTTACTAATTCTTTCAGATGCATAAAGTACTAATTAAATTTACTTTTATTTCAGGTAAGCAACATAAATGTTTCTCTTCCTCGCCAGCAACGTAAGTTTTTGCACCTCTTTGCAACACTGTGATTATCTATTATTATATAATCTTCCCGAATCAACCTTTCAAACAACTCGAAAATCACAGAATCCAAACAAAGCTTTCCCCAGCCGCAGTTAAATGCTATAAGCACTTACAACTCTCTCTCTCTCAAGCCGCGATTCCCCGACCTTGAGAGCCCTGACGTCCTAAGCTCAGGCCAACCTCGAAAAGCAGCCTCCGCTTCTCGTTTTCAAGAGCAGCTCGCGATAAAAAGCGGCGCGAGCCTCCCACGCCCGCTGGAATTCCCAAAACACGTGCACTGCTATCCGTTAATTTTGATAAGTCGCTCGTTAACGGCACCGCCGGACGGAGGATGAATTATGCCGCTCCCCTGTGGCTTTATGATAGAGGGACGCCCTGGGAGGATAAGTAGCCGGGAAAGAGGGGAGGGGGATGATTTTTTTTTCTCTCGCCGACGGTGGAGTCTCGAGAGTTTAGAGTGACTAGACGCATTTTTTCTTTTTTGCGAGGTGGTGGGGGATTGAATGAAGGACATTTGCACGGTGCTTTGTGTTCTTTTTGAATACAAAGGAAAAATACGTTTTTTTTTTTTTTTTGAGTGCGTTTGTTTTCTAGAATTTTTCTCGGAAACTTGATTTTTCTAAAATATTAATTCCAGAGATAAGCTTTGAAGTCTTTTTGCAAATTTGAAATCAGCTAATATACGTAGCATCTTTCAAAGGGGTAAGTGAGGTATTAAAGGGTTAAGTCATTAGATAGCCAAAGTTGCTTAAGGACACTTGTTTACACTCGGATAAGTATAATTAATGGCTCTCTACTTAAACACTTTAAAATACTTTCTCTAATATCTTCTTGTAGTATCCTTTAATTTTCTTGTTTGAATTAAACATACGATTTACTTGATAAATAAAATTTATTAATTATTGAATACTTTTATACATAAATTTCATGCAAGTGTACGTTAACCTCTATTAAAAAATAAAACTACTAAATTCATTGTTCCATCCGAGCGACTTTGTATCAAACTTTATTTCAATATATGTTCCGAAGGCAACATTCCATTACGATCGAAGACGTAATAAACCTATTGAACTCCTTCTAAAATAAGGAATCAGCAACAAGGTTTAAGGCCACAAAGAACGAAGAGGGACTCCTTTTATCCTGGAAATACCGACTTCGTCCATTTTCATATACCTACCATGCAGCTATAAATCAGTTAGCGGCGCAGGTTTCGATCGCTTCTCGGTCTGCACGGAATCTCCGCTACCTATATTCTTTCTCCTTTGCCGCGGTGAAAAAAATTATCATAAATTCGCATACATTTTCGTGTAACCGCTTGTATTTACGCCTTGGCTGAAGGGACTGAACGAGATTCGAAAAAATTGTCGTAAACTCGTGCGACTCATGTTTTATTAAACAAATCGATCGTGATTTTTACTTGAGGCATACCGCACTGCACGCACGGGATTATTTAACGAAAATTTAGAGAAATTCATTTTTCACTCTCACCAGGAGAGTATAACTTGTGGAATATGTTTTTTAATGTTGAAGGAACCCGCGTACATTCGACCTAACGCTCGATTTTTCAAAAGCTATGAGCTCTTTTAGTGAAAAGCTAAGAAAAATCGATTTTTGTACAATGTATAACGTTTCAATTATTATTAATTGTAGAGTATTTTAACTCCCGGCATATCCTATCGATTAAAAAAAAAGACATTCAAAAATCTTCATTTGTTCAAAAGTTATAGTCCACTAAAAAATGACCATTAAAGTAGCATTAAAAAATCCACAAAAAATCATTGATGTAATTTTAACTTCTTCTGTTACAAAGTGCGAACAAAATTTGTGTTTCAAACAAGTGATACTTTTATGGTAAGTGAAAATGTTTTTACTATGACGAAAGATACTTAATTAACTGTGATAAGTGGTTTTTAAACAGATATATTTAACTCACATAAACAAGTATTATCAACAAAAGTACTTTGATTATCGCTTCTAAAGTGCACTAAATAAAAACTCTGAAATCTTTGTCAGTTAAATTATTGCACTTACAGGTAAAAAGTAAGAACATTATAAATTTGAAAGCCGTAAACTAAGCGTCTCTGTAAAGCAGCGCATTCAATGCTATAAAGATCTTATTGCAATTTGTACTTTCTCAATCTTCTTTACAACCTTAAAAAAAAAAAAAAAAATGAAAGCCGAGAAACCCTGTCAAGAATTGTTCATAAAATGTAAGTGCGATTCCGCGGTCGTACAGGAAGACTAAAATACAAAAACTTAAAAAAGACGATAATTAATGTTCGCGAAGGGCCGAGGTATAAAGGACGAGAAAGTAAATGATAAAAACGTGAAAAAGAGTACGGCGGAAGCAGGAAAAAGCGGAGGAGAAGTTCGCAAAGCTCCTGAAATCCCGACAGCGACTCGCGGTGCAGCGTCGGAGCTCAGAAGCTCGGCTTGCCCGTAAAAGGGCCTCCTCGTTTTTATACGAGCGAAGGAGAGAAAAGAGAAAAGAGTTGGAAAACTGATACGACAAAGAGGACGGTTATAACTACAAAAATGGATTGCGCCCATAAATATTTTTCAGTTTCAGAATTTTATAGTTTTTCTTTTTGGTTTTGGCTCTGATTTAGTTACGAAGGGAATTCTGTAAAAATTCAGAGCTGCAATAAATTTTGGGCCTTCCGAGATTTTCAGTAATCGAAGAGCTAGAATATTGCTTGAAAATTTAGTAATTTGAAAAGGTAAATTTGTATTTTTTATTTTATTGTAAAAATTAACGAGCAGAATATCTTTTTAGCCTCTAAATTAGATAGTACATCAAGAAGAATTACATTAAATAGATAAAGATAAACGTGCATAATAAATTACTAAAGACACGCGCCTAAACTATAAAGATAAGGAAGAAAATATATTTGAGTAATCTAATTTATATGGCACTCTTCGGAAAAGATAACATATAGTACCAAGTATATCATACTTAATCTACAAACCCAATTATTATACCTAATATTCAATTTTCTTTATTATTTGACTATTTCATTTTAAGGTTTTAAGTACAATTTCGCAAAATTGAAAAATAACAATTGTCAACTACCTTTTCACCGCATTTCCACCTCCTACGTTTCAATGCACAAGACGCAATGATTAAGTAGACACGCGCAATTCATTCTCCGAGCGCGCCCTCCAGATTTATGTCTCTGATTTTGCAATAAAAACCGGCCAAGATTCATCCCGAGCCGCGATAGAAACCTCACTCGCCGAAGGAGAAAGTTAACTCGAGAGAAAGAGGCAAGACACACACAGTTCATTCGGCCGGGAGGAAGTTCGATTCGCCGGAGGGCGTGTTTGCAGCTTAAATACGTGGCAGCGCCGATATAATAAATTTCTCAAAATCTCGAGTTTCAACAGTTTTCGCGCCCCGCGGAATGTAAATTATAAACTTCGAGTCAACTTCCCGGGCCCGAATGGAAATGCGGAGAGCGTAATTACTGCTACGCACGACGACGACGACGCCGCTCGGAAATTTTAATTAATTTCGAGAAAATCCCGAAGAAATTCAAAAGGCCGCGCGTTTCGCGAACCGCCGAGCACGAATAATAACGAGTATGTTTATTGGACAAAGTTTTCTTGAGGGATTACGAGTTCTTCTTGGACGTTAAATGTTATCCCGCTGAAACGGCGCGATGAGATAAAGCCGAAGCTGTAAATTATAAATAAAAAGTTAGATTAAAACTTGTAATACAATAAGCTACGTAAGCACGGCGTGTATTATAAATTTCTTTGAAGCTCGCGTACAGCAGGAATCGCTCTGTTTTGTTAATGCAAACGGTTTACGCGAATTTCAGTACTTCATCATTCATACGGAAATTGAGTATTTGCCTTAGTTAAGCCACGTATCATGTTTTCTAATTCTGCGTAATTGACGAAGTTTCGGTAACGTGTAATGTTCGAATTAAATTATCCTTGTAAAATATAATTTTTCCCGAGCAGATACGTACTTATGAATTAAATACGTGTTTTATTTTAATTATCGTCAAAATTTAGGTTAAGCGGATAATCCTCTCCGTGATTCCGTACGTTTATTATATCAGCCGTTATTTCACTTCCAGTATAAAATTGAAATTAAAACAATATTAAAACTTCTCGAACGCTTTAAAAAAAAAAAAAGAAAAACATCGCGCTCCATCCTCCCGCGCGAAAAAATATATGAAATCCCGGTTAAAAGAAACACGCGTTCGAAAAATAAAAAAAAAAAGAAGAAACAACGAGGCATGAAGGCATCGCAATAGCTTTATTAATACAGAAGCACGTCGGGACGTATCAATCAGTCATCTCTCAGCCGGCATTGTCCGCGGTTGCCTTCGTCAAATGAACTTGCCGTTTTTTCCCTCTCCTTTTAGTGTTCCATCCAGTCGAGGGAGATGAAAGAGCGAACATTTGCAATACGCGAAAATGACTGGAGGAGCATCGGTGTTTTTTCTTTGCCTCGTTTTAGAGGAGTCTTGTTTGTTCTGATTGACCTGCGAATGATCGCCGCGAGGGGGTTTTCAAATTCAACGTGGAAATCAGTAGATTTTTGAATTACTTCGGGAAACAATGACTGGTTATTGTTTTAAATGTAGGTCGGAGAAGTTGGGCTGTTTTATTGGAGGTGTTGTATATAAAATAATATCATAGGTTGCAATGTATATTTAAGTTATTGAATTTTGTTTCATTGATGCAGAATGACATTTGTTGTTTATGTACGAAATTAAATTTATATTTTCAATTTTCGGAAAAATAGAGCTCTCACCCCAGTTATTTGATATTTTGTATTACGTTTCGTTGCGGATAGACGTAAGCAATTTTGTATAGGTTCGAATTTTCAAATTGAATTTTATAAAACAAGAATCTAACCGTTGAAATATGTCGAGAAAAAAAAAGTAGGTCGATATGATATTCAAAACTGTTATATTTCTATTCAGATTTTGATATTTCACCTTCAATTCCCAGCGTGATCGCAAACACGCCAAAAATTCGAAAAACATAAGCTCGAACCTCAATTACAACCGCATTATCTCGCGGCATCGCCTCTTACCCTCCTTCACCTCTTAGCACCCTTTTCAAAGTCCTAAAATACCATACCGAAAAATCACGGCGTAAATTTTCTAAAAAGCAGCAAAACACGTCTTAAATAATTCCGTCGACACTCCCCGAGCAGTCGTTTCAGCGGCGAAAATTCCGCCTCCGCACTTGCACTACTTTCTCCGGCAGCGCCTCACCCACATTCGCGCTCGCTCGCGTATACGTGTTCGTTCGCGCGCGTGCGTCCGTGTGCACGAAGACTCGCAGGCACGAGAGTCGCTCGGTTCTTTTGTTCCTTTCGGGACGTCGTCGTCGGCGTCGTCGACGAAGCGGAAAGAAAATGACAATTTGTCGCGGCGCTACCGAGGCCTTTATACTTTTACTCTATACGCCACATCGGCCGAATTTCCTCTCCTCTCCGAGTGGTGGTGCCGCCGCTCGGAGTAGTCGACCCCCTTTTTTTTCGTGTCATTGAAACGAACAAAGGGACGCGTTTTAATTCAAAATTTTACGAGGTTGTTTCGCGGAGAAAAGTATTGTTTAGAAAGTTTAATTGATATCGTCGTGGTTGGCTTTAGAACAGTCGTTAAAAAAGAAAGACAAAGCTTACTTTCTATAAATTTTATTTGTAAAATGAATCAAAATGACTTGTCCTTGTTTAAATAAAACATTTTTTAAAGAAATATCTGTTCACTCTCATACATTTTTTAACATTGTTAATAAATTTTGAATACTACGTTTTTCATCTATTCCCTTTCAAGCTTTCATTACAGAGGCGCGCTGCAACATTTCATTAAAATAAAGATTGACACCAAAAGTCTCTCACCAAAAAAAAAAAAAAAAAAAAACACGTCATTTTCTCGTCGAAATTTCGCCTTTCACCATATTTCGTGCACGCGAACATTCCTCTCCAATCTGTACATCAGCGCCTCCAACGCCTGACCACATCCAGTCTTTTCTACTGTCTGCCACCCCAAGCGTCATTTCACTCGTTTTATACGTAAAATCCTCCGCCTATTCTGTACCCCCGGCCGAAAATAGACTGCGGTCCGTGGCGATAAGAGCATTCCTCGTGTCGTCCGCCGACGCTGTAGAAGAAAAAAAGTAACACCGCCCGAATCTCCCTCTTTTACCTACCCGACGCTATACTTAGCCTTCGCCATTCCACCTCCATAATACAGGAGCCGATCCGATAGATTCCTCCGGGTGCGGGTGGTAAACAGCTTCGCCGCCGTAAGCGCGCACTTACAAGGCGGTAATTAAATTTGAATAAGAGAGCTGCTTCTGATAGCCCCGGGGATTTTTAAACGCAATCTGGAGCGTTGTTTCGAACCTCAAGGAGTCACGTCTCTGGGAATAACCGTACGCGCGTAAAAGGCCGCGATCCGTGCTTACGGCTTGTTTGTTTATAAATAAAACGTGACCGCTCGGCTTTTCGCGTTGTTGACGTCGAGAGAGAGAGAGAGAGAGAGAGAGAGAGCGGAGGTGCGTAGCTCCGGGCGGCGCGCCGAGTTGGCCGGCCATTGTTCGCGAATCACATTAATTTCTATATGTTCGCAGCTGAATCCCCGCGGAGTCCCCGTTGCAGGCGGCTGCGAGATAAGCCGGGGGAATATATATAAACTTTCGCCTTTCTCCGAAAATTCCTGCGCAAACAGTTTTACATCGAATTTTTGGAAAATATATTTCAGGCTGGGACGATCGAGATACGAGGCGTAAATTTTCGGGAGAGGCGCTGAAGGATTTTTAACCCTTTTTTTTTAATAGATATCTGTTCGTTTTATTTTGTTAATGGAATAGTAGAATTAAAGGTAAAGTAATATAGAATATTAATGAAAGTGGTCGTAAATTAATTAATACTGCATATATAGATTAAGTGCGGCCGCAATTAATTAATAAGCAATATCCTAATGAATGATATTATTGGAGCGTTAATAATTTATGTAAAATCCATTTGTAATAAATATAAAAGCTTACTTTTTTTAAATAATATAAATGTTACTTAAAAAATGGTTAAATTATTATAAATAAAATATAAATAATAAAAAAGCATTTGAAAGCGTGGGTTTATATCTTATTAAAATAAGGTACACATAATATTATTAAAAAACAACGTTAAAATTTTATTTACATTTTGAATAGTAAACCTACATTTGCATTTCCACCTCGATAAATTACTATAACATCTAATTCAAGCACGTAAACATGAATATAATAACCAACAAAAAAGAAAAGAATAATATTTCCGTCTAATTATTCTCCCCGTCTAAAAAGCTTCTAAAAAGTTCATTCGCCTCCCCGGCAGGCGAGTTCGAGCAAATTCGAGGCGAACGTTAACTCAACAAAGCGCCGAGCAAAAAAAAGCCTAAGCAGGCACGAAGAAGCGCGCGCGCGACGATGAAGGAGGGGACCCCCAGTTTTTTTTCTTCTCGAGCCCAACGCGCGCATCTCCCCGTAATTACATCTTTTTCTCGTTAAGCCCCGCCATCTCCGGCACTATTTACATACTTCTCGTCGGGCGAGTCGGCGGCTAAATGACTTTACGGAAGCTCGAGGGCGTCGGCGAAAATTGCGCTCGCAGCCGCACGCACGAGAGTTAATCTCCTTTTGCGGTGGGGTGGGGGGGAAGTCGTTGGGAATTATCGAAAAGCACATTTACGACTCGGACGGTTCCATTAGGTGCGCGAAATATCAGGCGGAAGGAGGTTACTATTATTAGCCCGCCGGAAAATCGTGGCCAGAATTATCTTATTAACGGAGACACCGATGAGTAGTTATCGGATTTAAATCGGGGCGAGTTTTGCGTTTGTTTTTGGCGAGGGGGGGGAGAGGGAAGCGGATTTTAAAGGAGGACGACAGGATGCTTGCATTTGTATAATGCTAATCACTTATGTTTAGTGCTGCTGATTAATTTTGTTTAATGCAGTTTTGCGGGCGGGAGGAGACGAGTGTTTTCTGTTTCAGGATTCTTCGTTGTGCTTATCGTTGAATTTAATGAGATTGCTTTGTGCACTGTGTCGAAAAATTATTAGCCTAAAGAGATTATGTACTTAACTAAAAAGTTGAAGATAAGAAGGTGCAACGTATAGCATCATCTGAGTATTTCTAAGAGATTTTTAAAAATAGTTTTTTGTTTTATTACACATAAAAGCAAGGGATTCACAAAATTTTCGTAATTAATATGCTTTTTAAATGATTTTTAACTCTTATTTACCTCTCTAAGGAAGGAAAAAAGATTGTTTATTTAGCAGAATTATTGCATTAATAAAATAGCGTTTAATTAATAAAAATAAAACGTTAAATTTTCAACGAGCACGTAAGAGTAATAAACCAACTACAATAAGCTCGCCTCAATTTACGAAATTCCGAAGCTTAGTTATCAAAGCAACATCAGCCCGGCCTAACGAGCTTTAAAAAAACACGCGGCATACTAGCATGCAGTGGCCACTGCGCCGCGCGCACCGCCGTACATAAAAAAAAAGGAGCGAAATGTCAAGTTCACGGCATGAAACTTGACTCGCTCGTGATGGATATACCCCCGGCAAGACCTCGCCGTCGGCCTCCGCGACAAAGCAGGAGAAAAATAAAAGGCCGCTGGGGTAAAATAAAAGATGGAATCTTAATTCGCGCGCGCGCGCGCGAGAGAGAGAGAGAGAGAGGGAGTAAATGAAAAATCGAACGGGTGCGCCGGTCGGAGAGCCTTTTAGAATTTTGCATCCGAGCGCAATCCATCATCGTAGCCCGATGAAGTGAACACGCGTCCGCTTATAAGGGAGGAAGTCGCGCGCCGAGAGCTCGATTTGTCGCACGTGTCGATAGGATTTTTCGACCCGCCCCCCCCCCCCCCTGAACTTTTATTTTTCGAGAGCCGCGCGCTGATTTCCGATGACTTGAGCTTTTTCGAAGTGCGCTGCTGGGTGAGTGATGCTTCTCGGCTGTGGGTTTAACAGATTTCTGGCGTGAAAATTAGAGTTATCGAATGAGAATTGGTGTATGTAAATTGCAAGTTTGCATATACTTAATAAAATGCCTGAAAAATTTAATTTCACGTAAATTTCCACTATTGGTTTTATTAAAATATTTCACACCAATATGTACGTAAGAACATTAATTATTCAATAAAGGAATTTCACTGTCTAAAAAGATTTAATTCGAAATATTGAATTTCCAGAAGTGTGATTAAATAATTTGTGGACTTCGATATGGATGCATAAACCCCAGCTCTCATTTTTGAAGAGTTGATGAATAATTATCTGGTATCAATTCTTAGTTTCAAAAATTATCGTGATTTTGTTTATATTGTATGCAGATTGTGAACCAACGAATGTATATTTTATTTTTAGAATTTTTGCTTGCATTAATATACTGAAATATAGAAGAGGCGCTCAGGTAATAAGAATATTTTAAATTTATATTTATGGTTGTATAAGATGGTAGGCAGATGATTGTCCCACTTTTTGTAGTCTTCGTCCTGGAGATGTAACCTCAAGCCCTTCTTGATCCCCTGGTTGCGCCTTTCAGCGGAGTTTGCTCTCGAATGGTAAATGGCAGTCGTCCAATGTTGCGTTTTTCAGCGTTTTCATGCTTCTTCCCAGGCTTTGCTGATAAACTGAGGTCCGTTGTCAGACAGAATAGCCCGTGGAAAACAACCCCAGCGTGAGAAAACCTCTTCTTCGATTATGCGGATAAATCGACGGAGACTGTGTCCCAGGGCTTCTCTGGCTGATGAGGGCGCTGTCCCGAAGCTGCTGGCGCGTTAGAGCTCTTACAGTAAGCGCAGAGGAAGCATCGTCGAACGCATTCCAGGACCTCGTTGTGCATCTTCGGCCAGCGGTGATTCTTTAAGATGGCCCTAAGAGTTTCTTCGGCTCTTGGATGCCCTGCGTTTTTAGAGTCGTGAAACTCGTACAGGATCCTTGCTACGGCCGCTTGCGGGACCAGGACCTGGAATGGGTTGTCGATATCGTCGCGCTTCCATAGCACTCCGTCAACGATCCTGTATGTATCAATGATCCATCGTTCTTCGTCTGTGAGCTCTTCCTGCCGAGCGAGTTCTAGGTGGCGTCTAGCTACTTTGCTCAGGTCAGGGTCCTCCCGTTGAGCGGTCCTATCTCGTCGGTGAGAGTGTGAGAGTCGATGGTACAGATCGCTCTCTCTCTCTGGCTCCGCTCTGTGGTTGGGCTCTGGAGGAAGAAGTTGAAAACCTCTTTGGGACCAAAGGGCTTGGAATATAATATACGTTTATATTCTATATCCTCGAAAAATACCAGGAGTTACCTGGAATTATTTAATGATCGATTTATCATTGTATACTCATGCGGTGTGTGTTTATTTTTTTGTAAGCTACCTGGCGGAAATAATTGCGTGCTTTAATAATTAACATGACTTTATTGATTTCGCCACGTTTTCAAAATTCAAAAGAAAAATAAGAAATTTATTTAACTTTCCTGTTTATTTATTTATTTACCAAACACTTTTGTCCCTTACATTTGAAAAGTTTTGTTATTTATGGTGAAGATATTTTTAGATTTCTAAATATAACTTTGTCATTAAATTCTGAAGACATAAAACTTGTTTAATCAATTTCATTTTAGTATAAAACGAAATACGTGTGTTTATTTCAATTAATTAAATATTTTGTTTTTATAAATTCTTTAATTTTTTAAATCGCCATTTTTATTATTTCAATTACAAAATAATACTTTATTAAATTACCTTTATTGAATGTTGGAAAGCCAGTCAGCACTAGCTGAAAATGTATTTATTATCGATCAAATTTCAAGAGTTTTCATTAAAAGCTGCCGTGTCTGAATACTCTGTAGACGTTCGCATTCGTCGATCTCTTTATAAAAGCATTAATTCTCCTCATATTACGTTGCGATTGAATGAAGAAAATGAAACCACAAATTTTACAAATTAAAGAAAACAAAGGGTACAAAATTAATTCCCTGCTTCGGTTGAATTTTGAATAACTTCTATAAAAATGTTATGTAATACATGATTGAAATCAAACTTTTTGTAAAAAAATCGACTTTCAAACAACGCTTACGTTAAAACTATTTTTTTAGAGATTAATTTTATTATTCGAATCAAATACCAACTCCTGCATTCACGCCACTATAAAAACATGCATTCATTTTACTTTTCTTGCACCAAAAGCTTCAAAAAGAAAAAAAAACGGGACCCTCTGAAATTCGAAAAGCGATAAACGTAAAACGCAAAATAACAAACGTTTGTGAAAACAAAGCAGCGACTGGACAAACGGGCAGCAAAGATTAAAAAAAAAGCGCAGCCAAGGTGTCCGAACTATTTGCGACTCGATATTCTCGTTGTCTCGTTTGCGTGCATATAAGGTTAAAATACGAGTATAGGAATTTTTTGCACAAATTTCGTGGATCACGTAACCAAACAAAGAGTGTGTGTAGAGAGAGAGAGAGAGAGAGTAAAAATTTTATACTCCGCATGTATTGTTCACCTTTCTAGCTTTTTGTTCTCGTGTTCCCTCCTTTTTTTTTGGGTCGTCGGCCTTCGTACAGTACCTGAGTCTGACATTCTCGTTGACTGTTACTTCTTGAATTTATCGATTTATTTTTGTTTTTTATCTTTTTGGTGCTTTTTGTTTTGCTTGCCTTTGTTTGCGCACAGCAAGATATAAATCGCTCGGTATCCTGTTTTTTTGCCACTTTTTTTGCGAAAATTTCTTATATCTATTATTTATATTATTATTTGTTTTATCAAAATTAAATTCTATTTCACTTTATCAGTTTGTAAACAGAATTATATTGCGTGTCTCGTTTTCCATGATAGTATAATTGTAATCATGCTTGCCTGCCTAACGTCTACTAACGTCACAACATTTAAAGCTTAATTCGAAAAATAAGAACTAGGTGGCGTTTCACCGCCGCTATTCTTCCGTTCAGTTTTCTTCCGACTCTCATGATTCATATTGTTTCGTTGTGCCGAACCGTCATAACGTTTTTTTTGCTTAGCCAAGTAAAAAATTGAAAATAATTAAGAATTTACGATGTCAAAGGATAGGAGGAGAAGTCGTTCCTGGTCAAGATCCAGAAGTCATCGAAAGAGAAGTAGGCGTGATGAAAAATTTGATGAATTGTCAAAAAGACTTGATAACCTAACAAAGGTTGTTGAGACGTTCGGAGATAATCGAAGGGAGCAGGCTTTATCAAAAGCCTCTCAGGCACTGATTACTACTATTGAGGCAACTGGTAAGTAATTACAAAAAGTGATTACTAACCCTCAAAATTATTCTTGTCTTTCCATACGAAAGAGCGAGCGACAAACCCATACATTTTTTCTGGTCAATAAGACCCTAATGAATTGCTTATGTAAAGTTCTATAGAATAAAAACTTCACAGAAAATAAGTGTATTTTTAACCGTTTTCTTTTTTCTATTTGTTTACACTTGTAGAGGCCAATGGGAGAGAAAATCAGTCTCCGCCTGAAAAATCGCTAGACGTTAATAATATTGAAAAAATCCAAAAAACTAACTCAGGAAGTACTTCAAAACAAAAAGTTAACGACGAAGCATTGAAGGTTTTGAAGGCTGACCCTAGTAAATGTAAGTTCAAAACGATAAAATTTCACCCTGAATTGAAGAACACTAGGTTGAAGTGGAAGAAGGACGGCCTTCCTGAGAAAAATAAAAAAGAAATCATTGAGAGGTGTAATAGAAAAGGAGATTTTTACATGGAAACCCCTCAGCTAAACGAAGAAATTAGCCCGTTATGCGCAGGCATTTGCAAACAGAGAGATGACCATTTTGTAGAAACATAGAACTGCGTTGGTACAGCAGTAATTGATTTGGGCGCTGCGATCTCCTTACTTCTGTAGCAGCCGGAAGAGGGCGTAGATCAAGATGAACTCATTGAGTATATTAGCCATGCTGGCCAGATGATGGTGGATGTCTTTCATCAACAATCAGAGGGAAAAAAATCCTACATAACTTAAGTTGGGTAAGGACATGAGACATTATCAACTCAATGGTATCCGATGAACTGCTTTATGGAAAAAAGCTTAAAGACAAAATTAATAGTGTAGCAGAAATTGGAAAAGTCTGTGAAAGCATTAAGAAAAAAGCTGCTCAGAAGTATACAACGGATCGAAATAAGGGAAACTTGAAATACCCACCTGTCAAAGGTCGACAGGTGAGTCAAATGGCAAAAACGCGCCAGTTAAAATTCAAGCCCAAGACATACAAAATGCCTCACACATTGTTCAAGATACCCGAGAAAAAGAATTTTTTTTAAACTTAACAGACAAAAAGAAAGAACAAATAATAAAATTAATCAATGAGTTTAAGATTGGTAAATCATATAAAATAATAAAGTTTGTAGAATTTATAGGCATATTAACATCAGCGTGTCCAGCTGTTGTGTATGGTTTTATAGCAAGAGAATGGAAAGATTCAAATTCTTAATATTAATGGTAAATGGAGGAGATTATGAGGCAAAAATTTGATTTAATTTGTTGTGAGATACTACTTCGCCTAGATATTACCACCGCTATTGCCTATGTGAATAAAGCAGGTGAAATACGTTTTCCTCATCAGAGTGAATTAGCGAGAAAAATTTGGGAATGGTGCGAAGAGAGGAAATTGTAGTTAAGAGCATCCTATATATCGTCTACAGAAAATGTAAAGACTGACATGGCATCACGTAATATTAACGTAAATTCAGAATGGGAGTTAGCTCACTGGGCGTTTCAGAGAGTTGAGAAACTGTTTGGTCCGTTTTCGGTTGATTTATTTGCCTCGAGGGTAAACAAAAAATGTAAAATATTTTATTCGAGATTTCCAGACCCAGAAGCAAAAAATGATTAATGCTTTTACAACTTTATGGAAAGATAAGCAATTTTATGAATTTCCTCCCTTCGTACTAATACTACGTACACTGAGAAAAATCATAAATGATAAAGCTACAGGAACCAGGGTGGTACCACGGTGGCCGACTCAACCATGGTACCCTTTGTTTACGTCATTACTAATTGAACCTGTTATTACTTTTAAACTTGATAAAGCTTTATTATTATCTCCTTTCAGAGACTCGAGCCACCCGCTAGCATTCCACCTTTCCTTGGTGGTTGGTAAATTATAAGGTCGGCCTACTTAAATAAAAGATTGCTGAAGATGGTGTAGATGTGATTTTCAAGTCCATCATAAACTCGGCACTCAGGCAGTACGAAAGCAGTCTTAAACCTTGATGGGTGTTTAATCATCTAAATAATATTGATACATATATAATGCGAAAACCACAGAGATTATTAGTTTTCTAAGTAAGTGGTTTTATGAAGGTGCCAGTTACGCCACTCTCAATACTTCACCTATAACAATATCACTAATTTCTGCATACGACATAAATAGTGATGGATTGATTTGCCGTTTTATGAAAGGTGTATTTAAGGAAAAACCGACTAAACCAAAATATAATACGACTTGGGATATAACACTGGTTTTTAACTATATAAAAGAAATAGCCAGTGAAACGTTGAAAATAAAAGAATTAGCGGAAAAAGTAGCAACACTTTTAATGTTAACAACCGCTCAGAGACTTCAGACACTGGCTTTAATAAGTATTGAAAAATCAGATACAGGGATAAAACTATGTTGAATTTACAAAAAATCTAAGGAGCAGTGATACAAAAAACCTGTTTATATCGTCAATGAAACTTTTTATTGCAGTTAGTGCTCAAACAATCGGACATTGGATAAACTCATTTTTAGGTAAAGCTGGTGTTGATACTAACCAGTTTTCTGTTTACAGTACGCGTCATGCAGCGGTATCGGCTGCACATAAGCGTGGAGTAGATGTTGCAACTATTAGACGCAGCGCTGGTTGGTCAGCAGAGTCGCAAACCTTTTCAAATTTTACAATCGACCTATTGAGACATCCAATGACCGTTTCGCACGTGCCATTCTTGAACAAAACTGCTTTATAATATACGTATTTACTTTCAAATAAATAAAAAAAAAGAGAATTATCATACTGTAAAAAAGTACAATTATACTATCATTGAGAACAAGACACGCAATATAATTGAAAAATTAAACAAGCCCGCCGACGGCGGGCGAAGTTTGATCAAAATTATATGAAGTGTCTCGTTCGACGATGATCATTTCCCTCCCTTAGTACCCCAAAAAGTATGAACGTATACCATTTACATAAATCTCACTATCATCTTCATTTATAATGACAAGGGGGGCTCCGCCCCCCTGCGCGCTACGCGCGCCAACCCCCATAAGTTTTACTCAAAATAGGACTGTACGGTAACTGGGACTATACGGTAATTGGGACTGTTCGGTAATTGGGACAGTTGGATAATTGGGACTCTTCGGGAGAGGGGTGAATGGGGTGAAGTGCAGGGGGGTGAAGGGGTGGTGAAGGGGGTGAAGA
>JAWWEO010000016.1:60097-72717 GCA_035582975.1 Ormyrus labotus | reverse complement strand
ACTACCAGGAAGTGCGGTCCCTTCCTGGTGTCTGCTGGCGGCAAGGAGTCGTCAGCCGGCCGGCGCGGTCTGCTTATAGCCGCGCCGGTTGATGAAGATTTCCCATACTCCCTCGTAAAAAAAAAACACACATCCAAACACGAATTTTTCTTTTGTTGCTCGATGTCTGATTCTGAACATTTAAAAGCTTCTCCATGCGAAACTTCAAAACATTTTAGAAGCTACGAGTTAAACTGTTATTTACAAAAAGCAACAACTTTATGTTTTTGAAAAAAACATTTTAATACTACACAAATGTTTATATTATGGTTTATCGATTTTAGCTGATTTAATAAAAAAATTTAATTTGAAATCATTGAATATGGTGCACGCCTTTTCGCGGGCAGTTAACGATTCTAAGAAAGTTGTTGGAACTTCTTCGCACAATTCGTTCTCTGCTTCCACAGATTTTGCAGCATTAAAATTTGGTACAAATAACAACCGGTGATAGCCGGCCAATTGGGTCGTACTGCTTTGCAGTCTCTGACAACATGGACCGCTTCGTAATCTTCTCTGTAGTATCGAGTCCCGATACTTCGAAGCAGAATTCATCTTCAGCTGACAGTTAGCGTAATCCGATTGTTGACACGACCTCATGTTTCTGAACGGCCGCGCCCCTAGGTTGAAGCTCTCGATAATTCACGTTTGAAGTAACTTGATTTGATTAGCAGTCCATTTTCCCATAATCATTCCGGCAGTCTGAAAAATTTAAATGAGCTGAGTTTTGGTATTCAGTGCCTCTTCGGCAGAATCTCCGCCCATAAAAAAATCGTCAGTATATCGGTTTTTTCGCAGTGCTTCCGCAGCTTCTGGGAAGTGATGTTGTTCATCTTCGGCGAGTTTTAAGAGGCAAGTGTTGGCCAAAAAGGGTGCGCTCGCAGTACCGTATGTAACGGTTGTTCGACTGTGTGCGAAGATAAAGGCCAGCGCACCATAAGGATTAGTACATCTTCTTGCAGTTTAGGTTCGATGTACATAAAGTGATTCAGATACAATCCAGCGACATTCTTTTGAAAGCGTTGAAAACCACTCTTGTTTCCATCTCTCTTCCATGCTACGTGGTATGATCGAGCATGAATTCCATATGCCCCAGATCTTCACATTCTGCCATAAAGCACAGTAAGCGGATACTAAATTTAGATGCATCCAAAATCTTTCGATTCTCTTAAATCAGACTTCCGCGAGAGGTTGGGCCCCCTTAAGTTCAGGCTTCCTTATAAATGGTAATCTAACTACGAATCGTCCCTTTATATCGCTCTTGGTCATTTGGTAAAAGTAGTCATAGCAGGTTTCCTCTTCGGGAGAGAAAGCAGTTCTTGGATCTCCCAAAAACGGGAAATTACGATCGTCAACTCGTGATCTATAGTAGCCTGGAGTACCGAGATGATGGACGTCTTTTCCTCCGTAGCAGTAATCGCTGACCCCATCAATATCTATCCCAATGCCGAATTCAGAACGACTGGTTGAGCAGGTGAGCCTTTTTTCATCTCGGGTTACACAGACCGAACTATTCAGAAACAGTCGCTGCTAGCCGGTTTGTGGAAGTGGGGGTCTGCCAACACCACGTCTTTCAGATAGGCTCGGTCCGGCATTGTAACAGCTGTGTGAGGAAAGATGAATGTTAACCTTTGAAGTGGGAGTGCTAAAACTTGGAGTTTAATAATTTAATATCGCAATTTGACCTAAGGATCGCATTTACGCTTGATTAAGCAACAGTTGCAGTAATTTCTCCAATTCCATAGACAGCTACGCTCGTAGCATGCTTAGGTAGGTGTAACAGTACACTATTCGTTTCGAAATAAAGGATTCTTCGGCACATGAGTCCAGCAGGAATCTGACCGTGACCGCCTGTCCGTTGGCTGCTTAGAATATTGAGCAGGGTGTGGAGATGAGCAAGCTGCCGCTGGAGCTTTGCGACGTGGTAGTCTCCTTTGCTGCAGTATGAATTTTAGTTGTTTGTTGATCTTCTGTCTCCTCGGCAATAGCGATGACTGTAATCGGCCCCTCTTGCTTAGTATGGTGCTTACTATTACAAACAAGAGAGTGAAAGTTAGAGACGTATTGACTTACCGCATAACTCGTTCTTAAACAGTTAAAGCATAATTGTGCCGGCTGAGCAAGATGCAAACTTTTTACAGAACCCAATGAATTCCTCGCGGCATAATGAGCACGTTGCGCTTTTCACTTTTCGGACTTCTTACCTCAATACTGTAACCATACATAATTTCAAAATCTCATATTTTTCCGGAACCAATTAACGTCTTTGAAAAACGAGGGGGTGATAAACATCAAGATAATTTGATTTGTGCATTGTTCCTACACTTCTAATTTTTTCATTATATGAACTTCCTAACAAATCGTGATTTTTGTATTTTAGTGGTGTTTTTAGTGATTGAGAAAATCGAGGGAATGATTGCAGGTCTGTGGAAGTATAGTATGCAAAGTACAGTGATATTTCTATTTTCGTCCGCCATCTTAGATACGCCATTTTGAATTTAAAAAATCTGAGAAAAATTTTTCTTTAGAAAATGTATGCCGCAAAGGGTCAACAGCTGTTGCAGCACATGCTCTTCAACTGAATGCGTCCTCTTAAAATGATCATAACTCTCGAAGGAAAAATCGTAGATGACCATTCTAAAATGGATTTCAAAGGGAAAGAGTAGTACTAGACGAAACAATTATAAAAATAAAGCTAAACAATTTTCGAGAGATTGTATATAATCTTGAGTGGCCCAAAATGCCATCTTTTGAATACGCACTCAAATATTTCAAAATCATAACGTGATGGTTCGATTCTCAGCTGGGATTCGGATTCGGCGTCAAAAATTACTTCGGAAATGATTTTCAGCTTTTCAAGAACAACCACAATCATTTTTTTTTGGAGACCTGTGTTATCATAGAATTTCTCTAATAAAGAATTTGTTTTTAAATATGGCCGATTCAAAACGGCGGTTTGGAAACTCAAAAAAAGAACAAAAAAAAATCGTAAGGCAATAAGTGTCAATAATACACTTCTTATGTTTTTGGGTATGCTGAATCGATTTTCATTTTTTCAAAGGGTATTCCGCATTAAGATAGGTAAAATGCCCTCAATTTTTTTTTTTTTTTTTTATAGCTTGAATTTTTGAGTTTGAGTCTTGGGTAATAAAAGAGTGGGTAACACCGTTTATTTGCCCCAAAATGCTACCCCTCCTGTAGAGGGCCGAAAACTTGTTTTTTTTGCAATTTGCCTTTTTCTTGACGGTTTTTGATTTAATCCTTTTGAAAAAAATCATGTATATTGACATGAGATTATCAGAGCCTATTATCCTTCAGAAAAAAATTCTTAAAATTTTTAAACTGGATTTTAACCTCAAAATAAAAACAGTACATCAAATTTTATATTTTTAGTTTTTTTGTTGTATTAAATACTATTTTCATGAATTTTTTTAGATTTTTTGATTTGGTGCGCCGTGCAGAAAAAAATATTTTTTTTATTTTTTCGTCAATTTTGAATTATTTTTCCGTGTACAAGCATCATTAATATATTTAAAACCTTTTTTATATTTTCAGATACATGTACTTTTAGTGATTTTGCAGTAAAAATACATGCTTTTTATTTTAATTTTGAGTTATTTTTTAATTATTTTTCTCTATATATTTATTTATTAATTTATCATTTCTGTCTTTTTTTTAGTTCAGATAAGTTGTACATTTTATTGATCTTAGAGAATAAAATTAAATGAAATAAGATAAAAATATTCAAGCAAGTAACAAATTTGTCATATTAGATTTTTGCTTAATTTTATTAAATTGAAAAATGCCTGATGATTCGTAGTCCGATTGTTTTCTTTTTAAAATATGTATAAAATGTATGTTTATCAATGATAAATATGGTTAAAATAATAATTGGTTTAAAGATTAATTTGTTTTTTATTGAATTTGAAAATATTTTTATTATTATATTAATATTTATGTAAATATAGAATTTCTTAATTTTAATATTACATAACCATTTGTTATATTTACACTACTAATTAACCATTTTAAAGTGTAATAAATATAATTCTATAAAATCATTCTACACGCAGAACTAATCACTTAAAATGTTATCATTTATTTATTATTTTTCTTATGATTTGATGGTTATATAAAAAATACTATTTAGTCCTCGTCGGTATCGTCATCAATTAGAGGGACAATATTATTGATATCTAAAAAATTCGTTAGTATTTCAGCAGGTCGAATGATTTTCGATAAATATCTTCCGCCAGATAAATGGTATGTAAAAGATGCTATGTGGGAGCAACATCCAACAGCCATTTGCGCAGTTGCAGCAATAACCCTTTATTGCATCGATTCCCACATCATTACGATTGTAATTTATGTAGAATTTGTATGTTTTCCGGTTAATATGTCTAGATTTTATTTCAAATCTTATAACATCTGGTTCTTTTCTTAAGTAACTAATCAAGAGAGAGTTATTATCTTCAAGCATTTCACCTAGATAAGAAATAGCTTGCGAAAGTTGATAAGATCCGGTAAAAAAAAGTTCTAAGTCTTCTAATGTGAATTCTAGAAAATCAAGCAATTCATCTGAAGACATTTCTTTGAATGGAACGGACTTTAGGCTGTAATTAGCATTTGCAACTCTTTCAACTAAGTTTTCCTGTTAAGTTAAGAAGAAAGCATGCCGTTTTACAATACGTCGCAGCATTAGGTAAAAGTTTATTTCTAAACTGATTATGTAATAATCGATATTTTTGTGAAATGATTCCATGTACAGCTTCTTCACACCAACGAATTTTAGTATCAAACCGTGACTCATTAGATTCTCACGTTGTCAATTGATCTCGTTTTCTTTTTACAGCAGGCATTAAAACTTTAAATCCTTGTTGTTCTATGAAATCTTTAACCTCTCTAAATCCACGATCTAAAATAAAAACATCTCTTTTTTTTAATATGCTGCGTATTCCATGTGGATCTTTCAATACTTGTTGAAGAATTTGAGCATCATTAAGCTTTCCTTCAAATGGCCCAGCTAGTTCAATTACATAACCATTTGTCGCACAAATCGTAAAGGGCTTACATAATGGACTTTTTTCTGCCCAGAATAAGATTTCCGTTGGTAAGTAACAGCCATACTAGTTGTGCAACCTATATTAATAAAAACTAATATATAAATAAAAATAGTTGAAAAATAATCTAAAAGTTGTCAAAAAATTACCAGAAGAAGTACATTTATTAGAATATAAAAAAAGTTATTAAATATAATAATTATTCCAAAATCTGAAAAAATTCATGAAAATAGTATTTAATACAACAAAAAAACTAAAAATATAAAATTTGATGTACTGTTCTTATTTTGAGGTTAAAATCCAATTTAAAAATTTTAAGAATTTTTTTCTGAAGGATAATAGGCTCTGATAATCTTCAAAAAAATTACTAAAAAAGGTATATATCATGTCAATATACATACAGGAGGGGGAGCATTTTGGGGCAAATAAACGGTGTTACCCACTCTTTTATTACCCAACACGTATATTCAAACTATCAAAAAGAAAAAATTGAGGGCAGTTTACCTATCTTAATGCGAAATACCCGATATGTAGAAAAAATAATAAATTTTGGATTTTTGCTCCTTTGCTATTGCAAATTTATTTACATTTTCTCTAAATATGTATTATTTGTATAAGGAAACTCTTGACGACAGCTTGCAAGTTTTTACAAATGGAACAACGAGATTAAAGGTCACTGCTGTCCAAATATGGGCATACCCGTGAAACTTTTCATTCTTGTGTCACTTGGACTTTTTTCTATGATAATGCGGTTGGAAGCTTGTACCGAATGTGCTTTTCTGTAGAGTATCTATAACTGAAAAAAACTCGTTGATAAAAATCTACGTCATTAACACGGGACAAGCCTGTAGAAGAGTATAAAACGTAAAAAATGCACTAATTCGACATTTTCTATCGTACCTTTGAAAAAAAATTTTTATGAATTGGTGCAATTTTATTTCGAACCCTTCAAAACATGATGAAAACCGTAAATTAGTGTTCTTAAAACTTACTACAAAAATGCTTAATCATCAAAATTAATAATTACTTATTTTGGAGCTTTTCTCGAACAAACAATTTAATAGATTATTTTGAAATATTTTGAATTTCCCATAATTTACAAAATTACGAATATATAGCCTACTACGTACAAATTTGACAGATAGGTGTAATTATCACTATACAAGGTGTCCAAAAAGTACTTGGATGGTTAAATAACTCGCCGGGAAAGCATTGTCGCTGAAATCTCTAAATGGGGAAAATTTAGGTTTTTGAAAAAACTATTTGGCGGAATTGCCATGGGTCTTGTGAGTCCCAAGTTAAATTTTTTAAATAGGAACCACTGTTTTTTCCTCCAAATTTGTTTTCAGCAGCAAATTTTACGTTCAGATAAGTATTTTTTATGGCATCCTAGGTCAATTTTGGGTCTTTTTGGCTTAATGTATGTTTTCTTCCTATAAAAATTGTGTTATTTTACGCGGATAGTGGTTTTACAGCATATTCTCATGCTTTATTCAAAATCATTAAAATTAAGGCCCTAAAACTTTTTTTGAACCTTATGGGACTAATATCGATTTCTTCTCCGGTAATAAGTGGTTTAGGGTGTATTCCCACTTCATAATTCGAAATATCAAAGTTTGAGACCCAAAACCTGATTTGAATCTTATCAGCCTAATATCTTATATTTTAAGAAGTAGCTATAGGAAGCAACGATAGGTCCAAAAATCACTTATCACATAAAATGACAAATTTGCGTGAGATAAAGAAGATATTGGGCCTGTAAGGCCCAAAATAGGTTTTGGGACTTCAATCTCGAATGTCTCTGACTGATTCTTCATCCAAGAATATCATGTAAAATCACTATCCACTTTAAATAACACATTTTTTGAGGAAAACATATACATTGGGCCCAAAAGGTCCAAGAACTGACCCAAGATGCCATTAAAAATACCTATCTGAATGTAAAAATTGCTAAAAACGAATTTGGAAGAAAAAATAGGGGTTCCTATTTAAAAAATTTAGCTTGGGACTCACAAGACCCAAAATGATAGTAGATCTCAAAAAATGGTAATTCTACCAGATTTTCCAGATTTAATTTTATTATCCAGATTTAAAATCCAGATTTAATAATTCCAGATTAATAATAATATAATAATACTGATTAGTGTACATGAAAAATAATTTCGTAATCACCAAAGCTATGTTTCCCTGGTTCAAATAAATGTAAATTTGTATTATTTCAAAATTGGAATTATTAGGAATTGAAATTTAAATACGTAGATTCCAAGAATTTCAAAATAACAGTAAGTCCGAAATAAAATTGATTTAAATGTAACTGCGGTAAAAACAACTTGTCTGCGTATCGAGAGTATTGTCGATTCGTAATGGAAGTATCATCGAAGCTTAAATTAGACGTTTCCCAACAAGAAGCTGCCGTAAATGAAAAATCGGACTTTCCAAACTGCACTTTGCCCCCGTACTACAAACCAGACCGTTTTATTAATTTTTTTTTTTTTTTTTTTTTGACTGAAGGCTTGAAACGCTTAATATTTGAGAATGTATACAAAGCGCAGGACGGCTTAGCATAAGAATAAGACTTTGACTACTCAAGATACGAGCTGCGACATCGACGACATTCTTCGAGTATTCATATTTTCTAATACAATAGAGTTCCTTTAACCCATTAACGGGAAAATTGACCAAAATTTTTCTAATTTTGAGCCTATTAGATTCTATTGAAAAAGCAATCGAATATCCTAAGGTTTTTGGGGTCGGTCTTTCCGAATCCGTGGTCAGATTTATGAAAAAATCTGTTATAACACAAAATTTTTAATTTTTTCTAGAAAAAAATGAAATTTTTAATGGTCTTTTTTTTTAATCGTGAATCTTGTCTCGATAACGGTGTAAAATGAAGCTCCAAATTTTTCATGCGGATCTTATTAATTATTAAGGATATAGTAGCTATAATTGTATGACGCCACGAGTACAATGAATCTATACTTGCAGCTCACTCTAATTGCAATTTTATAAAAATTACAGAAGAACACAAGTTTATAATATAAGTCTCAAAATTAATTTTTGAGGGAAGGTATTCAAACGTTAGAATGTCTATAAATTTCAACTTCGTGTTTGAAAATATGGATTTCCATATAAAAGTAGTTTTGGGGCCATGATACCCCAAAAATCACGTCAGGTTCAAACTATCGTTTCAAAGATTTTCGTTATCAAAAAAACTTTTGTTCTTCTGTAATTTTTATGAAAATACACTTGAAATGAGCTGCAAATATATATTCATTGTACTCATGGCGTCATACAATTATAGCTACCATATCATTAATAATTAATAAAATTCGCATTTTTTTTTATATGCACTTTAAGAAAAAGTATTAATAACCACATTGAAATACTTTGAAGCTTCATTTTACACTGTTATCGAGACGAAACTCACGATTCAAAAAAAAAAAAAAATGACCATTAAAAATTGCATTTTTTTTTTTAAAAACATTACAAATTTTATGTTATAACAGATTTTTTCGTAAATCTGACCACGGATTCAGAAAGAGCGACCCCAAAAACCTTAGGATATGGACTTCGCAATAATATTCGATTGCTTTTTCAATAGAATCTAATAGGCTCAAAAAATACAAAAATTTTGGTCAATTTGCCCGTTAATGGATTAATGACATCTATAAAAGACCTGAATTCCAATAATGGGAGTCTAATAATTCAAGCGATGTCGGAGCTTTCGCATTATGAAATATTTTTTCCGTATATAAACAAAACCATTCTAGCTCCAATTTTAACAATAATGCAAGTGGTACGCGAGTGCCAACATAGGAAACAAACTCATGTAAATAATAATTTACAGGGAAAAAGTGATGTGAAAATTAGGTGATTCAAACCATACAAAATATGAAAATTCGAATTTCCCTAAATTTATAAATGTTAACCGATTCTATTCTTTTATGAGATATAAAAGTTAACTGATTATCCTGGTAGAAACTTAAGAGGCCTAACTAGATGTTAACTGGTTAACAAATGCAACAATCAAATTTAATTATCAGTATTTGTATATTAATCTCTATGGATTTAGATAAGTACAGTTAACCTTCTGACCGCCAGCACTTTTTACAAAATAAAGAGGAACTTTGGGTACATATTTTCAAATAAGTATCTCTCAATTATTCATAAAGGCATCATAGCAGCGGACGATGGTAGGGAAAATGTTCTAATTGTTTAAAAATCGTAACAATGGTTTCCTGGGAGTTTGCAGGGTGCGTCCAGAGATGTTCTGCGGCGGTCAGCAGGTTAATACCCGTTACTATTAAGAAAAAGTAAGGAAGCTTGTAAATAAAAAATTAATAGTTGCAAAACGAAAAATAAACTCCAAACATTGTAATAATTCAGAAATGTCTATATTTAGTTTTAATTTAACAATAATGGTTTATTCCAAAACGGGACCTACTGTGCGTTCATATGCGAGTTTTCATGAATAGATTGATATAACTAGTTATCAGTTAATTGATTCAATAAAAGCATGTTGTTTTTAAAGCAAATTTCTATTATTTATTAAAAAACAAAATTTAGTTAACCGATGTCTTGGATAAATATTACTTAAAATTTCTACCAAAGTATAATCTAATATTAATGAAAATAAATAAATTAAAAAACAGAAGCGGTCAACGATTGGAATATAATATAAAATAATTCAGGTTTATATTAGAAAATTATTACTGATAAGAAAAGTAAAAAATAAAACTGATAAAAAAGTTTTTCAACGGTAAATGTTTTGCAATCGCGACTTATTTTGTATGAAAATGTATATTCATATTAATAAATATGAAAAATCTATAAGTGCTGATTAAAGTTAGTCAATTTATTATTAATTTAATAAATTATATTGATTTTCAATATAAAGGGAAAAATAAATGAGAAAGAAGAACGATGGAATAAAAATTTACGTGTACCTCGTGAAAGAGCGAGCAGTGCGAATTATTATTTTACTTGACTTTTAAATATTTTTTTATTTGGTTTGCCTTCTATTTTTCTTACCTTAGAGTATATATGCGAGGCTTTTATTTTTGGAGATGTCGTTCTTAGAATCCATCTATTATCTGTTTTGCTCTCGCATTCAATCGCTCATTGATCAGGACGCAACAGAGAATACGCATTTATCGACGAACCTGGGAGTCGCTTACTTTCTTTTGATTTTTCTTTTCGCTCTTTCTCTTTCCCTCCCTTTCTCTTTTTTCTTTTTTATATCTTATATCTATATCTATTTCTCTTTTTATGTTTGATTTCGCTTTTCTCATCTTTTATGGTCTGTATTACATTAGCTCGCAATATGCTTTGCGAGATGCTCTACGGGACAAGAACAACAGAGGCATATTGTTTAAAAACTGATATTCAGAATGGATAGACTATGGCTCATTAAAAATACAAATTAAAGTATTTCAAATCAATTTAATGCCTTATTTGTCACATTAATTCATATTTGGATACATTATTAATCTATAAATAAATAATTATACTTTTCGAAAATCCTAAGTGAGAAATTGTTGTTCTTATAAAAATGTATGGTTAGGTGTAACTAACATCGTAGATAATTAGATTATGCAAATTTCTGTTTTATATTTTACATTAATAATCATTAAGACCTTGCCTTACATTTTTATAAGAGTTCTTGATATGATTTTGCATTGGCATTAAAAGTAAGATACATAATATTTTTGTTAATGAAAAAGCAAAGTTTAAATGTGAAACTACAATATAAACTTTATTATTTTATGCGTAATCACTTTGAATGCCAAAGTTCTATGTAACTAAAATATTGTAAGACTTAAGAAGCTATATCCATCATTATTTTAATATCGCTAAAACTGATTTACAGCAAGTGCTTATCCTTAAGTGTATTTTTACATGATTATACATTGTACTTTTTCTTTAATGCTCAAAGAACTTAATTGTTTTTCTAAAATTCAAACAGAACAAAATTTTATTTTTAGAAAAAAAAAATGGTTAATGCTCTTAAATTTAATAAATAAAGAATTTTATTGGCGTATGAATTTATGGATAGAAATATCTTAGAAATATCTTATAAATTAATCTTACAAACTAAATGAATAGTCTTTATAGTAGTGGATCGACACAAGCATATGAAATTCAGATTTGAATATTGTTTTGTAATTTTAATATTGAAGGAATATTTACGCTCAAATCCAAAAGAATCTTGGATTTGCGCGCTTACTCGTAAGGCCTGTAAAAAAATATTTTTAGTAAGCTTATAATTAAAATATGTTATGGTACACAATTATTATCATAAAAATAATGAATATATACATACATGCATAAGCATATGGATGTATGTATATTATCAAAGTAAATATAAATATAAATATTAATATATATATATATATGTATAAGTATAAGAAAGTCATGCACACCTCAATCTTTCTGCCCTCAACCACGGTGCCGTGTAGCCTCTCACGTGCCCGGTCCGCGTCAGCACTATTTGCGAATGTTACAAAACCGAATCCCTGCATGCAAGGACAGACAAAACAACATGCATTAAACTCAACTTACAGATTCTGCGCTCTGCATTCACTTGCACATCAACATTCTTTTTAATTTTATTTGTTTTTTCTAACTCTATTGAATGTTTAATACTACACACAAAGACTTTATTATACTTAGAATGAAACATAATAAGCTATTTTTTAAATATATTTATTGAACATAAATATTAAAAATGACTTGAATTAAGTTTATGCTTCAGACTAACGAATTATATTTAGAAGAATTTTATAACTATTACTTAAGCATTGTAGTAAAAAAGCAGATCATCAAACAATCCAGATTTTAAAGCATTAATGTGTTTTAGAGGTAATTTTATTTCTTACAGAAATTAAGATTTATATATTGCAGGGGTAACTACCCTATGAAAAAGTCTATTTTCATATAAAAATAATACTCTAAAATAATTTTTAATACGCAAAACATACAGGTTCTTAAAGGACTCTTATCCCAATCCACGTATGACCACAAAACTATCTGAAAAAATAAAGTACATCTTGCCATAAAATAAGCGAAAATAGAAAATCATAGGTCCATTTTTAAAATTTTGACTTTGCCACAACGTACAGGTTGAAGTAATGGATAGATTTCGATCAAGTTTGGCTTATATTATTGGAAATTGATGTAAATATGGGCTAAAGAGTTGTATCTTTAAAATTATTTAATTAAGAATAATTTTTAAAATATAAAAACTGTTTAAATAATTGTCCTTGTGCAAATTTATGCAAAATGAGTTATAAAAATTAGTTAGTCAAATAATTTTAAAGCGTGCAACATTTCACCCCATAAATGACAAATTTTTAACAATTTAAGTCAAACTAGTTCCAAATTCATTAATGGGTTCACCCTGTAAGTTACGACAAAACCAAAATTTTACATATTGCATCTCTGGTTAAAATAGACCTGGGACCCTTTATTTTGATTTATTTTATCACAAATTATACAATATATTAAAGATGTTATATATATATA
>JAWWEO010000016.1:47196-59997 GCA_035582975.1 Ormyrus labotus | reverse complement strand
GTTACTATACCCAAACTTGGGGGGTTGACGAGCGGAGCGAGTAGGGGGGGTACCCCCCCTAGTATATATATATATATTGTGACAATTTCACCGGGATCTGCAAAATTGTACAAAGGGGATTGGGAAGGGAAAACTGTAGGAGAGAAAATCTGTAGAGGAAATGGGAAGAGGGACAGCTCAGTGGATAGCGCGTGGGTGGAGCGTGCCGTAGCCGCTCAAGAAGGCAGTATAAAACACTAATAAAATATATGAATAAATCATAAAAAACTAAATCTAAGCTGCTTTCCTCGCAGCACCACTTACAATTACTAATCTCGCACTTTGACGAGCCCAAAAAAAACCAATTTCTTTTGCCACTTGGCAGGACTATCTCGCGCGGAGCTAAAATCCCAAAAATAACTTCCGAACTGTTCGGCGGATCCGTGGAGTGTGTCGGCGATTGCGAGCTGGCGATCGCTCTTCCGCCTTCTCCAACTCGCGCCGGCGCACTCGCTCGCCGCAGCCCGCGTAGCGCTGCGAACTGCGGTGAGACTAGGTGCACTTGTGCGCGGTTTTCGACGTGTCTTCGTGTTGCTAAGCTGTAATAGTTGTTGCTGTAGTTTGCCGAGACGTCAGGTAAGATTTAAATCTTCGTTCCGTTGTTCTGATTGTTAGTTAATGAGAGCTTGACTCTTTTTCTCTCTTTTTTTTTATTCCAGGTGTTGTAGTTCCAGATCTGTAGTCCAGGCGGGGAAAAACGGAGCAGCGCCTTGAAGATGCCATGATGGCAGTTCGTCGCAATTTCTCCAGCTTTTTCGACTTCGTGTCGCTGTAAATACTCAACTGTAGGGTTTCTCTTTACTTGTAGAGTTTCATTTCCGTGCATGTTTTCCCTGTATGAAGATCTGTAGTTTCGTAGTTTCCTTAGGATTGTCTATTCCAAACTGTGCCATCCTAACCTCAGTCCCATGTTTATTCCTGTATGTGAGAGGCACACTTTTGGTATAGCAGTACTGTGCACTCTCTATGGCTAACATAAATAAAATACTAATGCTTAGATGCTTCCAGATGATTTGTTGCTGTTCGTGCTTTTGCATCCACCTGGAGCTGCTGTACTGAGGATGTGATGTGATGCGAGGACCACTGCAAGATGCTGCGGTAGGAGCTATTGAGAGGTAATGATTTGATTTCTTTTGTAGTTTTCTTTCCTCTCAGTCTAATGGCTCTTCTTCTTATAGGTGCTCCCCTCGGCTGTTGTTCTACATACCCTCCCCTTTTATTTCATTTAATTTGTAACCATACGGTGGGTCTGTGTGTGCTCGGGTGGGCACCACCTGGGTTCTGGATGCGACTCTCCAGGATCCAGAGGTGAATTAAGGAGTCGAACAGACAGTGAGATTGGCCGGTGCCAATCTGTACTGCCACAATATATATATACACCCCCTTAACAACTTTCGTCTTTTTTAATTTATGAAATAAATGATACTCACAAAAAGATTGTACAACATTTGGGTAATAGGTTTTCCTGTAACTTTGCGATATGTTTTCTAATGTTAAAGTAGGAAGCTACGTCCATTCGGCCTAACGTTCTATGAAAATCTATGAAAAATCGATTTTTGTTTAATTACTTATATCTTCTCAACTATTAACGGTACAGTATTTTGACTATTGGCAATCGAAAAGTGAGATCAAATACTATCGATTAAAAAAAATTTCATCAAAAAATCTGTATTTGTTCAAAAGTTATAATCAAACAATAAATGATCATTAAAAAACATAAAAAATCTACTTCTGTAATTTCAGCTTAATTTTATTGCAAATTTGTATTTAACTATAACTTTGTTTTTAGAAAACATAGCCAGAAGTTACAGGAAAATCCATTACCCAAATTTCGTACACTCTCCTTGTCAGGTGATAGAGATGTTTTCTTAATTTTCAAAGTCTGATCATCTATTGGAATAAAAGTATGGTATTTCAAAGTACGTGGAATGGCCTTGGCCTTATCGAATGTAGCTTTTAATTCAAAGGAATTATTTTCATAACTTTCTTTACTACTGTAGAAAATTTTTGTTTCATTACAATAGTTTTGTATCCAATTATAAAGATCGTACGTTCGTAAGATCTAGCTCTACGTGCTCCTCTTTGTAAAGGGCGTAGCAGGATAAGATAGTGAAAAATACCCCTAAATCAATCAATATAAAAAATAAGCAGAAAAACTATATAGCTATGAACATGTAAAATATCTACCTTTTCCCGAAACTTCAAGTAATTTAAAGTTTTTTTACTTCCGTATTGTTCGACCTAGAAAACTCTTTTTTTCCGGTTTTCAGCTTTTTATTAAAAAACGAATCGATAAAATAGTTTGAAATATTTAGAGATTACAGCTACGTATATTCTTAATTACCAAAAATTTTTTCAGAGCAGTTGATAATTTTATTTAAGAATTATAAGCTTTTTTAAAAAGAACACGTTTTTATTAAAAACAAAAGAACCATAAGAGCTGGGGTAACTTTTTTTCTCTGAAATTGTAGATATTTTTATTCTCTTTAAATTGGCTTTTGATCGATTCAAATATCTCAATTCTATAATGAAAAAAAATTCAAATTAAGTTGTTCAAAAATCGAAAATTTGCGATAAAATGAAAAAAAGTAAACTAAACAAAAAAAGATTTTTTTGCCGCCATTACAAAAAAAAAAGCAAAAAAATGAGCCGTGAACGATGAAAATCCGTTCAGTAGAAGCTGAGATACGGCATATACACACACGCACACGCACACGCACACGCACACGCACACGCACACGCACACGCACACACATACACACACACACACACATATACACACACACACACACACACACACACACACACACACACACACAAACACACACACACGCACACTACATAACATAAGGTTCTAAACCTTATTTTATAATTTACTTTTAACTTTTATGATTAAATATTTTCTGTTGCTTTTTAGGGCTTCCCAAGCAGAGATTATTTTTATTGTAAGAATTTTATTAACATAATCAACTTAGCTATAGCTTACGGGTCTGCTTTCATTACAATTGGTCTGGAAACTTACTTTTTATAACCAACATCCGGGAACTTAGCAAAGAATTTTCATGTTCTTGTTTAAGAAGTTGAATTAAAATTTAAACTTAATAAGAAACAGTAATCTTCTAGTCATAAAAATTAAAAGTAAATTATAAAATATAAAATAACGTTTAGAGAACGTTAATTATACTGATTAGAAGTCTCAATTTCAGGGGCCAGGTATTAATCGTAAAAAATTGAAAGTTCATACTATCTTGTTTGCAAAGTGAGTAGAATAAGCTTGAGAAATAAAGTCTGTTGCAGCCCAAGATTACTTTTCTGTTATGTTAGGTTGGTTGAAAGGAGACCTCTTAAGCTATAGCTAAGTTGATTATGTTAATAAAATTCATACGATAAAATTAAATACTGATTGCAAAACTCTGCTTGTCGTTATTGGCATCGAAACTTGTTTTTTACAACCAACATCCGAGAACTTACGTAAGAATTTTCATGTTCTTGTTTAAGAAATTGAATTAAAATTTAAACTTATAAAGCAACAGACAACTTTTAATCATACAAGTTAAAAGTAACTAATCTACATCTACATCTTCTACATTATATTAAAGTTCGTGTGTCCGTCCGGATTATATTATTATTTCTATAATACTATATTCCCTATTTATTATTATCTGTATATTATTATATTATGATAAAATATTAAAGTTATATTATATTATAATATATAATTATATTATTATATTATATAGTGAACCGGAAGTGAACCGGAAGTGAATAGAAAGCGAACCGGAAGTGAATAGAAAGTGAATCGGAAGTGAATAAAAAGTGAATCGTAAGTGGACTAATGATATTAACTGATTAATGATATCAACTGATTACACGAGCGAGCTTCAGTGAGCGATATTATTATTCCATATAATATTATTATAATTATTAAGAAACACTAAACTACAGTTCTTTATAAACCATTTCCTTTATTTTATTTTTTAAATTTAAAATGTACGTTTTTGATTTCATTTTTTATTTTTTTTAGCATTTTTTATTGCCTATCTATTATTAAAATAAAATTTTGTTCGATGTACGACATAGCAAGAGGCCTATTGTATAAGTGGCTTTTTAAATTTACCCACGAAAAGTTTTCTTTTGAATATCCGATCAACGGAGTTTTTATCATGGCTTTTGTTGGCTAGCTCGCTACCTAGCTTAGAGGCGTAATTGTTTACAATGATTTTATCTCTCTCTCTCTCTCTTGCCAGTGTCAGTCCGCTCTCCCTACTAAACTCTAGCGAACGAGGACCGCGCATGCCTGCTCGCGCTTGACTTGCCTTGATTGGCCTTATGCCTTTAATTTTTAATTGATCATAGCTCCAATTCTATGCATCGGAGAGAAAAATGGCTAAGAGCTTTTTGGTTCAGAATTGCCTCGTCTATCCGATGGTATACTTTTCTGCATACCTTTTCCGAACACCCTGTATATCCACTGGTTAAAATGCAATACAAGCTTTCTCTTTAATTTGACCTTGAAATGACCTTGACCTGTGTTACAGATAGAAATGGGCGAGCAGTCGATAAGGCTTAAAGCGTGCCGTAAGCGCAGGTAAATTTTGAATGTGTTGAGTTTTTCTGGACATTTGGCGCCGCAAGCGTTCCTTCGCGGTCTAGCCCGACTTGCACGAATCGGCAAGCCGATTCGTGGCTGTGTAGCCAAGTTAGAGGCAGCCCCCGAGGGGTGCCCTGAGACTATAAGGACCCCGAGAGGGAGTTTACTCCATGGTATATGCGGATCCCCACGTGCACAGAAAAGCCGCAAAGCAGACCTGGGGCCGTCAGGCTCGAGGGCAAGGCTGTGGAAGGCGTTGTGTGAGCCTCCGTATGTCCAGAAGAGGTGGAGTTTTTTACCGCGCTGAGGCCGCTTTGAGTCTCTCCGACCGCAACGCACGATCCGGCGATCTATTATACCTGAGCGTGCGCACATCCGCAAGACCGCAATAAAACCGAACGTGCGTCTCGAACTCTTTTTTAAGGAACATTTTATTTATCTAAGGCATCTGTACAAAAATGATTTGGAAAATCCAACCATAAAATAATAATTGTAAAATACGAGTACCGTGCGATCCAATCGGCACGAACGTCTGGCCCACGGACGGAGCTCGGAGAAAAGAGCCAAAAAAGGGTCAGCACGGTTTTCCCCGAGCGCACCGGATACCTGCAAGGGAAAACCTCTCGGAGGAAGGGCAACATCGGCTACCCCTTCCACCTCCATACCGAACTATCGAGCCGAACAGAAGCAGAACGGACAGTCAGACCCCGTACAGCCGTCGTGCGCTGACCTTCCGCCCGTCCTTCGTGCTCCATTAGTTGTTTTGTAAATTCAGTCTAATATTATTTCGGAAATTCCTTGTATTTCATCTCAATTAAGCATTAAAATATTGTTAATTAAATCTAAGTGTATTTGTGTATATTTATTTCTTTCGGAACACTTTGTCCCGAACAACCTGAAAATGAGCTTGTAGGGTTATCTCTGAATTCAGATAAGTGACCTCATATAACTGTATGATTTAATTTCAAATCAGGCTTTTTTATTAGTTTGATCTTGAGATGACCTTGACTCAACCTTATGGCGACCTTGCAGGTTTGAGTTACCTCCAAATCCATGTTCAGCGACATAAAAAAACTATGAACCCACTGACTAAAATATAATAGTAATCTTTTCTCTAGTTTGACCTTGACATGACCTAGACTTGACCTGAAGGTGAACTAGCAGGATCAAGCTATCTCTGAATTCAGATTGAATGTATATACCTATAACCCATATAACAGTATATTTGAAATTAAATGGCTTTTATTTAGCTGACAAATCTTAGACCTTGAAATGACCTTGGCGTAATGTAAAGGTGACATACGTTCAAGTTATTTTCAGGATGAGGTTCGGCGACCCCAACAACATGTACCTACTGGGAAATTTATTATAGACTTCAGTTAAAAAAACAATCAACTAGAGACTTAGTGAAGCTTAATCTGGCCTACGGCTAATATCAGCTAATAAATTTCACCTCTGTATATATCTGAAACTATGCATAGGAACTCTTTGGGTCCATGAGAACTTTTGATCGGGAAATCGAAAACTACAACATACCGCATTTTTAGCTTAAGGGGGTTATGTACTGATTTTTCCCTCCTCTAAAAAGACCTGACAAAAAATCTGTATGATTAATGATTCTTTTTAAAATACCTATGAAAAATATAGTATATTTTGATCAAATGAGCCCAAACTGTATTCTGTAGATCAATTTGATCCAGAGATATTGCTATTTTAAATTTTTTGCTTTGGCGTAATGCTTGAAATAGTAGCACTGTGTTCAGGAGTTTTTTCTTTGAAGATATTAAATGATTGTAAACTTTACTCCAAAGAATAAACAAACATGTTTAACTTCAACGTATGCTTGAGACAAAACATTAGCACTAAAAAAGCGGTCAGCTTACAAAACGCACAGTCTATGGCGAGCGACTGTGGCGATATGACTGAAACGCGATAAGCACACATATTCGAAATTTCAAAATTGAAATTCTTTTATTAAATTATAAAAAATCAATACAGCATAATATATAATGCATAAAAAAAAGTTTGATAATGTTAAGATAATAATTAAAATATTTTTACAGTGATTTCTTTAGCAAACGTAAATTTTAGTATTTTTAGAAAATTATAATTTAAGCCATAACTTTTGAAATTTTTTTAATTTCTGGCTGAAAATTATTTTCTACGTTTTAGATAAAATATAGAATCAAAAAATCAAATAAAAAAATTGATTTTTGGAACCTTTTTCATTATATAACCCCCTTAATCGACTGGGACCCATTTTTCATTCATTTTGCACGGGGTTCTTTTTTTAGAAACTCTTGGCCACGTAATATGGCAAAAAATAAAAAAAAAGGATTTTTATTTTTTTAAAGGGTACCCATCACTTTTAAAAATCTGAAAAAATTCAAGGGAGTAGTTTGGCATAAGATACACAATATATAATTTTTTCAGCGAGGTTTTTGTCTTAGTTATTTTTTATTGCAATTTGAAATTTTCAAACGTATATCTATATGGGGATATCCTTACAACTTTTGATATTAAAAAAAAATTTCTTTTAATTTCAAAGCACACTTATGTCCTTTAGTGTATAGGTTCAAATGACCACTGTAAAAGTTAAAACTTTCGCGCAATTCATTTATCGCCTACGGCCTCAAGGTTAAAAGGTGAACAATAAAAAATTTTTCATTTTAATTGTAAAACATCTTCGTCAAAGACCTTTGCACACTTCATGTAAATAGATAAAGGGCATGTGTGTAGAGTGTCGAACAATCCATACACGTCTGCTTTGATTACTGTGTGATATTTGAAATCTTACGACATCGGTCGTACCGTGAAATATACGCGGTGGGCCATTTTAATCGCCCCACCTGAATTTCTCGGAATCTAAACAGGATATAGAAAAATGGTTCAGACACAAGTTGAAGGAGGCAGAGGGGGCCACCTAATAATTCTAACGATTTTGACCTTGAAGTTGATTTTCAAGCTTATTTCAAGGTCAAAGTCATTTTTTTAAACGGAAATACCCATTGTTGGGTATTTCCGTTTAACAAATTTTTTATAAACTTGAAATAACCTTGAATATTGAGTTTAACATCAAACTTAGAGTATCGGTAGATGACTCCTCTATTCCCTGTTACACCTGCCTAATTGTTTAGGTATTTGGCTTTAGGTGACGAAAAATGTAAGTGGGGAGTCTAAATTCGAAAATTTAACTTTTATTCGACCTTGGCATAACCCTGATTTCTCATACCACACAACTCCTACCATATTTGATATAAAATTTCCCGCTCTTTTCGAATCCGGGGTTAAAAATAGGTATTTCGATTTTAAAAAATCACTTTGCCTTGAGATAACCTTAAAAATCGACTTCAAGATCAAGGTCGTTGGCACCATTGGGTAGCCACCTCTGTTCCCTTCAAGTTTTAAATGTATTGATCGTTGAAAATCGTTTAATTCTATTTATAGTCAAAGACCATTTTAAACATTCAGTTAAGTTAAGCCTCTAGCACTTTAAATAAAAATTGATTAAACGCTAATAATTTTTTCGTAACTAAAAATGTTCTAGCAAAAGTTTACAACTGTAACTAGACCTCTATGTATGACAAAAAATCATTATTGTTAGATGAATTACGTTTCAAAAATCAATCTTTTCACTGTTCTCATATTAAAAACATTGGCAGCGCACACTAACTTCTATGGCTAAAATATTCATTTTAATGTTGCGAATGAACCTACGATGTTAGTTTCTTATTAACAAAGACGGCCACTTTGCTAAATTATTACCTTTATCAAAATTCAGAAATCAAATATATGGACTTACGCATATTTAAAAGGTCATAATTTTTTATAAAGAGAGGTACAGAAATTTCTCGGTAGGTAAAGTTGTATAAGGATAATAGTTAAATATTCCATTTTGAATTAGATCGATATATGACATGGCGTTCGAGAAAATTTGTTAAGAATAGAAAATTTTTTGCAACTTATACGTTAAATATACAGATTTTATTTCATTTAACATCTATGAAACACTTTAAAATGACATCTCTGTAGTTGATACTTCATAGACATGTATATTTAATGTTTTTACATCAGACTACCATTTATTAGATTCGATAACATCAATAAGTAAGTAAGTAAATGAGATTTTTACGCGTTTACATTAAATATTAAAAGTTCTGTGGATTTGCCTATAGATGTTTGTTATTGTTATTTTATTTGTTGTTAAATTGCTATAATTCAACAAACAGCAAAAAAATCATTTTTTTTTTTAGAAATAAAATCATTTTCCAGCTTATTTATGATTCGATTTTCATAAAAATTTATATCTAAGGGTTTTCGAGGTCGTTGAATACGAATCTGTAATTAGAATTTTTATTTTTCAAAATCTAAAAATGTTTTGATTCGCCATTTTGAATTCGCCACGTTGGATTTTTAAAAATGAAAATTCTAGTTGCAGATTCGTTGTCAACGACCCCAAAAACCCTCGATTAACATTTTTTGTGCAAAAATAGCCAACAGAAAAATGTGTGTTTCAAAGGATTAAACTCCAAACCCATAAAAGCGAAACCCGCTAGCCCTTAAACCAAAAATCCTTATTAACGTAACCCGTTAATCCCTTATATAGTTAATTTGAAAGTGGAAACCCTTATCTCATAAACTGTTGTACTCTAAATATTTGAACTTTTATAGCTTTAACTATCTAGGTGGTGACCGAGCTTCTACGGTAAAACTAGGTGACCAGTATGCATAAGTATACATAATATTTGGAAATTGAATTTAAGATTTTCAAACTTAAGGGTTTGGAGTATAAAGGTTTGGGTTCCACGTTCAAGAATTTGGGGTTAAAGGGTGTAGGATTTATGGTATTACGGGTTCCGCTTTTAAGGATTTAGGGTTCATGGGTTTGTGGGTTAACGGATTTCACGTTTAAGGGTTATGAGTTCGCGGGTCGTGAGTTTCGCGTTTAAAAGTTTGATGTTTAAGGGTTCAAGTTTTCTGGGTTTAGCAATGAAAGGTTTTGGATTTAAGGACTTGTGTAAGGATATGTGTTGAAAATGTATGGGTTATTATTGTTATTAGATTTCCTAGCTTTGAGTATTATACGATTCCACGTAGATTTGAGTAGCTTTTTTAGCTAGATCCCTATTCAAATCCACATGGATATCCGCATTATTTTAAATGGATTTTATGTGGATTTCTACCCATTTTTTAATGGATTTCAGGCATTCCCCGGATTTTTAGCTGGATATTTACCTATTATTAAGTGGGTTTACAAGTTCCCATCGAATTACGTAGATTTTTGTGTAGATTTCGATGAAGAGAATGTAGGAGTTTCGCGTGGATTCTTACCCATTTTTAAATGCATTTCGCGCATTCCCTGGATTTTCAGCTGGATATCTACGTCTTATTAAATGGAATTACACATGGTTATTATCCGATTACGTGGATTTAGTCTAGGTTTTGATCAATATGATTTAAAATCATTCGCGGATATTGGAATATTTTTTGCAAAATTTATTATCAATACTCAATCTATTCTACACTTATTTCATTTATTTTAATAAATATTTTCGTAACTTATTTTTTGTTTTTTTATTTAGTTATTTAATATCACATCCCCCTTTTGGGTATTAGCGATTGAGTTAACTATAGTTAGTAAGTTGTAATGATGTATTAGGATAATATTGGCATTCAGTTATAAATAAAGTGAACTGCCTTTTATAATAACGGTGAATTTATTAGTAGTGACTAACGTTTACAACGAGACTCTCGTGACGAATGCTCGTGCGCGACTGTGCTAACAGAATAGCGAACCCGACGTTTAGAGAGAGCAAGTTTCAACAGTAAGCTTCCCCCCCCCCCTCTCATACTTGTACGCACCCGAATTTACCATATGAGCATGCGAAAACTACTTCAATACTTCCGCCGTTTTTCCAGTGCTCATGTCTTTGCTTTAAATAGAATCTACACCGCCATTAACAATGCCTAAACTGTCACGCAGTCTAACAAACTTATCCCTAGGTAGTACTTTAGTTAAGATGGCAGCTTTCTGAAATTCGGGGGGTACATACTCTATGGAGATTTCTCCATTCTGGTATTTTTCTCTTAAATAGTGATAACGGATATCAATGTGTTTAATTCTTTTGTGGAACTCTGGACTCTTTGCTAATTTAATTGCACTTTGATTATCTACAAATAAAACATTACTAGACTCACATTGACATTCGATATCATTTAACAATTTCTTAAGCCAGCATAGCTCTTTAGCAGCTGTAGCCGCTGCAACGTACTCTGATTCGGTCGTGCTGAGTGTGACTAACTTCTGCCTCTGTGAGGACCAAGTAACAGGACCATTGGACATGCAGAAAATATAGCCCGTAGTTGAGCGTCTGGTTTCTAAATCACTTGCATAATCTGCATCAGAGTAACCTGACAAATTACAACCATTCTAACTCGAACTATATTTGATACCTGTATTCACAGAGCCTACTAGATAAGAGAACACATGCTTCACTGCACGCCAATGGTTGGTGTGATGATTGTTCAGAAATTTGCTTAAAACGCTAACTACATAGGCAATATCTGACCTAAACACAATCGCAACAAACATTACTGAACCTACGGCTTCTCTGTAAGGTACCCGATTCTCACTCACACTTCCAGCATCTGCTGGTAGCAAATTTACATTAGGATCGGCTGGTACACTCACTGCCTTCGCCTCACTCATGCCGAACTTATCAACTATTTGTCTTATATACATACTCTGATTGATAAACATACTTTTCTGTAAACGATCTCGACTGATTTGTAAGCCAACAAAGTAACTGGCGTTTCCAGTTGTAATCGAAAATTCTTTATGAAGTTCCGTCAAGATCATTTGCAGAATTCTCTGGGGGATTTACATGCCAACAGGCCATCGTCCACGAACAGAGACAAATATACATCATAACCATCATATTTTCCCCTAAAGATACACTTATCTGCCTCACATTCTTTCATATTAAATCGGTACAAAAATTTCATAAATTTAGTGTTCCAGCAGCGAGGTGCCTGTTTTAAACCATACAGAGACTTAATCAACTCGCATACCATACCACTACACTTACTATCACTGAAACTGCTCTTGACGTCTACACCTTCCGGTATCTTCATAAAAATCTTCTCCTCAAGTTCTCCATAGAGGAATGCGGCACTGATGTCGAACGTCAGCATTTCCATGTCTTCTTGTGTGATGAATGCCAGCAGAACACGTAGCGACTCATGTCTCCCTACTGGTGAGAAGGTCTCTGTATAATCCACTCCTTCACGCTGCATAAAGCCGCGAGCAGAGAGACGAGCTTTGAACTTAGGATTCTCAGAGTCATGATGGGTACGACTCTTGATAACTTCTTATTAATACAAATAGATTAAATATTAAGATATTAAATTTGAAAACTAAGGAGCTAATTAAGAGACCGAGCTAGGGAATACGAAATGACCTTTAATACTGAATAATTTCAATTTCGCATAATTTCAAAAAAATAATGTCCCCAGCCGAATAATGGTTGAAAGATATTACTTCAAATACTGTTAAGACGTTTTATTTGAAATTGAATGTTTCTAAATATTATTAAATAAATAAATATTCGAAATACCGTAAAAACGTTTTATTTGTTATTAGATATTTTTAAATAAAGAAAAGTCTTTCTTTACCATGCACTAAATATCACCATTTAATTTTTATTATAGAATAATTATTAACTAATTTTAATTTGCTTAATCTGTATTTAAAAAATACCGAAACAATCGGATAATTTTAAAGTAAAAATTCTTGTAAAAACAGAAATATCAATAAAAAAAAAAAAATGAAATTACTCTTCACGAGAAACGTTCCAATTATTCGCTTAAAATTTTTCTACGAGCAGTAAGAAGTTTACTAAATCTTCTTGATTGTGAAACATGGAACTCGAGAGCGAAGTCGTTAATGCAAAAATGTACATTTTCACGTAAAAAAATTACGTTTAAACCACTAGACGTAACCTTTTTCAGCAATAATTGATTATTGTAAATACGAAATATAAAGAACATGGCACGTTAAACAAAAATGAATACAAAGAAGTACCAATTATTCAATAGAATCTGTGCATTCGAACTTTTACCCTATGAACAAATCTCCATAGATTCTATGTAGAAATCTATATGGAATCAAT
>JAWWEO010000016.1:32582-47096 GCA_035582975.1 Ormyrus labotus | reverse complement strand
GAAACTAAAGTAATAAATAGGAAAAATTGCTAGATAAATTTTAACTATCTATAAAAATTTAACTTATACATTGTCTTCACAACTAAAAGTAACAAAAAAGACATAACTATAAATTATATTATTTTTATTGTAATATTTTAATTGAAGGAAGGCTGATTCAAATGTTTATTTAATACATTCTGAGCACTTTTTTATATAAATGCAATAGTTTAAGAGAGATGCTGGTAATCTCAGAGCACAATATTTAAAAAATCAAATATATTTTGTTACAAGAAAAATATTTCAATTATGTACATAGGATATTATTGAAATAATGAAACTATCTACATCAACTGCCAGGTTCTTTAAAGAGCAGCTAGGCTTGATATTGATGTTGATTTTGTATCCTCATTAATACTATTATTTTAGATCATATTTTTGAAACTTTGTAAAATTATAACTCCTGTAATTTATATGAGGCAAACTTAGGTGTGTTTATATAAACTTCAGTCTCCGTTGTTAGTTATTGAGTAATGTAGTAAAAAGCATCTAAATTCTATGGATAGCTTATATAAATGCAAAGAAGTAGCTTAAACTAATTGAACGTTTGTAATTGTCCTTCCGTGAGAAATTAAGAAAAATATTAATTTCGCCTCGTCGCCATTTTCTCGCTCCAGTTTTTTAGGTATCTAAACTGGCCAATAAAACTAGCTTGGAAATACTGAAAAAATAACAATTACAAAATTCATTCCATTTTTAATGCTTTAAAAACGTTGGAAAGAACGTTTACATTATTATACGAAAAATGGACACATTTTATTCCCCTTTTATGGCCATTAACTACTTTGCCATTAAAAACTGGCCATTAATTAATTCAAAAATGTTTTCTGTTTCCACTAGGGCGATAAATGTACAATACCAATTGCCATATCGAGCCACATAATTACCTTATTACGTTTATACATGTAATGAGTAATTAAAAAGAAATATACATAAATGTAAATGTTAAATGAAGCTCTCAATCCCGGCTGTTTAAAACTAATATATGATGAGAAGAAAAACAAAGAAAAAATGTAAAAAAAACTTGTATATAAAAACCATGGACAAACGACCACTAAACAATGTTCTACCTTTTAATTAATAAATAAAAAAAACACTACTGCATCTCATAGTATTAAGTATATTAAAGAGTATAGCCTAAATTGACAGATAGAGGAGTCGTAAAAAAGAGAGGAGTGAATTGCAGAGCGTCCTCGGAATGAGGGGCGAATCACCTGCGGGCGTCCGTCCCTCTTCTGCCTCCTCGGGATATTTAGCGTCTCGTCTTACCCGACCGCCGGGAACGTCGTGTAGGGAAACATGCTCGTCGTCGTGGCAGCCACCGCCGCTGCCGTCGTTTTGTTTTTCTCTCTGCCCTAGCTGTCTAGCCTGTCGTCCGGGGACACTGAGCACCAGAGCCGTATCCAAGGTCACGAGCACGAAAGACGGCCGAGTGCGTGCGGTGCTGCGCGCCGGTGTACGCAGCAACAAACAACGTCTAGCGTGCCAGACAAGGAGCGAACCGGCTTTCCGCCGAGTTCTCTTTTCAATATATATACCGATGCGAGAGAACGCGTTCTCACATCGTATATATTTCAGAATCTTAAAATTTACATTTTTTATTTACTTTTCTGGGCATGCAAAATCACAAAGTCAAAAACCAATTTTTAATTGGAAAATGTGATAGGTAACTTTAAAAATTAATTCACTTGGTAGATACGTATAATTTATAGATCTTTTTAAAGAGGAGGTCTTACTAATGAATTTAGTCTTTGTTACAAGAGCTTTTCCGCGCGTACATACATATACCTCGTATCGTCGTGTTAATTTATTTTAATGCAAGTTGCGAGGAATGGCGAACGATGTCATTTGATCCGTAACTCGGACAAATTACCCTCATAATATTGAATTGAACAGACCGAGAGGCCGTAATTTTTTAAAATAGAGCGCTTACCGGAACTACGAGATTCCGTATGCACCTCCGGTCCAATTTATTTTCTTCGATGATTTTCGCCTAATCTGCAAACTATCGAGTACGTTTACTGTACGTTTTTTCCTAAAGTTTATAGACGAGATGCTGCGCTAGTTTCTGAGCTGTGAAAATTTTAAAAGTATGGTAAGCTTGAATGACAATAATTCTTTGAAGACTATCATTGAATGGCTAAGTATAAAGATTGAATTTAATTTAGGATACACAATACGTCGTTCTGCAGATTATTTTTCTGAATGTCTTCGAAAGTATATTAAGAATAAATACAGTAAAATCGATTATTATTTTAATCAGTTAATTGGGACTCTAAATAATCTGTTTATTTAATTTTGAAAAAGAGTTAATATGTTACATATGAAAAGATTTTCCTCTGCCTATTGTAATAATGAATAAGTTGAAGTTCAACTTTTCTAAACATAATAAATGAAACCTGAGTACAAATTCTTTTGGTCTAAACCAATGCACATGAAAAAAGTTAAATAAAACATTTTTATCACAATTTAAAGAACAAACTGTTAGATATTTATTTTGTAGGCATTTTATGGTGGGAGAGTTGGAGGAAGGCCTTGGGGAGTGGAAAGAACCTCGGCGCCTTTGGGTGCACGCCCGACTGGTCGCTAGGTGGCGTAGCGCCGGGTTTGTCGCGCTCGCTAGCAGACCAATCGAGGCAAGTGGATATATAAATCCGGGCTCAGAGGGTACTCGTGGCGTCTGGGACAAGGGTTGTCCATCGTCAGTCCCACTGACCAGTCTTGGTGGACAACCCTGAGAATTTAGTATCAGTCATCATCGAATATCGAGTTTTCAGCCTTCTTTCATTTTTTATCTGCAACAATCTATAAACGAGTTTTATATATATAACGTTCAAATACGGCATTATATAAAATTAAATTCTCGATTTATTTAGATTAGACTACTTTAATTCTCATTTAACCTCTTGATCTAATAATTCAACATCAAATTAGTTACTTTATTATAATTAAAAAAAAAAAAATAAATAAAGTACCTCTCGAAAAATACAATGATCTCGAAAATACAATGATGAGCGAGAAACAGCGTCTCTCTCTCTCTTTCCTCCAGACACACGCACAAAAAAATTCTAAACTGTATTAGAGCAAACGCGGAATAATAATCAAACCACCGAGTGTAACTTATTCAAAGGCGCGAAAAAAACTGTCACGCTCTTCGATGTTTCGTAAACGATCTTTACTCTTTCTCTCTCTGGTTCGCACCATCCAAGGTCATTAAACAATTTGAATCAGAATGCAGTAAGGCCCGCTTATATTTTTTCTAATTATGAGTAGAATAATAACATGAAAGCTTATAAGATATCGTATCAATTGACTATTGATACAAAGTTGACGTACTTTTTTTAAGACTTTTTTCTTAGGCAGTTTGCGACAATTCAATTAATCGTGCGCTCATTAGTAATTTAAATTAAACATTACTAAAAAATGTGCTAATGGACGAGAAGCAGTGTGTTTCGCCGTACGTGATTTCGGCTTTGCGTCTCGCTTTTTAGAAAGTCTTTGTTTCCTTATACTTCGAGTACGTCGCGTGATTCGGTATTTATTATGCGTATATAAACATTGGTCAAGGTTGCAAACATTGCGAAATTACAAATACAATCTAACATTACAATTTAAAGGCCGGCATATACCGGAACGTGTTCATTTTTCATCAATGTCACGTCGTCGTTTACAGTTAGAGTCGTGAAATCCACAAAGTTAATCGGCACTCTCATCTTATCCCTATTTAAGCCGTCAAACAACGCGTTCCGCAACGAAAACTCGCTGTGTGCCGGTTAATAATCGCGATAAGATTGCTGGGCGCCTCCCGCCAAATACGAAACTGGGCAGCCGCTGCACTGCCGGCCGAACAAAGAAGCCTTTCAGCCGTATTAGCAGCAGTAGCAGTGCCTGCACTTTATGAAGACTCCCGACGTCGTTGTCTTCGTCGCCGGGCATTTGATTCGCGTTCGATTACTTCCTGTCTGGGTCTACAATTCCGTGAAATATGGGATTTTGTAATAGGATTAACATAATCCGTCGGCTAAAAATAAACTCTGATGACTATTCAATATTCCATTGTTTTTTCAGTTTACAGAAAAGCCATAAATCCAATCCTCGCGGCTTAATTTACCGCTTAAAAGTATATACTCCCGCAATAAATTCTCGACTTGTAACTTTGAAAATTCGCCGGCCGATAGTACGATAAAAATGCAAATAGCCGCCCAATGCATCGAAGGAGCATGAACTCGAAATTCTACATTCCCAAGGCGTCCGTTGTGGATTCGGCTTTTCCTGCCGCCGTTGTTCTTGCTGATGGGTTTTCCTGCGCCGATGGTTCCGATGCGTTTTTGTGTGTATACGAGAGCAGTTCGGAGAAAAACACTGGAGTCGAGAGGGACCATTAAGATTTATCGGCAAGATGCTCTCTTGCCGCTTTTCAGGAAGTTTCGAATGTACGCAAGTGGGTTCCTTTTATCTGTTCTGTTGAAAATATTTCGTTATCCGTCACGCTGTACGGCGGCGTTTTAAATATTTTATTATCGTGAGAGATAAAGGGTCCGAATGCATAAAAATTTTATCCGCTTAAACCACTTCTTTTTCCGTCGAACCTCAACAATTCCCGCTCCCGAAGCTCAATTGGCCAAAAGCGCCTCGCTCGAAGCGTTATTGCCAAACGGCGGGCTTAATAGTTTTATTACCGCACAGTTCGCCTCGTGCGACTTGCACGTCATTGATCGAGTTCGTTGAATCATTACTTCTTTATTACCGAGTGGTAAAGGAATCAACCAATGACGCTACTTTCTGCTCAAACCGACCAATGAACTGAGCGGGGCGAACGAGGCGGGCGGAGCCGCGGGCAGGATCGGTATGCGGATGGTCGAAGTGCCCCCCCCCCTCTCTCTCTCTTGGGTGGAGTGTCTCCGAACGGAGACAGACGGACGGGCAGTCTCTCTTGAAAGAGCCTGAGAAATGAACGATAAAGACATGCGCCGCTCCTTTAATCTCGATCCGAGTCTCTGTTTGCCTTTTCAGCTGCTTTCTTTTTCCGCCGGGCGAAGTCGCCTGGCGTTTTCTGACTCTCCTGCTGCACCAGGCGAAGGAGTATGTCCAGGATATTAGGCGGAGGCGAAGGGGAGGGCTGTAAATGAAGCTTTTTTTTTTATTTTTAAAACGACTTTTTGAAATACTTTGGAGTGTTTCCAATTGGTAAGATATGTTGACCAAACGCTTTGTGCATTTTAAAGCAAAATTTGCTCTGTAAAGTATTGTGAGATGGTTTACTTATATATCACTAATTCCATTATTTACATTCTTTATACTTTTTTTTTAATGTGATTAACACTACTATAAATCTACAATAAATCTCAATAAAACCACGAATCAATGCTCAATGAGCCGTCGGAGCTGTCTTGTCTTGATGATGACAATCATATAGTAAAAATATAGTTTAAATATATAAATATTTCAATAACAGCAACTGCAAAATATATCTAAAATATGTTAGTAGATAAATATTCTTACAACGAAATCACAGAAGTTAAAAAAGTAATGAAATCAAAGTAAAACAGTCAAGTTTTCCATTCATAAATATTTTAATAACCAAAATTACAACTTATATCCAAAATAACCTATTCCACACGCATGCATATCAATCACATACTTTAACTATTTTACACTATATATGAAATGATTTCTTATATTCGTAACAAACTAATTTTTACGAAAGGAATTACGTATAGACTTGTAAATAAATGTAACTAAATTACGTAGTAATACTGATCTATTACAAATAAGTCTCATGATACTTACTACGATACTTGCCAGGCCTGTTTCATTTTATTAAAAGGTGGGCAAATAAATTTTTTTTTTATATCTTAGTATCTTAATTAATTATACTAAATACTTATAAAAAGTCTTTATGCAAAATATAATACAGAAATGATGTATAAAGTTATTGTTTTGACATGCATTTTGACGTTTATTGTGACTAAAATTTTTTAAACGGTTCTTGATTGCAATTCTGCTTAACCACATGGACATTAAAAAAGTATCATATGACCTTGTTTTTTTCCTATTATAAGACACTACAATGGATAATGAATTACCTTTGTAACAGACTCCCTACCTAGTAGGATTTGGAAAGACAAAGTAAAACTTCCTAATTACGTTAAAAGCACTCAGAAAAAGAGTCCTCTTATACGGAAATTATTTTCCTCTGAATTCAATCCGCTCATTATAAATAGGTTTTTCCTTTGAGACCAAATAAAATCTTTTTGAATCGAAAAATCATAGTTTTCATGAGCAGAGGAAGATCCTCTCGTAATCAATCCTCTTGCGTACAAGAGGATTTAAGCTAGTCACAAAAAGACTCCTTCCTCGTCATGTAATCCTTTCGTCGAGAATATAATTTTCATTGGTTACAAAAAGAGCATATTTTCGGCTATGAAACTCTCTGACGCGTACGTTTATTTCTCAAATTTCTCAAATCCATGATAGTTTTGGGTTTCGGATCCTTCTTTTATTTATTAATTTCCTGACACTGAAAAAACCATCCTCTTCTTACGAAAGGAACGTTGAGAATGCTCTCAATATTTACGTTAGCGGAATTTCCATTTGTAATAAGAAGAATATTGTTTGTCAGGAATAGATTTCATTTTCAGACAAAATTATGGTTTTTCCAACTAAATAGAAATCTATTTGAGAGGAGCAGAATCCTTTTCTTATAAATAGAAATTCCGCTGACGTAAATATTGAGAGGATTTTTCTCGTAAGGAGAGGAACCTTTTTTTCAGTGGAAGATTACTTCAGTACGGATCTGCATCGGGTTCCCCCTTCAGATGTCCTGTACATGTGTAACGATAGTTCACTTCCACGAGCAAACTAGCGAACGGCTAGTGCCGAGCTCCACCGCCAGGCGGCTATCCGTTGCACGCCGCACCCGCAATCAGACTAGCCGACCGAATGCTTAAATAGCGAGCTGCCCGAGCACCTACACCTTCGGCGGGGCTTACCGAGGTGTTTTTACTAAAAGTTTTTTTCCCCTTTGCCTTTTGATTTTCTAGCTTGTTACTTCTAATATTAGAATCCTTTTATTACAAATAGAAGTTCTTTAGTAACCAATTGATTTCCTTTTGTTGTAAATCAATTTTTAAAATTGAAAATACATTTGCGTTCAAATTAATTTCCTTTTGTGACCATGCAACTTGATTTAGAGAGGATTTTCCGTGAGTCACAAGAGGAAATCCGCTAAGACAAATATTGAGAAGAATTTCCTCATGTGACAAGCGGATTCCTTTTGCAATAGGAGGATCGTTTTTCCATCAGCAATTTCTCATGAACTAATGAATATCTTTTACACTACGAGTTCAATAGAGAATATAAAAATACATAACCCTGCGTGATTTCAACAAAATCGAAACTCTGGAACCCCGCCCTTGGGCTGCTCGAGGGGTTGAAAATCCGGATTTTCGACTTTACAATTTTTTGACGGGCTTTCTTTTAGGATTAACCCAAATGTTATTATTGATTATAGTTAAGGACTATAAAATGCACAATCCTGTGCAATTTCAACAAAATCAAAGGTCCGGAACCCCGAAGTCGAAAATCCGGATTTTCAACCCTTCGAGCAGCCCAAGGGCGGGGTTCCGGAGCTTTGATTTTGTTAAAATCACGCAGGGTTGTGTATTTTTATATTCTCTATTGAAATTTGTAATAAAATTTTGGGTAATCGCAATTGGGTGACTTTAAAAAGATGATGCATCAAAAATCAGGATTTGCATCCCTTCGGACAGCGCAATGGGGGTGTTTCTGACCTCCGATTTACGTAAAAATTTGTATTATTACATTTTTTGATGTCTGAAAGGATAATCCGTTGTACAATTTGGGGTAATCAAACATTTTTTTTTCGTTTGTTAGCAACGATGCAAACTTAAGTCTCATTAATACTGTAGTTATACTACTACGTTATAATATGTAGTTTTTATTTTTTTTTTAAAAGTAAGTTTTTAAAATTATTTTATATTTTTGCAGCCAAATGACAGCTATTCGCCAGGCGGATGTAATAACAGTATTACAAAGCATGCGCCTGGTAAAATTTAAACGTGGCAGAGCAGTAATATTTGCTTCGAAACAGCAGGTTAAGGCGAGAATTAAAGCCGGCAATTTCTCGAAGCCAACACTGGAGATTGACCCGTCGGCTATTAAATGGAAACCACCGCCGAAGAAGAAAGCGAGGTTTTATATATAAAGATTTATTATTTTTATTTCAAATGGAAGACATTGATTTAGCCAGTACTGTAAACCAGACGCAGTACACCGTGAGGTGTTCGTCAAGAAGGGGGCGAATGTCTGTAACCCGCCGGACCGCCTCGCTTATATGTATCTCCCGCGCTAGTCTGATCGCGGGTCGGCCGCGAGCCGGCCGTCGCCGCCTAGCGGCGCGTGCCGGTACTTCGCTCGCGCGTGTTCGCTTCGGACGGCAGGAAATTCGAATCGGTTATTCGCATTTATTTACATTTTTAAAGCTTAAAACTAGGCGTAGAGTCTTATTAATAATTATTAATTATTAAATTAATATATGTATATATATATATATATATATATTGTTTTCAGATTATGATTTTACTTTAACAATGACGATTGAAAAATAGAAATTAGTTTTTAACTATAAATAGAAGATAAGACAAAATCTCGTTAGAAATAATGCATTCATAATCTTGCTGATGATTTGTGAGCATTTAAAGCCATTTCAACAGCATACTTGGAAGTGCCAGGTGCTGTGTAGATACTGTATCGGAATATGATATTGAAAATTCAATAACCAAAGACAACCTCTGAAAATGGTAGTTTCAAAACACCCTCGTTTTTTGAACACGACCTCTTTTGAAAATTTGTGGAGGTGGTATTCAAAGATGTATAAACCCGAATATCTTTATTCTAAACTTTTTTACATGTTCTTATATCGTACGAGAACTTCTACTTTGTATGTTTGTATTTCTATAACAAAACAAATTGAATTTTGTAACTGAAAGGGTAGTTTTCAACCCCGTTGTAGGGGTTGTTTTTATGTTTATTGAATTTTCAATGTCGGATTTGGATTCAGCGTTGAAAAATACATTGGAAATGTATGTTTGCACTTCCACGATAAAAAAATTTGAATTTCATGACTGAAAGGGTAGTTTTCACCCCATTTTAGGGGCTGTTTTTATGTTTTTTAAATTATTAATGTCAGATTTGGATTCAGCATTGAAAAATACATCGGAAAAGTATATCTGCACTTCCATAACAATGCAAATTTAATTGCGTGACTGAAAGGGTTAATAATTTCATAGAATTTTTTTTAACTGATAATAGTTGTCTAAAATCTCCTCCTAAAAGAATAATTTTTCCACCATATGGTATATTTTTTTGCGTAAAATTTCTCAGTGTTCTATCAACAACTTCTAAAGCATATCGAGGAGCCATAGCCAAATATTTTAAAAAATTTATCAAAATCCCAAAAAGTTATAGTAATGCAAAAAAATAAAAATCAAATATTTAAATCTGGATCTGAAAAAGTTTTAACTCTAAAACCTGTGAGTTCTTTAAATAACCACAACTTAAAAAAAACATGGAAGCAATAGTGCATAAAAGCTCATTAAATGGTTCTAAAATAAAAAAAAAGATTAAATTCTTATTCAGAGCAGTTATATGTTCATGAACACAAAAAACGTCGTTTAGAAAATTTGGAAACAAACTTAAATTTTCATGAAGGTATTAACAGAAATAGTGAAAAAAGTAGAGATTCAAATGAAATAATTTCTATAAAACAGGTTACGAATATGTATTACTCAGAAAGAATGTTATGGTCATTGTTCCTAATGAAACTGCCAAAGAATTAACAGCCTCTAATTTTTCAAGTGTATATATTGAAAAAAGTGTACAAAAAGATAAAGAATACGTAATTATTATTGAAAACAATAAAGTAACAAAAGAAATAGTTCAGGATACCGAATTCAATAATGATTTCAAAGATGATACAGAAAACTTGATATCTAACTTAAATCATCAAAAGAAACAGTCATCAAATATAAATGAAATAAATAATTTATGTGAACAAAAGGTAAGGTGCGTTTTATACACATAAGAATCGTACACGTAAACATTGTACACAATTTAATATTGGCGAAATTTATATATAGATATATTGGGCCATGCTAAATTGTGTACAATGTTTACGTGTACGATTCTTATGTGTATAAAACACACCTTACCGAACAAAATAGTGATAAATTTAGTATTTTAAGAAAAGCAGTTCTTAGTTGTCAAGATGCAAAACTTTGAGCAGATGCTTTAAAATCCTTAAAAAATTGTGGTAAAAGAAAAGGTACCCTTAAAAAGAACGATAGCTACAAAAATGATTAATGAATCTGATACACAAACTGAAGTATTCTCACTTACAGCAAGTCAATAAGCGGAGCGTGAGCTGTAGTAGTCGTAGTCTTGGGTAGTTGACTGAAAAAAATATTTCAAAATCCTTTTTTTTTTCGCCTTTTTAGACGGATGGAAGCGAAAATAAAAGCATTACAGCGTTGCGATTATACCAAGTGTAACCCCAACCAACTTTGGTTGAAGTAAGACCTACAAAAACATTCAAAATCACGATGCAAAGCCAAGCGCCGGCCCGCAAAGGCTCGGGCGGTTGACTGAAAAAAAAGTTTCAATGTCCGTTGTGTCACGTAACCGAGGAATAGTTATACAAAAAAATTGCAAGTAAATTTGAAGTCTTTAGACTCGTGCATTATTTATACACAAAAAGCATAGATAGTTGCAACTATTTTCCAGCAAACCCTGCATAACCGACAAATATTATTATTAATTTCTACTTTTTAACATATTTGTGACGTATAACCTGATCAGAGCGGTGTTCCCTGAAAATAAAGGATTTTGGTGTGGCATCTTTCGTAGCTATTTAATTCAAATGACTGCCCCGTGACGTCACGCATTCATTGCCTAACCGACAAATGCAGATTCACAATCGCGGCGTTCTTGTAACATGTCTGTACTTTCGATACAGATACACGGACCAGAGCACCATTTAGTAGACTCCGATGAATGCACAGTAAAATTTTCAGCTCCTTTTATTGAGTGGTTTCGAAACATAGTGCGAAACGGCAAATCTACTCGAATTTCCATTTGATTGAATCGAGCTCGAAATCGAGGTGGAAATTGAGGCGAATCGAGGCAAATCGACCTCGAAATCGAGATGGAAATCGAGGCGAATCGAGACAAATCAAGGTGGAAACCGAGCTGAATTCGGAGCAAATCGAGGAAAAATCGAGTCGAATCAAGGTGGATTCGAGCTGGAAATCGAGCTCGATTTCCACCTCGATTTTTTCAATAGGGCATATAGACATTTTCCAGAAACCATTTATTCTTGTTCCTGACACCTTAAAATACAATTATAACCGATTTTTCGAACAACTCCAAAAATTACTATCACAATGCTTCCTCTAGGAGGAAGCAAAATGATTTTTTTGGTCCATTTTTGACAAAGTTGCAGCGTTACGAAAAACGGCTAAATTTGAGACTAACTTAGTCATCATATGAATTGCACATCAGGCCTTGGAACGAAATCTCTTTTGCAAAATAAGAAAATGGTTCTCATTAAGGGTTAAAATAAAGGGAATTTTAACAATAAATTATAACAATAGTTTCAGGTCTAGCTATTCTATATCAAAATAAGAACACAAACACAACATTTTTTCGTTTGCACATAAATAATCTCAAAATGTTTTACATAAAGTTTCGAGCGCTTTGGTTAAAGACATTTTTCTACGGTTGGGATTTTATCTAATCAATCTTTATATACAAAAAGCTGCGTTTTATTCTTTTTACCTCACTTGAAAACGAAAATCACTAATGCAATTAATACTGCATAATATTGAAAAATTTTCGTTTTATATTCTTTTAACTTCTGAGAAAGGCATGATTTTTTTTCATCTCACTAAGAAACTACTTAATCTTACTTTGTTTTTCCTTTAAAATTTTCGTACACGAAGCATGATTGAATTTTTAAATTTGATGGACAGAGATACTTGCAAGAGGATGTATGTAGTTTCAGAATATTTAAATTAGCAGGAATGGTGGAAATAATATACGCATAGATTAAGATTAAAAATCACTCACTCCTGAACACAAAACTTAATAGGCTTATATTTTGCAAGGTTTAACTTTTTTTTTAGGCGGTGGACCCCATCGAAGAGCGCTACTGTCTACAGTAAGTCTTGGCCTCTTGTACATTTTAATGTACGTTTCTACTAATCTCGGTGGAGCATATACTACACTTTGACCTTTCCAAGATTTCATCATGCCCAGCTTATATAACGTCCAACTTATGTCTGTCTGGGATATGTTTGTCAGTTGGCTGCAAAAATATAAAATAATTGTATTCTTTGTATTTATTTAAAGTTAAACGATTAATTTAAAAAAAGAAAAAATTAATTTTTAAAACTTTTTTCAAATGTACATCCTAAGACGTACCTTTCTTATGATATTTCAACATCTAATTTTCTTTCAAAATTAAAACACTTAATATTACAAACTTTATACAACTTAAATTCCATCGTCATTAAATAAAAAAAATGCACAATCTTTCCAAATTGTAATTATGATAATTATAACAACACAAAATTTGAGAAAAAAAACGAAAAATTACAATTAAAGTGTGGACAATGAATAATCATTTTCTTATTTATTTTAAAACATACCTCAAGACATGTTAATTTATGTATAGCATTAATTTTTGAACATATATGTGTTGAAAATCGTGCAAAATTCCGAAAACTGTCAAAAGTTATTTCAACTATATTTTAAAAACTTTTAATGTAGAATTTTAGATAAAAAGGAACTACTGTAACTAATAACAAAGTTTGATGTTTTACAATCCATGTCTCAATGCAAGAAATAAATGATCATTCGTAAAAATTAAACTTTTTTAATTAAGTCTAACGAAATTTTTATGAAGTGCAGTTTGTACAAGTATCTTAGATGATAAAATTTAAGTATTTCCCTATAAGTCTCTATGCAGTCTAAATAAATAAGTACAATATTTCTGCACAAAATCACTGCAAATTGCCCAATCAATGTGAAAGGAAATTATTGGGCGAAGAAATCAGTGTTTACCTTAAATCTTCTATGCTCGGTATTACTCTGGAATCTCGAATCGTTTCTAATAAAATCCAATTCCAGTAACTTTGGTAAAATAATTCCCCTAATTCTCCTAGTGGTTTTTTTGGACTGCCTGCAGTTTGTTCGATTCTATTGAGCTCATAACTAAAAGCTATTAGAAGTTTTCCATAGCCTCGCCTTTGAAATTGAGGTAGTATAAGAACTTCTGCAACGTTATTTCCGTCTGGTGATTCTTTTTCCTATAACATTAAACACGTTTCTAAATTTATATATCGACTATGTCATATCTTTATCATCAAATTCTATCCATTTATTTATTATTACCTTTGAGAAGTAGCCAACAAGATGTGCTCCCTGTTTATCAACTTCACATAAAACATAAAATAAGAAAGGTTCAACGTCTATGTGTAATAACATCCGGTGATCTTCTTGTGAAAATAACATTGCTAGTAGATAAAGACATTCACAATAAATTTTGTGTTCCTTGCCATCAATTTCCCAAATACTAAGTGTTCCTTTTCGATAAATTTCTTTACCAAGAGGTTGTCTGTGGGTACATTCACTCTACAAATAATCAAAAAGTTATAATTGCATTTTTAGTAACAAAATTTATTTAAAAATTTTTAATTACCATGTGATAACGATAAGTTTTCTCTAGTCTCATATATTTTAGACAATATTCACAGATCCACAATTTTAGTTGTTTTCCATATTTTTTTTGATAGAGGCTAAAGTGACAGGTTTGAATATCATATTTACCAATTTGAATGCTATCAATGTACTTTACTTTTTTAATAGCTTCATGATCTTTTTCTAATCCTGCAGTAGTGGGATCTATTTCTGCGTACGTCTGCAAAAGATTAATAAGTCAATATTTTATTTATACAGCACAAAAAAAGTAATAAAAACATAATATTAAATGATCAGTTTAATACCTTTTGAACATGATTGATTTCATCATGACGTCTCTTTCGATTCCTGGTAAATTTTCTGTCTGATGAATCGGCCAATAGGTCAATAATTGAGTTACTATCACCATTTTCCGAAGTACGATCACTCACATCGAATTTGCTTGACATTATTCTATTTCTCGGTACCCACTCATCTAATCTCCTATTGCAGCCTTCGTAGTGAACATAGTATTGTATATGATTTTCTACTTTATTAAAACGTGTTTTAATGACTTCAGCAGGATCTAATGACAATCAGTAAAAATTTTAATTAAACTATTTTCTTTCAAGTCACTTCTTTAACCTTTAGAGGGCCGGGATTTCAGGGGGCATATTGCCCTTAGAAAAGTGGTATAAAAGTTATCTTATATCATCA
>JAWWEO010000016.1:17500-32482 GCA_035582975.1 Ormyrus labotus | reverse complement strand
AGCGAGGACGAAAATACAACATTCCCGATTCGGTGCCGGGAGGGAAAGTAGTACTTTCGGCCCGCTAGGCAAAAAAATAATAAGTGTGATCCAGTCGCGTCGGCGCACAGTGGTGCAAAATCGCCGATTAGGTGGCCAAAATGCAATTTTTTAAATTTCCTTTCTTTCTAACATAATATTCATTTTTGTATTCTTAATACATTTGTGAATGATAATCCGCATTAGTTTAGATGGAAATTTCGATGTACAATTCAAATTTAAACTATGAAGTTAAGAAAATCGTAAATTTGTACGTTCTTTTAATTATCTTATACCCTTTGCAATATGTCATGCGCAAATAAAACTAAAATACTTTTAAAATTCGTAGATGCTTAATCTGCTTAATTAGTATATATTATTGAAATTCTGCACTATTATTTATGCAACCGAGCACTCAAGATTATCCCAGATACAATTAAGTGTAAGAAAATACGAATTTTTCCCTTCTTTTTTAATAAATTAATAAAATTAATAATGTTTGTCACGCCTTGACTCTTTAGGTTGAAGTGTACTTTTCAAGTTGAAGGGTTATCTAACTGAAATCTTCACAGTACAGCCGCTCATATCCGCTTGCTTTTTTTTAAAATGTGTTTGAAAATAAAAATATTAAAATAAAATTAAAATAAAAAGATAATATTTATTTATTTTCTTTCTATTCTGAATCTGAGGGTTCAGAATCTGTTAATACATTTTGCTATTCTCTATAAGTAAATCTATTAACATAGATAATACTTCTAATGGAAATCTTTTTTTACTAACTTTTTTTACAAAATTGCTTATTACTGCTACCCAATAACCCAATAACCCAATAATACAGAAGCTCAATGCATCCTTTTCTTTTTCATTGTTGATGAATTCATCACAGTTAACAAGCAGTAGCGGTTTGTGGTTCATATTAAAATCGTCTGTTTAGATTTTATTCTCCCTTGTTCAATTTGAATTTTTCAATACAGAATAAAACTACTTTTTATGACGCTCACTTCATTTTTGTTTTAATTTCTTATAAATAATAATAATAATAATAATAATAATAATAATAATTCATTCTCAAATAAATAGAAATTCTTAATAATTAAGTATTTTTTAAACTTATGAAAACAGTACAAAAGAATTGAAGGGGCGAAGCGTGTTAGATTTTGCGCTAATTATTTTGAAAAATTGATACACTCAAATAAATTTTTAAAAAAGCGAGTGGATATGAGCGGCTGTACTGTGAAGATTTCAGTTGGATAACCCTTCAACTTGAAAAGTACGCTTCAACCTAAAGGGTCAAGACATGACAAACATTATTAATTTTATCAATTTATTAAAAAAGAAAGGAAAAATTCGTATTTTCTTACACTTAAATGTATCTGGGGTAATCTTGAGTGCTCTGTTCCATAAATAATAGTGCAGAATTTTAAGAATATATACTAATTAAGTAGATTAAGCATCTACGAATTGTAAAAGTATTTTAGTTTTATTTGCGCATGACATATTGCAAAGGGTATAAAATAATTAAAAGAACGTACAAATTTACGATTTTCTTAACTTTATAGTTTAAATGTGAATTGTACATCGAAATTTCCATCTAAACTAATGCGGATTATGATGCACAAATGTATTAAGAATACAAAAATGATTATTATGTTAGAAAGAAAGGCAATTAAAAATATTGCATTTTGGCCGCCTAATCGGCGATTTTGCACCACTGTGCGGCGAGTCTTGCGAACGTCTTAGTTATTGAGCTTTTTGTACTCCGAATTAGTTATTCTAACAGTGTATTCAATAAACGTAACTCGTTATTATTATTATTTCACTCTATGTGTAGTTATTGAGTGTACGTTTTTTACAAAATCACTCCAACAAAAATCCCTACAACCAGTCCCATTATAAGCTATTGATATAGAGAATATATTACAAGCGTATTAACAAAAGTGCCAAAGTTGACTAAAGTAAATTTTTAACAATTTTTATAAAAACTATTGGATGACCAAAAAATGTTTAGCATGAAAAATGTACATCTTGAAAAGATTTAAAAGGCTGTATTATTGGTGATAATCGAATTATTAGTTTTCTTGCTAATTGACAAAAACTATCGAAATTAGCAATTTTTCATTTATTTATATTTTTTTTAAATTTAGTTGCAATAAATTCGAAAGCTACATTAAATGTAGTAGTAGTAGTCCTTGACATGACAGAAAATTCTGAAAAAATTGTAAATGAAAGTAAAAAAGTACTTCTAAAAAGCTTTCTAAGAAAGTTTTGAAACAAGATAGACTGTTTTCAAAGATCCATTTACTTGTTAAGTTTTACTATATGTGCAATTAATTACAAAAGTTTGTAAAATCAAATTGTTGAAAAAGGTCTGAAACGTACGGTACAGTTTTTTGTTATCATCAAATGAAATAACTTTAGCAATTGTTATCCGATTTAGCCGAAATACAATTGATTCAATAGCTGCTTTTTTCAAATTTAAGAGTTGACTTTTTTAAAATCTTTTGTAAAAGGAAAAATTGAGTCAACTTTTATTTATTTGAAATTCGCTGTAGCCTTACAAGCAAGATATTTCGGAACTACCTCGTGGATTTTGTTTGTTTTGTGATAGAGCATCAAAAAATATTCAATAAGTGTTTTTTTTTTATTGGACCATGCACACCGGGCCTTTATAATTTTTAATTGCCGCGATAATTTTTAAAGTGGAGCACGCCTTGAACACAATATAAAGAAGATAAAATACTCAAAAATAACCGGAATCAAATAAATTTTTTTACGTTATTGAAATGTTAAAAATTAAAAAAATTGCATACGTACAACTCTTTAGTCCAAAATGGTATAAAATACCAAAATTTCAAGCTCCGCTGAATCAAAATTCATCAATTTTTGAAAGCTGTAGGCTACGGTAGGGCAAAAATGTTTAAATCTGAATATTTTGGAATCGAAGTCTTAAAGAGCTCTGGCTTGGATTATTTGGTCAATAATTGAATACATTATTGTAAAAACATTGTATGAATATATTAATAATTTAATTTAGTTTTTTTCTGGTTATTTTAAAAAGTGAAATTTTTAGGTATAAGACCCCTTAATATAAAATTTTTAACGGTTTTTAACTTTTAGAAGAAAAAGCATGGAACGTGTATTTATTAAATAATTCGAATAAATATAAATAAGTCGATCTGAAATTGTTTACAGTAATAATTATACAGTAGTGTTTTATACAGTGTAGCTTTATGATATAGCTATACACGGTGTTTCGAAAAGATACATATCTAAGAAAAATTACTATATTTTGTAGTAACGATGGAACATACTCGACTTATAACAAATTTTATTATACTAATAGAAAAAATTAATATATTTGAAATAATTTTTCTAACACTCAGTTTAGAAAAATTATTATAATTACTTTAAAAATTACTATTTTAAGTAGTAAAAATTTTGATGCAGTCTACGTTGTCATCAATCATAAGAAATTTTGCTACATAAAATTAAAAATTACTATCAATCCAAAGAAAATTTGCGATATAATGTAGTAAAAATTCTACACAATATATAGTAAATCAGGGGAGCCACGTGCTTTCATGGAGGTTATGTTTCGAGCAATTTTATTTTGTATTGCTTTTAAGTTAACAAAAGATCAAAACTCTCGATTTAATTATTATTTTATGCGAATTAATTATATTTTTTCTCGTATTATCATATTTATTTATTATCATTTAATATTATCATTGAAGTTCTCTCGTGATCGATGGTTCCATTTGTATAAGTTGTGACGGAATTCAAACCTCCGCGTTTTTCGCGGGGTACTTTCGATATCGAGAGTTGAACTCTGAGTGAGGGTAGCGCGGGCACTGCCGCTCTCCCAGCCGGTCAGCGCGCATAGACAGACAGGTTAGGACCACGAGAGCCGTAGAACCATTGTGCGACTGAAACCGATTTTTTCTTGTAAGCGAGAGGACCCGTCCGATTCCTCGGGAGCAACGACTTTGCAGAGTGCAGAGAAGCCGTCATAGAATCGTCACCTGTGAAACTTAAAGTAAGTGGGCCCACTATCCGCGTGACATTTGTACGTGCATGTGTTCATGCGAGAAGTGCCGCTGCACGTCCCGGTCGCAAGCTCCTTTCGCCTGCCGTCGCGCGAGATTTTCGTAAGAGCATACACCCGCGAGTGTATGCTCTCGAACTTTTAGCATTTATTATTGCGTGTCGTATGTCACCGAAGTGACACACCTGTTGTGTTCTTTCTTTTTCTTTTTTTTTATAATAAAAGTGACATAAAAATTACTTCGCGCGTCAATTTTCTTTTCGTTTCCTCGCTCTACCTGATCCTTGCGTCGGCCGAATACCGCCACCTCCGCGGCCGCGCTGTCAATTTCCGTACAGCGCGCATCCTGAGCAACCGACACTGCCTGCGCCGAGGGTGTACCTGCCAGGCAGTCACACGCACTCCATCTTCAAGGAGAACAAGCAGGTTCGCAAGGAGCGAACTCGCGTTTGTATTGGTTCAGGTGTGAGCGCATTGCAGTCGCACTCACACCTAACCTTTATTTTTCGGTGATGGGAAAATAACCGTTACAACTGACGCCCATAACGTGTGGACTGCGACGTTAAGACTGGCTCGGCGTCCGCGCAAGCAGACAGCCACACATATAGGTGCGTAAAAAGGCATAGGCCTTTCGCTGTAAGTCGCAGCAAGCCACGCGCGTACCGATACACGACAGGCGAGCGCGAAGTAAATAAGGCGCGCTTGTTTACGAATACGTTTCTCAGTCAAGAAATATTATTTCGGAAAGAATATTCCGAAATTCGAATTTTAAAATTTTTGAGAGCACCAAGCTCTACTATCGCCGATCCGAACGTGACAGAGGATGAGGAATACCCTCTCGTAAAACTGCAATAGCGATGAGTTGGTCAAGGCCAACTTAGAGAGAAGCCAGTCGGCTCTCCCTCAACCAATTCATCGAGATACACAGGCGGACGACCTTCCACCGATGAGAGTCGACAAGACGTCACTTGATTACAGGCTTCAGACCTTAATCAACCAACGGGTGGTTCCGAGGAGATGAAAGAACCAACAGAACACCCGTCGGCATCAACACTGTCAACCGCACACGCGAACGCCAACGCAGTCGTAAGCGCAACATTGATGAGGCTATGGGCCGAGACCTGCAGGGCCGTGAGAGAGCTCACTAGAAAAGTTGAGGAACTCTCAAACACCATAAACATACGCCCAGCTTCGAGCACACGATTGGGCCTTGATACTACCCAACCGGCTCACGTCGAAAACCAGCACGTGAACCTCCAAGACAAGTTCACGTCCCATTACTTCAACTCAAGCAGCCCAACGAATGAGTTGCAACAGAACCATTCACAAAGTCACCAGGCGTTAGCCGATCAACAACGCAGCATTGGACCGCCTGCCCCCCCCCTCCCCTGATACGGCCTGGGAGAGGGGGGACTCCTCAAGCCGAAGCGCACTCGGAGTGAAAGCATCGCAATATTCGGCCGATCGCTCCGATGCTATATCGACGCGAGACGTAAATCACATCGTGAGCAAATGGGGCTTACGCTTTACTGGCGAAAGAGGCGATAATGTCGATCTCTTTCTTACCACCGTCGAGGAGAGGCGCGACATGGCTAAATTAAGCGAAGACGTGGTCTTCGCAGCCATCCCCATGCTCTTGACCGGCGTCGCAGCAGCCTGGTTCCGGAATAATAAGGAACATTGGAAAGGATGGGTAGACTTTTGTCAAGCGGCACGGCGTTGGTACGGTCCCAGTCGCCGATTTCAGCAAAGGCTGGCAGCCGAAGCAAACGCTCGCACACAGGGTAAAGATGAGTCGGTACGTAACTATATTACGCACCTTCAAACGATAATGGCGCAGTAAGTTCCTAGACCGGAACTAAGCCAGCAGTGTTAGATCTGCTTCACCGCAATATGTTGCCCGAATTGCAACAATTGGTTAGGAGCACGAACTACAACGACGTGCAGTCCATGCTTGAATGCGCCATGGACGCAGAGTTGACCCTGAAAGCGGGGAGGACGTACAAACCTCCTCCACCTCCGGAAAACTCACTCCTTCCTGCGAGCACTTATGCCCCCTCGGGAAGGAGGCAAGAGCCGAAAGACAAGGTGGCCGCTGCTACAACAAATCAATGTGCGGATTAACTGTTACGATACTTTATTTAGACAAAAAAAAAAAAAAAAGAAACAAAAAGAACACAACAGGTGTGTCACTTCGGTGACACACGACACGCAATAATAAATGCTAAAAGTTCGAGAGCATACACTCGCGGGTGTATGCTCTTATGAAAATCTCACGCGACGACAGGCAAAAGGAGCTTGCGACCCGGAATTGCATCGGCACTTCTCGCACGAACGCATGCACGTACAAATATCACGCGGGTAGTGGGCCCACCTACTTTGAGTTTCACAGGTGACAATTCTATGACGGCTTCTCTGCACTCTGAAAAGTCGCTGCTCCCGAGGAAACGGATGGGTCCTCTCGCACAAAAGAAAAAATCGGTTTCGGTCGCACAATGGTCCTACGGCTTTCGCGGTCTTAACCTGTCTATCTACGCGCGCGCTGACCGGCTGGGAGAGCGGTACCGTCCGCGCTATCCTCTCGCGAGTCGCGACGGAATTGTTCGACTCTCGATGTCGAAAGTACCCCGCGAAAAACGCGGAGGTGTGAATTCCGTCACAAAGTTCCAAAATTGTCATGTCAAGAATCTTATTTGGGTAAGTGGTTAACGTGTGCTATTGCCAAGGCGAAGGTCCCGGGATCGAGCCCAGCCGCCATAAAAACAAAAAAAAATTATTATTTCTATCATTTAATTTGTTTTCACATTAAATTTCGATGCAACATTAGTTCTGAAAATACGAACAACGGAAATATAATTTTTTTCAATTTAAACTCGCATTAAAAAAATTATTATACGGGGATAGCAAAAGATAATATTATTTCAGTATGTCCCACCGTTACTATAAAATATAGTAATTTTTATTACATAATATATTAAATTTTCTTATGATATTTTTTTCAGTGTATCAAGCGATATTCCCACGAAATGAGGAGCAAATTCTAAACAAAATTAAACCAATCAGAGTACACATAAGTTCAAAGCAGCGATACCTAAGGAAAAAAGACATGCTAATAAACAATCGTCGCTCAAGTGCGAGTCCGTTTTATTTACAATGATTCTATCTTTCTTTCTCCACTGAAAAAGAGGCATTGTATTCCCTTCTTATAGCTGGTAAATAGTACATAGAGCAACAAGGAGAGAAAGTAAGCTATTTCTAGCAAGGGTGAGGTGTTCTGCACGAGTCGGAGTCGAGGGCGTCGAACGTCATAAAAACTTTTGGCCGAAACATTCCTACGTTCCCATTGATGCATTCTTGAAACGTTCCCAAAACGAACTGTGCTATCTGGGTAACACCACCTCAGATCAATGCGAACATGAAATACAAGATTTTGATCACTTATTGTGGCAGTGTAAATTGTACGATCAGCAAAGAACCCCACTTTTCTGCAAGTTAGCTAAAATTAAACTATTTCTCCCCCTTTACAGCAAAATTATATTAGCTAACCCAACCATAAATATTTGTAACGCCCTAAGCGCCTTTCTTAACCTTTTAGCTGCGGGGATGGTCGATATATCGACCAGCAGTCAGGTCGGGGACTCTACTTGAGGTATCCAGTGATTATATGGGTAAATTTTGCATTTTATAGGAGGTCGATTTGTACTGAAATTTCCCCGCAGCTAAAAGGTTAATGACTGCAACTTAAAAATGTAATATTCTGTATATAATGTTAATCATATATAATGTTAATCAAAAACTTTGTAAATCATTTATTTTGTAATATTCTATTTTATTTTATAATATTTTTGTAATGCAAAATAATCTCATATAGAGATTCAAGCTACTTAAATAAATAAAAAAGTGTTTTTTGCCTTCGCTTCGCTCGGCCGTCAAACCCGGCTCGGACGACAATCACAATCTTACTCCTTTGTTGCATAAAATACTATTTTCCTAGCCAGAAGCCTATTTTTTTGGATCCACAAACAATTTTCTTAAATATCCTACATGCGATTTGTTATTGTAAAAGTGTTGCATTGATGTTAGTTTGATTCATAACAGAATTACAACAAAAATCGCTTTGACTGCAGTTTTTCCATATAAAAAGTTTATTCGATTATACTCGCAATACAATGAATATCATAAATTTGAATGACTGAAGATCCTCGAGTTCACAGAGGGAATCAGAGAAAAATTTTATAATCTCAATTTATTATGGAATGTGGTATTAAAAATTTTCTTTAATGTTCGTTTTACTTTAATCTTCATAATTTTCCAAAAAAGTCATCAATATTCCTATTGTAAGTTGCTTCAGGAGAAAAGCTTTTTATACTACCACTAGAACTTTATTCGGATATTCTCACTAAAAAATCATTATCTGTAAACGGTACGCTCAAAAAAAGTTATTGCAACGACATACAAGGACTGTTTATATACGCTCAATATTACATTGTCAGCGACAGGTGGGCAGAGCATGCGATTTGAAATTATGGAGATTCAGATTCAAATCGTCAACTTAATTTTTCATGCTCTGTCTCGTGTTCATTAATTTTTTGAGGATAGGACTTCTGATCATTAATTAATTCGCGCCTGTAGCAGCGTATATCTATGGCTGAGTAGAATAACCTCCTATTTCGGCAGCTGCTTCAAAATCCTCCCAATTCAGCAGCCGCTTCAAAAACCTCTTAACTCAGTGGTTACTTTAAAAACTTCCTAACTCAGGAGCTTTTTTTTTCTTCAATTTTGTGGTGGTAGCGCTGCAGGATTTTAAAGTATGATTTATGCAAAATAAACTCGATTAAAAATTCAGAAAAACATCAAAATCTTTATTTTGTCTCTATATTCTACGATAAAAATTTATTATCTTTGTATGAAAATTTAATTTTAGTTTATGTAATTATTCTACAGACATTAATATTGATGATTTAGGTATTACATTGTCGTCACTATTTAGGAAACAAATAAAGTATAAAATTAAATCTTTTTTGATGTGTTTTAAATTTTTTATCTTTCAAACTCAGCAAATTACATTGTCTCGTTTATATCCCCCCCCCCAATTTTTAATATTCTAGTAAATAAAATTAATCGCTTCAAGGAATCGTTATTGACAGTTGGCAAAAAAAATGTATTTTTCGAATCTTTTAAAGAATACTATTATTTACAATATATTATGTTTAGAAACCTAAATTATATTCAGGATTGAAATTATAAAATTTTGCAAATAATCTTAGCCTTCGAAGCGTTCGCCGAAAAAGAACGTTCTTCCACGGAACCGTTGTCACGCAATAAATTTTTTTACTTTATATTTTGCCTTAATTTTTACTGTCTAAAATAATGTTAAAGATATTTGGTGCACTTTATTAAGGATATTGTATATGAAAAATATAGGGGATGAAAAAATATTTTTTTTAAATAATTATATAATATAATAAATAAACATATATAATTAATAAAATAATATTTACATTATCAAAAACAATGACGACGATACACCTAAGTCATCAATATTAATGTCTGTAGAATAATTACATAAACTAAAATGAAGTTTCTTTTCATTTAAAGATAATAAATTTTTATCGTAGAATATAGAGTCAAAATGAAGATTTTGATCTTTTTCTGAATTTTCAATTGAGTTTATTTTGCAAAAATCGTACTTTAAAATCATGCAGGGCTACCATCACAAAATTGAAGAAAAGAAAAAACTCCCGAGTTAGGAGGATTTTGAAGCGTTCGCTGAGTTAGGAGGTTCTCGAAGCTGCCGAAATATGAGCCCAATAAGCACACCTCCAAAAAAGTATACTTGTATTCTTTTCCAATTCTTTAGTGTCCAGAGACACTCAAGACTTCTAAAAGAGTACTAGAAGAGTACTTGATTGGTAGTCTAGAATTGTGTGCTTATTGGGAGGTTACTCCACTCAGTCATCGATATTTAATTGTGAAATTGTAAAAAATTTCAAAAAATTTTGTTTCTAAAACAGAATTTATTTAAAAGTCTCGGTTATTCATATGTCATATTTTGTCACGGATGATATCTGCAGACGAGTTGCGAAAGATGACCGCAATGTAAGCACGGCAATGTAATGCGAGAACCACGCGTATAAATTGGAGCTGCATCGTTGACCTTAGTTCAGTAGTTAGACCGCGCCCTTCATAATTATGATGATCCTAGTTCGAATCCCTTTCTTGCACTTATTTTTTCTCTATTTACTCTACTTTAATTAATTCGCGGCCCGTAACATTAATTTGTGACTAGAGGTAGGATGAAGAGACGTTAATTGGATGAGGCTGCATCCAGTAATGCTACCCACGCGCAGATCGGCGAATCTAATAATAGTATATTACGATACGTGTGACTTAAGTAGCTCATTATTGCACAACGTGAGATTAGCGCCCGAGCGGAGCGTTACCGCTTTCTTTCACTATTTCCTCAATCTTTAAGTAGTTCATGGCCCGCAACAATTTCTATATATTTTTTATACTTCAAAGAGACAAGATTTTTTAAGTAACAATATGTAAAAAAAGTACATTCTATTAGCAAAAGTAAAATAGTGATTTCCTTTGAAGCAATGGATAGATTAATTTTTATATTATACATGTAAAGCTGCATAAAATCAAAAGTCTGTTAGATGTACGCTGACTTCTCAGGAAAAAAATAAAAAATATTTACTATATTTACATTTGAATTGCTTGAAAGTAAACTTGAATAATTTAAATCTAAGTTTCAAAATCTTTTATAATTTTAAAAGTATAACTAGGTATTAGGCACTATTTAATCAATCATTTTAATGAAAATATTTTGGGCACGATGTACTTTGATTCATATATATTTTTCCTAAACATTGTTGTAACTGCAATTAATACAAAAAGTATTTGCAAAGAAAGGCAAAATTTAACATTGATCAAACATGCAAATAAATGGACTGATTTTTTTTGAAGTGTATAACACAATAATATAATAATAAAATTTGTAAGCAGAGAAGTCGTTGACTCAGGCGATTAAGGCATTACTTTTTTTACTTCGAGGAAACGCCAGACCTGGCTCTGAAGACAAGACTGCTTGAGGACGCGGGTTCGAAACCACCCGTCAGTCCGAAATTTCGGAGATATTTCAAACAATTTTATATCGGAAGGCGGGGATAGAACTCGTTGACGATAATCATTCTACAGAAAAATGCGTGTATCATTTACTGACCATAGTTAGAACGGTCGCTAAATACCCGAAAAAGAGATGCGACATTAAATAGCTAAATAAAAAAAATTCCCAAGTAATAATTCTCAAATTATTTTGAAAGTATTATAATAATATAGTATATATTATATTATTATAATATAGAAGAAAAAGTATAGAGATACAGTATATACTATAATTAAAAGTCAATATAGTTTTAATAAAATTTATTCAGTTTTATAAAATTAAATTTTAATTAATTGAATCTTAATATAAACGAATTCCTACAATTCTCTTGCGTATAAAAATAAGAGAAATATAGAAAAATAAATAATAATATTATATAATTCTTAACAGTATCTAAATATATTATAAAAAAGTGTAAATGCAAATATTTTAAATGCGCAACAAATATACATGAAAATTATTTTGTCTGCTATATTATTTATTTAAATCCATCGTGCAAAGTTTTTTTTATTTATCAAATGATAATAAAATTAGTGTTAAATTATCTTTCTTGTTATAAGATGTAAAAGAAAAAACACACTACAAGTTATTTAAAATACTTAATTTTTACTATGTATTACGTTGAATATTATTTTTAGATTAAACATTAATAATGTATAAATAATAAATTTTTTCTAACTACTGCGGAGACGTTATAAAATTTAAGTAAAAAATAACGAAATTAAATGTACTTATGTAATTATTAGCAAAGAAATTCGTGAAAAATCTACAATTAATTTTAAATACATATAATATTAGTAGCAGTACTAACATCGATAAAAAGCATGAAGATAATACACGAAGAAGGTAACGTGCATCGGTGAATAATAAAGTATCACAATGTGTAAATAATAAAGAGAAAGGATGGATATAAGAAGAAATTCTACGTGTATGTTTCTGCACACTAACCTGAGACAGAGGGAGAAGTTTTTATGTACTACGACTGACCTGTAGCAGAGAGCCATCATTGCAAATACTACGAAAACACCCCCTACCACCGACATGAGCGTAATAACTAAATATACAGTGTTAGAGCCGTGGTAGTTCTCTTTGTATTCACAAAGCCATTAATGATAACATTTGGTCATCCATAGACAGATTATCAAAGTTGATTACCATGTACGTAGTGCGAATACGTAGTGGGTGGTTTGATTTCCAAGCGTCCGGCGGCATGCAGACAGACAGAGATGGCAGTGACAGATAGAAACAGACAAGAAACAGAGAAGCCAATATCAGCACATTGAGTAAATATATATATATAAATATATATATATACATTTGGGTTTTGTTAGTTTCCGGGATTTATTTAAGATTTTTTAACAAAGGGCTAGAAATACAAAAATTATTAAATAAATCATTACTTTGTGAGTTGTAAAATCATCTTAATCGTCCCGGAAACTTGCATTATACACAAAGATTTTCCGAAATTATGCATTGCAATTCATTATAAAAAAAATCCTGGAAACTTAGTTTAATCATATTTATATGTATGTATGATTCTGCATATATATGTATATACATCAGGTACGATCAAGAAAGATAAAAATTGTATGCACATTTTTTAAAAGGGTGTTCAAATTTATTAGAAATGTTTACGAGTTGATTGCCAATCAAAAACGCTTAAATGTAAAATTACAGTTTCACGCATTTTCTATTAAAACCTTTGTTTTTAACCTATTAACGGCTATAGGTTTCTTACACGCTATATAGTCCCCGCAGTTACCTTATTTTAAGTGTAAGGTTATTATGACTAAGACATGAAAAATAGTATAAAATAATATTTTTTTAATCGTTTAAACATTTAATATTGACCCTTGATTTAATAAAAAAAATTCCCTTGCCCAAACAATTGTAGTGAGAAATTATAATAAAAACTATAATCAAACTATAACCCCAATAACGCAGGTTGCAATTTTACATAAATTTGATGCAAAACTGCGTCCGTTTTTGCTGTTTGCTAGCATATTGCTGTTATTTTACTCTATTTTGCTGCTCTTGTGTTATTGGGGAATATCTTCGCATCTTGCTATAGTGTACTTATAGTATTCATTTTAGTAGTTTAGTATAGTAAAATACTATAAGATATTATAGTATTCTCTTATAGTATTTAATATAAGCTACAGCTATATGTAATTATATAGTTCTACATTATAGTTTACTATAGTAAATTATATTAGTACGAAAATATTATAGTCAACTATAATCATACTATGTACCATACTATAATATTTTGTCGAAAAGGTTACTTAATGTTATTTTTACAAAAAAATTTTGAAATTGATGTAAATGACTAATAAATAAATTAAAAATGAAAATTTTCAATTTTATAATTAGATTTTTCCAATAGAGTAAATACATTTTTTAAATAGTAGTAATTATTTTTTTGATAAATCAATTGTCATTTTTAGATTTAAAAAAAATATATTTTAAATTATTTCAATTTTTAATAGCTTTCTGCAACAAATTAAATAGGTTTGTTAAAAATAAGATTTCGCAATAATGATGGCTGCCACGTGATCCGAGCATCTGATCAGAAAAATATCTTCCAACATACCCATATGATGGAACCCAAACATCAGAAATATTTCACAAACGGGTACTAGGATGCAGTCTTCCCGTGCCAGGACCGTGAGTATATTTTGTCTTGAGCCCTCCATCGTGTCGCGTAGGATGGAACGGTCATTTAGATAATCTCCGAAAGTCTGGAGTACGGTCCCTTGTGAACGCACAGTCCTTGCGACCGAATTAAAGGCACTTTAGATCTTTTCTGTCTTCAACTTCCATGTCCTTATTTATGGCCACCAAAAAATGTTATTTTAGCGTCAATGAGTTGAACTGTGGCACTAAAACAGGGGCACCTGACGGAAAATCTGAGTCATGGAATATCTTTCTCGTAGAACGAAGGAAATGACAAAAGGAACCACATTTACTGTAATATAATAGAACAGAAAAACATATTCTGGATACACGAATTATCAAATAAGCAGTCTTGCCACTTATTGCGACAAAGCTTAGCAAAGGTAAGCAATTAGTACGGAGCGTTTGAGCTTTGAAACCTTTGAAAGGCAGCAAAAAATAGCCTGAACGAATTAGAGCGCTGACGAGCGTCGACTTCTGAGTAGGAGGTCTTTATAAAGTACCACATGTCCCCGAAAATAAGAAGGTGGGAACTGCGCAACTTAGGTAATCTTGACAAAAAGGCCTTTCGACGGACGATCAGTGAACAGGCTTTTCTCTTTGCTTCTCGGAAGGTAAGAAGAACCACGCATATCGGATCGTTATGTCTCAGGGTCCATTTTGTCACTTCAACATCGTACAATATTTACACTTACTAAAAGGGGCTGCGCACAAAGCGAATGGCATTCATTGACCGAAAGCGGTGCCATTCATTGACCTATTTATTACTGGAGCCAATAGAAAAAGAAAAAGGAGTGAAGAACAACGATGTGATAACAGTAGATTTCCCAAAACAAATTAGAAAAAATGAGAGAGTCCTACGTAAAGCTGTAGAATTTTTCGAATTCAAAACAAGCGTTAAAAGATACAAACTCATATACCAGCTTTATAGAAGGAGGACACTATAATAATAAGAAAAATGGATAAAAACAAAATTCGGTTATGATTGGAGAAAATGAGTATGGATCAACAAATAAATAAATATTTTTAATAAAACTCAAAATATTTATTTAATTTTTTTTTTATTCCATAT
>JAWWEO010000016.1:0-15000 GCA_035582975.1 Ormyrus labotus | reverse complement strand
TTGCTACTATAAATGCGGTAACGCGGAGCATGTAGCGAAAAGGTGCACAAATAAACCAAATTGTATCTCTCTGTCGTGGGAATGAAGGAGAGGAGAAAAGTGACCATAAGAAGACAAAAATCGAAAATTTACGATAAAACAAAAACTCATCTATGGAAGTGTTTGAAATTTTCAAGCTCCCTCACAAAAATGGAATGAAACTTGTACACGAAAGAGAGACCCCAAAATCAGCTCCTTTTTTGGAGCCCAATATAACTTCTGAGCCAAAAAAGATAAATGAACGAAACAGGATTTAAAATAATCGTCATTCCATGATGTCTGCTGTGAATTAACCTCTAAAAACGGAAAACTATCTCTAAAAGGGGATGTAAAGAATTAAATGAATAAAAGCGTAAAGCATTTTTTAATTATTTTCTTTTTGCGGTTACAATCGTCGCAGTACGAAAATACAATACCTACCTCAGTCATACTAATTTATCATCACTCCAAATCCAAAAAGTCCAAAAACTACCCTTATCAGGGGGTGGAAAGCAATTCATCACCAAGAACATTTATGAAATAGTACTAAATTGTGTTTTATCATTATAATATAGTAACTAACTTATTACACATCAACACGCCCCAACACTTGAAAATCAAAAACTACCCCACTAAGGAGTGGAAAATATTTTATAAGCAAGTATGAGGATAAAGTACTTTCTAATTTTTTTTTCCTGTAGGTATAATCTTAGAAGTATTGTCGTATAACGAATATGATTTTAACCCCTAAAAATTCAAAAACTACCCATACCGAAGGTCAGATCATACATATATTATGTTTTAGAGATCGCTGAATCCAAATCCGGAGCCCATTTCACTCTATCAGGTCAGGATTTTTTCCTAACTTGAAAAAACACCTTAAAACAAGAAAAATAGCCCTCTAAACCCATAAACCTCAAATCAATACATTCTTAAACCCATAAAGCCTTAATCAAATAAACCCTTAAAACCCTAAATCCTTAAGTCCATAAACCCTTAAACCCACAAATCTTTAAACCATAAACCCATAAACCTTCAATTAATAAATTCTCAACTTATAAACTCTTAAAGCATTAAACATTTAAACCCATAAACCCTTAAACCCACAAATCTTTAAACCATAAACCCATAAATCCTTAAATCATAAATCTTTAAACCCATAAATCCTAAGACCCATAAATCTTTAAACCCACAAACCTCAAATGAATAAACTCTTAAATCCCTAAACCTCTAAAAACATAAACCCATAATCCCTTGACCACCCCCCGAAAAGGGTACTTTTTGGATTTTTAGGGGTTAAGTTATGCTAAATAAGTAAAATTGGCATAGGTATTATTCGTCGATACTACTGCAATTATACCTACTTACGAAAAATAATTAAAAAATATTTTATCTACCTTCCTGGTTATCAAGTACTTTCTGCCTGCTGATAAAGGTAGCTTTCGATTTTTTTGGGTAAAAATAATGCAAAATAAAAAGACGAACTAATTCGTTATGCGATAATACTTCTAAGATTATACCACAGGAAAAAAAAATTAGAAAGTACTTTATCCTCATACTTGCTTATCAAATATTTTCCACCCCTTAGTAGGGGTAGTTTTTGATTTTCAAGTGTTGGGGCGCGTTGATGTCTAATAAGTTAGTTACTATATTATCATGATAAAACACAATTTAATACTATTTCATAAATGTTCTTGAAATTGAAATTATTAATTTTTATATTATAGCGAGGGAATTAAAGGGTACGTGGGAACTGCACCCTTTCATCTTCAATTCAAGTAACATATTCTTGGACTGGCAAAAAGGGCACCTTTATAATAAATTACAGAGTCTGAGCAGTATTTCTCACAATAAATTTGAATCAGAATCGTAAAATGTTAAACTTTTAACAATCAATGCTCGGCCTAGCAGCACGCAGAGTCGTAGGATCGAAATGAATAAGAAAAATAAATTAAGCTGCAAGGTAAAGGGACTAGTTAGCTGAATATCTTTTAAAAATGTTTTCATAATATTTTCTAGCTTGGCTATTTACCACTTTACAATTTTACATTGTTTCATTATGCAAATTTGCATAATATGAAAAAATTGCATTTTAATTGATTTTTGAACATTTTAGTTGCATTTCTAGTGATCTTATATTTTCAAAGATTTGGAACTAGTTAGTTCGAATGGTTTAATAACAATTTTACCTTGCTTCTTTTATAAGCCAAACTAGATCTAAATTTATTTAACTTATAAATTACAACAAAGCCAAAATTTCAAATATTACATATCGCTGGATAAAATGAGGTTAGTACATTCTTTCTTTTCTTCCATGGCTCATTTTATCACAAATTATACATTGTAACGGGGTGATTCGGTAATCACGTGCGGAAAAATACGTATCAATAATCGGAATCGAATCACGACTGTCAGGATGACAAGCGTGAGCCCTAACCATTATACTATCAACATACTGGCTCCTTCCAGTGTCGATTATTCTAATTACGTCCTACGCCGACTAGCATCTTCGAATCCATCAACTTTTATATCCCCCTTCTAAATGCGCCTACGGTCCCGGAGGACCTGTTTGCTTCTATAGCTTGGGACGCGCGTTCTTTTTTCATGTGATCAAAGGTATATCAGACTCCTGGAAATCCTTGCTCCATGATCTTCAGATGCTGCAGCGACCCACGTTCACTCTCAACCATTAGAATGTAGAGAACACCATTCAGTGAAACCCATAGATAACAGCCGTACTGTCGCCAACGCCAGGATCGTGGTGCATGCAAGACTTACACCTTCCACCAGATCAGAGTTCCGTGGATGAGCAATTAAAGGCCAGGGTTTTTCTCAAGAAAACTTGAAAACCATTTCAAGAATCCGTGAATTTTTAACGTTGAATGCCATTTTAATGGGGTGCATGACGGACGAAATAATACGTGCCAATAATCGAAATCGAACCTCGGCCACCCGGATGACAAGCGAGAGCCCCAACCACTGGGTTATTGACACACTGGCTCCCTCCAGTGTCGATTATCGCATCTTCTAAATCCACCAACCGTTATAACATATATTAAGTAATTATATTTCTTTGCACGTGTAAAATATAGTTTTCTCTAGGGATTTTTCTAAAGAAAAAGAAATACATGTAAGCCCCTTTTAAATAAATAACTCTAAAAATACATTTATTTTCATTAAATGTGTTTGCTTACCCTCTACTTTGATTGAAGTGATTAGCTGGAATGTGAAAAACAAAATCACTAACAAGGAGAGTCCGCGACCTTTGGATTTTCTTGTAATTTCGAGATATGTTTTTTAATATTAAAATATGAAAGAAGCCGCGTCCGTTCCGTCCCATGCTCGATTTTATAAGTTATAAGCTCTTATAGCGAAAATCTAACAAAAATCGATTTTTGTTTAATCGCTTATAATTTTGCAGTAGCTAACTATAACGTATTTTATCTACCAGCACAGAAATGATGAGATCAAATCCTATTGATTAAAAAAAATTTCATCAAAAAAATCTTTATTTGTTCAAAAGTTATAGCAAAACAAAAACTGACCATTAAAATAGCATAAAAAATTGATGTATTGACGAAATATTAGCTTATTTTATTGTAAACTTTTATTTGGTTGTAACTTTATTTCTCTATCGATGCCACTCGATTTTTCCTCGCTGTGTCTCAAATCCAGGTTGACTTCCACCTCGATTTCGAGGTGGATTGCCTCGATTTCGACCTCGATTTTAAGCTGGAGTTGCCTCGATTTCCACCTCGATTTCGAGGCTAATCGAGGCGAATCGAGCTCGAAATCGAGGTAAATCGAGCTCGAAATCAAGGTGGAAATCGAGGCGAATTGAGTTCGGAATCGAGGTAAAAATCGGAGGCAATCCACCTCGAAATCTAGGGGGAATTCGAGGCAAATCCACCTCGAAATCAAGGTGGAAATCAAGGTGAAAATCGAGGCGAGTTGAGCTCAGAATCGAGGTGGAAATCGAGGCCAATCCTGGCTCGAAATCGTGGTGGCAATTGAGGCAACTCCAGCTTAAAATCGAGGTGAAAATCGAGGCAACTCCAGCTTAAAATCGAGGTGAAAATCGAGGCAACTCTAGTTTAAAATCGAGGTGAAAATCGAGGCAATCCACCTCGAAATCGAGGTGGAAGTCGAGTTGGGTTCAAGGCAAATCGAGGAAAAATCGAGTGGAATCAAGGTGGATTCGAGCTGGAAATCGAGCTCAATTTCCACCTCAATTTTTTCAATAGGGTATGTACTTGACGTTAAACAAATATTTATAACAATTCAAGAGTACTTAACAATGAGAAATTAAAACACGTTGATACTTCTTCTTTAATAAGTATTATTGATCACTAAATCAATTACATAGCAGATTTATGCGTAAATTTACAATGTACTTAAATATAAGACAGTTTTAGATATTAACAGTTGTAATAATTAGATAAATGGTTTTTATTTTGTAAATCTTGAGTTATTGAATGATTGAAGTAAGAGATTTGAAGCCAATCTATTTTGATGTGCAACTTCTTCTTTAACTGATAGTGTATATGTATCTTTTTTAAATATTTCATTCAGTACGAACCATGAAGCATTTAAGAGTTTCTGAGTATTTTATTTTTAAATCTTTCGATTATTTATATTTTATTAGTTTTAATCTGATTATTATGAGATGGTTATTTAACTTATTACTTTTAATTTATCTAATTGATAGGATTTTATGTTTAATTCAATAAATAATTAAATAATATTTTTTTTACTAATTTTACGTATTTTTTCAAGTATGATATATTTATTCGTTTTAATATGATTCTTAATTCTTAAGCTTATTAATTTAATATTCCTAACTAATAAGATTTTATAAGGTTTTTCTCTAGATATCGTAGTACTTTAATGACTTTATATATTTTTGTCATTGTTATATTCAATTATAAGCGGATTCTCATAGAGAAAGCTTTGGAATGACAAAATTTTTCGCTTCTAATATTTGGACATAGAAGCACATATTTATAGGTTCAGAGAGACGTTGATTCTACTAAAAAATTTTCTTTAAAAAATATTTAAATATCATAAACTTTTTACTATAAAATTATAATTCATTCTTGAAAATATATTAATCTGTAAATTGTTTAAATTCTCATTTAAAAAAGTAAAATTTTAAATAGTAAATACCAATAAAATTGCATAGAGAAATCATCCAGATAAAATTTCTTCAGCAATTTAATAGGATTTTTTGATAGAATCTTGATAACCTTGAGTCATGATTTATTAAAATGTTTATGTACAAGAAAATTCTCTTTAAATTTCATAACTTTTTTTTGTCTAGAAAATTACTGATAAAAACTAGTAAAAATTTTTCTAGGTTAAAATTTTTTACTGGTAAATGTTCTACAATTTTATAAGATTTTAAAAGTTTTTACGAGACGCTTTCAACAGGGAATTATCGGCCTAGATAAATTCTGTTGGTTTACGGGATTTCGGGATCAGAGTGACATGAGCTACTTTCCGTTGCGCAAGCGGAGAAGAATCTTCTAATTTACTATACCTTTTTGTAATGTAGGGACAAACTACATTGTCCTAAAAAATTAATATATTATATATTAAAATTTAATAGAACTTTATCAATTTTTACTACAACTCTATTAAATTTTACTATATAGTATAGTAATTTTTTAGGATAATGTAGTTTGTCCCTGCATTACAAAACGGTATAGTAATTTTTTCTGAATATTTTTTCTCGATGCATGGAAATAGTATATTTGTATTACAGAATTTATTAAGATTTCCTTAACTAATGTCCCATTGATATTAATATATCCAGGTGTTTTTTTGAACATGAAGTAAACCCATATAACATTGAATGTTTGAGCAATATTGCTCCAATGTTGCTTTGCCATATTAGCCATGATTCTTACAATATTCTTATAATACTATGAAACATGTATGCAATCATGAGGCAATATTCTTGCAAACCATCATTTTGGTTTTTCCATTACTTTTTTAAAATACAGGCAACATTGCAGCATTTCTGCAAGGTTCATCAGCGTTTCAGAAATATTGCTTTTCTATTACATACATTTTTTCTTCTGATTTTTCCCGCACTTATTCTCTATCCGTAGACAGATTAACCAAATAAATAGCAATTATACTTCATAACTAAAGTGCTAAAAATAAAGAAAAAATATTTCTCGAACCCGTATTCGAACCCAGGGTCTTTGGCTATTTAGGCAAGCTCTTTACCGCTGAGCTACTATTTTGTTTACGTCATTAAAATTATATATAGGTTAAATAGCATGGCATAGAATCGGCCTGTCGTTTATAACGTACCCATAATTTCAGTGACATAAACAAAAAATAACTCAGTGGTAAATCGGAGTAGAAATGAATGCAAAGCAAACGCATGGGCCGGCCATGTAAAACTTTTCTGGTCCATCCCGGCATTTGGCAAGTCGTAGTTTAGGTTATTGTTAGGAGTAGAACAGGCACTGTGAAAGATTACACAGGGTTTCGTAAAATTTTCAAAGACTATAGGCTACTATAGACTTGAGGTGGTTATCTCCAAACATCATGTCGCTGGTGATGACGTCCAGGTGGTGCGCTCCATAGTTTTCGGGTTCTAGGTGTCGATTCACCTTGTAGACGCTGCCTGACAGTAATTGGTCGCTGATGATGCCCAGGTCGTGCGCTCCGTTGTTTTCGGAGTCTAGGTGCCAATTCACCTTGAAGACTTTGTTTGACGGCACTTGCTCGCTGATGATGGTGTTTAGGTAATGCGCGTCGTAGTTTACGGGGTCTAGGCGTCAATTCATCTTCAAGACGTTATCTAACAGCACTTGTTCACCGATGGTAATGTTTAGGTAACGGTCTGTAGTTCTAACATTTCGACATAGTCTCCAAAAGTCGAATCGGTATCTAGACTCCAACTATTGCGGAGCGCACTACTTGGACAACGTTATCGTAGACTCGGTACTTAGAGATAAGTACCTCAAGGTGAACTTACACCTAGACATCGTCAACGGCGACTATTTGATATTTGGAGATAGCTACCTGAAGTTTCTTGGATAAATATACCCCGAAAACTACGAAAGACACCACGTGCCCATTATCATCGGCGACATGATGATGACTTCGACAAAAAATATTGCTAGAGTAAAAGCAGTATTATTATAAACTTATTTTTAGTTTTAATGATATTTTTAATTTGTATGAATTAAATGAATTGAAGAGTTATTAGATTATTTATATTTTTTTAATATTAATAAAAAATTTTAATTATTAATTAAATTTGTTAATCCGCAAACTTTTGAATTTAAATAATAAATTCAAAAATGTTCAAATTTCAAATCTGGTATTCGATCATCCATTGCGGATGATGTGAGGTTATATTCTCCGTTGAAACTTTAAAAACAGTCGACATCAACAGGCAATCTAACGGCAGAAAAACGTGGGCCTCCCTTAAAAATGCCTACACGCCACGCAAGTACTGTGCATGGCACGCCTTGCCCGGCCTTCATATAACATCCGGCACGCCTTACTTCATTTCTACTCGGGAAGAGCTTGCCAAAAGAGCCAAAGGCCTTGGGTTTGAATACGGGTTCGAGAAATTTTCTTTTTATTTTTAGCACTTTAATTATGAAGTATAATTGCTATTTATTTAGTTAATCTGCCTACGGATAGAGAATAAGTTCAAAAAAATCAGAAGAAAAAATGTATGTAATAGAATAGCAATATTTCTAAAACGCTGATGAACCTTGCAGAGATATTGCTGCAATGTTGCCCGTATTTTAAAAAAGCAATGGAAAAACAGAAATGATGGTTTGCAGGAATATTGCCTTATGGTTGCATACATATTTCATAGTATTGTAGGAACATTTCTCATCATGGCTAATATGGCAAAGCAACATTGGAGCAATATTGCTCCAACATTAAATGTTATATGGGAATAAACAAAAACTATTTGAATTTAATTATTATTTCAAGTTTAAAACTATATTAAAAAACACATCATGGAATTTATGTATGCTATAATATAAGAAGAAAGTTTTTTTCAGATAATTATATTTCTTTAGTAAAAGGTAAATTTCATTTTGTGTTATAGATTTGATACTTTCTGATTTTATGTTTTCAGCTTTCAGTTAATCCAATTTAATTACAGCAAAGAGAAAACAAATATGTGTAATGAAAGGTAATGTACTTTTAGTTATTTATTTAATTTGAGTAACGCTAAATATTGTTTAAATAAAGATTATGCTAAAATAAAATTTTACGTCCTACAAGTTATGAGTGTACAATGCCCACCGCCTTAAAATAACGGATATTATCAGCTCGCCCGACAACCGCTAATTCAGCACTGTACTGCGGTACTTGAGTGCGCTTACATTTACTCGGATCGTGGAGCACGCTTTCTACAAACGGGTGGACGGCTCCTTAGTCTTTTTATCGACAATAAGCTTAGGGAGCTTATATTCGTTCGGACTGTTCCGTTTTGTCTGAAGTGAGATAGGCTTAGATCCTCTCAAAGCTCGTGGTATCGCTTTTCATTAGAATGCAATAGGCGCTACCTACGTGTTCTCAAAGGGTAATCTCGAGTATTCTTTTTGCCTGTGGTGAAATAGGAGACTCAGAGGAGTCTGCTTTTTGCGGACAGCATCTTGATTAGGCTTAGGTATGGGAAATCTAGGAAAATCTGTTTTAAAATACAGTTACTTAATAGTCTACTACCTTACTAGTATTAGATACAAGGAAAATAGGAAAAAACTAGCAAATTTTTTAATAAAGATAAGTAGAACTTACTTTTATTGAGCCTCGTATTATTTATTTGAACACAGTTAAATCTCACTATGTCGAAGGCTTTTAGCAAGTAAGGCTTCTCCGAGTAGTATGCTAGTGAAACAAGATTGGACTAGCAACATGGTTTAGACTATTTTACATGATTTTGTTGCCTTATTTATACACACAATTTTAGTGCTGGTTTTATGGCATAGGAGACCTTTAAGAGTAATTAGCAAATGAGCCTAAGGTTTTCATTTCCGTATTTTTCTTAAGTCTTATAAGAGCTGCATACACCATACTTATAGTAGGCCGGGTCTACGGAGGCATAAATGGGAAAGCTTTTCCTTGAATTTGAGGGTCGCACAAAACAGCATTGTTTTTCACTTTTATTTTCTTAACTTCTCAATTACAGTTAATTTACATTTTAAAAATAATAAATTATATCGAAATTGAATGAAAGCTCTAGCTGAAAAATTTGATTATTTATTAAGCAAAAAAGATGATATTTCTTAACGGTTTATAAAAATATTAGTCAATGTACTTTCTTTTAAAATTATTTAATACATTTTGTTTGAAGTTGCTTTAACTTTAATTGGCAATTAAATTATATTTTGAACTATATTTATTTTTAATATTTTTATTTAATAATAATATTATTACATTTTTTGTTTCTAAGTAAATATATTGCTACAAGGGTTTTAAAATTCTAAATTAAAAATAGTTTTGTATTGTAAAACAATAATCTTTTAATAAATGTTAAATGCCCTGTGGGAGTACACCAGCCCCCTAGAATTAAGACTCCAAGGAGCGAATACAATCGGTAAATGAAAAATCCTGGTAACAATCACCGAGGAGGCCGACAACAGGTTGCCGAGAGCGGGTAGAGTTTCAATTGAGTTGAATTCTGTGACCCAGATAGGAGCACTGCACGCTTCCGGTGCGGGGAACAGGGTACAAAATGATTGAATGCAAGGTCGCTCCAAAATGTTACCTTTGCCTGGAGACCACACCTGCGGCGTTAAATCATGTTGCAGGTACTGAGGCTACCACAGCATTTTGCGAACATGTAACGGCGAAGCGAGTTCTGAAACGGGCCATCAAAGCCAGTAAGTATTTACTATTGCTTATGAGCACACCGTACATGCTATAGGAGGTAGTGTAAGAGGCCAGAATTACGGAGTTGGGGAATCACTTTTCCCGACCCATATATTTCCTGGTGACACTAGATGTAAAAAACGCCTACAATTCGTTTAGATGGATGGATGTGTTGAAGACACTGGATAAGGACTTTGAAGTACCCGGGTACCTATTGTAGATCATCGGAGACTACCTCAAGGGCCGCCCCATTATGTATGACACGGTTGTGGGATCCAGGCTAACGTCTGGTGCCGCCCAAGGCCCCAACATAGGATCCGATTTGTGGAATATTTTCTATGACGAAATCCTACGATTGGAGATGACGGATGACGTGGCGACTGTCATTATAACTTGCAAAATGTTAGGCTAAATATGACTAGATGAGGTTTTGCGAATTCGCCATTAAATGGATGATTAGGAGCTAGAACTAACTGAGGCCAAAACTGAAGTCGTGCTACTCAGGAAGAAATGCATACCCAGGGTACAACCACTAACCATTAGTAAGGTGCCGATGCAGATGAAGGCACATGTGAAGTATCTGGAGGTGATGTTAGGTATAGAGCTCACCGTCTGAGAACAAATCTGAAGGTCTGCGGATAAGGCAGCGTTGGTGGCGGCTTCCCTTTGCAGGGTAATGGTCAAAGTAGGTGGACCACGTCCCTGCATCAAGCGGTTTCTGCTGCGTGCTACTGAACCTGTAATGCTCTACGGTAATGAAGTTTGGGCCGACACACTATGGCACGAAATGTACCCGGAAGCAGCTTTCCTAGTAGTCACTGGTGTAATTCCGATCTACCTCCTGCTGCAGGAGCGGAATTTTGGTTATCGAATGAAGGACACTCTCAGTTAAGTCGAAAGTAATAAAGAAATTTTGGACAGCAGAGATCATCAGCAGGAATTTTATTAATATTTTAATATATACTATTTTAACATTATCAAATCTTTTTATATTTTGCTTTATCGTTTTTAGATAATTTGATAAAAGAATTTCAATTTTGAAATTTTAAATATAGCGCGCTTATTGCGTTTTAGTCGTGTCGCCTCAGTAGCCACATGCAGTGCGTTTTGTCAGCTAATCGCTTTTTTGTCCTAAGATCTTGCCTCATGTGTGCGTTGAAGTTATAATCATGGTTGCTTATTTTTTGAAGTAAACTGTCAATACTCTTGGACGAAGTACTATTGTTTCAAAGCAGGTAAATTTAAAAGTTCCATTATTCAAGCTACCAAGCTAAAAAAATGTAATTTTTCTGTTTGAGGTCTTCTTTAGCCATGGCTACATAACTTTTTAAGAGCTTTTGTGAATGATGACATCGATTGATTTGGATTTTGATTTTAAATGGTATTTTTAATTACAATTTAAGTACAATTCGTAAGTTGTTGTGTTACGCGAAAAGATTAATATATTTTCTATAAATTTAATATGAACAAATTGTAATTTTGTTTCGAAGCCTTTGAAAATGTATATATTAAATTGTTTTAATTCGATTTTCAACATTTCTATTTTAATTAGCCGCGAGCACGAAGATGCGTTTGTTGTAATAACGTCATCTATTCGGGGCCGTAGCTGTCTCTTTTCCGATTTATGAATTAAACTAAGAGCTACATCACAGAACGCGTAGAGTCGTATTTATGGACGTTTTCAGCTAATTATATAGATCTTTTTGAAAAGTTTGGTTTCCATGGAAATCGTTTGTTCCTTTTTCTTTGAACGGTTGTTCAGATTTGATTTTGCCTTCGAAGCAAGAACATCTTTAAGGTCAAAGTGAAATAAATTATTTTCCGAAAAACAAGCTTTTTGTTGAAGATGAAATGCAGCTAGGATGCAGTTTTAGATTTAGTGATGATCCTGCTATTATTCGCCTCTTGACAGTTATAGCATTTGATGGCAGTGTTCGACAAAGAGATGCCTTGTCTAAACAAAAGTCATGTAAGCTTTTCTTCATGACATTGGAGTACGACAAGAACATTTTTAATCAGTTTTAAATTTTGAAGAAAAGTGGTAATTGTAGTTTTAAAATTTAGTAACTTTTTTTTTATTCTTTATTGTTTTTTCTGAGCACTTTTTAGCGTTTTGAAGATTGGCGTAACCTGCAGGTCCAACGGATTGATCAATTTTGATGGGATTGGGTTTAAATTGTAGGTAATTAATGTGATTATAATAAAAAGTTGAATGAGTCAACATTTTTTGATCAAATATTAATTTAGTCATTTTTGAACTAACGAATTATTTAATAAAAAAAATGTAAATTTATACAACTCTTCACACCATAATGACATCAATTACCAAAAATTTAAGCTCAAAATTGATCAATTCGTTGGACCTGTCGATTACGCCAAATGTTTACTACATCACCGCCTAATGGAGGATCGAATAGATTTTCAGTTACTATTGAATTTAGCGGCGTAGTTCCAGCGTAGGTTAACCGGTCGCCGCAGAGGAGGTCGCATACCAGAATTCTTGAAACTCTGAAATTGGGTTTAATTTGTGTATAGAAGTAGCGGTTATACATTTTGTAATGTCCTCGAACGAGATGACATATAATTATAAGTTTTAATCTAAAATTAGAAAATCAGTTTGCTAAATAAACTTTGCATTGGTTATTAGAAAGCTTTGATATTTTTATTTCTGTTTCTGTTTCAGATTAAAACTTATAACTTTTAATCCAAACAGTCCTGCGCTCATTTGAATTAAGCAAAGAGCTGTAGTAAGAGAGAATCGAACGGCACGGCACGAGAAAGCTAGCGACCGATACATCCGTCGCTAAAACGCGAATACTTATTGTAGAAGAACCAAATTATAGCAATATATTTCCTTCTTTAAGGCTGAAAAAATAGGCATAATGTAAATAATACAAAAATAATAAAAGAGAGTAGAGTTGATTAACAAAACACAACACCGAAATCTTATCTCAAGAGAATTTATATGTCGTCGAACAAAACCAATAGCGGTTGTAGTGAACACTGTGAAAGAGAATTCAATTATTCTTACAAAAATTAAAAAACAAAGTTACAGTTAAATCAACACAAAAAGTATAAAAACTCACAGAATGCTAACATCTTACACGTTTAGTGTATAGAGATAATAAATCTAACATCAGTCTAATATAAGACATCTTATACGTTTAATGTATAGAGATGACATGTATAACATAAGACAAAAACTAAGTGTATCTTAAATTATTATAATTATTCTAAGGTCTTCAAAGTAAAACAGATCATGAACATAGACAAAGGTAGGGGGGGAGGGGGTAAAATAACAAGACCGGAGTAAAGGAAATGTAACTTATGCTATCTCGCCTGCCCTAGGCAAGCACACCGAGCCAAAAGATACGGAGTTGCCACACTAGTAGTAACTAGTAACTGCGGGCGTGACATCTCTCTACGCTTTATGCGCTCCCGATACAAGAGAGCTAAGAAACCAACAGAGTAAATAAAATTAAAATTATAAATTACGACACTGTTGAATTAATTGTTCTTTTATAATATCTAACGTCTTTCTTTTATAATATCTAACTATTAAATGTACAGCTGTGGTAGTAAAAGTATTTCAGAAAAATTACGTTTAAAATAGTTTTTTTCATTATCTATAATGTTGATATTATCAATATTTATATATGTTGCATTGTGTGTGAATGTGTCGCTAGAGCTGAGCTATGAAGACAATTTCTCTTTTGTGACCATAAGCGCAATTTTTTAGATTTCTTTTACTCATGCCAATATAGGTTGCAGGGCAATTATAACAATCATTTTTTTAGACAATACGGTCTTTTTCTAATTTGATAATACTATTAAATTTGTTTGTGATTGTGTTTTTTCAGATTGAAATTGTTTACTTGTAAAATTCTGTTGATTTCCGGAGTTAAATGTCTGATATAGTTAACATACTTTTTGGGCCATTATTAACTTTAGAGGACCGGGATTTGAGAAATTTAAAAGGCCCATTTTTTCTATTAAAAAGTGAGTTTTGCTCATGCACAAAAGGCTAAACTAAGGCCAAGTCTTTGGCGAGACGGGACATGACGCCTCAAGGTGTCATTCCGGTCCTCTTAAGGTTAAATGGTTTTTCTCTAGTATTATTGTTTACATGATTGCAAATTATTATTTACGAGTACTATTCTTTTGCCTATGTATTTATGGTTGAATTTTAATGGCTAGTTATTACAGATTAGAAAATGTATGGTTGCTTTTGTTTTCCTCGTCAAATTGGGGGTAAGAAGGTTTAACAGCTTTACCCACACTCTGCGCAAGAAGTTAAGTGTGCGAACTATAATGGAAACCACCCTGCTCGCTACAAGGGATGCATTGTTCACAAACAGCTGCAGCAAAAGCTCTATCCAACATTAAGAGAATCGTATTTTTCGTTACAAGGGCGTAAATTATTTTTTGATTCCGTCGGCGCGTCTTGCGGACACAAAAGAGCACATTCCCGCCCTCGGGCACAAAAAATGATATGTACATCACGCGCGAGAATGTGCAATTTATTTTGCGCCCTTGGTATACAATGTACTATTACGCCTCGAGCGCGATCGCCGTGCACGAGTAGCCAACCCGAGTGCTTCGGGATCGCGTTAAAGTGTAAAAGTCTAATTACACCCGTGTAACGAACATTATTTTTTGGTCCTAGGCCGCGAAATGACCATTTCGCGTCCTGCACAGAAAAATTAAATATGCACCTACGGAATGAATAAAAAATGTCTCAATTTCGGTTTCGCCTCGGCTAATAATTTTCGTGCGATTTCAGACATTCTTTACTTTCGCTTCCTAGATGCATAATGTACTATTTCGATCCACGGGTGCATAAATTCATTTTTACTTGTTACCTGTTTTGCAGAGGTGTAAAATCGCGTATATACCCTTAATAGACAAAAAAATTCAGTTTTTTTTTGTTTTGTGGAAGGGCGTAAAATCGCATTTTACGCCAGCAAAATAGAGCGTAAAAACGAATTTTGCGCACATATGGGCAAATCCAGAAAACTTTTGATTTTTATGTCACTCGCTATTGTAGCTGCTTAAAAATGAATTAGGACCCTTTGTAATAGCTTTAATTTATAGATATATATCGTACCTATTATGAAAAAT
>JAWWEO010000015.1:0-10220 GCA_035582975.1 Ormyrus labotus | reverse complement strand
ACTCCGTCGTACATGATGTTCCACATTGGCGGGCCAAGCACTGACCCTTGGGGGACACCTCCTGTGACATCGTAAGCTTCAGTGCCGTTCTCAGTATCGTATAGTAGGTTTCTGTCCTTCAAATAGTCAGCCATCATCGTTCTTATATACCCGGCACTTTTTGTTTTTGCAGTGCTTCATGTATTTTTCTCCAATTCGTTGAGTTAAATGCATTTTTGACGTTCAGCGTGACGATTGCGCAGTACTTCTTTGTACCTCTTTTCCACCTTTTCCCTTCAATCGCTTTCTTTGCAGTTTCGATTGTTAGACCAATCGTATCAAGGGTGGAACGCTTCTTCCTAAATCCGTATTGGTGTTCCGCAAGTCCACAGGATCCCTCGGTAGTCTGTTCCATTCTAGCGCAGATTATGCGCTCAAGGATTTTTTCCGAGGTGTCTAACATGCAAAGTGTCTGTACGATGAAGCATCTCTGGGTGGCTTATTACCTTTTGGTAGCAGTACGAGACGCTGTTTTTTCCAGTTGGTGAGAAATATTTCTTCTCTGAGACATGAATTATACAGGTCGACGAATACTTCGGGGAGCGCGTGGATAGCATGTTTCAATGCGATATTGGGTATGCCATGCAGACCTGGAGCCTTGTTATTCCCCACTTTTCTGCATGCAACTAGCAGTTCCTCCGAAGTGATAGGGGGGATGACTTCTTCGTTAATTCCTACTTCTATATCCCATGGCTCATGCCGTTGCCAGTGTAGTAACGACCCGACGCAACAACACCGGGCACTTGGGAGGGAGAACGTAGCTTCCCTTTATCTTTTTCATGACTATCCTATATGATCGGCCCCAAGGATCTTGATTGACCTCATCCTGTAATTCGATTATAAACCGCCGTTTGTTGTCGCGGATTGTCTTCTTAAGTTTTCCTTTAGCGTCCTACATTTCTCGATTTCGAGCGTCCACTATTTTCTGTCTCCTTCCAGTCTTGTAATATTTCTTCCTTGCTCGTTGTTCTTGCCTCCTAGTCCGGTGGCACTCGTTGCGAGCACTTTCGACCTCCTTGTTCCACCAGTATACTGGTGGTCGTTTTTGACTCGCTACTCTTCTTGGCGTGGCTGCATCGCAAGCTCGAGCGATGTCATCGATTACCTGCCCAGCTTTATTGCTTGCCGATCCAGCCAATTGTGTTCCGTCCAGTGTCTGCATAAGCATCCCCTTATCAAACTCCTTTGCTTTCCAGCCCGCTCTATTGTCTCTTGTAATCATGTTCGGTTTTCGCCATGTTTTAAATAACTCTATTGTTATGGCCTGGTGATCACTATTTGTGTAGTTTTCACTTACGGCCCATGAGTCAACCTGTTTAATAAGGCAGCTGCTGACGAAAGTTAGATCTACAACGGATCCTGCCTTTCCTCTTTTAAAGGTAAAGGTGTTTCCTTGATTAACAAGAACCAGATCCAAGAAAAATCCCTCCAGTAGCACCTGTCCTCTTTTATTGGTGTCTGTGTGTGTGTGTCTGAGTGTATACACTGTTCAGCTTCTACTGAACGGATTTTCATCGTTCGCGGCTGATTTTTTTTGGTACTTTATGGCCTCATTTTGATTTTCTGGTCGCCATCTTCTGAGCTTCTTTCGCTTTTAATTGTTTGGCTTTCTTTGACTGGCTTTTTTTTCAGGAAATTACTGACTTTCCTGGAAAGAAGAGTCTGGCTTATACACAAAATAAAATAAAATAATAATTTTGACAGAAATCTGGCTTAATTAAATAGACAATTTCCTGAAAAAAAGTCTGGCTTATCAAACTAAATAAGTCATATATATATAATAAAATTATTATTTGGCATTTGTCGATTAAGAAATGGTCTTTAAGGCCTAATTTATCGCCAGAGGGAATTTTTGAACAAGAAGATTCTTCAAATTCTTGTTTAATTAATTCCGACAGGGAAAATCCTATATAAATTTTAATTTTACAACTGGTTGTCGTTTTCACTATTAACGGTTCTTATCCGCTCTATAATATTTCAAATTTCCTTTCTAATTTTGTATTTTTATTCTAAGCATAGGATTCCGTGCTACGCCTAGCTCCAACCACCGATCAAAATGTATAAAATTTGAAAATTCGAGTCGTCTGCAACTTTCACAAATCGAAATTCAAATCAAATCCGTCTCAAGATCTTCGAAATTAACTCTTACTTCGATTCTGAAACAATCTCTAATTCGTAAATTTTACATTTCAATAAAATTTTCTTTCAAGTTAATTATTTTGCTACCGCCGAATTTATTTAAATTTAATATTTAAATAATAAATTACCTTTTCTCTTGCCAGCATATGCAAGATCGTGCTCGCGACAAGCTTCGTCCAGGGGATTGATATCCACCTCACCACGCTCGAGTCGTTCTGACAATTTTGTAACAGAACCACAAATTTTATAACCAGGTACATGCATTTCAAAGGTAGCAAATCAATTAACGGATCTAACACACTATTGTGTTCTTCCTGTTGCGATTCTAATTGTGTATCCGTCTCCATTTCATCGGCGACGATCTCGGGTCTATTAAGCTGCACCAGCCACTGCATCCACATCGAAAAAATCCACCGTCATAATTTTTAAATAATTTCTAACAAATTTATTACCGCAAAAAAAATGTATAACCGCATCCGTCTGTTAAAAAACGCAGGGCGGTTTAGCTTAAAATTTAAGCCAGCCCAATTCGCTGTAATTCCCATTCTATTGAAGCTAGAAAATCCAGAAACAGCCCATAATTTTTAGCTCGGAAAATGCTTTCAGACGACCATGTGATTCTGCTCGGATTTCTTTTTCCCACCCTTAGTGCCGTTTAAAGGTTTCATCAGGCAAAAAAAACATTAAAAAATAATAACAGCAATAACCCGATCAAGGGTTGAAAATCTGGCGGAGAAGGTGAGAAACGATCTGAGGCGGTATTAATTCTTAGTTCTTCTATGTTATCATACCTTGGGGTTAAAATCTTGGAATTATTATTTTTTAATGTTTTTCTTGCCAGATGAAACCTTTAAACGGCGCTAAGGGTGGGAAAATGAAATCTGAGCAAAACCACCCCTTGGCAGTCTGAAAGCATTTTCCGAGCTAAAAATTATGGGGGGGGGGGGTATTTTGACAGAAGGTTTATAGTTCCGAAAATTAAAAAATCCGAAGTCACTTTCGCATAAAGTTCAAAGTCGCGTAAATTCAGTTTCAGAAAGTTTTAATATCATAAATTATTTTGTACGAAAACAGAAAACCAAAAGGTTCAAAGTTCCAAATGATGAAAATGAAAAGGTGCATTGTTCCACATATAAAAAATCAAATGGTTAAACATTTCAAATATGTAATTGTAGAATGTCTTGATACCAAAGGTTTTTAGCTCCCGAATTCAAAATAGAAGAACGATTAGAATTTCGAATCTTGAAAGTCAAAAGGTGCAAAATTCCGAACATTAAAAATTAAACGGTTAAAGATTTGGAACATCTAATTTTAGAATGCGTTTATACCAAAGGTATCTACTTCCGGTTTTCAAAATAGCAGACATAATATGTTATGTCAAAATCATAACATGTTTTTCCTATTAATGTAATAAAATGTTATCACAGTTTATTTAATCCTAATAAACAAAACATATATATAATAAAAATAATCTTATAAAAAAATTTTAAAAATTGATAATTTAAAAACACGTGTTTTGAAAATTAAGTTTTGAATTTGTTAAAAGAATATTTTTGAATGAATAAAATTATAAAAATCAAACAAACAACAAAGCAGTGAATATTTTTGATTATGAAGTTACTTGAAAGATTCATTTGAAATTCATTCACATTTATCTAGATTTTGCAAATGTAAATATAGCTTTTAATTTTGAGAAGGGAAACCTGCATTATTGTGAGCTTTTTTTAAGTCTACACTTAACTCTGTTCGTACAGTGAATATACATATATACTGGGGGGGGGGGTGGGTCGTTCCCCCTTAGTCGCTCCTCTCGTCAACCCCCAATTTCGATAGTATCTTTTATCAATTAGTTTAAAATCCTTCTCATTTTAAAGTTTGTTTAACTCATTTGTAATTATTAGGTATTATAAAAGGATTTATTCTACCTTTTCCAATTTCTAATAAGCCTTTAGAAAAATCATTATTTTGAGATCGAACATTTTGTTTTAATTTAAAAATTTTGAGTAAAGGCCACAATTCAGAATATTTAATAGTGTCTTCTATTATTGTTGTTCTAAACCCGTTTTACTACTGGGAGTATTTGTCGAAAATCTCCTCCTAAAATAATTAATTTTCCTCCGAAAGGTAAATCATTTGAGCATAAATCACTGAGAGTTTGATCAATGATTTCTAAAGTTTCTTTAGACATCATAGAAGCTTCATCCCACATGATAACTTCTACTTCCCGTAATTTTCTTTTATCTGATTCTAATTTTAAAAATACATTTTCAATATTATTCAAATCTATTAGAAAAGTCTCACTTGGCGATTTCCACCGCAAAATGTCTTTTTAAAATCCTTTTTCGGAAAATGCTCTATCACTGGCTTATTTTTCAATATTGTGGGAATGTGAGTAAAGGGTAGATACAGGTGAGTATAAATAATATAACTGAGTGAATTTAACTCTATATATTCTCTCTTCCAAGTACAAATATAAGTTTAAGTCTAAGTCTAGGGTTAAGTTCTCTTCGTTGTTCACTCGGCGACAGTCCCTGACGGAGCTCCTCGTCCATGCCTCTGTCGAGGTTTTTAACCTCTCCGTTTGCCTTCCCTTTCCTTCCGGTCTTAACCAATCAAATGGATCCGGCGCCTGCGCTTTCGAAGGGTCTGGCCGTCTGGGCGGGGCCTGCTGGGCTTTCCCGACGGTCGGCCGAAAAGGTCGGTCGAGCGGGTTTTTCCAAATTACGGTCGGCTCCTTGGATTTTTTACGACCATAAACCCATTAGGTTTTTCCCGCAATAAAAAGGAAAGATGGTCTGACCCGTTCGGCTCTTAACGGTCCGAACGTGTCGGCCCGATGTTTCGGCCCATCTGCTCACAGCCCCACATTCGGCCTTTCCTGACTATCGCCTGCCCTCAGGCGATATTTGCGCGACCCTCGGGATCGCCATCCTGATCCTCGTTGTCGGGTTCCTCTCCCTCGCTTTCTTCTTCGCCGCTTTCTAGGTCCTCCTGAAGATCGTCTCGGAATCCTCGCCATGGCTTCATATTGTCGGCCGATGTTGTCGTTTTCGAGGGTCCCTCTCCATCGCCTATCTTCTCCACCTCGTAGCGGTCGTGCTCGTTAGCCCGCGTGACTCGATAGGGTCCGAAAAACTTGATGGCCATTTTTAATCCGGGGCCCAACTGCGTTCGTTTGATCGCAACGAGATCCCCTTCAGTGTAACGGATTGCTGGTTTTCGGTTTCGGTTGTACTGCCGCCGATTCTCTTCCTGTACCTTCGCGATTCCTCTCCTTGCTGCTGTCCGCGCCTCTTGGCGCGTATACTGAAAAAGCCTTACCATCTCTTGCTCGATAGTATCTTTGAGCTCTGCGTCTTCTGGATAGCGCATCTTTGCGCCGAACAGCAATTCGTATGGGCTGGTGCGTATGGATCTCTGATACGTGCCATTGATGGCTCGCTGCACGCGGCTGACCTGCTTATACCATTTACCTGGCTCGTCAGCTGACAGCTTACCCGTCACTCCTGCAACAATGACGTTGATTCTCTCCACCTGTCCATTGCCTCTGGGGACGCCCGCCGTTGTCAGTTGATGCTGAATCCTTTCAGCTTGGCAATAATCGTCGAATTCCTGGGACTTGAACGCCGTTCCGCGGTCGGTGACGAAGCGTTCTGGATTGCCAAAATGCTGCTGCATTATCCGCAGTTTCTCCAGTACCTCTGCTGTTGTCGCCGACTTGGTCGCGAAAATCCACGTGTACTTTGTGAATCCATCAACCGCGACCAACAGATGTTTATACCGCTTCTTCGTGACTGTTAGTGGCCCAACGTGATCCAAATGGATGGTGTGCAGCGGAGTGGCCCGATGTTTCGGCCCATCTGCTCACAGCCCCACAATATTTTGCTATGAAAATTTTTTGAAATTTTGTTCAAATAATGTACTTTAACATGCAAAAGTTTTTAATAAAGTAGCTTAAGCCATATTTCTTAAATAAATTTAAAAAAAAAGTGTTTTTTTGGCCCGTGAGACCATACTCCCCCCCTTAAAAAAGTAATCGTTTAAAACATGAGAATGTTTTTTGTTTTTCATTCAATCTTAATTTGGAAAGTTTCATTTTTTCCTTATTCAATTTCAGGAGGAGTTACCAATACCAAAATTAGGGTATTTTAAAACCCTGCGTACTCGATAACCCTGACTCAGACTATCTGCAAATTTACCAACTTTTAATTACACGGTATCCGTAAGAAGAACATGTATGTTTATGTTTCCGAGGTTACTGAAAACGAATCTGCAGTCAAAACTTCTCATTTTTTGCTGAGAATGTTATCAAAATAACAATTATCTTAGCAAAAATGAGCATACAAGGCCGCCATTTTGGATCCGGATTTTGAATTTTGTAATTCTGACTGCAGATTCATTTTTAGCGATCTCAAAAACCCCCGAGTAATGTGTTTTAAGTCGATTCGTGACCTTCTTCGGCTATTTAGTATAATGTTTATAAGTTCAAACACATCTACGAAACTTCTGAATTTTCCACCAGGTTCCATGTGAAATTTCAAAGAGAAATTAGAAAAAATGAAAATTAAATCTTAACTTATCGGAGAGACACTCACATAAGCTTTCATTTGCTTGGTTACAGGTTTGATAAATGTAAATAGATAAAAAGTTATATATAATAATGTTATGACGAGTTAACTCGTCATTGCGCCAAATGTAACGACCTCGTTTGAACGAGTTAATTCGTGATTGCACGCAGGGGGATTAAATGGTAGGATTCAAAATCTTGAAAAATACGGTTTTTTTGTTCAACAGTCGAAAATGTTTGAAGCTTAAGTTCGCGCTTAGTCTTACTCCCAACTTAATCTACTTATTGGCCCAAGATCATTGAAAATCTAGGACTTGTAGATCCCATAACTCTGAAACTACTCATAGGATCTTTTTGTGTACACGGAGACCTTTGTTCAGGTTGTCGAGAACTTCACTTTTTCCCAAAGTTTTAGCCGATTCGTCAGGGGACTATTTCCCATAAGGTTTGGGCGGGGTTTTTTATTTTAATAAAGAAATCCAATTTGTAACCGTGCACTTAGTACGTTTACAATAATTTAGATTATAGGTCGTTTAGAGCTACTTAAAAAGCTGATGCTCGGCGCAGCTTAGAAAAAAATAGGAAAATTAGATTAGGAAGCTTAGGTGAAGAGGGCCCTAAGCAGCCCAAGACATCCCTCTACAAATCACCCAACCCTACTCATAGAAGGAAGAAACCGAGCAACCAACGATGAGACCTGAAAGAAAAAGAAGAATTAGAACTTGTTAAAATAATAGTTATTATTGGATTAAAACTTACCTATTTGTCTGGTTGCACACAGCTGAAACCCTCAGGACCATCTGCTTGGCTCGCAGCACCTTGGAAGGACATCCTCAAAGGCATCCATACCTGAGGAAAGGCAAAGAAGAATTAGTACAAGTGTCGAGCAAAGGTGAGAGTGTCGAAGCATTGCTTATAGATACTCTCATGGTTGTTAGTAAGTGCATGCAAATGCCTAAAACATGCAAATTAGACTAACAAAAGCATGCAGAACGAAAAGAACACTTAAAATTGAGAGGAGCACACAGCTCTCTACTTACCTAACAAGGATGCAGCTCTCGCACCAGCTCCAAGCAGGAAAGCAGCATCCAGAAGACACGCTTGATGACTGCTCCAGCATCCAAATCTAGGATGGAGCAGAGGAAATTAATAAAAGAAATTGACACAAGGTGAGAGTTTGAAGAGCTCAGCTCCCCAGCATGCACTCTAACCAAGAAGTTAGAAAATACAGCATGCAGGTTAGGAAGGTATGCAAAGCAAACAACAGATAATTAAAAAGAAGCTCACGAGTGAGCACTTACCTCGGAAGTGTGAAAACTGGCGATGCACTCCGGTGATCTCGAAGACAGGAACGACACCATGGAGTTGAAGAAAGAGCGGCGAGGTACATAACCTCGAACCGCCCATCGTCGTCTTCGGCAGCTCACGCAGCACCGCTGACTGCCTTGGTGCGTCCAAGCTCCATCTCCGCAGCATCAGCATCGAAGAAACACTTTTGAATTCACCCGCGAAGTCGGTCTCGAAAACGACAATACAAATCCCGGCTGAGCGCGCGCACCGCATCGCGATGCAGAGATTCGAAGCGGCAAGCGCGAAAGTGCGCAGTAAACGCAAAGCGGTTCGCCGCATGCAAGCGCGCGGCGAACACGCATGCGCGCGCAATCTCACGAAGCTCATCAGAGAATCGATCGCGTCGATCGATCTCTCTGTCTCGCGACGCCGACCAGTACGGTCACATTTTCGTTGGACACTCCGTCTCGCAACGCCGACCAGTACGGACGCGTTTCTGAAGACTTGGTCGCGAGCCTTTACTCTGTGCAGTCAAGCACTAGTAGCGGCTACTTATTAAAAAGGAGAAAACGATTTGCTCCTCTCGATTGCCTCGTTGTGTTCGCGCGTGATAGATAAATCTGTAGCAAAAGGCAGCCCGCGCAGTTCGACAGCTCCGCGTCGAAGCGGAAGACCACCGGCCTAGAGCACCATCGTAAAAAGGTGAATCTTTAGATTAGCTATACGGACTCGGCGTCGAGCATCGTCCGCATCGCGCTCGCGAAAATTCCGGGAATTCGCGTCCCTTAAGAGCCTAGAGTGCTCTATCGATTCGAGTTAGCTTTCATAATTTTGCGGTAGTTTTTGTAAAAATGTATTGTGCTGCTAAAGCAGCTGGCACCCATGATTATTTAATAAATAATTGTTAAGTTGTTTTATAAATCATTTGCTTCTTTATTTATTGATTTCCCCTATCATTACCGCAAATCCCCCCATACCGTAGAGCGGTTGCAAATTATACAAAATTATTTTGAAAAACCAATGCTAAATGAGAAAAAATTCATATTTAATTTTTGAATTTAAGAAAACAATTGAAATTCAAGAAGAATGCAAGAAAATATTTTGAAACAACGCTAGAGTGTTTTGTTTTCAAGCAAATACGAGTCAATTCAAGCTAAGTCGTGTTGTCTAAAACAGAAAAATAAAAGTTCTCTTTAGCTTGACAGCTTGAAAAGTTAATGGAACTTTAAAATTTACCTGCGTTGAAATAGTAGCATTGTGTCCAGGAATAGTTTCTTTGAATGATTTTACACTTTTCTTCAAAGAATAAACAATATAGTTAACCTCAGCGCACACTTGAGACAAAACATTAGGACTAAAAAGCGATCAGCTGACAAAACGTACAAATTTGATATTCCTTTATCAAATTAACCAAAATTACTAAAGCATGATAGAAAAATGTTTGATAATGTTAAAATTATAATTAAACTATTTTTACAGTGATTTATTTAGCAAATCTTAATTTTAATATTTTTAGAAAATTACATTTTAAGCCATAACTTTTCAAATTTTTTAAATTTGTGCCTGAAAATTTTGGATAAAGTATATAGAATCAAAAAATCAAATAAAAGAAAATTGATTTTTTGAAATTTTTTCGTTATATAACCCCCTTAACAAAATATTTAATTGCTCCAGAAAAATATTTTGTCGTTCAACAAAATATTTTTCAAATTAATTCATTTTTTTATCGATATACAAAACCGTTTAGTTGATGCAATGAATCGTTTATTTGTTTTTATAAAATATTTGATTGCTCCAGATAAATATTTTGTCGTTTCAACAAAATATTTTGCCAAATTGATTAATTTTTTCATCGATTTAAAAAACCGTTTAGTTGATGCAATGAATCGTTTAGTGGCTTTGATAAAATATTTGATTCCTTCAAACAAATATTTTGTCAAATTCATTAATTTTTTCATCGATTTTAAAAACCATTTAGTTGATGCAATGAATCGTTTAGTTGATTTTTAATAAATATTTAGTTGATTTAGCGAAATATTTTGTTATTTTAAAGTAATTAAATTAGTTACTTCAAACAAATAATTTACACAAATAATTTACCGGCACCCCTTAAGGTAGTACCCTCGACTAAATCTAGCGGTTACAAAAAAATCTGTATCTTTAAATTTTTAAATCTAACAATTCA
>JAWWEO010000013.1:1035-22675 GCA_035582975.1 Ormyrus labotus | reverse complement strand
CAGAGCTACCCCACCACCACGCTTATTCCTATCCTGCCTCATAATCGAATACCCATTTATCCGAACGAACACGTCATCGACCTCATGCCCGAATCGCGTCTCAGCTACACCGAAAATGTGATAGGAGGGTTGAGCAGTGTCCAGGAACTGACGGAACATCCCCATATGCGCATAGAGTGAAGTAGCGTTAAGGAAACCCGCCCTCAACCTGTCACACTCTGCTTCTGCCACCTTTCCACGACCTAGTCAATTCTTACTAGTCACTATCTGCGAGTCTGTGCTCGCCGCGTCTACATTTCTCACATTACTACTATTTAAGTAATTTACACAATTTTTAGTGCTTATTGCACAGTCATAGGATGCAGCAATCGCGTGCAGGTCAGCTGCAGTTTTAAACGAGTGCGACAATTCCCCATCCCGCATTTTTACCAGGAAACGACCGCCTCTATGCCAAACGTATTTGAAACTAAGACCGCGGGCTAAACTTTTAAGACTATTAAATTGTAAAAATAATTCTTTACTTAACATTTCATTTATAAAGATTCTACTTTGTACTAAACGACAATATAAAGTTTATAAATTCTATTCGTTTTTGTGACGGGATACATGAATCAACTTTGAATGATAACGTGCCCGTAAAAAAAATTAATAATTAATCAGATAAATCTCCCAGCGCGCTATACGATAAAAAATAAATAATTTGCCCGCTGCAAAAGCATCAGGCGCGCGAGCCTTTTAGCAGCTCGAGGGAAAATTCGGAGAACACTCTAACCGTTTCGCGAGCCGTAAATCCTCGAGAGTCTTAATTCCGCGACGCGAAGTAACAACTCTTGGAGCTTTTCACTGCCTGAACTTTAACGCCGCGGAAGTATTTCATTTTTACAATAGAAACGAATAGAGGGGGCCTCTCTCGCCTTATAAACCACCCCCCTGCCTTTCTCGCGCGCCGTTAACTTTACGCGCCGGTGGCGCCACTTTCCGTCCAAACTTGCGGCGCGCGCGCTCGCCGAGGAAAACAGTAACTCAATGAAATTCAATATGATTCAGCGGCAAAGTTCATCGCGGCGCGCGCGGGCAACTTTCGCCGAGGCCGCCGCCTCCGAGTGCAGGCGGCCGGCGAACTTTATTCGAGAGCACGCGCGCCCTCTTATATACTTTGACGAGATTGTAGACAATCGACAAGCGCCGCCCGGTATTAGATCCCGCGTCGGAGGCGGAGGCATTCCCAAGGAGCCTTTTTACCCTGCTTGTCCGAACGCTCGAGGTTATTTACGACTGAATGGCCTACTTTCTGCTTTAGTCTCGAAGTGATTTTATTCTATATTTTTAAGGGGAATTTCGGCGAATTGAAGTTTTTAATCTGTTTTAATGAAACGATATATATATCTGGTCAGTCAATGAGAATGAAAGGATAGGGGTCTAAATCGAGGGAGAAAGAAGCGACACAGCCTCGTTACAGAGCAGAAAATTTAGCGCCCTCGACATTAGCATTTACAAGTACTCGGGCTCTGCGCTTCGAGAAGAGCCTATCCAGCGAAAAACTTGAAAAGTTCGGCGAAGCTTCGAGTCGTTCCGATGGAACTCGCCCTATAACGCGGCTAATGAGTTCGTCGAGGCTTGTTATAGCTCGGGCTGTGCAGTCACTTTTCAGGCGCAACCGGTCATCCGAGTTCAAAACTGCACTGGGAAACTTTCTTCGCGACCGAAGATTATAAGCCTTTTTCCCTTCAGCCACTCTGGATTAATTAGCGGCCCTTTGAATTTTCAGACGCGAATTTTTCATTTTCGACTTCTTTTTTTTTTTTTTTTTTGTCGCTAATAAGGCTGGAAATTCTAACGAGGAAGAGCGGCCGAAGTTTCGCAGCGCAACTGGGATCTAAACAAAAGCCAGTTTGCGAAAAGTTAGATTGATTAAATTTTGACGCGACGAGCCCCGCGAGTAAATTGATTAAAAACTCGTATTATTTGACGTGAAAAATTTGCATCGCCCCTCGGTCGGACGCGTGATTACGTGGATAAACATTTTTCAGGGCGTCGGAATACTTATTAAAAGCTAATATTGCCGATGCCCCAATATTTTCTAATCATAATCAAGCGGAACTCCTGCAACAAGTTTCAAGTTGATTAGTCGGTTTGCTCAGCGCGCGGAATATTTCACGAGCAAACACAAGTCCCGGAAAAGTCAAACACCCGGAAAAAAGGAGGTTCCAAGTGTTCGCCAACTATTTTAAGTGCTGATAAAATTCGCCGGCGAATTTACGCGGGGAATAACACGCTTGGAGCTCGAAATTTTCAGTTGTTTTGGGGGGGAGGGGGGGGGGGGTGAATAATCCATCCGCCCGCAAGTTCAGCCCAGTAAATAATGATTAACGAGCTTCTAAAAATTCATAGCCGCAAATTAAATTTATTTATGAAGCGTGGCCGGGGAGAGTATAATATACATCGGCGCGTTATCCGGGAGAGTTTACAATTTCCAAGTTTATCACCACCTCGGGGTAACGGCGGCGGGGCCAAAGAAAAAAAAAAAAAAAAACGGCCCGACTCCCCTCGCGGAATTCGCGATCTCATCGGCGTAAAAAACTTGGCGATGAAATGCAAGCAGTTCGACCGGGAAAGTTGGGGCCCCCAAGTATCGGATCCACCTTAAAACAGCGGCAATAAGCCGACAGCGTCTTCTTTAAAGCGAGTTGTTGCGAATCCGCGCCCCTCCTCCCCCCCGCTGGAAAAAAGAGTCCATAAACTCGAGTTTAGGCAAGTTTCGCTTTGATGGGGGGGAGAGGCTATACCTTTTCCCCGACAACACCTCCTACTCCCTCTCTCTCTCTCTCCCGCCGCTCGCGCGCGCGCTCGGATGCACTAATTTCGTAATTAAGTTTACGCGGCCGGGGCCCAACTTCGCTTCGATCGAAGAGAGAGAGAGAGAGAGGGAGGGAGAGCTTGCATTCGTACTCGAAATAATTAAGAACTTTCGACTAAGCTGGCGGGAAAACGTCCGCTGCAGTACAACGGGTAGGGAAACAAAAAAAGGGGGGAATAAAACGCAAGCCGAGAGAGAGAAAGAGTGAGAGAGAGTCCGCGTCAATAGCCCGGAGATATTCCGAGAGCGTGGACCGAATTGCACTCGGAAACTATTGCACTGCCGTGTTCTCTCTGCTTCGCTGTTGCCTTTGTGAAAGGGGGCAAAATTAAATACAAAGACGCCGCGAGACAAAGAGTCGCGCGGGGGGGGGGGGGGAGATAAACGCGGGAGTAGGGTGTAGCCAACTTTGCGCTAAGCCGCCGCGGGCTAATGGAATTTGCGCTAATGCATAACGCGAGTTCCTTTTAATCGCCCCTCCCCCTCCCTGCCGCCGAGAGCTAAACTTCCCGCGATGCGTTTTGCATACTTCTTAGATATTTTTCGGGGGCCCGCCGGTATACAGAGAAGAATGCGATCGAGGGGTATAGTCCTGTGCCTTCGGGGTAGGAGCTGCCCCCGGGTGAAGCTCCCTTGCATAATTTTCACCGCTAAATAGAGAGTTTGCAGCGGGAAGGAACTTCACTCTCCGCCGAGAAAGGGATGAAAATCGGACGCATCGCTATCGCGAGATGTTTATTGGGATCGAGTGTAAGTGGCTTTTGTCGCGACTGACTTTGTTTAGCCGAGATTCAAGGGGGAATCGTCTTTAAGGAGGAGAACGGTCGCTGCTTTAATTTTTCTGCATTGCGAATGTAACCCTTTGGCTAGATATCGAAGGGTCGAGAGACGCAAAAAATGCCGCTGAATTGTAAATGTTTCTAGTGACCGTTGGCGCGATATTTGATGAATTTCTCGGTGAAAGGTGCAATATTTTTAGACATTGTTTTTCGAAAAAACACCCAGGAGCTAGGCAAAGTTTACCGCGTTAAATATTGCAATTCAATTTGCACAGCTGAGAATATAGAATTTTCGATACCTTCTATACTGCAACTGCCAGCTAGAAGGCAAACTTTCCTTCCATATTTAATTATAATCCTTGCCAGGTAAATCCCGGCGTAACTTTCTGCAACTTTAGAAAAAGTAAAAAAAAATGCACGCGACGCACTTTAAATTTACTCGAGCATTCGCGGCAGGTACGTCGATTACCGAAAACAAGCCTCTCTCGGCAGAGGAGGATTTAGAAATCGGCCATCAGAACGGGGTCCCCCGGCTTCCGGAAGGAAATTTCTCCGCCTGCATGAAGAGGCAATCGAAACTTTCGTTACCCGGAGAGCGAGAGAGCGGCAGCCGGCGTGGAACAAACGAACGGCACGTGGTTCTCGAAGAAATGTCCCGGCGGCTCTCAAAAGTGGGAAGAATGCGCGGAGTGCGCGCGCAAAAAAGAAAAGAAGAGAAGAAGAAAAAACGGGGAGAGCGCGAGAATGGAAAATCCAGTCCCTTATTAAATTTCGCATTATCGTCGACTTCTTTAGATGGAAGAAATCGAGTTCTCGCTCCACAATGAACTCCGCGCGACAAAGATGGAGTGACTCCATTCATCCGTGAGCCTTTCACCGTTTATATACCTACTTCTCGAAACCACTCTTTCTCTCTCTCTCTCTCTCTCTCTCTCTTCCGCGAGAGCGTGAACTGCAGCCATTTAATTCGCCGCCACCGCAGCGGGAGAGGGAGAGAGAGAGAGAGAGAGTAGTACTCTCGCGCGACTCCCGGCTCTCGGTGCTCTCTTTCTTCGATCGCGGCTGTTCTCGCGCGCTTTGGTCAAAGTCAAGCCGGAGGAGGAAGTCGGAAGGCGAGGAGCTGCCCCGAGGGGCAGCGGCTAAAAAGCTCGATGGCAATATTCCCAGCGGGGCTTTGCACAGAATGCAGAGGCGACTCGCGACACCTGGACATTTTCGGCTCGATAAGTATTCGGTTTCCGGATGCTGAAGCTTTGCAAGCTGGTTCTGTTCTTTTTTTCTCCCGGGAAGAGCTGTTCTTACTGAGTGCTACTTAAAGTCGAATATTTTTTCGGATTCAAATGATTAACAAAATAAAAGGAGATCTCGTTCGAAAATTCTAATCGGTGTTAGTAGTAGTTTCCGTTTTATAGTCTCACTGACTATTAGATTTCATGGTGGCTCTAAATATTTCACTATGAAGTAGATTGCTAAAATTAATGCGTACACAAGATTTTATGTTCACCAATAAGTAAACGTGAATAAAACTCGAATGTACTGATCTGAAAAAAAAGTTTTCTTCTTTCTTTTATTTCGATAAAATCATAGAATGACCTTGGTAGAAAATTAACCAGTTGGGCTGGTTAATATTTATTTTAAATAGAGCACTATTTAGCTAAAATTAATGTCTAAATTCAATAAAAACAATTGGAAAATCATTTTAAATAAAATATTCATGAGCAATCACATTTAATTATTTGACATTGACAAAAAAATAATAGCAATTTATCGTTTTCAACTACAAAACAAGCTAGAAATTGGCTGAAAACTGCTTAAAGTTTTTACCAGGGGATCGGTAATAGATTTAGACATTTAATATACCTAAACGCCTTTTTAAAACTAATTACCAACATCCGAATTAAACGATCCCACGCCACTCCGCCGGCGACATATACATTCCTTTTGAACATCAAAGCAGCGTCAGCAATAATTAACTAGAAATATCTAAGTCGAGGGAGCCGAAGCAAGAGAGAAATTCGAAGCCGTGAAACGAGCACGACTCCGCCGGCGCGCGCGGGGCAATCCATTCCAAGTTGGCGCCTACGCGTATATATACGTACTTACAGCGGGAGAAGTCGGGCGGCGATCCAATTCCGTTCTCCTTCGCGAGCTCCTCCGGATCTGGATTGCTGAGGATGAGCTACAAAGAGAGCGGGGCGGAGGAAAAGAGGCCCAGCAGGGATAGGCTATACTATACTACTACCGGCTCTGCCGGCGGAGCTAAAAAAGGACGACTCTCCCCGGGCCGAGAGATCCCAATCGCTTCGCCAACTTGGATAATTAAAGTATTCATTTTGCAACGGTACTTCGGGCCAATACATTTTCTCTAACTTATCTGGGCGGGCGGCCGGGAAAAGTTTCGCACTTGGAATAACGCTGCCTGGGGGACTTTGAAAATAAGTTCGGTCCACCTCTCGCTGCTGAATAGTCACTTGTGTTAACTAAACAATTTTCTTGAGATCCCGTGGCTCTCTCTTTTTTATTCTTTCTTTATTTAATTCGGAAAAATTAATTTTTCTTTTTCTTTTCGTTCGTTATTTTTTTTTTTAATAACGAAAGACGGAGGGAGGAACTTGATTAAAAATTAAATCAAATAGACGGCACGGAATGCAAATCATTTGAACTAATATATATCCGCTTGAAAATTTAATTACGCTTGTTCGAAGCCATAAGATCAAAATTTAATTCTGAATTCCTTCTCTCGTTACAATAATACGCTTGATTTGTACGCTTATTTCAAGAATTCGTGAAACACGGCTTAAAGTAAATTGATATTCAGAGTAAAGGACGCCCATAGCCTAACTGCAATTATATTAAGACAAAGTGCTGCAAAATATTATATATTTAAAGCAAAAGTAAGAAACGAAATATTCCTCTTGCAAGGCTCGAGAGAAGACTCCGGTCCCTCGTTCGAATTCTTTTCGAAACTTCGGCCATCAACTTAGACAATTTCGAGAGGTAATAAAAGGAGGCGCAGCCTTCGCCGCGCGCAGCGCCTCAAAAAGCCACGCGATTCTTCCTACTCGAATCCCGGCCGTAAAAGAGCTGCGCTCGCGTGCGCGTGCAGGCGTTTGACTGAAAGCGCGCCAGAATAGGTCAAGGCGACTAAGATTTCGGAGAGCTGCTCTCGTCGGCTCGGGTGGCAAAGAAAAAAAAAACAAAAGAAGATGCAGCGACGTCGGAATGTCCGTCGGAGGTCAGGCTGCCGCGCGGGCCGCTTCCTGCGCGCGAGTTGAGAATCTCTGAATGCTCTCTTGCAGCAGCCTCACCTTCCCGCGGCACATCTGTCCGGCCGGCTCTCCTCTCGGACGGGTTCTCCAAAGTCATCTTTCTCTCTGGTTAGGAGCGGTAGAGGGGGGGAGGAGAAAGTTCGCGAATAGAGGGAGGGGGGATCCATGGCTCCGTGCAGGAAAGCACGCCGCGCGGCGACATGCAAGTTTCGTGCAAGTGCCGTAACATAGCTCACACGCCGCTCGTAAAAGAGGACGAGGGGAATTAAAGAGTGGGGCCCCCAGACGACGTACCGTTTTCGTTATAAGATCCCCCGGACGAGAGAGGCGCGCGCGCGCGGCTTCGTCGAACGCCTCGAATTTGAATTTGAGATGATGCAATTTCGGCGTGCGCCTCTTTTTGCGCGCCGCGGTACAAGCTGCTGCTGCTGCTGCTGCTGCCGATCGATCCTCTTTTCTAATTATTGCCTCGAGATGATGGGTTGAAAGTACGCGTTAAAATTGTTATGCGAATAAATACAAGCTCGGGAGTACTTTTTTTTTATTTATTTCGAAAGGTTTTAACTAGGTTTATTAACATACGCGCGTTGATGCTGTAATATGTTTGAATATTTTCGTTTAATCGTTTTCGAAATCTAAAAAATTAAAACACCAAAGAGACCTGTCCGTGTCTCGGAAAAAAATATTTGTAAATTAGTTCGCTAAAAATGTTTCTTAGCTTCAACATGATACATCGAAACGGATAATCTTTCCTCTTTGAGAATACTGTGCACAGGTCACAACTTCTATAGAGTTAAACCTTTTCACGGCAAGTGCACCTTCGAACGTCAGTCTCGTGACAAGAGCCAAAAAAGGAATATCGCGCAGACAAGTGTCTCTCTCTCTCTCTCTCTCTCTCTCTCTCTGCCGAGCTCCGCTGTCAAAAAAAATAAAGGAACAAAGGCAAAGCAGCAGAAATGAAACAAAAAGCGCCTCGCCTTTCCTCGGCCCGGGAGGCGTCCCCCCTTTTTTTAGGCCAGTTATGCCGCGCGGAGAGTCCGCAAAACTCCACGACTCCCGATAGCGCGGACCATAATTAACCTCTCTTCTCGGCTCGTACTGCCTGTGCAGCTCCTCCGCAGCTTCGTATTAAAGACAACAAAGAGTGGAAGAAAACAGATGAGTGACTGTTCTTTAAAGTGCCTACGTCGGACGTGAAAGAAACGGCTTTGCGAATCGAATGCAAATGTGTGTGTGTGTGTGTGTACCTGTGTGTGCGATTCCGGAAGAGATGCGTCTCGAGAGCCGAGAGAGGCTCTCCAAAACGAAAAGCAAGAGTTGCGGGACACGCGATATACGCTTAATCTCGAATAAAAACGTCGTGTTTTATTTCACGCTCAAATTCGTCAGAAGAGAACGCGCGCTTTTTAATTTCCGAACGCCTTTCGGGAATGCGAGCTGAAATTCAGTTACCACTGGCTCCCTTTTTTTTGGGGAAGGCCGTATGGGGGGGGGGGCGGGGGGGAAATTGCAGTATACTCCTTCGCTGGAGATAAAAATGTTGAAATTCGCAAAAACCCCGAGGAAGAATGAAAAGATTAAAAGTGGACGAGGGAGAAAGAAGAGAGAGAGAGTGGGAAGGTGGAAGGGGGGGGGGGGACATTGGGTCATTGCTTATCCAACAGCTTGCGGCTGAACGCACGTGAGGTTGCTTGTTCGCGTGGACGCTGGGCTCTCGACGTGATCGGTCATTGTCTTGTAGTAATTAGCATAATTTATGAAGTAAGAGGAAATTAGTTTCTGCCCTTTTTCTCCCGGGGCCAGCTTGGCTGTATAATTAAATGATCACGAGAACTTTGGGAATCGTCCTTTTTTTTCAAGAACAGAAATACGGTAAAAAGGTTACGTAGTTGTTGGAGTGACTAAAATCTTATTATAATTTTGGGTTGATGCGAGAGACTTTGAAAGGCATAGAAATATCTATTACTATTGTCTGACTATTTCTAGATTTTTCTACTTTACACTAGATCATTTTCTACGACTTTAATAGTTTGCGATTTTGTAGTACAATTTCTTTTTTTCAATGAGTATATATTCAAAAGATTGAAGGAAATAATACTCTATTCATTATCCATTTAAGATTGGTTAAACAGCATCGGCTAATTAGAGAAAATGGATTACGGACCTAAAATATCGCTTTATTTACTTTCCAAGCCAACACGAAATTCATCCCATAAGTATAATAAGCGTAAGCTAAATTCCAAAGTAAGTTTCACGATTCGCAAATAGAGTGTGGCGTGAAACGGAAAATTACTTCTATATCAAGTTGTCCGTGTAACCGTAAATGTCAATGACGCGTGTCTGATTAAAAAGAGCGGAAGGAGCCTCGAGGATTCGCCGCAATTGTCTATCGCGCAAATTACACAATGGCATTTGACGCGCAAACGTAATTTCGCATTCTCAAATTTGCCGAGCAATCCAGGAAGAAGAAAGGACGAATTCGCGCAGTTGGCACCCAGCAATTTCCCCCCGTCTTTCATATCCCCCATTCGTTCTTCTCGCAGCGGCAGCTTCACCCTTCAGCGGCGCTTTCCTACAAGGCCCCTCGACAATTTTCTGTTTCCCTCTCCAGAAAAAAAAAAGCAGGGGGAAGTGCAGAGGCGACGGCGGCGGCGGCGGCGGCAAAAGAACCGAAAAGACACGAGGAGAGCGAGAGACTAAAAGATGACGAGCGGCAAGCGACTGCGACGAGAAATCCCCGACTCATCGCCGACAATTGCACTTTCTTTCTCTCCCCTTCAATTTTCTCTCCGTCTTTCGCCGGGCCGCCAGTCGTAGATAGTGTGAGCTCCTGCTGCTCCTCCCGTTCATCCCCTGCAGCGGCGAGGCGCCGCGGCGCGCGATTGCGGTTATTGTTATTAATTGAAAAGCGGAGAGAGAGAGAAAGAGAGAGAGAGCAGCTCGAACGAACGTGCGCCGACGGTCATTAAAAAGTTGCGACTCGCCAACTGGGAGCAGCCCTGCAGTCTTTCTGCGGCGCCGAGCCGAGCAATTTTCGAGCTTTTCGACGGGGCGAAAAGTGGAAGGCGGGAATTGTTAATGAATTACGGAGAGCGATTTTTCGAGAACCGGCCGAGACGAGGGCAGGAGATGCGAATAAATGTTGAGTTAAAGAAGGAGAAAATAAGTGTAAAACTACTGGCGTTAGTGTTTTTTTTTCCATTCTCAGTTTATTTTTCGCGACCGCAGTTGGTTTTTAATACCATATTGCAGCGCAATATCCCAATTGTCCGTTTTCTTCGGTTGGTCCTTCATTAAATTCTTGAAAACAGTCGATTACAGCGCTGAATTTCCTAGACACCGAAAGGAAGCAATTCGAGGAATAATTTCCATCAATTCGATCGCGTTAATTCAACGAAATACCTTCCCGCGGCACTTGAAACTTTAAGAACGAATGCGACATTCTATTGTGGAATCTCTCCAAAAACCGTTACTCGGCCCTAATTCTTCGTAATTAGCGTGCAAAGAGGCTGCCGTAAAATTAACATCGAGCACAATAGCCGCGAAAAGCCCGGGCACGGCAACGTAACAAAAAAATAAAAAAAAAAAAAAAGCGCGATATGCGCGCGAATTAAAAGCGCACACGTGTTCCTGCCTCTCGCACGAACAAAAGTTCAGAAAGGGAAGGCGGCCGCGGCGGGGCAGGAAATTCGAAAGAGTGGAGTCGAAAACATAATGCGCAAAGCGGGGCCCCGCTTCCTCGTTCCTCGGCTCGGTCTTTTTCTGCGCCTCGCGTCTTCTTCGCGCGGCATTCCGAGCGTCGACCTCCTGGGAGGTCCGCTACGACGCCGCGGAGACTCTCCTCTCTCTCTTTTGCTTGTACTTTAAAAGCTTGTTCCCTTCGGCTACGGAACGGCTATGCAGGGGTGTGTACGCGCGAGAAGCCGCGTCTCGTATCGATCAACCTTCTGTCCTCGGGGCTCTCTGTCTTCGGAGTTAATGGAAAGAGCCGCTCGCGAGGATATTTGTTGCGAGCTGAATTGCCTTTTCTATTATTTCGTTGTGCTTACCTTTTTACGGGATATGGTTACGTCGTCGATTTTTATGTTATTTGTTTCGATTGCTCTTGTTCGATAATTTAAGTAGCTACTTTTAAGTGGTTTAAAATTTTTATTTAATACTTCTTTATTTATTACTTGAGCTTGGAGTGGGGCGTATTTTATTCTGCTACGGGTTTAAATAAATCATTTCTGCAATCGTGTTTACTAAATTTGGAAGAGGAAATGTCTGTGGAGAATAATTATCTATGTTCATTTTTAGTGAATAAATGAATGTGAATTTAAATGTAATGTTCGTCTATAAATATATTGAATATCAACACTGGTTTTTCCCAAATGTTTGTTATTTAAATAAGCTTTCTCCGATACCGTTATGTCAAACTCAATTACAGAATGTTTTTATTTGGAAATACCAGCTGACGGATCAGATAAAGAATTAATACATTTTATAAAGCGGGTAGTTAAAGTTAAATTTTTTGCCGCGATTATCATTTTATAACAGCATTAAAATTTAAAGCTTAGATTACAATTTTACAACCAGTATATTTAATCTTTCAAGTTTTTCTTTACGACATATTAGATAAAGTGTGCGTTACGATTGCGAGAGAAGAAAAACAACGTAAATTGTACTTTAAGCAAACGAGTTTAATAATGGATCATTATCCTTTTTTTTTCAGCGCTTATCTCATTTGCTATCGTTTGCCGATAGGATCAAGCCCAGCATTAAATCAGTCGCCTTCAATTTTCATTCAAAATGAAGTCGCACACTCCTTTCTGGGTCACCATCAGGCTCCATTCTCGTAAAAATGTCCCTCTCGCTTACAAAAAAAAAAGAAAAAAAATGGAAAAAAAAACGCAAGCTAAATTGAAGAGCGCTGAGTTGAGCTTGCTGATGGGCACCTTTATCCCTCGTTCCTCACCCAAAGAATTCAAAAATCGATATCCCGGAAAATCAGGTCGTAGGCGGGAAAAAAAAAAATTGCGCTCTCTTTCTCTCTCGTCGATTACGGGTAATTGGCGCTAGCGAAGCTACGGAGCGGAATGCGTTTAATCTCGTAATAAACGGAAGATTTACCGAGTGCTCTCGTTTGCCCAGCAGTCGGATTAAGCGATGATAATTGTATACGCACTTTTGCGCACGAGCTCGAATCAAAGAAGCGCGCTCGACGAGCGCGCACATCGTGTATGAAAGACACTTGCGAACAAAAAAATGCGAATATTAAATGAAATTTAATTCTCTTAACGACGTGAAAGTTGAGAAAAAGTCAGTGTACATTGATAAATGTACGTCGCCGCGCATCGCCCTTTTTCTCTTGCCTTTCACTTTCTTTCGGCAGATCAATCTCTTTTTAATCTTTGTATTTTAATAGGCACCATTACCTAAGGAACGAGCATCATTTTCATTTTCTCTTAAAGCCGAATTTCAGGCCATTCCCGACTCGTGCGGTTCGCAAACTTCGTATAAGTACCAGCATTAAAATCAATCGAGATTAATTTAACTTTACCCGCTTACATTCCTTAAACAACCGCCGTAATTTACAACGTACTTCAAACGCCGTGCGCGCCGATAAAACCTCTCCACCGACGGGGCGATGTTTCGAAAATTCTCCCCGCGCAGCAAAATCAGCCCCGATTATCGCCACTCTTCTCGCCGAATTCCGTCGTCGCGCGTCAGCCGGAAATTCTTCCCTCGGCAAAATCGGCGAGTAAAAGGGGGTGAAAAAAAAGGCCGCTCGTAAACCAGGAAAACCGCCGCGGCGGCGACAGGTAGGTCGCGTCGAGCCTCCCCGTCGGGGGATTAATTTTCGATGGTCGAGAGTTAGGAAAGCCGGAAGACACACGCGCGAACCTGGAATTCCCGCGTTGGATTGACAGCGGCGCTCGAACGTATGCAGAGCCCGCGAAGACTGTAAAATCGAAATGAAACCTTGGCGCGCGCGCGCGTCCGAGTAAATTGCATGCCAGCGCCAACCAAACGATGTCGGTCTCGCGCCGTCATTCTCGGCTGCGGCGAGCGACGAGTCTCCAAGTAAGCAGCCTCGGATGTACATCGATCGAAATTATGCGCCCTGTAATCCCAGTTACGCAAACGGTACCGCCCAGGATCATATCCATATCAGACGTCGCATTAGTTGCAATGGAGTGACGCAATCGGGAGCTACGAGGCGCCGTTTTTCTCTCGACCGCTTCATCCACCCGCCACGCAATACTGCGTAACCGCACCGCACGTAAGACCGCCGCTGTATAAACTTTACGACAGGCCGTTTTCCCGCGTTTTTGCCCAATCGATATTTAACGGGATTGGCCCGTGCAGAGGCGCGCGCGATTCGGCGTTCCGGCCTGAATAGTGGTAGAGAAAAGCCGGCCGCGAATTTCACGCCGGCGGAGTCGCTCGTTTTTCAAACGCGCCCCGTATGCTCCGGGAGAGCTTGACCTTTCCCCTCCCCCCGTCCGCGGCCTGCAGCCGTGTGCGCGGGATGAAAGGGAGCGTAAAATCGATTACTGCAAATCCTTTACTGGGACACGACTTTTTTGTAAAGCCGGGCCGCGCGCGTTGACGGACGGATTGCGCTATCCGGCCGGTGGCCGCGCGAGCAGCCTCGGGGTGCGAAAATATTCGACTATTTTATTTACGATCGGCAAGAAATTTTTATCCGTTTTCGCCGCTTTTATTTTTTTTTTTTACTTTTATCGAAAACGAGATTAGCGCCTGAGAAATTAAAATATCTTTTTGGCAGCTTAGAAATTATAAAAATGTTGTAACGGCTGGATATTCACAAGAAATTATCCTACGAGGAATTTGCGACGGTTGGAGTCGAGTTGCCGAAATTTCGGTTCTGAAATTGGGGGTTACGAGGAAATTCGCGCGGCCGAGCTCCGCAGCAACTCCCTCCCCTTATGCTTGAGGCACGCCCGCGAGCTCGGCTAGGGTTAAAACCCGGTTGGCGACCGCGATGGTGGCGCAAGAAACTAGTCTGCCACCACTTTATAAAGGCGAGCGAAACCCCGGCTCCGCAGATTTTTCCGCTGGAGCACACCGGCGGAGCGAACGACACCGCGCTACCGCTAACCTAACATCGCCCTCAATTTTATACCGACCTGACTTCAACTTTACAGTTTAATAAAGTTGTATTTTATTTACTATTAACATCAGAAAGCAGAGTTTATTTAATAAAGAAAAAATCCAAGGCCTCCTACATTCTTATAATTCGACTTTTAAAAAGCTAAAAGCGAACGGCGGCTTCTTGACAATCAAATTCTCTTTTAATATAGTTTCTTTTTCTGTCTCAGAATTAAAACGAGTTACAAAGACGTAGAAACGACTTTGATTATCGTAAAATTGTATAATTGAACAAACTTACTTGTAAGTGAAGTTCAATTAAAATTGTATGAACGCGTCTTCCGAAATGATCAAATGATAGTAGCCCCACTTCGCGCCAGAATCACCACACTTTTAAAACTAAAAATCGAGTGCGTGGCCGCACCGCGCCACCACCATGTTTAAAGTGATACCGGTTTTTAAAAACGGGAAATCTATAACAGGTTATAGATAAGGGAACAAAGGGAGGGTTTGATCATTCCGGAAGAGGCGTTCATTCAATTTTAATCGAACGTCACTTACAGATAAGTTACGCCGTGGCATATCGCGGGTTTTGTCGCGCTCGCTAGCAGACCAGTCGATGCAACTGGATATATGTATCCGGGCTCAGAAGGTACTCATGGCGTCTGAGGCAAGGGTTGTCCATCGTTTTTTTTTTAATTTAATAATTTTTTTATTAAATATAAACCTAATTTTAATATAATAATATATTTTAATTAATTTAAATTGTTTTTATCGAATTTAAATTGAAAACCGTCCATTACAATTGATTGAAAAAGTATTTATATTTTAAATATCTTATATTTAAAAATTATTTTAAAATTATAAGTATTAAATATTTTAATTTTAAAAATTTTTTAAAAGCAGAACAGAGTGTTTTTTGTTCGAAGATAGAACAAAAAATAATCTCGATAAGCAGGAGAATTTTTTATATTTATTTTAAATTAAATTTTCAAAGAAAGATAGAAGATTTTCTTAAAAAGAATTTCTTAAAATCTTAACAGTGCTGAAAATACCTCAGCCGAGTCTGAAATAACTTTTCTCCACGTGTTACACACCGTGCTTTTGTCAACGGGGGCATGAAAAGCCCTCATTTGGTGTTAGAAAATTGGTTAGAAAGAGGATGATTATGCATTTCAAATCGTACACTGAAATTGTACAAAATAGTTTAAACAGAGAAAAAAGTTAATAAAAAATTTTTTTAATTTTAAAAATTAAAAAAAGTGACCTTGTACCCCGGTAAGCTCCGCCCACAGCGGAAAAAAAAGATTTTTTTTTCCGCGCTCAGACAAACAATTTTGTCAAACGTTTTTTCTACGCAACTTTCTAGCGTGAAATGAGGGCCATTTCATGCATGAGTTAGGAAAAATAACTTAATTACTTCTTTAAACTTTTTTCTATCAAGCGTGTGAGAACACTTGCGGATCGTCCGGCACAAAAAAAAAGGAATGTGGTTACGGGCAGTGGTGCTGCCGTAAGAGCCGTGTTGATGGCGTAGTGCAACCACGCACTCGATTTTTAGCTTTAAAATTGTGGTGATTCTGACGCGAAGTGGTGCTACCACCATTTGATCATGAGGAAGAGGCGTGGAATACAATTAGCTGCAAGTGTTACTAATAAAATAAAAGCCAATCAAGAAGCATCGCGGCTGCCGACGATACTTCCAAATTCGTTTCGGAACCCCTCCGAAAATCTCCACTTGTGCAGCCGTCAATAAATTCGGCGCCGCTCATCAACGCTTTCGTCGAGCTTTTCGAGACGAGCATTTAAAATTCCCGACAAACGCGGCGCCGTCCCTGCGACCCAATTTTTTTCCCCTCCTCCGATGCACGCCTCAATAAACGCCTCGCGACGGCCGAAAACAATGGCCGGGACTATCCAACTCCGTCCCGTATCCTTCTCCGGCGAATTTTTCGAAAATTCCTATTATTTTCCCCGGGGAATTCTCCTCGTCTGTCGAGCGCTGAATTTACGAGCGGCGCTGCACATTGAAAGTAGCGGCGCGACCGACTTTTTTTTTTCCTCAACGAGGCCGCGAATTATCGGCGCTCTATCGGTTCCTAAATCTTCCTCGCGGAAGAACTGTCCTCCTCGAAGTAACGATGATTGTAAAAACTTGGGCTCGTAAATATCTCGAGCCCGGTTGAAAGTCGCCGCGCGCATTTTCCCGGGTAGGAGAGAGCCTCCAGCCGGACTTTTAACGACGGCGCGCGGCAATTATTATCATTATTCTTATTTATAGAAAAAAGAAAGTTGGCCGTTCCGCGCGTAAAAGGGGGATTTACGGAAAATGCGCGCGGGGGGCAAAGAAACGTCGGGCCAGACGCGGGGCGAGAGGAAGTTTGATAGGTAACTTGCTTACCCGTCGCGCTTCCTCGCGAATAAAGTGGATAAAAAGGGCGAGCTCGACGGGGGGCGCTCTTTAGAATATTTATCGGGCGAACGAGTTAAGAACTTCATTATCCGGGATCCCGAAGCGCATCGGCTCTGCCGCTATATACTCGCACGAGCGGACAAAGGTGGATCGAAGCTAAAAGTATACAGCCGGCTGATAGCTCTCGGCGCTCCTGAAATCTAGTTAGACGTAAATGGAGCCGGAAGCAGCGAGTTGCGGAATACACGCATCACTTTGATTTAGTTACGCGGTTGTTATGCCTGCCTCTCTCTCTGCTCCAAAACAAGCCCCCTCGCTTAAGCTGAAAAGCACTCGACTTAATTTCGAATAATTTCGTTGTTATATACTTGCCAGCGCCCGGAGCGAGAGAGGGAGAGCTGTTCCCTCGGTCTGTTGTGCCGCGGAGATGAGCGAATTTATCAAGGTGCTGGATGGGAATCGCGAGAGGAGTTACACTCGTTTGTCAAATGGATGCGCGCGCCGCCGCCGCCGCCGCCGCCGAGAGCCGTTTGCTTAGCGAGCTTATAATTTAGGCGAATGCAAGGCATTAGCGAAATTGCCGGCTCGCCATCTCGCCTGTTTAAACCTCTATTATGCGCGTTTTAAATTGAGGACGGAAGATTGAATATACGCGGTTACACTTCGCGCGCGAGCGTAACGCGAGCGCAGCCGCGGCGCTCTCGTAATCATTGTGTTCTTGAATTATGCATTGAAGGCCAAAAATTCGGCTGCCTTTGGGTTTAATGAGTAATTCTGTACAGGAGCTTTAATTAATTATGTTCAATGTTTTTTTTTTTTTCTTTTCAAACTCGCGCCGTGAGAGAATTTTAATTATCCGCGAGAGAGTGAATTTCTAATTAATTAAAAATGGCTTGTTTGTCTCGCGGGGAGCTTTTAAATTCAATTCGATCCTGGAAATTTTCTTTCGCGCTTGTCGCGGAAATTGGCGGCGCGACACGAAGATCTCTCCTTCTGTCTCCGAGTTCAACGTCCCCTTTCGACGCTTTAGCGCCAAGTCGAGGCGCGTAATTGGAATCAGCACAAAGATTGACTGTCGGAGATCTCGCGAGATGAGTCACGCGGAATTTTTAATTTTCACTCTTAGCGGCCGGCTCTAAGCAGATAATAACCAGGGACACACGGCGCGGCGCCGAAATAAAGAGAGGAAAACGAGGCGGAGTGTGTACACAGTAGCGTCGGGCGAACGAAAGGAGGAGAGGTAAAAAGGAGAGATAAAAATAGAAAGGCTATCCGGGGGGGAGGAGGGTAAAGAATCCAGGAACAATCGCTCGCTCTCGGCTTTTGCGCAGTGAAGACACGTTCCAGGCCTCTCTCTCTCTCTCTCTCTCTCTCTCTCGCGCGCGCGCGCGCGCCTCTTTCTCCCGGCGAACGTCCGCCCGTTCCTTCCTCGGACTCGGGATAAGCGCGAATTCGAAACTCGTCCTCGTAAGAATACTCCTCTCCTCTCGGCGTGCAACTGAATAGAAGCCGACCGATCGCATTCTTAATCTAAATTCCAGCTGCACTGACCTCCTTTTGATAGCGACGGCCGGGGCATACGTCGAGACTCTGCGCTCAAACGAGTTTAAATCGAAAAATCCGATGTCGAGCTGCTATCGCTCTTTCTCTCTCTCTCTCGTGAAATATTGGCTCCGGAATTTTTATAAAGTGCTTTTAACGATTCGCCCTCTCTCTCTCTCACTGCCGCGTCGCCAAATCAAATTACGCGCCTGGAAAAAGAAACGTTTTTTGCCCCAAATGATTTATATTCACTTCCACGAATGTTTTAATTATCGAATTAATCATTCCCGGAGGCGTAAAACTGCTAAAATCGATAATGACCGATTGATTTATCGAAATTCACTCGGCCGGCCACGTTCCATTTTTTATGCCCTCCGCCGCCGTAAAAGCGCCGTGTCCCCGCCGTTCTCGCGTATAAAAGTCAAAACTCGGCCGGAGCCCGAGTTTTTCCTAGAAATCTCGCTGCGGGGCTGATCCCCCGATCGAAATCTCGGCTTTGTAAAACCCGGCTCATTAGAGGCCGTCTATCGAGCATCTCTCCCGGATAAAAACGCGGCGCAGATTAGGCCTCTCGCGCGGCTTCGAGAGACGCGGAGGAAGAAGAGAGAGAAAGGAGAGAGAGAGAGAGGAGGCTGCAGAGGCCCCTGGCCTATGAGAGGCCATTGCACTTTCGGCGGACCCGGCCGAACACGAGCCGCGTGAGCTGCACTTTTGGCATAGAGAGAGAGAGAGAGGGGGGGAAGGGGCCGAGAAGGAGGATGCGGATAGAAAAAGAAAGACAGGAAAAAGAGAGAAGGAAACGCAAAGGCGAATGCCCGCTGCGAGCGCTCCGCGCCTCACGACTGCGATCGCGTGTACATGAGCCCAGCCGCGCGATTCGGTTAATAACGTTTTTTCGCTCGGAAGAAACGGCTAGTGGGTGACTTTCGTAGCTGCTCGGTTCGATTTCGTTAAATTTGTTTGTAAACCGGTGGTAAGCAGGGTTCGTGTTTTTTTTTCTTTGGGAGAAAACATGTTTTTTGTATATTTTGAAAGATTACGATTTATGAATACATTGCTTCGCTTCTGCTGAAACGGGAGGGCTTTGAAAAATTCAGAAAGGTACTCTTGAAAATTATTTTAATGAAATTTCAAAAGCTCAGCGAAAGAATATGCGCATTAAAACCGCATAAAAGAGAAGCATTCGAGACGGAGCAAAAACATTTAAGCGAAAATAGAGAATAACATTCCGCGCCAGCTGAAATAAAAAAGGCAAAAAAAAAAGAAGTAGCAGCTCGCGAGGAAGCCGAAAATATATAAAAGAAGCCGGGATCCGCGAGGGGGGGAGGAGGGGGAGGACAAGGCAAATTGATAAAAGCAAGAGGCGCGCCTCGAGAAAAGAAGTAGACGAACGCCATGTCGCACACCGTCTTCCCCCCCCCCCCCCTGAGAGAGAGGGAGAGACGCGTCCTCTCCCGACAGTATAAAAATCCGAAGAAATTTTACGACTCATTACGAGCTTCGCCCTCCGCCCGGCTCTGTCTCTCTCTCTCTCTCTCTCTCTCTCTGCGTCTTGTCCCCTTTTTATGCGCGCGAATTTTTTATGCGCCGCCGCGTCGTCCTTTTATGCCTCAGGTGCTTTTCCGTGTATACGCATTCGTTATAAGCGGGCCGGCGCTCTAAATATTAGGAGAATATTGCCCGGGCGCTTCGAGTGCCATGATAAAGTCTCTCGAATTTATCGCGGACGTGCACGCCGGGCACCGGGGAAAATTTGATTTCCAAGAGGACGACGAGAGACGGGAGACGCGGCGGCTGGAATTTTAAATTTATCAGAAAATTATTTACGCTGCTTGAATTAGAGAGAGGGGATTTTTTTGGAGGGGGAGAAATTTTGGCGCGGAAAGGGCGAATCGAAATATAGATTGTTATTTATAACAGATTTCTTTATTATGAGATTTAAATTATTGACTGTCGAGCACGATTCTCTGGCGCTTTTTTTTTTTTTTTTTATAAAATGAATACATCGGATATTAGGCAAAGTAGCTCTCGAAGGGCCACACAGGAAAGTTCTAAAATATTAATATTTCCGCTTCCCTCGTATCCGAACCTTCCAATAAGCAATTTTGAAAATAACCCGAAACCTCTTTCCCCGCAGCTTACTTTTCATGCATCCTCCATCAAATCAGTTCTTTCGCCAAGCTCGTATAATATTTTCCCCAACATTTTTCGTTCGGTCCACAGGAGAGAGGCGAGGCCGAAAATCTGCCTATCCGCTCACACGAAAAAACTCTCGCGCGGAGCCGCGATGGGCACCACAATGCCGCGCGAACGTAACGTGTGACCGCAAGGTTGCAGCGCGGCCACGTGGAAAGCGGCCGGTGTAAGTTGCGGCCTTCGCGAAAGCGATTCCGCGCGAGGAGGGAAAAACTCGAGAGCGATACTCGGCAAGCCAAGTTTCACCGCGCAAAATAGAGCAGCTCGAACGCGCAAAAGGGTTGTGTGTACAAAAGGGAGAGCGCGAGAAAAAGGAGGGTAGGATATATCGACGGGAAAAGATGAGATATGAGAGAGAACAATGAGGGCGAGTCCGCTCTCAGGGAAAAAAAAAGTAAATATCGCCGAGCCGGAGGAGACGAGCACGTTAGACGTAAAAACGGAAAAGAAACCGGCGCACCGCAGAAGCGGAGGGAAAAGAAAAAAAGGAGCGGTGGATAACGACGAGAGGCCCGGACGAGGCCGCTAGAAACGAACGCAAACGGAGATACACGGAGACAAGCGGCAGCGGGCAATCAAAGGGAGAGATGGGGAGATAAAGGGGAGAAAGGAGGAAACGAGCGGCCGACGACTAGTACCGAAGATTTCGCTCGAGGAACCTGCGTTAACTAATAGGCTGCGTGTGTATGCCGGCCCATCGGCCTTGGACCGACCGTGTCCTTCTCTAACCGCAGCTGGGCGACCTTTCCGGGAGGAGAGAAAGAGACGAATGTCGCCGGTGACGGGAAAAATGAAAAGTAATTTCGCCGGCGGCGAGATTTGAGTAATTATTTCTGATTTACTTTAAGCGGTATTAATGTCCTTATATTTTCCAGCCGGCGAACGGCGCTCTATTTATCGTCGGGGCGGCAGAACGAGAGCACGAAAAGCTCGAGGTGTGATAGATCGATATAGACTCTCGGTCTTTTTTCCTTTTCGCGAGAGAATACGGCGACAGTTTTTGTCGCGAACTGTTTTTTTTTTTCTTTCTTTCCCTCGTCGGGCAAAGCAAACACGAGGCGGAGCTCTCGCGCAGATGCACTGGCGCGCGTAAATGTCGCCGAGGTGGCGCATTAAAGAAATAAATAATTGCGTAGTTTAAAAAAAAAGGATCCCGCGCGCGCGAGAGGCCAAAAATTAAGCCCCGCCGGGAGGGAGGAGGGATATCCTTTTGACAAGCCCAGCTGCGCAGCTGCTAAGGTTTGTCGGGTAACTCTCGAGTGCGCGAGTCGTGTATATACTTACAACCTCGAGTGCGGAGTGTACACACCTCGCGATAACGCGCGGCGTTTTATTTCTTTTTCTTTTAGGAGGAGGCTAGTTTTGGTTGGTCGTTTTTCGTCGCCAGGTGTATCGGGGGATCTTTTTCTTTTTTTTTTTTTTTTTTTTCTATACGGAAAGATCGCAGATGTCTTCTATCTGGCGATCGATGATACTGTGGGAACGC
>JAWWEO010000011.1:6540-21984 GCA_035582975.1 Ormyrus labotus | reverse complement strand
CATTTATTCTTGTTCCTGACACCTTAAAATACAATTATAACCGATTTTTCGAACAACTCCAAAAATTACTATCACAAGGCTTCCTCTAGGAGGAAACAAAGTAGATATATGGTGCATTATTTTATCATTCCTCATCGCTACTGACACTTGATTCCTCATCGCTCTCCTCATCTTCATTATCTTTCTCATAGTACACGCCATGGTTTACTTTCAAAAATAGAGCACGGCTGTCATTGGCAATTATTTAGCAGATTCATCAAACTGTTCTGCATCTGAAAATAGTAATAAATAATAAATACGAAATATTATTATACTACGCAGACATAATTTCAATTAAAATGCAAATATGTGTACCTGAATCTTTATCGGTCTGTTGATCAAATGTAACATCATTTAATAGACTGGGGCACTTGGTCGCCACTAAACCAATTAAAACAATATTTTTCGTTTTCATCAACTTTGCAGTCACAATCGAGAGGAGATAAAATCGTAGCTACTTTCAAATGAATTCCAAATTTGTGAAATATATGCTGTTCGGAGTATTTTTCGGACTTTCTTAATAAAGTAAACGGACGTTTATTTCCCTTTTCGGGAAAAAGCTGGATTAAAGTCACAGCCAGTTAATATATGAAAGGCAGGTAAGGAATCACAAACATTTCCTCCTAATGATGCGTATAATTTGCTTTTACTTCTTGGCGATTTACCAACACCTACCTCCATCCAAACTTCGACTTGTTGTTGTACAAACTTCATATTATCCAACATTACGACTAACATATCGGTATCTGAGCTTCTTAACATAACTTTATAGGGAGGTTGCAGCTCTTCGAATTTGCAAACATAATAAATTATTTTGCTATCAGCTTCCTCATGATCCGAATATGATCGACTGTTTTCTATGGTTTTAACAACTTCATTATTAATAACTTGGTATCTATAACATTGTTTATAATTAATGTATACTACTTTATTTTCAAAAAATGGTGTCATTTCTTTGCTTTCTCAAACATTTATAAGATACTCAACAAAGTTCTCTTTAAAGGTTGTTTCTGAATTAGGACGAAAAATCAGAAGGCCGTATCGACGGACCTCGAATTTCAATTTTACGGCCTCTGCTGGTTCCCCTCAGAGTGTGCTTGTTATCTTTAATCGAATGAGATACATTTGTATCGAAAACTATGGTAACGAACTGGGCTTCGTTTCTTAAAAATATTTGCAGTAATTTTAAAGAAATCTTATAATATGTAGGTGGTATTTCTTTCATTAAATGTAAGAAAAATCCATCAAAAATAGTACGTTGGATGCTTTTGGTGTTGAATTACTATCAATTTCATGTTCTAATTTAAGTAAAGCATTTTCTTAAATTTTACAAATACAATTATTTAGAGCTACTTATAACGGATCGGCGCAGTAGCTGCGCTCGGGAGATAGTACATTCCATCGCGTCTACCAAGGCTTTAACAACATTGGATTATCGGTAGACTATCTTTTTTTGTTCTTTTATAAACCTAACTATTTGAGAAAAAAATTTCAGCCTTTTAGAAATAAGTCGAAAAAGTTAATTTTTCAACCTCTTACCTGGGTGGTAGACCTTAGATGGCAACGCTTTCGACGCGGTAGACTATCATTATCCTGTATATTTAGGTATCCTTAGTCACTGTAAAAAGTTTCAGTCTTGTAGGTATAATAAATTTACGTATTATTTATGTAACGTGAATGCGAAATTCTATTTTTGCGAAAAATCGAATTTTGCGCCCACGGGGTCGAAAATAATAAAACTATATTAATATTCATTTCCTATATTATATAATTTTAATGTAACATGCCTTCAGTTTTTCATCATACGGATCAATTTCAAAATATTTTTAATAATATTAATGTATTAGTTATTATTATAAATTTACTAGTATCATAAAATAATTTTGTTTAATTAAAAGTTGTGCAAGCATCTTAAAATTAGAAGCATAATGATACACGTAATTGCAAGTTTCGCATACGAGAGTGCAAATAAATTGTCCACTGGGTATCATTTTGCGAAAGCTACAATATGAGCTGACTGGTTCTCACTTTCCTGGTATTCTCACGGAAGAGACTTGTTTCTTAGGCGTCAGTCACATGTCCAAGCTATCTTCGAATTTGCGTATAATAAGGTGTAAGTGAAGGCGCATATTCTTTGCTTCTGTCAATTAAGTATGTACACGTCGTAAATTGAGAGCGTATTTACTTTTTTCAGTTTTAATTGTACAACTGATTAAGGTGTAAGCTTTTGTTAGGTTTAGGCTTTCTATTTATGAATTTACTTTTTTCCACGTGATAGGAATAGACAATTTTTTGATCAATTTAGGTATGAAAAGACATCGAAGCCAAGAAATGGTCATTTTTCTTGGCAATTAATTTTATGACGTCAGAGATCATAAGTTACACATCTGGCAGCCATACCTCTTCATAGAAACTTCTTCGTGTACAATAACGATGTATTTTCATATGTTTAAGTTATTTGAAAGTGATCATAAAATGCATTTGCTATTAGGAGCTGGTGATTCTCTTAGGAAGAACGACAAATGACTTTTTGTACACGCCTTGTACTTTGCATTGCTGGTGAATAACTGTAAAGTACTTTTGTTCTAGCAGCGTATTTAAAATGTTGTAAATGACTTCAAATAATTATAATGATTTTTAAAATGTACGTGTATAAATCAACTATAAGCTATTTTAACTTATCAAGTAGTTCTAATCAGTTTTACAGACATATTTAGCAAATTCATTTGAAGTGTTTTATTTGTTAATAAAGTGGCTTCTTTTTCAACATTTCTTCCCTAATAGTGCTTTAAAAATGTTTACGTCGAAACCCTAGTAGGGTCTTTGTGTTGACTTTAAAATGACTAATATTGTTCATGATTGTGGGAAGCTATTAAATAAAATTGTATTAGGTTAAAAAAATGAATTTATTTTAAATTATTTCGATATTTATTTGCATTTTTCATTTATTTTTAGCGCGAATTTATTTTAATTAACTTTATGACATAACTTTACATGTCTGAAATGAATATTTTGTAACTAATACTACACATTCCAATATAACTAAAAATAATATTCAAAGTTATGGAGTCAATTTTTATGTATACCTATATACTTTTAAAAATATTATAAATTTAAAAAATTTGAGATTTTTTTATGTTTTTAGTATTAAAAAAAATTGTAATTCTTATGTTTTTAGTATTAAAAAAAAAAGCTAATTCTCTAATATTTTAGTAACCGATTTATTTTAGTTGTTACACATTTCATAGTCGCAAATCTAATGGCAGAGCCAAATTTTGCATGTTGCCTTTTACTTCTTCTGTTAGCCAATATTTTCAATTTAACATAAGAAAAATCATCTTAAAGCATCATATACATATATGTAAAATCTAAAAACAACAAAATCTAAATTATGTCCTAATTCTATAAGTATCCTACTTGTCTTCATTTTTTACACATGAAATTACCGTGCCTCTGCACATTACTTCTTCTAGGCCCTGGTCTATTTTTTTCGGAGAAACGCCACCGGAACCTTTGTTTACAGCAACTTACGTAATAGAACGGGATGCTTTGCTGTACGACTGAGAGAAGGCGGCCGGTTAGGTACACCAACTTCCCGGGAAGTTGCGGCACGTCGGTACTGATTTTCGACACCGCCTCTTAGGCTGATGAGAACTTTATGTGCACGCAGGATTTTTGCGCGATGGAATTTATGCAGGAGGAGATTATTTTGAACAGGGCTTAGAAAGCTTATTCCGCGAAGTTATTTTATTTAACCGCTGTCAAATATGATTTAAAAAGGGGAAGTTTACAAAAGGGCATAAATTTAACTGAAAAATTTTTCAAAGCATGCAGTTAAAAGTCTGTAAAAAATCGCAAAGCTTTTCAGAAAATTGTTCTATAAATAATGCATTCTTGTTTAAGGCAGACTGCCAATACGTAATATATAATATATACGAATAAAAATGATGAAAAATTCTGTAAAGCTTGTCCAAACCGCTTAACATTTTAAAGCTAGAAGTTTTGTATGCACATAGTTTGTACTCTCAATTAGTTTATAGTTGCTTATTTCTTAAGGTTGTTTAATGATAACCAATTAAAATTTTATTGACGAATCATGAAAAACTGCTTTATATAAGCTTTGTTAATTATTTTTGTATTTAAAATCAGTATATGAAAGTATTATAATAATTAAAGAAAATTTGTATCAAACTCGCGTGCTGACCATTATGTGCACTGGTTTGCTTAATCGCGCGCATTTCGGAAGCAGAATGATGAGCCTTTCTTTCACTGTATACCTACATATAAATACGAAATAGCACTTCGGAATTGAAAACGGACTGAATACTGGCGCGTGTTTGCCGTGTCGGCGTCTGGTGACCCGCTTTCAGCTTGTAGATATCCTTTATTTCATAACCGAGCGACGTGCGACGACGACTGACTACTCACGTGAGTCCTCCGCAATAGCGAATATCCATAAGCCGCGCGTTACAAGGAATCTAAGGAGCATATCTGCATGCACATGTGTGAATGCGCAAGCCCGCGAGTGTTACGGGCGCTGACATAACGATCCTCGCGATCCTCCCCCTAAAGAAATGAGAATTACGAGCCCGATTGACTCGTTCTGCTCATTTAGGTATAGAGTACTCGTCCCGTATAAATTGCAAAAGAAATTCATTTCCAGTTTTATCGACGTTGATCGATTTGCAATAGAACATTTATTTTCAATTCTAAACTATTAGCAGTCGATGGAGGTGCAGTTTAATCATTTTTACTGATCATACTTGACATTAATAAAGGAACTAACAATTAATATAGTAATTTTATTAGAGTAATATACAGTATTGAAATAAAAATTTACAGATAACACAATTTTCATTTATTCACAATAAAACTCTTCCTCAAAACTATTCTTAAATTATTCTTTAAACAAATTAAAAGCTAAGCAAGTATAAACGTTACAAGCGGATAATATTGCAATCAGCTATACCAATTATTTTATAGTCTAGGTTGAGCTCAAAACAAAGCTGGACCAAAAACTAAAACAAAAATTGAATCCGTATCTCAAAGCTTATAAACAAATTAACCTGGAACAATCCACGTAGCTGCTTTTCTTTCTCTCCTTACTCCTTAAAGTTGCGGGCGATCCTTGCACAATGTGCGAAACTCGTGTCCGCGCAAGCTCGAGAAGCAGTTGATTGCGAAGAAAGAAGGAAACACGCGCTCGCGCGCGAGAAGATCCCAGCTCGCGATCATTATTTAGGCGAACCGTAACTATAGCGAGGGGAAGAGATATTATACATGCATGGCTAACGTATCGTTGCGAGATAACAAGAGCGGCAGGCTTCGCCTCGGTCGTTAAGGAGCAAATTTTCACATTTGCATGCGCCTGTGTATACGCAATGTCTTTGTAATGAAATCATCGTGTTGGAGATTGTGCTCGAGCTGATCATCGCGCTGATCATCATCGGAACAAATTGAAGCAACTTCTTTCTTTACGGGTATTGTGGCTGGCAATCTTTAATTGGTTGAAACTGTAACGATCGAAATTCCTTTCTTTTGCGTAATTTTTCTTTATAGTTCTATTGCTGAGTTTTTATAATGATTCTGATTCTGAACGTCTGAGTAAATAAAAATTTCGAGCAAGTGATTAAGGCAGTTTGGAAAATAAAGAAAAAATGCATTATGGCCACTTTGCAACGATTTTCCTTTCAATATAATGGCTTCCGATTCTACCGCACAAAATGATAGCTTTCTCAAAAGAATTTATTATTATACTTTTAATTATGTAAATGGCCCCAGTAGAGAGAAAGATGCGATTGTACATGTAGCGTATAATTCAATAAAATGTCATTACTGTCTCTATATATTTATTTTAAAATTCTGTGTGACTATTTATTTAAGTTTGATTTAAGCTGAGTAACTTTATTTAGTTCTTGCAAATTACCTACATTTAGTCTGAATTAGGAGATCTAATAAGAAAATGCGTTCATTTCTTAAATGAGCGGAATAGAAATTATAGTGTCAAATTTCAAAATATTGATAGATCAGCAAAACAAATTGTGAAGTGTCAGTGTCTTTATCTGATCTGTGATTTTATTTAATGCTACAGAGACAGACGCCATTGAATTCAACTGACTGAGACAACTTTGAAGATGATTTTGTGGTTGTGGGATATTATGCTATGAACAAAAGTAAGCCTGCGGAAAATGGCTACAACACCGCTCATTATGATAGTAAGTACCTGCTTAGCGTATGTAATTTTTGTTTCTAGAACACGAGTATTTTAAATTTTTGTCAAAATTACACATTTTACTAAGTGTTCTTACTGCAATTATTAAATATTTTTCACGAAATGTTGCATACTCGCATTTTTTGATATTTTATATTATCTATTAAATTCAAATTTACATTGACATTCAAAACTTTTAGCTCAGTAGGAGAGTGCGAGTTCCGGATTACAGATTTTGCTCAAACTTTGAACACAGTTTTTTTAGGATAAAATATGAAGAAAGCGAAATATTAGGGTCTACCGTTCAAAATTTTCGACACAGGAGGTAAATAAAGTTATTTTTCTCTGAAACTTCGTATTTCGTTATTTGACGATAACTCATCTCCTATTAAACCTGAAAATTCTACCAAAAAAGCAAACGAAAGTACAGGAAAAAACCTATAATTCGTCATATAATTTAAAAAAATTTTTTTTGCAACAGCAAGCCGTGGGCAAACTTAAAACTACATTCCCTTTAGGGCCTTCTTCGGTTAAAATTCTCTCAATTCATAGTAAATAAAACTCTTTATGTGAAGATTAGTCTATTTCACTTGCAAAAAATTTCAGTAGTCTTTCAATAAGAAACACAAGCCGCCTCAGAAGTGTCGCTGAACTATAATGTCGTTACAAAGAAAAAAAGTTAGTTTATGCTAATGCTGGAAATATCTGATACAAGCAGAGTTTTGGTCCTGTGAAATTTTTCTAGCGACGGCAATTCACAAATCAAAATATTTTAAGAATATAAATAAAAAATAATTGGTGAATTGTATGAGTTATTTTGTTATAAAAATTGTGCAGCATAAAAATTCGTAAAAAATAACTTCTAAAAATAAGATTTAGAAATGTTTGAAAAGAATTAAGTTTTAATTTTGGTTAAAATTTTTCCAAGAAAATGTTACATTCTATTCAAGCTTATTAAACGATTTATTAGATACTATTTCTTAATAAAATAGAATTAATACTTTCTAGAGATTATCTCTGACTTCATAATCTAGAGTATAATTCAAAACTTCTTACATAACGAATATACCTTTTTATACACTTTATAAAGAAAGTGGATTTTTCTACTTTATAATTTTTAGCCTTCTCTTGGTTACAAGTAGTGGTAAGATCGATTATATCGCATAACTTTCCGATTATGCATAGCCAGTGGCACTTATTCAAGCTAAAAATAAGAAGCTAACTTTTATCATTTTATTGCAGAATAATTCATATTTTTATGAGATTGGACATGCTTGTACATTTTGATTTAAAAGTGAGTCAAACAAATTTTTGTGAGGCCAGGTTGCGTAAGACAAAGGATATTAGCATTTTAATTTTCACTCGTTTAACACGAGCTCTTATGGGAAATTACCTTCTAAATTATATTACACAAAAATCTACCGTTCAAATTTTGATCAAACTTTTTTCAACGTATACTGCGATACTAATGAACGTTTTAAGACCTTCACCTTTCAATTGATTGTCTGTAAAGATTCATTTCAGTTCATTTAAGAATTATCTAGTAAGTTTTACCCGTGTTTGTATATCTATATACACAATAACCGCTCTTCGTTAGTTTACATCCGTGCTCGCGCTGTATATCTATCCTTAAAAATATATCTATATTTAAAAAACATACTATATCTGCGAACAGAACTACCTTAAAGTGTACAAAGAACTAAATTAAAGTATCCATAGCTTAAGTAAAAAAATTTATTTAGTATCTAAACTACATTAAAAATTTTAACATATACCGCGAAGAACGTAGTTTATAATCAGGCTGGAGGTGTTTTTTTTATCACTTTTTAATATAAATCGTAATATGCAATTTAAAAAAAACTCTTTAAATAATTGTTAAATAAATAGATTAAAAGCAGAAAATGAAACTTTGATGTGTAAAATGTATCCTCAAAAATTGCTATATTAACTAATCAGAAACTGCATCCTTCACGATATATTGGCTTTATTCTGTTACTTCTAGAATAGTCTCCAATTATTTTTACTAAGCAGTCCTACTGTTTAAAAATTATAAATCAACATATCGTTAAAAAATGTCAAACTATTAATAAAAACTAAAAGATCTGTTTGCGTCAATGTAAATAGCTCAAGTGAATCTACGATGCAGGCACCGTCGGCGCGCACCACAAAACGATCAAAGCGGCTTGCACGCGAAAGGAAGAAAATTGGACTCTCAGGCTTTCTTCGCTCCGCTCCGCCTCCAACTTCATCGAGCGCACCGAGAGTTTCGCAAAATCCGCCGGAGATCCTCGCTCGTCCCACGACCGCACGCGGCCCCGGATTACGGCGCACGTCCGCGCGCGCCTCTTCGTAAAAGCGCGTCGCATCACTTGCCGAGAGCGGAGTGCGTTATGACTCGGATGAAAATCGTGCGCCGCGGCGGAGTTCCGAGACCGAGGCGATGGCGCAATTTTCGCCGAATTTCGCAAGGCGATCCCGCGCGATTTTTGAGAGTGGCGAGTGCTGCACGGCTTTCCGACGTCGGAGATTAAATCTTTGTACGAAGTCGAGCGATCTTTGGCGGCTGTGCCGAAAAGTGGAAGGAAAGAGACCGAAATGCGCTCGTTGGTACAATCGCTTTTAGGCAGCGATGACGAAAATTAGCAGGTTATTGAACTGTCTTAATTGAAAAATTATTTAAAATCGTGATTTTTCGAGTACTGATAAAAACTTGTCAGAGGAAACAGTAAAAATTAGATTCGTACACCCTTGATGTTCTTCATGATACTTACGAGCCCCATCTTATTTTTTGCTACAATCATAATATGAGTTATATACTTTTCATATAATGATTTAATTGAGCCAAATTAATGTATGTGCTTGTACATATTCACGCTTGAAAATAGATGATAAACTCATTATGCCACAGTAATAATACGGATTTAGTCTTAATCTTAATTTAACGCGTAGATAGCGTCGAATAATGCAGCATCTCGTAACTGAAAATCATTATGCGTATACAATGTCATTAGCAATTTCTATTAACATAAAATTTTTCGAATTATTATTGAAATTAAGCTGCACTACTCTTAATTATAGCTCTGAAGTAGTATAATGACTAAATTATTCGCGGTAATTATTTTTATAAGAAACTAAATATTTTCTCGTTACATTTTTCAAAGACAAATTCCAATAATTTGTTGCGTCGAATCGAACCGCGCGAATGAAAAAGCTCTGCAATGATAAACTTAAAAATTCCCACGAAATTCTTTAACGCGCTTCGAATGTAACACGGAAAGGCAGTAAACTAAGAGGCAAAAATATCGAAAATTGGCTCGAGCAGCTTTATCCTCTCAATTTTTCCGCGGAGCCGGAGAAGAAAGAGGCAGGCGCGTAATTTCACGGCGCGAGCGAAATTCTCGCGGCATGACTGGCCAGTAGCGGCGGCGGCGGCGGCAGCAGCTGTTGCCTCGACATGGGAAAAAGGACGAACGAAAGTGCAAGTTTCGAGGAAGCGCAGTAAAAAGGCGGCCGATGCACCGGGCCGCCTGGTTATCGGGGAGCCTCCCATTTACATGTGACTTAACAATTTGCTCATTTTTTTCCTCTCCGCCTGCCTGGTTACGAGTTTTATAAGCGCGCACTTGCTCGTTACGATACATTGTTCGAGCCGCCGTGTGAGAAAAGAGACTACGAGAGCGTGAGTCACATTAAGCGGCGCATTACGTTCGGTTATTCGCGATCGGATGTACTGCGTTTATAGAAAGTTGAGTGACACAGTTTCCTCGAAGTTGCCGTTGTATGAAAATGGAGGAATTTTTCGTTGCACAAGGCTTTATACTTTGGTCATTTTACCCTTTCGAGATGTATGGAGCTGGGAGTTACGCAAGTTGGAAAGTTGGTCCAAGTTTTAAGAAAATGTGAAAGAAAGAAGAAAATTAAGTTGTACTTATGAACCTATTGATCCGTTTTGTTCTTAACTCAGGCTTTTATAATCATATACGGATGTAAATAAAATTTTCATTCTTGAATCTTACGTAATTTAATATTTTTTATGTTACCCCAATTTTGCTGTTAAATATTTACAATCTTTGAAAGAAGATCGATAAAAATAGTTCAAAAAGTTATCGATAAGTAAAGAATGATGATAATATATTGTTTTTATTAATTATTAATAATTAATTATTCTTTGATGATTTTTGGGTGTGAGTACTGCCACTCTCTACAAAAACTAGAATTTTATTTTCAATAAAGAACAAATTTCACAATATTATACTGTGAGAATTTTTACAAAATTTGTATTTAACCGAAAAAGTCAACAGTAAATATCATAAAATTAAACCAATAGGATTTTTTTCCTTTCAGATATAACAGTTTAAAAATAAATTATTACTATAAAGAGTACGAACATGTCCAAATATGAAAAGAAATTGAATTGATGTAATGCTATGCAATGCAGCGGTAAAGCAAAACTAAAATTAGATTCGTGGCGAACAGATCGAAGTATATACAAGATATGTTAGTTTAATGTATGGTGCTAGTATATCACTTTTTATTATACTTTGTATAGAGGAAGAGATGGAATAATCGTGGCGAACGAATCCTTTTTAAACTTTATTTTAATGAGCCGACGTTTCGACACACATTTTTAGGATCTTTTTCAAAACTAAATATAGATACAAAAAAATACAAATGTGATAAACCACGATTCTGAAAACATTTTCAAAATACTTTATATAAATTTTTACAAATAAAATAACTGCAAAATTCATGGCACAAAAAATAATAATACTGTATGATGCAGCGTTTCCCAAAATGGGTAAAAATAAATTAATTTTATGCATCCTCCTTCATCAATAAAATAAAATATAATTAAAATTCACTAATCATAAAAACGATTATACTGATTAAAAGAATATATTTTCTTTTATCGCTGTTTAAAATATTAAATTTAAATTAAAGCGTCAAACAAAATGATGATAAAAAACCCCTATTCAATCGACCACAAGGCCAAAATTATTTTCGAATTAAAGCATAACAAAAAAAATGTATGACTACTAAAAATTGAACCATCTAATTCTCTCAGAGATCTAATCTCCGTACAAGAGCATCGTCGCGCTCGAGACCATTCATTAAAAGCTAATGCGAGATCCCTATCAATTTCCACGATCCATTGGCAATACCCGCGTGCACCTTCTCACAGTCTCGAAAAATTTCCAAGAACCGTATAGGCAAAAAATCCGATCGAAGCACATTTGGAAAGCCCGCGAATTCCCAGCTGGGCTGAGATCACGATTATGAGACTCCGTTTCGTCACGCATAGCTTGGAATTATACAATACGCGCCATATGCATGCATTATATTGGATGAGATTAGAACGCGGCATGGAACTGATGATTCGCGGCGTCAACGCTCGATGTCCCGTGACATAACTGGCTTCGGAAAAAGTGCCGAGGATGCTGTCCGCACGACACAGAAGGCAAAGTGGTTGCAGTTAACGAGCGCAAGCTAGTGAATTCAGTATTACTGTACAGATGTTGAGAAAAGACAGCCAAGGAGGAGCGACTGATTACGATCCTTACTGGTGTGGATAATAGCCGAGAAAATAATGCAGTATTTAGATCACTAATTCTGAACAGAATATGTTAATTAAGAATAAGGAGAATACATTTTTTTGTAACATTGATGATTATAATTAAAATTCATGTTTTTATCAAACAAAAGTATATAATGTAGTTTTTTATTTATTAAATTTAAGTAACCTCGAGTATACATAGAGGAAATGTCATTTTCACATTAACTTAAATGTTATGAATGTTAACAGAAGATATTGGAAAACAATCTTACGCAATCTTTAAATAACGCAAGTTTTATAAGCCATTTCATTTGAAAAGTTATATAATTTTTTGAACTAGTTTTTCATTATTCATGTAAAATATAAAGATTAAAACAATTATAAATTTACAATTTTTGGAATGTTTAAAATAATTACAATTTCACAATATTAATAATATTTACAATTTTCACAATGTTCAGAATATTTAAAATTTTTACAATCTGTACAAGGTGTAGAATATTTACAGTGTTTACAAGATTTAGGATAAATTTTGATCTTTTTTTTAATATTTACCTTTGTCCTTTGCAGTTCATCCACGTGATGTAGCGAGATGGTAACAAAGAAAAATGATAATTCTTTAGAGAAAGATTAAATAATTCATATCATCGGAGTTTGGAGAACAAAGAAAAAAAAGAAGTAGAAGATATGATCAAACTGAAAGTAGTGATTACTTAAAAATAAATAATTTAAATAATTTTTAAAACTGTAACCAGATGAACCAATCAATAAAATGATGTACGGGAGAATTAATATCTATGTACTCATATTGATTGGTATCGCTTGCACAAAGAATCCCCTTATTGCAGATAACTTAGGGGTTTCATCCAACAATTTTTTAGTAACCTGAAGAGAGCTACCATTAATAAAGAAATACATTTACAGCAGGACCAATAGCGAATTTTTATTCCATTCTTTAAGTATAAATATTAAAAAATTTTATAATTTAAAGGTCAAATTTTTAATTCAATACACATGCATACAAAAATTTCCGGAATAAATAAGTCTATTCTGGTTATCTTACCGGCCAGTCATGTGATTTTTTAGAAGCCATAGAATTAACATAACAAAAATGCCAGTGCCTCGGCCTTTAGAACGATAAATGAATTCATAGGTTTGATAAACATGTTTGTGATCGAGCCTCCCGGCAAAATTTGTAAAGCCGCAAAATCACGTGAGTGTTTTAAGCAACTACGTCACTATTTTAATGGTCCAGACATAGTCAACATCATCATCCACAAGGATTTTTAATAATTCTTTTAATATCCTTTCATTGAAGCAAATACCCGGCTGAATTAGTCATACGCCTCAAAAAAAGAAAAGATGTTCGTTAGATGAAAAAACAACAAATCATCTTTCTTAATTATGTTTAATAATTTGTATTTGAAATTCAATGAATAATTTACTTTTTTATAGATATTTGATATTGATGTATAAAGTCTGAATAATTTCAATAAATTTTATAGTTATTTTTATTTTCTGTTTCGTTACGTAGATGTTAAAATCTTAGATTTAAATTTTAAATTGTTTATAATTTGTTTTTAATATTTATACATGAGCTTATAAAATGTTATTTCCTGAAAATGTTATAACACGATTTAGTAGCTTTTCCGTACTTTTAGTATGTTTGTTTTAGTTTTTAGCTGATGTTGTTTTTAACAATACTTGCACCAGCTTTTAAATTGATGCAAACGTATTTATCGAAGCATTCTTTATTTGAATCATTATTTTCACGATAAAACTGGTATATATAAACAAGTGTTTTAACTGATTATTTTTATGAAAGATATTGTTATTTTTATTATTTGTTTCGTCATGTTTAATATTTAATTAAATAGATGCTTATAACATTAATGACGTAACAGTTCAAATATTTCATCTTTTATAGTGTGGGTGATAGATTCATTTGCTGATATCAAAGAAAAGGCAAGAAGATTAAATAGAAAGTAGCACAAGAATTACCATAATACCTGATTGTTGATTAGTATTAAGTAATCTAAACTGAATCCGTCACATCATTACTTTGAATTGATTTTCCGCAATGAAAGAAATATTCTTTAATTCATTAAATCACGAACGTAAATAACAATCAATTCATATAATCTTTACAAACAGTAATTTTTAAGCAAAATTATTTTTATAAGGTCAGAGCATTAAACTGTGAACACGGAAACAAACAAATGTAATTTAAAAAACAAACAATTCATCGCTTGTTTGCGCGCTACCTAATGTTCTTCCTCATTTTTTCAGTCTCATAAAGTGTCCAAGCAACAACTATATACACGTGCGCTTTAATAAATCTATTCAGATGGTTAAAGTGCCGCGGAGTCAACTTCATTTGCGACCAAATATCAATTCCGGAGATTAAAAATGAAGAAACAATGTGTGTAAACGTACTTAATACGCTGCTGCAAGCTTGTCATTGAGCGAAACGTCCTTTGCGGCTTAGTAGCGATCATTATAATGACACCCCCCAGAGTCACGAAAGTGGTAATGAGATAAAAGAGTGGCGAGAGGAGAGAAAAAGACGGATCGCTGCAACCGTTAAAAATATCGCGTCATCTTGAGTTTCAGGATCAGTTTCCGCGTAATTTATGCGACACGATGACTCTGTTTAACAATGACGCGACATCGCTTGATTGTTTGCGGGAAATCTGAAGATCACCAGTGCACTACCTGCGATGAAAATTACCATATATATTTCGTACAATTTTACACTTGAAGCAATTGAAATTTCTTTAAAAAAATTAATTATTCATAAAAATTTAATAGTTTACTACAATTTAAGTTTTCTGAAATACTTGATGTTACTGAAATATATCATAAATTAATAAAAAGTTAATTAGATGAACTTATTACCTCAATAATCATCTAAAAGTAGGTAAACCAATAGGTATTGCCTACTTATTCTTATAGATAAATAGCTGATGAGTTATTATAGTTTAGACTAATCTATTAAAAAGACTATAAAATTATTTTACATTACTACATTAAAATCACTAGTTCACTGTCAATAGGAATAAGAAAAAAGATTCCCCTTTTTTCCATTAACCAACAGATAATAAAAAATCCCGTCCTCGACAGCATTGTAAAAGGACTACAAATGGAATAAAAAGAAAAATCTCGTCGCGACGAAGCATGCGACCTTGTTGTGGATCTTATTAGCATGATTTTAGAATGTCTTCAAGCAATCCATGAGTATACAGTTGTGAAAAAAATGCGCACAATTGCGCCAAAGTGTGCGGAGAGTATATGTATGTACAGCAGTGCAACTTCGAAAATCTATAGCAAGAATACATTAAGCATTGATTTATCCTACCTCAACTCTTATTCGGTAAGTTGAAGGAGTACAGACAATAAATAAATACGTTAAATTAAGTGCATTTCGAAGTTTTCAATGTTTTTTGGTGGTGCTTATCCAGTATCACGGTTGTGCTGCGGAGGCGAGTTTGAAAAGCAGACGATGCGGCACCAGTACCGCTATTTACTTCTATTTTGATGTTCGCATTTGTAACAGATCTGTTTTGCTCAGGGCGCAAAACCGATCCACTCCGTGCCGGACTAGGCTCAGTGCGCCAAGGTTCGGGCGGAGTTTTAAATT
>JAWWEO010000009.1:35405884-35462615 GCA_035582975.1 Ormyrus labotus | reverse complement strand
AAAAAATGCATTAAAAACACTTGGGTGGAGTCGTGGACCTCCATCGGCCACAAAACCTCTTCTGCTCCCGCACTATAACGAAATTATTAAAACCCAGCGCCGATATCAGACGCGCTCGAGAAAGCAGCCATATAACACTCGCACCGCGGGCGACCTTGACTTTCCAATGAAATCCCGCATAAATATTCATCGGCCGCCGCGCGCGCCGCGCGGAGGATGTGTCTTTTCCTCCAGGCGTACGTGCCGAGCTCGCAGGTGCTCCCGCCGGCGTCGCCGAGTGTATAGTATACGAGAGTGTGGGTGTACCCGACCCGTGGCTATGGTAATTTCGCGCTAGTTTCCTTTCGCGCACCGCGGCCGTTTTCGCCTTTTTTTTTCTCTCTCTCTCTCTCTCGGCAGGCTTCGAGCTAAATTGCAAGAGCCGAGAGCATTGTTCCTCGGGATCTCTCTCGGCTGAGATGCGCGGGATGCTTTATATTTGCGAGTTTCGAGCGGCGGAACCTTGGCTCGGCGCGAGGTTTCCAGCGGAAATCTGCCTGCGAATCGGTATTTTAGTCAAGAGCGCGCGAGATTTTTACTTTAATAATGCATATAGGTGACTTGAGTCGATGCAAAAATTGCATTGATGAATAGGCAATGTCGGATTTTATTAGTTTTGCCGAGGATGTTTTCGTCTTTCAAGATTCAAGTGCTTTTGACTTTACAAGCAGCGCGCTGCAAATCGTCAATTTCGACGTAAATAACGAGCTTCTTTTATCGACAAATGCTCTTAGCAGCAGAATTTCAATCAAAGTCGTCTTATATAATTTACGAAACACTAACCCATCCATTACATGAAAAACTGAGAAATTACTCTATCAATATATCTAATATAGAAATACAAAACTAACACACGACAATAACTCATCCGCGCCTCGAAACACCCATTACCTCGCCGCGCATATCGCTCTCGAATAATTAGCCGACTAAAAATTCACTTTCGCCGCGAGTACTTTCGCGGAAAAGGCCGCGCGTATATACGCACAGAGACGCAGCGCACCTCGGCGCTTCTTTCAATGGCCGCGCAATTTGTCACGGCGACGGCGGCGGAAAAGCAGGTCTCCGCGCGCGCAGAGAAAATTTTTTTAGTAGGAATTACAATCGTACATTTTAATATCATCGCAGACCGTAAAATCTAAAAAATTGCCACGGTTTCTAGAAATTTTACGAGGTCAACAATAAATTTTCATATACATATAGACTTGCGAAATTTACTGGGAACACGATAATTATTTAGATTTTTACAGTCTGCGATCAAATTAAAATGTACTAGTGTAATATTGACTAGAAAATTTTTCTCCGTGGTAGTAATTTTCGATACAATATACGAGAAAGTGATTTTATCCTCGTGTGGCCGTTTTCGCCCGAATGAAGCGTGGGGGCACACACAGATACATATCCATACAGAAATTTTTTAAAAATTATTTACTCTTATCCCTGACACCTCAAAGTATGCTTACAACATGTTTTTACAACAACTCCAAAAGTTACTATCGCAAAGCTTCCTCCGGGAGGAAGGCAAAAGGAAAAGCATATAAAGAGCCATAAAGGGGGGAGGGGAAAAACGAGACAGACGGACGTGACCCCGATGCTTAGGCAAGAGAGCTGCCGCCGGGACAGGCGACGAGCAAAAAGGCTGCCAACTGTGTAATTTGCATATACAGCTATGATTGTCGCCTGGGCTTTCCAGCTCGCCGAGTCGTAAGTTAGTGCGCCGACTTCTGCGCGGGGAATAATTAGCGGGGTACGCAGGCGCAGGTTTTATTCATTCGGATTAATTGCCCATCGCGTTTGCCATTCGAGCCTATACTTTCAGATTGGTTTATTGCTCGGCTGGAATTCTCGCGTAATGAATGGATTTAAATGCAGGTTGAAAAGTGTGCGTTTTGAAAAAAGTTAATGGATCTTCGAGAATGATTTCTAATGCTGATTAAACGTTTGTGCGCGGCTAATTTAGAAAGAAAGGCTTTCGTGCTTGAAAATAAAAAAAGCGCTCGTATTATTAGATTGAAAAAGCTAATTCGTGTAATTTTTCTAACGCAGCTGGCAAATGACGGTCAGGCACGAAAGTCATTTCTTTTGTACTGTAGGAGAGTATATTAAAAAAAAAAAACATTTTTAATTTTCAATAAATGTTACTTGAAATTTACATTTTATTATTATAGTATTAAAGTAAATTAATATCGTTATTATGATCTTGGGTATTAAATTACAATATATAACTGATTCTCGGAGAAGCTGAAAGAAAGGCAAATAATAATAAAAGGAGCAGACAATTCAATCTCACCGACTGAATAGATTGTATAAGGGCGGATCAGGGCCGTCGTCTTATTATCCTCGACGAATTAAAGAATTTCAATTTCTACTGAATGGAGAAAGAAAAGATACTCTGGCATAGCAGTCTGCCGGCGAGATAAGGGAATGATTTTCTAATTACTGGGTATCGACGTCTCCGTCAGAGTTATGTTCTAATTATATGCGTTGAGAGTCCCGGCAAAGACAGATAGAGACATCAGGCTTTCAGTGTGATTGGTGAGGTGCGAGATTATTGATACTACAGCTTTAAGGTCCGTATTATGTCGTTTTCCTCGCGAAGACGTTAATTAGCGCAGCGAGTTGAATCTATCCCGAAAGAAATGAAATATTGATCGATCTTTAATCTCGCCAGCTGTGAAGATCTGAAATTATTTCAACCGCAATATATAGATATACCCCTTACTGTTCGCTCGGCGTAATTGCATTATAACCAGAAGGCATCTTAAAGGAATTACGGTTCCCCTAATCGCTTTACAAAAGCAATGATTCTCTCCTCAAACCCAGGCGAAAGTTCCGCGCACAAAGGCAGCCTCGCAAAAAGTAGCTTCTCAATTAAAATAAAAAAAAAAACTATATCATATTCCCCCTTATCCGTCAAATCAGCACGCACAGCCCCCCCTCTCGGAATTCGTTATCGCGCTCCTCCCGCGCGCGCGCGCGTAGTGCGTCGTTATATAAAGAGTAGCTGCAGGATCGTCCCCCGGACGATAATTGAATTTTTGTCGCGGCTCCGCAGCCGGGAAATTCAAAGGAGAGCGCGCAGAGCTCCTTATCGCGATCGCGACAATGCGGCGGCGGCGGTCTCCCCGAGGGCGGAATAATATAATACGAGGCGCGCGCGCGACGCGGGAGGAAGAAAAAGGGCTGTGCACGGGATGAAAAGGAGCTGCGAGGAAGCCGATCCCCGCGGCTGGAGTGGCTGCTCTCTGTGTGCACGGTGCAGATCCCCGGCCGGATAAAGGCGATACGTGCTGCCGCTGCAGCCGCGCGCAAACAAGCGCGAGAGCGTCGAAAAACATTTCCTGCTAAGGGGTGGGGGAGGAGGGGCTTTGTTCCCCTCGATAATTAAAGAAAACACTTGCGAGGCTTTTTTTTGATGAGGATTGATTATTGAATATTTAGCCGTTAGTGGGTCAATGTTCATGGACGTTGCATCGTTTTGTAGACAAACAAGCAATTATACTTTGATGTCACTTGAAGCTTATTGAATTTTATTTTCTCGCGTAATTAAGCTCGCGATATCTTTAAACCTATGATTTTATGCAGGCACTCGGAAAATTCAGCGAATCACTTTTGCAATAATCCTTAATGACTCCTCGACTAAAAATATCAGCGCGAGCAAATTTCTATTCCCGCATTTTACGAGGTAATAAACGGGGCGAATGGACCGTCAAACCTCGCACCTCCCCAGAAACTATAACCCCGAAAATTGCGAGCGAGAGTCTATAAGCCCCCAAGAGCAATTCGCAGCAGGCACATCGTCCGTTAAAACTAAGCGTGCGAGCGATCGCGTCCGACAAATAGAAAAAAAACACATATCCCGGCCACGTGGCGGTTGGCTTCACCCATCGGGCCCGGGACAATTATTATTTCCTCTCCCCGGCTGTGCTCCTGAGAGCCCAAATAAATACCGAACACCCATAACCATTGTCGCCCGTATGAAAGCGCGTCCCGGCCCTTCGGCATTGTTTTCTCTCGATCTTCCGGGGCATCGGCCACGTGGCCGCCGCCTGCGCGCGCTTTATATATTGTCTTTGAGTTAAAAAATTTTACATCCGAGTCTCGTGCGCGCGGGCAACGGTTCCTAAGGAGGGCGAACGATCGTGTTCTTGGTCTATTAATTCTGGGTATCCCTCGTGGATTCGCTCTAAATGGAGGTTTTTACGCGCACAGTTTTTTTTCTTCAATACTAATTTTAGTAGGAGAAAAGTATTAATCAGCGCGTTGGCTAATAGTAGAAGAGGCAGTTAAACGTCTGGTTTGCATCGACCGCAAGTAGCTTTCGACCGAACGACTTCCTGCAAAACAAAGCGAGGCGAAAATGACAGGTAAATTTAAATTGGTAAGAGCCGAGCGAGCGATAAATCTCGAAAACAAACGCTAATTAATGTCCCTCCTCCGCTAAAATAGCGACGCGCTCTCGCGACGGGGGGCTTTCGACAATCGGACGTCGCGTCATTAGATTTCGAGGTCAGTAGCGCGGAGCCTAACGTCCGTCCGTCCGTCGTGCTTTTTCTTATTCAAGCGTGACTCGCACCAGCAGAGAGCCTGAGCGTCTGTGCAATCTTCGATCTTCGACGCAGGCCGAAGAGAGACTCGGGGCGACGCGTTGCAAATTGAAAGACAAGCGGCGCAATCGATGCCGGAGCCGATAGTTTTTTTCGACGAAACGATGTTACTTGGACGTTTGCGCTGAGCAATTGTTTTGCGGCGAAGGACTGAAAAAGAATTAGAATAAACTCTTTGATTATTGACTTATCGTGATTTCAGATATAACTTGTAGAAAACAAGAGCCATTCTGCTGTGAAGTGTGTTTTATGTTTTCTTAGACAAGATTTATACGAAGCAGATGTGTTTTCGAAAGTTTTTACGTTCAACCGTAATTTAAAGATTAAAAATACATTCAAAGATGTATTCCATATCAATTATAAATCACTTCCAAAGCCGTTGCGACGATCGAGCTGTCTTTTTTTTCTAAAATCCGCATCGATTATCCGGCTCTAACTTTCAAAGAGTTCCCTCCAATTTCCAACCTCCAGAACGCGGCCGCAGCGCCCGCTGATCATGACGAATATCATCCAAAGGCGATAAAAAAAAAAAAAAACTCGCTCCATCATCCCAGGTATGGAAGGGCGCGGCGGCTGCAGGAAGCAATAATAATCCAGGAAAAGGGCGGCCCGGAGATTATAATTCCCCGGGCGGCTGTGCGGCGCGCGTGTCGGCAGACGCAGCGCCGGAGATTTGTCTCCCGAAATAGCCGGGGCTTCTGGAAACGGGAGCCGCTCTCGTCACAGTCCACTTCCTGCGGCGAGCCGACGAACCCGCGGCTAATTCCGTTTGTTTTCCCCGCGGGCCGGCCGCCGCCGTCGCATTTATTTCGGCTTTTAAGCAACGCGGTTCCGCCGATTTATTTGCACGGCGATGTTAGCGGCGCTGTTCCGCGGCGCGATCGCTTCTTGAGTTTTATCAAAGGCGCTTTGAGCCCTCTGCTTTGACGGCGGGGTTCTTATATGGCTGGCCGAGGAAGCGGACGGGGGGCGAGGGAGAGCCCAAGATTGTCTGCCCTTTCTTCTTCTTTTCTCGGGAGGTTGTTGGCCGCGCTGTTGACAGTTTCAAGGCGAGTGGAAATCAATGAGTTGAGGAATGGAATATTAAACGAAATTCGTTCGCGTCGCAGAAAATGTTGTCATGAAAATTACTGTACTTTGCAGCGATAAAAGCGACAAGGCAGATTATAATAATTTTAACATTTTTACAGATATACACATAATAATTTTCCTCGCAATTAAAGTTTATCTCGCTGCTTTCAGAAAACATTAATAATTTTTAGTATAACACGTTTTTTTCAGACAAATAATTTTGCAAAGAGAACTTTGTTTACATATATCCCATAATTATTTTATCCGTTTTAAACTTCCGTTAAACTATTAAATCGCCGATTCAATAAAAAGAAGAAGAACCTTCAAATCAGTATACGCGCGATTGAACGAAGCTCGCTAAAATCTACCGAAAATCAGCGAGCAGACACTCGCGCAGCGAGAGATCGCCGAGGCGCGATCCATCACGCCTAATCCGCGCTATAACGTACAAGCCGAACGAGAGATAAATCCTCATTAGCGGGCCGTGAAGCCTCGCTGCGAGTACAGCATGCCTTCCGTGCGGAAGTTCGTTTTTGTTTACCAGCCGGCGACGGCGGCGGCTCTTTGTTATGCGAGGAAGCCGAGCGCTTTAAAGCGCGCGTATACATGTGCTCTCTTTGCGCGGCCCGACATCCGGCCGGCGCGGAGTAAGCTTCACCCGCAGAATATAAGTCTTGCTTCCAGGTTTGCAAAGGACTTGCCGACAAATGTTGCGGTTTGCGCTGTTTGTTGATGTTTTCAAGTTTCGTTTAAGGGCTGAGAAGAGATACTTGATAAACGTAAACTAAGGTTGAATGAAAAATTGACAGCAGAACTTGATAATTTATTTCATTCTACAATCGGTACTGATATTAAGTTAGTTAAGTTAAGATTAAACCACTTTCTTTGCTGGTTTGAATAGATCGAACTTTACATAAATATCGAATAACCAATCGGCGAATAAAAATAATTTTCTATAGCATAAAACAGACGCGTAGACGGAAAATGTCTCTCTGCAGCTCGCACTACTCACACGCGTAAATGAAAGTTACATAGAATCAACGAGAAGCCAGCGCTCTCAGCAGTGAACGAACTCGAAAGAAGTCACGTGCTACCCTCTCAGATAAGGCGGCCGCAGCAGCCGCAGCGCATCACGTACAGCGGCGCGGTTCTTCTCTTGATTTTCTGAAATATCATTTGATATCTCTCCGTCCGCTCGACATCAAAGCTTACATATCCTTCCCCGCGCCGCGGAAAAAAGCTCGCGAAGCAGGAAAGCCGCCTGCACTCGAGCAGCGAGGCGGGCTAAATTTATTCGCCGCGGCTTAAGGATCATAACATAAATAACGCTTTTAAAGTGGACTTTATCTCTCTCTCGCCGAGCGGCGCGTGCCCCCTTCTATTCTCGGCGCTTTTGCCTATTTCATTTCGGTTTATTATGTCGGGGATTATTTTCGGGATGCTGCACCACTTACGAGCGGACGATCCGTGTTTACGAAGAAGGTGCAACGATGTGGAGGGGAGAGCGATGGCTTCGTGTGTGTATATAATAATAGGATTTTATTTGTTTCTCGTGAAACGAAAACTTTTCCAGTCGATAAAAGGCGTCGTTAATAGTGAAATGTCTGCGTGCAGAGTAAAAATTTGATTAAAAAAAGTATGCACATCACCTTTTACAACGAAAAAAATATACAGTTTAATGATGGTCTTTAATGTACAGCTATTAAACTTTTATTTTCTCGAATATGTTTGCGCCGTTTTACGAGCTTCTTTTAATGCGTCTCCTTAGGGCGACGCTGCTCCGCAATATTATTTATTACGTCGAATTTCGTTAAAATAACTATTTTTAAACGATTTCCGAGAAACACTGTCCGAAAATCGGAAAATGAAGTCATCTGGCAAAACGCACCGGGACACTTCTGCGAAACGGCTCCGGCGAGGACGTATTTACGGAGCACAGCTGGCACAATGGCTAGTTACGAATACAAATATCGGCGCGCTGGCATTCGACCCTTCAAGTTTCTCTCCCTGCGAGGAGTGACTAAAATGAGTGTCTAAAGAGGTCAATGCATAACTGGTACACCGCTGAGGCACCGCTGAGTACCTGGAAGCATAAATTTTATACTAAAATGAAGTGCTTCGGAGTTAAATTAATAAGCTTTGTGTGCGGCGTTTATGAGCGGCGGGATGATAAATAACTTAAAGTATTTTTTCTTTTTACTACTTCTGTTTATTTACAAGGTTATGATTATTTACAATGTTACTAGAAGAGAGATTACAATTTTTCGGTTTGCTCTTCGCACGATCAATCGAAATGTATCGTCGCTTACTCGTCGCGAACACTGCAATCCGACGGTCTCGCAAGCGAGCTCGCGAGACGCGCAATTCCACCGGGAGTTTTTGCTGCTTTGAACTCGGTTGACACTATGATTTCTAAATTTTTTACCCTCTCGCTGTGATGGTTTCTGAACCGGTACTCGCGATGTCGCTTCCCGGCCTTGACCGCTCTTTTCTACTTTTGTTGGGTGTTTTTCGCCAACCGGTTTCTTCATTTGGACGGTAATTTCTATCTGCGTTCTGTAGATCATTGTATCTTTTTTTCTCGACAAATCCTTGTTCCATATGTTGTCGTTCATTGCCATTATTCGTGTTTCCTTTGGAATGATCGTCCGTGCGATTGGTGCTGTAAAATCTGTGGCAGACCTTTGGCCCTCTGTTTGGGAACGCACACTTTTTCTTTGCTCTTTTTCGGAGGTGCTTTGCACTGACTCTAAATTATCGGCAAGATTCTCAGCCATATTTTTCGCAAACCTATGGTCCGTTCACTCTGAAATCTCGGGTTTCATTGTATAGTTCAAACTGTGTATAGCAGTCGATATTCAAAACCAAATTTTCTTAATCAACTGTCTTGACAACGTATTCATGTCTATCTATTATACTTTTATCATGTATATATATAAAATTTTATTTTATGAAGCATTTAAAAATTGATTTTGATTGGTCTGTCAGAAATGAGCTCGAGAATCCGCTAATTTTTTGAAATATATTTTTATAAAATTATCTAGTAAAATAATTAAAACTTATAAATTATAAAGAAAACTTGCATTCATGCACTGAGAAACGAAGGTTTGTAAAATTTAAAAAAATATTTGTAAAAATTAACAACCTAGTTGGTAAAGCGATCACAGACTATGAAAATGATAATTTTTACCAACAAGACTGGCAAAAATTACAAGTTAGTTAAAAATTACAAGCCAGAATCACAAAAGTTTAGTTTTAGAAGATCAGCAACGGTTATTGGTTTATTAGTTTTATTAGTTTGATCATCATTGATCATCATTACAATCATCATGCGCATCAAAAAAATCGTTCTGCAAGACCATTTTCTCAAAAATTTCGGCAACCAACTCCGGACGAGACGTCTTTATAGTTTTGAAACTCTGCGTCTGTACGATCTCCTTCGAATGGTCAATTATGAACCGCCTCATTTGGTTTTTCAAATTTGTCGCATTATACATGTCGGCGAATATAAACAATTCAAAGGCAGTATCGGCAGTCACCGCACTGATCAGGACCTGTTCGCACGTGTACTCAAGACCGTTTAACGCGTACTTTTCAGCAGCGGCAAGGAGTTCCTGGCCGTTAGCCTCGAGATTGTTGACTTTACCGGAATAGAGGTAACACAGAACCTCGCGCATTATGTCTCCCCGAATGTCCTCGACGACTATGACGTTACTGTTCTTCTCGCTCATATCGTGCTCGAACATAGCCGCGAACACGGGACTCCGAGCTGCCAGGATGACCTTGTGTGCGCGGAACTCTTGACCGTCGCTCGAGATGATCGCCAAGTCGCTTAACTTCCCATTCTGCAGCAGTGTTTTAAAGTCTTTCGATGCATCCAAGATGTTCTCGGTGACGGACATCTTTAGCAAGTCGCACTGCTGCGGTATTACATCATCTGTTTCTTCGCATTCATTGGTTACGAAGATCACCAGATCCGCTTTCTTGCCTTTTTCTTGCAGGAACTTATTATTTCTAACTTCCAGAAGTTCATCAAGTTTAATAAATTGCTTGAAACCCCATATGGTTTTATCTGCGCACAGAAACGTAATAGAATAATTTTTTTTTTTAAGTATAACAAATTAATTTCTCTGTTTTGATTGTTTTACAAGAATTGAGCGTGAAAATCCGCTACATTCGCTAAGTTTGGATTTTTGAATTTGAATTTTATGTTTAACTAAATACTTACATTAGTTTAAATGATATAAAAATAAACAAGTTTAAAAAAATTTTAAGTTTTACCTCCCACAAAGCAGCACTGCTCCTGTAAAGACCAACATTTATTCACACATTCTCCATTCTTGTTAATGATCGATAAAGAAAATTTAGATTTTAGAGTCAAACTTTGGTCACTGGTAACCATTTGAAGGTACAAGGAAACGTATTCCCCCTTATTGTCCTCGCCTCGTGGATTTAGTATCAATCGCCACTTATAACAATCGTTATCACCGGTAGAAAAAACCGGCGACACGATCTGTTCATCATGGGGCAACATGTCGCAGCAATTTTTAAAATTCGCGATGGTCCACGTGTGACTGATCTTTATCGGTTTTATTTGGCCTACTCCTTGTTGGCGTAAGTCAAAGTCGCTTTTTGTTCTTGTATTTATAGACTGTATAAGACCCATGGCGCGTTTTACGTCTCGTCCCTAGATGATTTTAACTGCTAAAACTGATTGTAGTGTCCTTTCGCACGATTATTTCTATTTTCCAACTCAAATTCAAAATATCACTAGTTGCACTTTCTTTCTTACGAAAAAATTTAAAGATACAATTAAGCGCAAATGTTCGAATGCACTATCGAACTTTTATTGCGAACAATGAGCAGTACTAGTAAACAAAAGAGCAACTGAACAAACGCGCAGTTCAAGAGGTGTCTGTTTACAAGTTACAACTGAAAACCATACCCGGGTGGGAGAGCTCTATAAAAGATGGAAGCACTGTCGGCCTAGTCTCTTTGAAATTTGTGTAATACTTATTTGAAAAGTATTATCTTTGTAAGTAAGTTTGAAATTTGTGGCTATATATACGTATGTATATATTTTAAAATCTTTGAAATTTGTAAGAATGTATGTATATCTATAGATATGTATAAATGTAAAGATAATTCTAATTTCAGTTATTTTTTATTTCGCGCCGTAGTCATTAAGGTTAGATTAAATGTGTTAGGGCATTGAAACCAAAGGCGAAACTAATAAAGGTCTGAAACTTTACACAAACTTTTATAAACATAAAAACTGAGCAATTTATAATTTTTTTTTTTAGCAAATAATTGAACATTTATTTATTGTTTACAATAAACGATATTCTCTGCAACGGTGTTCGGTTGGTAAAACTGATACCCACATTTTATTTACAATTTTAAAATTTTTAAATCCTTATAATTTCTTAATATGCATCTTTACTATAATGTAGACATTAAACAAATAAAAAAAAATAAGATGTACATAATTTTTTCAAATTTAATAAAATTTAATGCAACTTTTAAACCCTTCAGTTAACAATTTAAATAAGATATTGGATATGAAATAATTAAATCTAAAAAACTTAGAGTAAGAAAATTTTTACATTTTTTTTATTTTTATTTTTATTTTTTTTTACATTTTCATTGTATTTGCCTAATGTACCAGGCGACGTTTACGTAAGTACTTCCACCTGGGTCGGCTTTCCGCCGGGTCCCTCAGCAAAAAAATAATTATTGCACTAATAATTAAATGAAGCATTAACACCTGCACAAAACCATCAGAATCGTACATTTGAACGATTAATAATTCATCGCACTGCAGCTGCGCACAGCAGCTCGGCTCGGGCAAACCAGAAAACAAAGCCGCGTTTTATCAGCACGAATAGCAGAAGGAAACTCGCGACTCAAAGTTATCTCGCGGCGCGGTTTGAAACGCCGCGTGTCCCCTTACCGATATACGCGGGCGCGTTTCCCCCTTTTGCTTTCGCCTCGGCGCACTCGAATAAAGGATCATAATGCGCGCGCGAGTTTTGCTGGGAAATCGGAACGAGCGCGACCCCCTCTCGCCCAAGTATCATTATTTTATTTCTTTGATGCCAACAAGCGCTGCACGTTGCCGCTGAATAATTCACTCGCGAAATTTCGTCCCTCGAGTTAATATGCATGAGTCGAGGGCCACTCTTGCTTCGGGAAAATTCTAGATTACATTTCTTTTTTTTTCTTTTTTTTTTTGGGTGGTACCGATTGCATATTGCTAGACTGTTATTATCCTTGACGAGCCCTCGGTAGAAGCTGAAATTGGTACGCGGGATAGTAATTGCTAAATGGGGAGGAAATAATGTTGTATCTAGGGTGATGTCTGTGTATCGAAGTTAGTGGACTTTAAATATATTGCCATCGTACGGCTATAAACTAAACGATCCTCGGTTTATAGTCATCGTTTTCGAAATTGATTATTATCATCCTTGAATAGTGATTGACTTTATTGCCAATAATTGATGCTCATTACTTGAATCGTACGAGGTGTTTTGTAAAGTCGTACTTATTGGAAAAAAATGCTGATTAATTAAAGTGATGATTTTTAATGTTAATTGTTTATTTATACTCATTAAAAATATATCTCATGAGTATATTGTCCTTTATTCCACATACACATTTTTCGACATACATTTTCGGGACACCCTGAATAATAATAAAATAAAGTGTAATTATTCACTAAAAATTTGACTTGAATTTTCACCCACAGACTACATAAATTTCGAAAAGGCGCAGTATAACAGCCATCTTTAGAAATAAAATCCGAAATCTGCTGACATTTGCGTGCGGGGATTATCTTTCCGAGATCTCGCGTTTCTCATATTAGTTACCGCAAGCAGAGAGAGAACCTGCACGTTTCCGCGAAAAGATGAAAGCGAATAAGGGGGTTACTCGCTTATAAACGAGGGGTTGTGTCTCGCAGTGGCAGAAGCCTAATCCCGTTTGCGGGTCCGCGGGTGGAAAACGCGCCGCGTAAAAGGGGCTTCCTTCTCTCCCATTACACACCGCGCGGCGGCGGTCGACGAAAAAAAAAATCTCTCCCCGCGAGAGAGAGAGGGAGAGAAAAATAAATGCGAAAGAGAGGAAGCACTCGTCATTTCACTCGACGCATTTCTCCGCTGCTGCGTCTTAACGAGAAACCCCATAAACCGCAGAGGATTTATTATTGCGAGCGCGGCCCTCTTATACCCCGCTCGCGCCCCTTTTTTACGCAGGCCGCCGTTTTCACGACGAGGAGGCGCGAGAAAAATTATTTTTTACGCCCGTTTCGTTTAAAACGCCGAGTCGCTCCTCCGCGGGGCCTTTGTGAGAGGACGCTGCGCGGCTTTTAAAACGCTGCGCGCGCGTTGATTTATTTAAGTGCTCGAAATTTAGGGCCCGCAGCTCCTTTACGCCTTTCTAATGGACGGGTTATTATTTTCTTGGAATACGAGCCTCGTATTCGTTAAGCTAGTTCTTTCCCTTACCTCTCGAGCGCGCTGTAATGTTATCATTTTCGTCAATTGCCTTTGAACGACGGCGTTTGATAATACTTAAAAACCGTTTGTGTAATAATCGTAAAAACGCGTCTTTGAGAAAACCGTTCCGCGATTCTGTCGGCGCTCTCGTCGCCGCCTACTTTGCTGCGTCGAGCATTGTTTCAGCGCGATTCATACACCCACAATTCGCACACAATTAGTCGGCACACAGGCCATTGTGTCGACGCGAAAGAATAACATAACGACGCGGGATCGGTTAAAAAAGCCAGAAAACGGCCGAATATAAAGACGTCGCCGCGCGACGATTGTGCCCGTTTTCCCTCTGCATCGGCTCGTGCGTCGTAGGCGAACTTGAAACATATGTGGCTCGTGCAGGCGGACGATGCAGGTTATTATGTGCCCCGGAATCGGCCAAATGTCCCTTTCAGAGTCGTCCAGGGGCGGCTTTGTGCGCGCGCGGGATAATCAATTTTGCGAAAATGACAGGGGGGCTCGAAAGCGGCAAAGGATTTTGTTCGGCTAGAGTTTTTACGACTCTCTGTTTTGATAGTCCGTATAGAGAGGCAGTTGTGTTTTGCGGGCCGAGTAATTTAAGCTTCGGATGGGTTCGAACGCCCGTAATGCCCTGGCTAATGCAGCGCGCGCATGCACGTTAATTCGGACTCGCACGAGGATCAAATGTTGCGCTATCGGGGGCAGGTGCAGCTATCGTAATGGGGATCTACGCTTAAGCCTCTACAAACGCAAGTGCGCTAATCTAGCGCGATCGCGCGCACGAATTACAGTTTCTTTTTTATCTTCGAACCTAATTCCGCTCTTATCGTATAATTAAAGTACACTTTAATGCTTTAAAGCTTTAGTTATTGCTTCTGGCAAATTTTTAGAAAAGCAATACAGTTTCAAAATTAAATCGCACGAAAGTCTTGGCCCCCTCCCACGCTTCGTTACAAAAGTAAATATAAGATGTCCCCGAAGCTTGAAGAAAAATCGATGCTCCGTAAATTATGAAAGAGACATTATTCGGATCATAAATATACAACTAACTGGCCGGAACCTGCAATAACTCAAGCCTCGATTCAAAACTCTCCCTCCGGCCTGACCCCCCAGCCGAAAGCTTCTCTCTCTCCCACCGTGAAGCAGTCCACAGAGCCTTGATAACTCAATGAAGGCCCAGAAGGAGGATAAAGGGAGAAAGCTCGGCGCGCCATGTGCAGTCGAGGGCACTAATAGCCGCGATAAACGGCTCGTCGACGGGGGGAAGCGTCCGGCCGTATCACGCTGAATCGTCAAATTGACCGCAGCTGTCGGCCGCTCTCTCTCTCACCTTTCTCCGCGGGGGCTGCTTCGGCCTCTCCCGCAGCTTTGCCGATTGGATTGTTTGCCCCCTCGAGCGCGGCTCGTGGCCGGCGATGCGCCTTTTGACGCTCGATCGCCGGTGTCTGATGGCAGGTGCGTTTTCACCTTGATTGGGGGGGAAAGGCGATTCTTTTAAAGTCGCCTCAGTACGGCTGCGGCTTTTGACTTCGGCGCGAAGGAATTGGGATTTTTACGTCGCTCGTTCCGGCTACTTCGGGAAGTTCGTTCAACTTTGCGGAGGTCGGCCAGATTTTGTAAGACTTGAGCGTCGTGAGAGGAAGACTCTCAAGAAAGAAAGGGAGCGGAAAAGAATGTAAGGCGAAGAAAGTGGAAGAATTGCGAACGAGACAGAGAAGTGGCGGAAGAAAAACTGTGCCTTTATATTCGTTTTTTTTAAATTAAAAATTCAAAGAATAAATGAGATTTTCCTAAAAAGAAATTACAATCTAAAATTGTACCGTTTAAAAAACGTCGTCGAATCAAAAATTGAAACGCCCTCTTCGCGAACTCCCGCATCTGCGCCCGAGTCCGCAGGAATGCGCGTCGGTGAAGTCAGTAAAACCGCGAACGAGAGCGGGCAAAAGAAAAAAAAAACTTGCAGCAAAGACAAAAGGAAGTAGCTGCACGCAGCTTTCGTTTCTGTGTAAGCGAAACCCTCGAGCGGCCGGCAGCCTCTCCAGAGAGCCGAGGGCTTCGGGGGCCAACGGATGGATCTCTCTCTCTCTCTCTCGTCCGCGATAACAAAAGACGCGACATGCGAGGCTTCGACCGATCAATTAAGTGCGTCGGATCTCGAAAGGCTTTTATTGGAGAAATTGCTAAGCCGACGGACTTGCCGGCGATGCGCTGGAATTTGCACGCGATTTTAGTGCCTTCGGCGTTTCTGGATGGGCAATTTTTGTTTTAGAGAGCGGACGGTTCAAAGCGCAACGACGCATTGCATATTAATTAGTTTTAGAATGAAGATTCGAGGGGTACTATATTTAAACTTGACTGATGGTCTTTGCGTTTGTTAAAGTTAAAGTAATTTTAAGAAGTAACGGGTTATTTATCATTGATACCACGTGTTACTCCATGTGTCGCTACCTTCAACATATTATTACCTGCACCTTCCGTACGCCCAACCAGACGAAAACTTTGCTTTCTTTTAACATCTCAACTCGATCGTCGTAAACGCTCGCCGCAGCCAGCCGACAAACCGCACCGCGGAGGAACAGATGCGCGCCGAATATCCTCAGTTGCACACGTGTACGCCGGATGTCGACGGGCGGAGGCGCGCAAAGCAAAAAGCCGCGCGTCCCGAATGCGAGACGACGACGAGGCTCTCTTTGTCGCGTGCGTCGTGGGCTAAAGCGCGCCGATCATGACGAATGCCGATTGCGTCGAGCGTGGGCTCGATGCAGCCCCGAGTGAGTTTCACTTTCGATTCTTCGAGCGCACCGCGACACTCCCACTTTTCATGGCGGAAGTGTGAGCTGTTACACGCTGTGGAAACGAGTCGTAAAAATCGAGTCGCACCTTTTAAGAATAATAATGCAATTTGATCTACACTGAGAAAATATTATCAGAAAAATTGTAAGAATTTCGTATAAAAATTACTATCCTGTGCAGGGAATCCGGCCACAGACTGACGATCTATTATTTTTTACAATTCAGAATGGTAATATCCCCAATTTTAAAATTTACCATACTAGATTATAAATTTTTCTAGACTTCTAGGGATTTATCATTATTTGTTCTAGTAGATTTATTCAAGCTTGTTAATAAATTTTTCTCTTTTACTTTATAGAATTAAAATTTTTTTTTTATATTTTAGAGAATTTTCTCATAGAACAAATTAAAAAATATGTTTTCACAATCATTAGGGCTCACTTATTGTACAGTAATATTTCGTCTCCGCAGTATTTTCATTGTAGTTACAGATTTTATTTATACTAATACAATTCTCGCTTATTTAAAACCTAACCCTAATGGTAAACGCTAACCTACGCAATTAACTATCGCTATCTACAACGCTCGCAGTTGTTTTAAAGCAAACAAAACTTCCTTATATATGAATCGCGGCTAGATCTGACCAGTTGCGAGAGCAGAAAAATATCGTCGCCACCTAACGGGAGACTTAAAACTTATATATGTAACGATTTCATATAATAAATTGATTATTAATATAAATAATGAAAATTAATAGGATAGAAATTATAAGGAATAATAATGAATAAATAAAAAGATTCCAAAGATTCGAAAGTTTTATTAAATATAGATTCAATTAGAATACAAATTTAATTTACATCCAACTTTTCTTTATGTAATAAAAGCCACTTGATTGGTATATTATATCGGTGACCATACAGTTTTCTAGATCTTTTTTAAATAAGACTTTAAATTTACGGTTACTTATGTCGTACACCTTATAAGCTACAAAATGTTCATCTAAAAAACAGTCTTTTAATTTGTACGCTAGAATAAAAATATCGTTTTTGACATGTTCTAAAATTTGGGAAACTAAGTAGAACTTTGGTCCTTTCTCACAAAATGTTACTATAATTACATTTTTTCTTATACGGTTCTCTTTGAATGCAATCCAATTTACAGAAAAAAAGTCATTCGAGATTTTAGGTATATAATCAGCAAAATATTGATAATTCTCAATATCAGTTGTTTTACTTATAATTATTTTTTTACCATGATTGTAAATTGGATTGCATGTTAACTTATTTATAAATCTGTAATTTAACATAAGTTGGTGTTTTATCGCCACACTTTTATTAATATTCACTCTTGACGTAGTAACTTTAGAAACGTTTTTACCTATTTTGTGCTTAGCTTCATTTCTTAAACAACTTATTTTGCCTAAAGGACCAAAAAGTTTCATAGAACGAGCATAGTGAAGAAGGAAGTGATGCTTCGGTTTTAATCCTTGTGGGAAGATTAAAAGTAATATTGATAAATATTCTTCTATTAGTACTTCCAAGTAGTTATGCGTCGTGGTATGAATATTTGAGCTCCAAACAATAATAATAATATTTTTTAATTGTAAATAAAGGGACCAAAATTTATCATTTTCAGGAATGACATGTCCTATTATCAAATTGAAATTGTCAATTAAGCAAAGCATTTCGCTCGAACTCATTATTAAACATCCATTTTTTACATGAGAATCAATGATGCCTGAAGGTTTATTTACAGTAACTTGATAACCATAATCAAATGCACAAATTCTGAAATTCAAATCTTCTAATGTTAAATATTTCTTATTATAAATGAATTCATTTAAAATTCTTGCCATATCATACCTAGCAACGCCTTCAAGAATATCGTGCATTGGATCCACGGCAACATTCTCTGTTACATGGAAATTTTGAAGCCTATGCAATGCACATTTTTCTTTAATTCCAGATTCTTTAGAGTTTTGAAGCAATAATAGAGATTCGTAGTTACTTTTGTCACGTAATTCACAATTTTTTTCTGACGTTACTGTATTTATATTATACTTTTTGATTAAACATTTATGACAGAATGAGTGAGCATTGAAACTTTGCACAAAACCTAACAGAGAATGTATGCCGAGGTTGTCACCAGTCACTAACACTAATTCAAAATAAATTTGCTTCGATTCATTGGACAAATTTACTGTGATACCAACACTTTCTAAATAAAGCAATTCATCTACAATTTTTGATAATACAACCGCGTTACCAAGCACCTCTCTGTCCATAGAATTAAATAACGAAAATACAAAAATATTTTCTAATTTAGAAGCATATTTTGGTGGTAAACAAAGAATGTTTATATAAATGGCTCCAGTTTTGCATATACCTTTACGAGACCCTAGAGGGTTATTATTCTCATAATCATCATAATATAATGATATAGGCAAAACTAATCTACCAGGCTCGTGTTTCCTATTTTTCCAATAGTCACCTTGTACAAAGTTTTCAATAATCTCTGAGTCATTGTTTAAAAATTCTAAGTAATTTTCGATTTCTTTAAAAACATTAGGCAGTTCAAAAAAAATTTTTAGAACACTTGATAAAGGTATTATTTGAATATTAACAGGTACTGGAATCATTTTTTTATATAAACAGTCTTTCTTATATTCCATTCTTTGACCTATTTCAATGGTTTTAGGTTCGATGTAAGTTTTTAAATTTTTAAAAGTTTCTAAACATTTTGTTTCAGTGCTAAAACAATCTAAAAAATTCGCAGAACGTTTTAAAATACTATCTAATTGAAAGTTTTGTGATTTGCTCATGTCCAAAGACCCAGTTTCTTTTACGATATTAGCTATTAACGCTTTACAGACGCTTCGACAATCATTTATCAGAGAAAAAACTTTTTTTCTAGTTAAATCGCTGTCTTGATGCAGCTTAGAAACAAAACGCAGCCCTATATTATGTAAGGAATCATCTGTCAATATATCAAAAAATTCTTCAGAATATAAATAAATATTTTCATTTAAATTGTCTTGAATGTTTAACGTTTCAAAAGCATTAGGCTCATAATCATAGACATTCTCATTTATTTTATTATCATTAGAAACATCCTCGTAAGTCTTAAACTCTACAATTTTCATAAATACATCTTCGTTTACATTATCGATGTGCGCCTTTTCTACTGGTTTATGTTTTCGTCTGATGTGCTCTTTTAAAGAGCGGAACGAAGCATAAAATCTGTCACATTTTGGAAACACACACTTATAGTTGTGGGATTGTTTATGAGAGCTACCTATGTGATTGATTAACGTCGTAAGATTACTAAATTTTAAATCACATAACTTGCATTTTTCCATTTTAATCTCAATTAAATTCTAGATACTGAATAAAATACTAATTTAAATTTCCAGTGATACGGCCAATCAAGATATTCAGAGACGTATTTTTCAAGTCTTCTGGTAAATTTATATTAAATAGGCATTTTTGAACAAAAAGCCACAACGTATTTGAAGTTTCAGGATATTTGCAATCAAATACAAAAAAAATCTTCAGAGATAATTCAAGTGCCTTTAAAATTGTAGATTTCTTGTAATATTCGTCATTTATAACTACGTAAAATTCTCTAATATTGTTCAACGATCCTACTGCTACGACTAACGGTTGAAATGTTTCTTCTCTACGTCGAAGTTTATCTTTCAATTCTGTAACTGTTTTTTTCAGATCAGCAGGCGTCTAGAATAATACAAATAAATTAGATTTAAAATTTAGAGTACTTTTTAAAAAAGAAAGAATAGTTCTGCGACTCAGAAAAATCAATTTACGCGCCAACAATTATGCAGTTAAAATGTAATCAAAAAGGCGATATTTAAAATTTAAAAGCACGAAAAATCTGAAAAACTGCTGACTGCACTTTGGCATAGGTTCATCATTCTGCATGTCTGCTGCCGCGGCCTGTGATGTATAAAAAGGCATGCACTCTCAATTTTTGAACACTACGAGCCAAAACTGAGAATGCCGGCAACTCAAAGCAAGAAGCCGCGGCGTTCAGTGTGTTTGGCATACATAATTGAACATATTATACGTACATGTCACTGAACCAAATGTTCCCAGCACATCAAAAGCTTTGACGCACATGCTCAAATATTAATATAAAAAAATAACCTGAATATGGAGAATAAATGTTTCTCGGCGTTCGTCCACGGATAACTTCGTAGGGCGCTGATTATCGGCAGGAACATTCTTTCTTTTTCTGGATCGTTGAGAGCTGATGATGTATGGAAGTAGATAAAGAATCATAAAATCTTCTTGATCTGTAATAACGTTATATCATTATTAAAATATTAGAGGTAAACAATAATTTAAGAGTTCCATATGACTCATATCGACTCATCGTACTGGAAATATTAATTGTTATTAAAATATTAGAACATTTAATATATTGCTTATAAATATTAACGCAATGAAGTTAAAAATTGTATGAATATCTTTATTTATCATTCTATAAAATACCATAATACTTACTTTCTATCAATCCACCTGCCAACAAACTGTAAATGAAACCTTGAGTTTCAGCGCTGAGACTTCTTCGCGCAGTCTCAAGCTGTTTTTTGATGCAGTCTTTTATTTTCACCCAGTCATCTGCAGAAACAATTTCATTGTTTGGATAAAGTCTGCCGTAATCATATTCAATCTGAAATTCAATTTTTTTTATTACGAATTAAACAAAATATATTATTTAAATTGAAAGCAATGAATTGATTTTCTTTAAAAATTATTTTAGGTAATTTAATCATTTTCAATTTATTTTCAAGTAAGAAATACCTAAAGTAAACTTAGCAAACATATTAATTTACCAGGGTTTGTCCTCGCTCTGATTGTAAACATAAAAAGTTTGAAATGTAGTCATTGACGGAAATTCCAGAAACTAACTGGTGTCTTCTAACATGGTATGTATCCTTCCAATATATTTCAATAGTATTCCAGTCTTCCAGGTTTGTTTTCAAATAATCTAATTTATTTGAATCATCCTGGGTTTGCACAACTTCATTCAATGGCTCTTGATTATTCTTTACTGTAGCAGCAGCTAAGAGTGTAGTTTTTCGTAATCGGTTTTTTTCATAGTTAAAATGATCCCATAACTTTCCACTTATCGGTACTCTTGTACTCCCAATGCGCCTGAATGCAGTGAAATATGTTGACTCGTTTTCGTTCTTAAATATTGTAACTATTTCTCTAGCGAGAATTTGGAATCTTTCACACGAAATCCTACAAATTTATTATAAATTAATATAAAAAATTCAGAAATTAATATAAAAATACAACTTAAAGTAATAAAATTAATTGTGGGGCTCAAAGCAAAAAATAAGTCAAGTCTATCCAGAACTTAAAATGTTATTGATCTGAGTTCTATTTAAAAATGGCAATTTTAGCAAAAAAACTCATTACCGAAATTTTCCTAGCTGCTCTTTAGGAGGAATAGGACGTAGTTGCCACTCCTTCTCTCTAGCAATAATTAGTCTGACTAATTTGTTGCGCGTCGTTGCTGGTAAAAAAAGATTGTTTTCTTCGTATTCTCTAATAATTTCTTTTCCTCGTCCAGTGCGATTCAAATATTCTTCTAAGCCCTGTAAAAGTAAGGTATAAAATGATAAAAAGAAATTTTAAAGAATTGATAAAAAATGTTGAGCTGTAAAAAATATACATACGGTAGTAACTTCTACAACATTATCCGCTTCTTGATTTGCTATCTGTGGATTTTGGTTTTCTCCTTCGTTTTGGGCTTCCAACATCAGCACCACAACATTTTCATTATTTCCTTGAGCATCGTTATTCACATTTTCCACGTGCTCCTAAACATAAAACAATCATAAAAAATATGTGCTACTAAATATATTTATCAAAATTAAAGAAAAAAAAACTGAAAGAAATATGCTTTTATATTGTTACAGTATGGAAAAAAGTAGTAAACAATGGATTGAATGCACTTGCCGGGAACAGGTTATTAGGTTAGGAAATTACCTGCAGCGCTACACCAGCCATGATCTATTCACACGATTATTTTATTAATAAATGTAATGATAATATAATGATTTTAGATATCTGCATTTGACAAATAATAACAATATTATGAATAGTATTAATACTTACAGTTTATACAACTAAGATCCTGGAGTTTCGAGTCCCGGCTTCGAGCATGAGTCGCGTAAATCTTGTCTTAGCTCCGTGCACGAGACGACACGTTAATTGGTTATGTAATGCGCTCACTTCACATTACTTTCCGAACATGAGAACGATTATAAATACGCACACGTGGTATCGAATACTACTTCACGGTCTAGAAAAAATTACCATCCTGGCTTAGAAAATTTTCCAGATTTATAATAAAATTCGTGATTAGGTCCTATAAAATTTATAATAATCAATTTTACCATAATATATAGTAATAATTGCGAGTTTTGATGTGAAATTTTTATTATTCAAATAATAAAAATTATTCTGTTATTCGCAAATAGTTCACTTATAACAGTTTGTGGCTGGATTCTCTGCACAGGATGGTAATTTTTTCAGGGAATTTTTACAATTTTTTCAATAATATTTTCTCAGTGTACGGATGATTGGACGTTGAATCTTGTACGAAACCTACATTCTCTTGTTTGCCCAAACCCTTACCATTGCACAAACCGTTTCGACCGACAATAAAGAAAGGCTTCTCCTTAATTTGCAGACATAGCGATGGACTGGTCGGATCACGCGCTCTGGTGGCCGGCGCGCAATCACTGGCTGACGAGGACGCGGAGCACCCTGGACCAGTACGGCGTCGCCGCGGACGCGATCCTCTACTTCACGCCGATGCACAAGACGCTCAGGGTCCAGCTGCCCGACATGCGATACCTCGACTGCAGGGTCGACTTCTCCGTCAAGACCTTCAACGCCGTCATAAACCTGTGCAAGGAGCTCGGTGAGTTGGCTTTTAATATAACAGTAGGCCGAGATACGAGTTTACTAGGGCAGATAACGTTTTATCGAAGCTCTAGTCTCTTGTAAAATTATCGAGTGCTGCTGAAACAAAAGAGCAGCACGAATGTACATAATAATAATAGTTCAAAAATTCAGAACAAAGAGACGATTAAAAAAATTAGGAGCTTCTATAAATCAGTAAATCGATTTGTAAAAGAGTTCGAAATTAATATTTTCCATCGCGGCAATCCGGCCGTTCATCACGTTTGAAAGCTAAGCGAGCCCCGAGGAAGCGCGCAGTGATACACGAAAAGACACGCGCGACGACGCCGCGAGAGCCGCAAATTTATTGCGCCGGCGCCCTTTGAGAGTCCCGCGGCTCGGGGCGGCAATTATATTCGGCGCGATGAAAAATTCCCCGGAGACACGCGAAGGTCGCCCTCTCTCTCTCTCTCGCGCCACGGAGAAATTTTTCTCTCTCTCTCTCTCGTCACGCGAGAACTGGGTTAATTGCGGAGGAGCAGCGCCTTAATTACGCGACGGAGTTGATGCGCGCAGCGGGAAAACGCTTCCGGAGATTGCGATTGCTGCGTTTTCGGGAATGCCGACGTTTTGTAGGCGAGTTTCGCTGACGGCCGTTATTCATTCGGGATACAAAGGATTAGCCGGCTAATTAGATGGGTTTACTTTGTATATTAAGAGGTATATTTTTGAAATGAGACGTTTATTTTAACTTTTTGTAAGCTGGCTGACTTAAGTAATGTACTTCTGTCATAATATATCTTACGCTTAATTTATTTTTGCCTGCCTTACACTTTTAATTTGCACATTACGCGTACAGCAAAATAAGATACATATTTTCGAAATTTCGTTAATTAAATTTTCATTAAAAAGATTAAAAAACTTGATTAACTGCTACGTCGTAAACTTCAACTTCAAATTTAATAATCGCATTCTTATAGTCAACAACTCGATTTTGAGTATCCTCAAGTACACGATAAACTGACGTATCACCGTCCAAGAACCCCTCGACAAAGCTCGACACTCGTCATCGGGAGTAGCCATCGATTCGCGCGAGAGCAAACAAATCCTCGGCAGCTCTTTATTTCGCCCTCGGACAATAGCATATAGTATACACATAGAATTCGGTTGACCGGTACGCAGTCCAGCGGACATCCTCCGCTAGCAACAATGCCCGCGACGACGCGGGGATGATCGATGGGGGCGTGATTCGTGCCGCTGCAGCCGCTTCCTGCCAGCGCGTGCCGCTCGTTTTCGGGCCAGATGTCAGCAGTAAAGTCGGCCTCGCGCCGCATGTGGCCGCCGCCGCCGCGAGGAGGACCGGTTTCGGAGATTTGCTCGCCCGGCCGCACACGAGTCGCACACATTTGTCGCTTCCTTCGTAAACGCGCCGGGGGGATCTCTGATTCGACGTCTTACTTGGGGGGGATCGAAAGGCTTTTGCATATATAGCTCAATATAATATAAAAATGTCTCTCCTTAGGCATCCGACACCCCGAGGAGCTGTCGTTCTGCAAGCCCCTCGAGTCCCACCACCTAAAGTGCAACCTGAAGGACCTGCCGGCGAAGAAGAAGATCGAGGGCCACAAGAACGGCTTCCACGTGCCCGCGGACACGAACACGTTCATCGCGGCGACCCAGTCGCCGCAGGGCTCCACGGGCAGCCTCGACCAGTCCAGCCCGTTCATGTGCGCCCCGGTGACGCCCACCAGCCAGAGGAACAATCACAGCACGCCCATCAGCTCGCCGGTGACGGTAAGGCTCCGCTGCGGATTTTCGACACTCTCAATTTAATTTTTGCCTTTACTAACGCGAACAATTGCGGATGTTGCAGCACACGAGCACCTGGAAGCGGCACAACAACACTCTCGGCTTCGGCAGCACGGGCTCGTTCAACGCGAACAACAGCACGATGAGCCTGGAGGCCCTGAACGGCGGCCTGACCGAGCTCCTGGTGCAGAGCCCCTCCAGCGTCCCGGCGGACGTGCGCTCGCGGCTCCTGCGGCCCAAGAGCCTGATCGAGCGGGCGCGCATGAACGTCGCCTGGCTCGACTCCTCGCTCTCCATCATGGAGCAGGCCATCCACGAGTTCGACACGCTCAGGCTCCGCTTCAAGTTCTATAACTTCTACGACCTGAACCCCAAGACCGACGCCGTCAGGATCAACATGATCTACGAGCAGGCCAAGTGGCAGCTGCTCGCCGAGGAGATCGACTGCACCGAGGAGGAGATGCTCATGTTCGCCGCTCTGCAGGTGAGACAGACCGAAAATTAATCAGTTGGGCTGGTTAACGAGTATTTTAAATGAAGCCTTTTTTTAAACTAATATTGATGCCTAAATTAAATAAAAAACAAACATATTTAATTATTTGATAATGACAAAAAATAATCACAATTTGTCGTTTTCAATTACAAAAAAACAAGATGAGAATTGCTCTAAGTAATATCGTGTAAAAAAAGAGCTTGCTTAGAAAATTGATCTAGCAATTGAGAGAAATAATTAAGGAAAGGGCATATCGTTTTTCAGGTGCAAGTAAATTTGCAAGCGAGCGTACCGCAAAAGAGCTACGAGAGCAACGGCAGCCAGCCGCCGGCCGAGGACGACATCGACGCGGCGCTGACGGACCTGCAGGTGAGCCTCGAGGGCAGCAGCATCAGCAACGGCCCGAGCGACATCACCCAGGTGCCGGAGCTCTGCGACTACCTGCGCTTCTTCAAGCCGAAGCGCTTCACCCTCAAGGCCTTCAAGCGCTACTGGTTCACCTGCCGCGACCTCCAGCTCAGGCTCTACAAGAACCGCGAGGACGCCAACAGCTCCGAGGGCCCGGTTCACATCGTCAACCTCCGCGGCTGCGAGGTCACCCCCGACGTACACCTCTCCCAGGGCCGCTACGGCATCAGGCTCGAGGTGCCCAGCGCCGAGGGCATGACCGAGATGTGGATCAGATGCGATACGGTTAGTTCGAAATTTCACAAAATCTAATAAGTGGGTCTTACGTGGGTATTTTGCATTTTTTAGGAGCAGCAGTACGCAAAGTGGATGGCTGCCTGCAGACTCGCAGCAAAGGGTCGTACTCTTGCCGACGCCTCTTACGAAAGCGAAGTTAACAGCATAATAGCATTCTTGCAACTTCAAAGGCCGGCTCCTGCCCCGGCTATCAATCCCAATTCACTTGGTGATATTGTTCCGGAAGATTACGTTGCGCCTAGATTCGCTAAGAAGTTCAAGGGCAAAGTAAGCTACCGCTTCTTTCTAAATGAAGAATCAAATTTAAAGAATTCAGCTGCTTTAAACGTTATATTTTATTTTTCAGTTGATTCAAAGGATTCTCGAAGCTCATGCTAATGTTAAGGATCTGCCGTTAGTCGAGGCAAAGTTGAATTATATTAAGGCTTGGCAGTCGCTGCCGGAATATGGAATATCATTATTCGTGGTTAGATTTACTGGTAAAAGCAAAGACGAATTATTGGGCATTGCAAACAACAGAATCATGCGAATGGACCTTCACAATGGAGACCATTTGAAAACTTGGAGATTCAATACAATGAAGGTAAACTATCGTTTAAATAATCCAAGATACTTAACAGGTATTATTGAATAAGTATTTATACGTTTATATTTTTTGCAGGCATGGAATGTCAATTGGGAAGTGAAGCACATGATGGTTCAGTTTGAGGAGGAAAACATCATTTTCGAGTGCCAGTCGGCTGATTGCAAAGTAGTACATGAATTCATCGGTGGTTACATTTTCTTATCGATGCGATCAAAAGAAGCAAACCAGACGTTAAATGAAGAAATGTTTCACAAACTTACTGGAGGTTGGGATTAAAAGTTCAACGATCATTACTTAAATTTGAAATCATTTTGACAATGACTTGAAGCCCTGTTGGACTATAAGGCGCTAAAACCGTCTAGATTTTTATTGTAAATATACAGATTGTTTTATCAGACTTTATAAAGTAATGTACACTTTTACCGTATTAACATTCATAATGGATGATTTTATTTTTTTACAACGGTGAAGAAAGAGAAAAATTAGAAAGAACTCCGAGTTTTTTAGATTCTTTCTAAACACGTAAAGTGCCTAATAGAGGAAAGAGAATGAAAAGTTGATTTACGCACATGATTTTTACACAACGATTTTAACGAATATTTTTCCCAAAACTTTTATTACAAGAAGCCATCTTTATTCGAAGATGCGTAAACTAATAAGCTTAGGCATTTTTATTACTCTACAACGTTCTTTAATTTCAATTTGTTGCTTTCTATACTCTGTAATTTTTAACAACCTGATGCTCGTTTTTATAATAATTTTGATGACGTAATGTGTCAACAATTCGCTCGATAGTGGTAGTCAATATCACTCCATTCAAAATATATATAATGTTGACAAATGTCTTGGACGGTGCTATGTTGAGCGATTCTGACTGCCAGTAAAGCGAATCATATGCGAGATCGTGTAAATTATTTGTTATAATGTTAATGTAAACTACATATTATGTAGGAATAAAAAATCAAATTATATGTATACTTATATCGTTACAAGTAATTATATATGTACGCGATATTATACGTTATCATTATTCATGTACCTATACATGTAACCAAAAATTATAGTTTTGTACATTAATTTAGAAAATAGTTGTACAATAAATAAACTCACGATCGCTATTAATTTTCAAATCTTGTTATTTAATAAAAAAAAAAATTCAAACACTTTTTCAACATTTTATCAATAAAGGTGCAATAACTGCAAAATAAAAAGGGTCTTCCATTAGTAACAGTCGTTAAAATAAAGCAATTTTATTTTACTGGATGCTGGGCTTCTTTTTCTGTATATTCCAGTTTTTACATCAGATCACTGAGTTTGAACACTGCTACTAGCTTTGTAAGATTTTAATCCCAGTCTTACGGACAACGGTAATTGATTTTTCATTCCCAAATTCACAGGGCAAACTCCCAAAGTTACCCCTCCAATTCCTTCTTCATTTTCCTGCTTGAGAAACGATAAGCTTTCTAAGATTAAGCTCGTTAAAACAAAAATGCATTTCCACAACCGATTACCTGGTTATGAATCGGTGGTGCTGACTGTACAAGTCGTCCACTGCTAAAACTGCTCTTGTCTTTTCTGGTGCGAATCCATTCATGACCCAAAATTCTATCCACGGTCAGCCTCAGAGTTATATCTGGCTCCAAGATATGTTTAACAATATTTTTAGCCAGGGTAGACACGCTGTCACGAATTTTCGGTTGAAAAGCCCAGTTTTTATTCATTTGATTTTTAAGAAGCTTGGGAAGATTTTTGTCATTAAACGGCATTACTCCATTTAACATAATAAATAAAATGACACCAAGAGACCAGACATCGGCTAATTTTGGATTGTAAGGTATACCGGCCACAACTTCTGGTGCGGCATAAGCAGCTGAACCGCAGTAAGTTTGACTTAGCACTCGTCGTCCATCCTGATTTACGCAATAACGGGCAAATCCAAAATCTGCTAGCTTTACATGAAATTTTCTCGAAAGTAGAATATTCTCGCACTTGAGATCTCGATGAGCTATGTTCATTTTATGGAGATACTGGAGGCCGCTTGCCATTTGGCGGAACCATAGCTTCGATTGTTGCTCTGGTACCGGTCCAGTTCTACGGATGAAATCCAGTAGATCGCCATTCTCAGCATATCTCATAAAAATAAAGACTCGAGGTCCTCTTTGAAGAATACTATGGACCTGTGGCGAATATTATTTGTCAAGTTAAAATTCATGTGGATATCAACAGTTATTTTTGATGAAAAATTTTTTTATATATTGAAAAAATAATTCAATTAGTAAAAAGTGAAAATTTTATTTTTCATCAAATTTCAGGGTCAATAATTGAAAATGAAAATAACTGTACTTGAATAATGTGAGGATTTTCTATTTTAGTAAGAATTTCAAGTTCACGTGGAAAAAATGTATTGAGAAAATCATTTGGAGCTTTCTTTTTATCAAAGATTTTACAGGCCAGTCTCACTTTTTTACCACTTGTTCCATCCTCAAATTCTGCCAAATGAACTGTTGCGTGTGTACCCTGTTTGTTTTTGTAAATAAGAATTAATTAGTAAAATTCAATATCAAGTACTTTCTAGTACCCACTAATTTAATGTAAATTAGACATTTTAAGTGTGGGTCATATAATATAGTTTATTACATTTTTAAATAAAAAAAAAATTATTGTCAACAGTAAGTTAGAAACAAGTAGATTCTTATATTCTTAATTTATATTATTTATATTACTGTAGAACCAATGTAGATATCATAATAATAACCTGTCCAATTTTTTTGCCAATGACGTATCCACGTTGTTCAAGAGCATGAACCTCAGAATTTCGAGGACTAAGTCGTGTGGCCATAACAGCAAAAATAGATCATTGAAAGGCAAAGAAGTTTCACTTACAGTGACTTCTTTAACCTTTTTAAATTTACAGTAATTTACACACTCATAAATATTGTACTTAAAAGCTTGTAAAAGAATACTTGTGAAATCTGATTAGAATTCCAGGTCATGTTAAAGCAACATTTGATTAAGAAGCACAAAAATTTAGTTTAGGCTGTAATTTTAGCCCCACACAATGATTACAAAAAGGAAACAGAAAACATGCATGAAATTTTACTCAAGAACTGTCATCATTTTGAAACAAATGAATTATGAAATTCATAACTAAAAATTAGAATGTAATGAATATTACATCATTAAAATTTTTTTAAACTTGGAAATATATAATTTTATTTTATAAAACTCAAAATATGTAATAAAAACATTTAAAAAAATCAAAATTAATTAAAATTTAAATTAATTTTTTATAACCATTTTATAAAGTTAAAAATGAGTATTCAAATAATCTTATTAATTTTAGTTAATAAGATTAACATTGACTCTTATAAATAAAAATAATTATTATATATATAAATTATTAAAATGAAAAAACAAATTTGATTTTTACAAGATTTTTTTATTAAATCAATCTACAGCTAGGGAGTTTATACTGCTGGATCATCTCCCTTAGTGGTCCTCGTATAAATTAGTTGGGCATGATGTTGAACAACTTGTTTAATTAAACCTTTTTGTTGGAGTTCTATTAGAGCCCTCCTGGCTAAACTTCCACGTATCTTAAGTCGTTCACTCACAATAGAAGGAGTGATCAGCTTGTACGCTGGTACCTCCTTCAATAATTTTTCATAAGTGCCTTTATCAAAAAGCACTTGATTGTTCAATTTGTCCCGTACTTTTCCTTTTGACCACTTCTATAATTTAAAAAAATATTGCTGTTATTATTTTATATTTTCTATCAGCAATATTAAAAGTAAAATATTAAATAAAATATCAGTCTCATTAAATCAGATTTTGGCCTTCATAGAATTCAGGATAAGAAGATAACATCATTATATATAATATTTATTCTCAATAAATTCAATTATTAAAGTTTTTACTACTTTCAGATAATAGTATTAAATTAATATGTTAAATCAATCAATATTTTAAGTTTATATGATAAATAATATTATTTTTTTGAACCTTATTTTAAAAATATTTTTGTATTTAAATTATTAAATTGGACTACATTTATTTTAGAAATTAAAAAATTTATTAAAAAATTATTTTGTACATAAACAAAAAATACAAACCTTCTTCTTGGCTTTGCCGCCAGATCCTCCTTCCTTTTTCTTTTGGGTCTTTTGGGGCTGTTTGGAAGACCCCTTTGTATCCTTTTTGGGTGGCTGAAAAAATATATAAATTAATATTTACTCATAGATAATCTACTTCATTAGAGTATATATTTTTTCTTTTTAATCAGATTCATTAAATCAGTATTTTGCCGTCATAAGTACATTCTGGTCATGATTTTAGGTTATGTTTTAGAAAGCAAACTGACATTGCATTGCTTTACAAATTTGATATATAAAAACTCTAATAAATAATTATTAAAACTAAAACATCATTTTTTCTAAAATAATTTTTCAAAACTTTTAAAAGAGTACAATTAAAATACAATTATTGTTGATCCACTATGTGCTTAGTGTTGTCAATCAGTCAAACTAGTTAACGATTATTTTAACATTTACACGATTCTTGAGGCAAATGATTATTGAATTTGAAAGATTATCACTTATAGTTTAATATTTTAACATTTTTTATTAACTTTTGATGAAATTAGAACTATAAAAATTAAAAACTTTAAGATATTTCTTTAAACTTGTACTCACCATGTTGGCGATCTAACTCAGAAAGAAACTTTCTTACCCACCAGCCCAGCACAAGCACAGCTAGGTTTCCGGATACAACTCTAGTCAACGAAAGCGCGCTTATTTCAAATATAAAACAATCAATTATAATATTATTAGTCTTTGTAATTTTTAAAATTCTCTCTTGTTATGCAATAATGTAGGTATTCGTTCTGTATAATATTAATTGTCTAATTTTATGTTTTAATTTAATATAAAAATTATGCGTATTGAAGGTAATATTGTATTTTAATATATTAGAATTTACTGTAATTATTTTGCTATTTTTTACTTTTATCGGAGTAATGATAAGTAATATTGTAGAAATATTGTAATATTTTTTTTTCAATACTACTTAAAAAAAAAACATTTAAAAATAGTGAAAAAACAATTACGTACTATCTGCCTAGAAATATGTTTATAATAATAAATAGTATTAACTTGGTAATTTAAACAAATTGGTTGGCATATTTGAGAAATTTAAGTGTATAGTGACTTAACAATTAGTGAACAATTATCTTAAGATAAATTTTAATGCGAGCGATTACTGCGATAAGTGTAGGTACCTACTCTTACACAGACAGGTAGGTAAGATAAGAAATGTATAATGAATGCTAAATAAATGGCAACATTGGGTACATGTGCAACATGGCGTGTCTTCAAACACTTTCTATCGGCCGGACACGATGACAATCTTTGCAACAATTGTCTAGCATGTATTTAATATAAACTTAATGTTAATTTGACAGTTTATTACTTTTCTAAAGAACTGAATTCCTGTTATTCTCGTTCAAGCAAGAGGTGAGTCTTTATATGTGAGTGAACGACACTTAACCTCTTTAAAGTTTCGCAGACGTGTCACTTTACTTTTTATTATCCTCTAACAATGTATTTGTATATGTACATGCAAGGAAAAACTAAATACCTAGTATTTGAATATCTGTATGAAAACTATGTAAAACACCATCTGTTAACATTTTTGCTAAATTAAATAACATTTAAGTTTAAAATATTTTATTTGTTATATTGTTTGTTTGTTATACTTTTGTTATCATTGTAAATTCTTTTTGTTGTAGATGATACCATAAGGTAAAGTGTTTTAATAGTTAAAGATAATATAAATTAAAAGTTTTCAAAATTATTATTATAATATTTTTATAAATGTTAAAAGTTAAATTCTTCATTAAATTTATTTTATAAAATTTTTGCAGGAAATTTTTGTACTTAAAGTCATTAAGCTGTTTGAAAAATGCTTCCTCTGACGCACAAGGATTCACCAAGCATCCTTATTAGATTGAAAGAAAAAGTACTAGGATGGAAACGACTTCTATGGTCCGACAAAAATATCAGGAACTTATTTCTTTTTCTAATATTAAATTTTACGTTTGCATTTGTGGAGCTTATGTATGGAATCTGGACCAACAGCTTAGGATTAATATCAGACAGTTTTCACATGTTCTTTGATTGTACTGGCCTAATAGCTGGTTTAGCAGCTTCAGTAATTACAAAATGGAGAGCGAATGAACGATACTCTTATGGATACGTCAGAGCAGAAGTACTTGCTGGTATGGTGAATGGACTGTTTTTAGTCTTTATTGCATTTTTCATAATGTCTGAGGCAGTTGAAAGAGCTATTGAACCTCCAGAAGTAAAACACGAAAGACTATTTTTAATTTCCGTATTAGGTCTTCTAGTAAATTTAGTAGGAATTTATGCATTTAATCATGGGCATGGTGGAGATTGTGGACACGGACATAGTCATGGGCACAGTCATGGACACAACCACAGTCATAGTCACAATCATGGAGGTGGACATTCACATTCTCATGGAGGCCATGGACACAATCATCATGACCACTCGCATAGCCATCACGATATTGAAATTGATCATTCGTATGGCAGTGGTAACAATTCACAAATTATGAAGGGAGTTTTTCTACATATCTTGGCAGATACTCTTGGCTCAGTAGGTGTGATCATTTCTGCTGTATTGATGCAGATGTTTGGTTGGATGATAGCTGATCCGATATGCTCAATGTTTATTGCAATTTTGATATTCCTAAGTGTCCTACCTCTTTTAAAAGAATCAATGAACATTCTTATGCAGAGGCAACCAAGCGCATTAGACCATGTCTTGCCGCAGTGCTATAATAAAGTTACTCAATTGGCTGGTGTTTACAGTGTACAAGAGCCACATTTCTGGACTTTATGCTCTGACACTTATGTAGGTTGTTTAAAATTAGAAGTTGCAAGAACAGTGGATCCCAAGTATGTTGTTGCACACACTCAAATGATTTTCCAAGCAGCTGGAGTAAGGCAATTAACTGTACAATTGGATTATTCATCATCGTGATTGTAGTAAAAGAGTGTTTATAAATGTATGTCTTCTTTGGTAACTAATGCTGTTCTATTGAATTGCAATGTCTGTAGGAAGGAAACATTTATTCCTGTAATAAAACACATCGAGTTTTGTTAAACTTTGTTATGTGGATGAGTGAGTAAAGCTAATAGAATGGATTGTGTGTTTAAAAAATACGTATAATTTTAAATTGAAGAGTATAATTTTGAAACAAACTATTTATTCTCATGCAATCTTAGATTTTTTGTTAGTGAAATTATTTGTTGTATTATTGTTTAAATATTAAATTTATAAAAAAATTTTCAAGGAAAATAAAAAAAGATTGCAAATGAAATGAAATGATTGTTTCAAAAAGCACTTCAGTTACACTGTTTAGTTTCAAAGAACTTTATTTAATAGCAAGAAGACATCTTTTAAAAATTATAAAATAGAAATCATTTTTAACATTTTTATAAGGAAATAAAAAGATTCGCTTGGAGTTATTAAATTTATTTCAAGTATACACTTTTTAATTTTTATACCGATTGTGTTAGCGTTCGTGTTAGTTTAATTTTAAGTTCTATAGATTTGGTTGTTTGGACTATAAATGAACCACAGTTTTAATTATAAAAATAACTTTATTAAGTCAACGTTTTGGAAGTTTTCTTCCTTCTTTAAACAAATCCTCTATAATTATAATTTACATTATACAATTATTTTTTTATTCTCTATAATTATAATTTACATTTCAACAACTTTTCTATGCCCTGAGGCATGGAAGTAATAAAACTTACAAAACGTTTGCTTAATAAAGTCCAAACAACCAAATCTATAAAAGTTTTTAATTTTTAATTTACCATTTTACCATGTTTTCCTTTTTTACATCATCTTTCACTTCATTAGATTTTTTGATTATATTTATTAATTCCAAGTGTAATTGCATGTACTAAAATATACTAAAACTTTAACTCTTTGTTGTACAAATATTTAGGAAAAAAGTTTTTTATTTAATTTGTTTGTAACAAATAACAACAAATGCAATATAATTGTTATAAAGCATTATATTCATACGTAAAGTAACCGTGAAATAATTTATATAAAAAAATATGCAAAAGGTGTCATAAATATAATGTGCAACAAGAGGTTAAAAGTCGTAAGGTCTGCTAGACAGCAATTTGTAGTTTTTTTACAACTCAATATTAAGATATTTACTTTTCTAAGATGATTTTTATAAAGTAAAAAATTATCTCCAGATTTTAATAATTTACAATTATGCAGTAGATTCCTATGCTTTTGCAATAAAAAAACGAAGTCAGAAATTAAAAATATTAATGAAATATTACTGTTTTTAGACTTTCCAAGTCTAGGGTGCTTGAATCATATTTCTATCTCAAGAAGTAACATATAGTCTTAAAAATTATTTAAAAATTTTAGATAAAAATATTAAGTGATATTTTTGTTTTAATTTATAAAAATCATTGTATAGCTTTAAAATGATCATTCAAATTATTGTTGTCTTTTATAACAAAAAGTGTGTTTTATAATTGTTACATTCCAATAATTGATGCATTGTTTTAAAATCAGACTTGTAAAGTCTGAATATGATTTTATTTCAGAATTTAGGTAGAAATCAGTAATTTAATTATTAAAGCCTATAGTTTACAAATCATGAGAGCTAATATAATTATAATCGATTAAATAATTATATTAACAAATTTTAATCTTTAAAAAGTGACTTATATACTACCTATCCTATTAACAGATCACTAAGATGAGAATCAGTGTAATTTTGAAGTTTTTTATGTACTTTTTTATTCAACCTACTTTTATACTTAATGTTCACTTTTCTAGAATGCAGCTTTTTAATAATCCAATTTTTAACTTCTTTTTTTGAATAAAGTAGTTCATTCATTATTATTTATTATTTTAAAAACTTGGAATTTCTTTGGCTTGTGTTTTTGATAAAATTTCAAATTATTTTAAAAGCCAAATTCTGCTAACTAAAAAATATTTTATTATTAAATAAAATAAACTGCATAGTTGTGCTGTCTGAAAAATCGAGCTAATTTAGATAAGCAAAATATAATATGAACACTAAATGTGATCAAAATAATTTTTCTTCCTCGACGATTTCTGCAATTGTAAAAGTGGAAAATTTTAAATATTTTAAGCCACAGAATTTTATTTATAAAACAAAGAAAGAAACGGTGAGTGTGATATTAATATTGATATAAAATTATAAAAGACCTTGACCAGTCTTTTGTTATCGCGTTCACTATTATCCTATACCTGAATTGTCATAATGAAAATGTTTCATTAAAAAAAATGCAGAAAAATAAAGAGACTGTTATAAATATGAAAACTGATCTACTTATTTTTACCTATTCCAATTGCTTGAATTGTATGTTACAATGAAAATTATAATTTACTACCCTTTTTAATTTATTTTATTAAACAATAGTAAAGCTTATTAAACTTATAAAAATTTTAAGATCTCCCCAATTGAAATGAATGCTCTTTTTTTTTATAAAATGTCATTTGCTAGAGTACATTTGTTTTGAGACAATTTATTAGCTCTTACTTTACAGATTAAAATTTAAAATTTAGAAAGTTTCTTTGTTCGTACATGTTAGATTTCCTAATAAGTCCCCTTTTATTAACAAGAAACAATTTATTTCTTCAATTTTAAACAGAAACTTTTAAATATCATAAAAATTATTTTCTATTTGAAAAGAGTATTATTATTTCAGAAAGTTTCATTGTATAAACCGAAATTAAAATTTTTAAAATTCGCAAAGAAAGTGATTTTTTTGTTGTTGGTTTAATAATTTGTTTAACAGAAACGAAACTTGAAAAATAAAATCTGATTATTTATGTGGAAAATGAATTTTAGATGGAATACTGTGTACAAGATATTAAACATAAGGAGAAAAATAAAAGGTGAATTTGAAACACGTATTACATTTATTCAGAGGATATGTGTACACATATAAATACATAAATACTCTATAATAAAATCGTTCGAGCTGCACATAATTTCATAAGAGAGTCTTGATTTATTTATTTTTTACGAATTTGATTAATCTCTCGCTTATCTCGTGCCTCAACTTTGGTCTCCACACAATTGTATTTAAAACGGTCGTTCGTTATCGCCAAACACTTCACATATATATTTTTGTTATCTTCGAAAAAATCTGGCATTAAAAATCTAAAAACGCTGAAAACCCAGTCGAAAAATTCAACGACTATTATAATGTAGAAAATCGAGTATTATCGTCTTTTCGAGTGAAAGCTTGCGACTCGCAACTTTACAAATACTCGCATTTTTTATTTACATAAAACTCCTTAGGTAAAATAATATGTATATTTATATATATATGTACGGTGTATATAAAAAAATGAAAAACTCGGTGTGCGCGAAAGAACGGTTTCGTGATGCTTATTATATACGTACGTAGCATATAAGTAGTCACTATAGTTGTAATAAAAGTTCAAAAAACTCCCCTTTGGTGGCAAACAATCAGGGCGGAATAATAAAAAGTGTATACCATACACGCGCTAAAAGGGCGTCGCACAATTTCGTATAGTCGAAGATTTCATTATTATAATTAGAAATACTGAGATTGATTTTTTCAATTTTTCATATACGCCTTAAAAATCGAATGATGCTTTTCGTTGAAGAATTAATAACGTTTAGTACGTATAGCGTTAAAATGATTTTCTGCATTTCGAGCTAAAAATCAACCTCAGCTTTTGGTGTGAGAGAGAAATTGCATGTAAAACACACCCTTACGTGCTAACAACAGCAAATATTTTTTTTTTTTTTTTTTATAAATAATGATTATTTTCTGTTTTTATAACAATAGATCGCTTCGTTCGATTAGTTAACGTGCATTGCGATGTCATTTGGCAGTCGTCCCTTAAAAATTAGGTAACCTGCGCCTTCGTTGGGCCATGCACTTATTTCAATATCTTGACGCAAAACTGATTTCTTACTTTGAATACTCGTTTCACCCATTCATAAAATTTCTGAATTCACCAACAATATATCCGGCAAAATCTTTCAGCCATACATTATTTCTTTTTAATATCGCTTTTTAAGTTCACTATCAAATCACTCCGTTATTCGTCGTCGTTAATCTATAAGTTACGTTCGAAGTTACAATTATTGATTTTACATTTAAAAGTAATATATTATTTATTCTCTGCCATATCTTACAATCTGCGTAACAACAGCATAAGTAATCTACTGTCTCCTTATTAAATTCGCAACAGCCTCTTTTTCTTTCGGTTCTCCCCCCCTTTTTCATCGAAATCCTTGATTTCGAGGGGGATACGATAACAGTCGCCAAAAAAGTGAATAGCGCGTCTATCAAAAAATCTACGTATGTCTAAAAAAGCGTTAGATAGAAAAAGCGGGTAAAAGTCTATCGAAAAAGTAGAAAAGAACGCATCGTAGATCCAAAACAACTCTTGATCTACTTTTCTACTCGTCCATCTCGCTATTTTCATGGACAGTTACTTATTAATTAAGATATTCTAAATCGGCAATATAATTATATCTTTTCAAATTATGTTTCAAATTTTTCGTAACGAATTGCGTCTGCGTACTTGTCAACGTAAGCCTTTCCTGCGCACTAAATTTTTTACATTATTATAACAATTTATACAATGTTATAAAGCTAAAATATCCTATTTCCATACTAACATTACAAAATAAAATTATACGCGTCGTTTTATACACATTAATATGTTATTTTTTTAAAACAAAAGTTGATTAGAAGAAAAAATAATTCTATACACGAATAAATTTCTATACAAAGCGGTTAATTTCCATGTAATTTGTATCGATTGCTCACAAATTTTTGCTATAGTGCTTTGAGGTATTTGAATAATGGAATAGAATATTATTACGTGCCAGAATTTTCATCGTAAGCATTTCGAAATTAATTGATAATATAAAAAAATTAATTTTAAAATATCAAAACGGTATAGAAATAAAAATTTCAATAAAATGTATAAAAAATAAATATTTATAAAATAAATATAATCGATTTCAGTACTTTTTAACATTATAATTTTAAATTTACAAATGTTTAGCGTAGATAAGTAACAACAATTCATTAAAGAGATTTGATGATTTGAAATTGTCGCTCGTTAAAAATTGGTAAAAGGTCGGTCGAAAGCTCAGCTTCGAAGTTATCAGTTATCTTTAGAGCTGAGATTAGCCTCGTGACTTTTTGCGGCTCCTGGCGCTCTTGTGGAGCTTGGTGATCTTGAGCCGGCAGGTCGCGCCGCCCGCGTAGAGCACCTCGGCCCGGCCGCCCTCCTCGATGCCCGCGACGAGGGCCTTGACCGCCTTGACGTGGACGTCCTTGGCGCTGATCTCGAGGCTCGGCCCGGCGAAGCGCTCGCGCAGGCACTTGCCGATGCTGCTCGCCTGGGCCTCGGTGAGCTCGAGCCCGTCGAGGCAGAGCCAGGCGAGGGCCTGCAGGTTCGCGAGGAGGGCCTGCACCAGCCCGTGCTCCATGCGGCTCTTCTTCGCGCTGTCGGTGACGACGAGGCCCGAGGCCTTCAGGAAGCTCAGGGCCGTGCAGCTCCTGAGCTGCTTGCCAACCTGGCGCAGCGTCCGCTCGCTCTCGTCGAGGCTCACCCGCCAGAAGTTGATGCGCAGCGACTGGAGCCCGCGGAAGTGCTGCGCCAGGCAGCCGAAGAACTGCAGGAGGATGCGGTCGTCGATGAAGAGGAGGGAGCTGCTGTTGCCGCCGATCGTCGACTTGTCCAGCGAGAGGTCCAGCTCGCTCAGGCCCGTGAAGCCCGCCAGGAACGGCAGCAGCAGGGGCCCGCGGAGGGCCAGTCTGTCGTTCACCGTCACCTGAGGGCCAAGGGGCTTATTAATTCAAACCTACCTTTGCTTCGATAATAAATTGCTCTCATTACATTTGAATTTATTTAAAAAATCGAGGACTCGGATTGCGAAATAAAAGTTGCGTAACGAGCTTTTACGTGAAAAAATCGCGGACTCGAATCGTATCAGCCTGCGCACGGGCATTTTACTCGTAGAAATAAGAAATTGCGTCAAACTCGGACACTATCTGTGAGGCGTGACGAAAATTTTGGGGCCTCGCGCGGATTTCGAAGGAGTAGGGACTAATCGGACACGCGGGAGTCGCTACGCTTTACGCTCGTGATGACCCAAATTACAAATGCACTCGTCGTTCCCGCGCTTCAAGGAAGAACTGTTTTCTCATTCATTCGTTGAATTTACGATCGCGCGGACGCGCCACTTTTCGCTCTTCATTCACGCGACTGGCTTGCACCGAGTTCGTTTCGATATAGTTTCGTAGGTGCAAGGAATTTTTATTTTTTTACATCGATTCGTGGTTCTTTGTGCGACGTCGTTTCTGCCGAAAATTTTTACCGGTGACACTGGCCAAGTTCGTACGTTTTCGATTTAATTGAAGCGTGGAATGGGAAACTTGTGCTGCCCGTCAATTTGAATTTAATTTAATGTAAGTAAATTGATTTACAAATTTTATTTAATATACTATTTTATTTAGATATACTAATTGATAAAATTATTGTTGGTTTCTTAAAGCTGAAGTTTTAGAATACTGTAAAGAAATTTCATAAAATTTGATAGAAATATTCGACAAAAAGATAAGCTATATGAGTTACTATCGTTTATGGCTCATAATGAGCATACATTCCAAATATTTCAAATATTTTAGCTATTGATTACTAGTAGTTCGATATATGCATGGATTAGATTAATGAAGATTAAATTCATGCTGCAACTAATATTTAAGTGTTTTGATCTAGATTTTCTAGAATGTAAGTAACATTTTTTTTAACAAATTATACCAACAATTTTAGAAAATAATATATTTGAAACAAAAAGACATAAATTTGAACAGAACATGATGTTTTCTATAATAAAGAAATCATAATTTTTATTGTTTCCTTATGTGTTTATAGATAAAGAATTTTGATATTAATAATTGATTAGAAATAAATGGTATTATTTTCTGTCCAATGTTTTAAAATTTATTTATTATGGAATGTTTCAATATCAATCTGCACAACAACAACATTTATTATATAACTAGAAATCCTGCATTCCAAGCAAATTCCAGCTTCTAAGTCTACGAAATTAAAAAAATAATTGTCAAATGGTTTAATATTATTTACATAACTTATTATTCTTGTATTTATGTTAAATGTTTGAGCGTAAGCAAAATTTTATTAGTATTTGACTATCTTTGTTGCGACATATATATTAAGTTGCTCTATTTATTGCAAGTAGTGTGTTGCTACAAAAATTTTTGAAACCGAAACTTTGGATAATAAATATATAAATTTTAAAAAATTTCCCGAAAATATAATGAATTTCCAATTAATTATTTATCTTATTCGTTCACGATTTTCTCGAATAGTGCAAACAGTGTCTAAAGGAAAACTGGCACTTGCTGTTCGAGCTAAATTACCTCAAGTCTTTGTAGCTTTATCATTTACATTGTAAGCTTCAGGCAAAGTTTCTCGTTTAATTTAAGCGCGAGATCGTCCTTAACTTTGAGTGCGAACCGTAATAAAGTGACATTTGAACGTTAAAGGGAAACCACACAAGCGACGCTACGGGGTTCGAATTGCAAATTATTTCGCGAATATATACAAATTTGAAACTTATAAGTACTCGTGAAATTCGATAACCCGCCAAAGGCGATATTCTATTTTCTCACTCGTCGATACGCATTACGTAATTCCCCACCGAGCAGGATTGAAACTTTAAAGTTCGCGTTTCACATGATATTGACATTAAAGAAAAATGAAAAAAACGTTTTATTAATTAATGAATCAGATTGCGCAATCTTAAAAGCATGCAATACGATATCGTGTCTTTTAATTCCAAGGCCGCGGACGCAGACGTTTTCCGTCGTCCGCTCTTTGTAAAAGAAGAGGATAAAAACAAAGTAAAATACTGACTTGAAAGCCGGCGAGCCTGAGAAAGACGACGTCCGGGCAGGCGGGCGGGGCCGCCGCTCGGAGCAGCTCGGCCCCGGCGTCGTCCCGGCGGCCCAGCCTCGAGAGCGGGCCCTCGTGCACGGCCAGGTGCAGCCGGGCGTTGCAGAGGCTCAGCTCCCGGACGCTCGTGCAGCGCAGCAGCTCCGAGAACACCGACAGCGTCTCCGACTCCTGCAAATTTTCAAGTGAAAAATTTCTTAAAAAATTCAGCGGGAAAGAAAGACGAATGGCAAACGGGGGGCTGCACTCCTATAATACCTTTCCGACGTCGGAAGAGCGAGGGGATTCTCCGCGGCTTATTTTGCTCGCACGAGACGCGATTGAAATTGAGAGCGCGTCTTCGGGAAATCGAATTTGTCGGGGAGCCCGGACGGATCCGGCATTACGTCTACTCGACGACGATTCGCTTTGTTTAATGTGATTTCTTACTTTCAATCGCTTTTCCCTGCTCTCTCGGAGCTTAAGCTCCGAGCTCCTATTGTTTTACCATATTTAACCTGGGGAATTTTACTTTCTTAGCCTTCCTCTCCGCTAGACGGGCTTTAACTAAAAGTCTGCGATTTCTACTTTTACAAGCCAAAAGATCAGTTTTCTGCAGCAAAATCCTTTGAAGCAATAAACGTTCGATCAGGTTTTTTAATTCAACTGTACTTGTGTAAAAGAAACTTTCGATTATAATCAAAAGATGTTTTCAGCGGCGCGAAATAATTACAAACGAAAATTCAGTTGCGAAAAGTACTTTCTTTCTTCAAAATTGACTGTTTCTGTTTCCCTTCGTACTGCGCAGGTTACATATAGGCACGGTAATATTGCACAGAAAATTGCCGCCAGCAGTTTCCTGTATCAACATCATAAACTTTTTCTTCAAGCGTTGTTTCGTGTCCGGAATGCACACAGTATACAGTTCGCAGCGTATATGCATTTGAATTTTTACGTTTGAGCGCGGAGGCTAAAATAATTGCCTCTTTTTATTTCGGCGTTTGAGTTTTTATCAAAAAATTCTTCAAAAACAATGCCTGCTGCCGTACGCGAGTCTTGGAAAAGAATTCCGCAACAAATATTGCTATATTATACGTTTTCCGCGAAAGAATGTAAACAGAATGTAAATTTCTACAGGCACTTTTCGACGGGAATTTTTTTTTTTTATTTCAATTTAAAAAGAAGCGATGATTACCTTTTTTACAGTAACTTTGCACTGTAAATAAAAAGCGGGTCTGAAAAGATTTGAATTTTTTCAATTATACGTCGAATAAAAGACTCCTTCCAATAAAAAACTCGCCTTTGAATGTGCCCCTCTTTTGAATCGAAGAATTTTATACTGGATATTCTACTGGATTGAAAACCGATTTGAATCATTGTCTCCTTAGTTCTATTCTTCTTATTATAATGGAAGGTAGACGGTGAAGGGTCGTCCCTGGATTCTTGCGTCGGGCGATGCCGACGGTCTACGACCTTTCCTTTTTCCTTCTTATTCGCTCTTTCAAGCGTCCGTTTCAACAGAGCTCTGCTTTTTTATAAATGTTTTTAGAGAAAAAGCTTTTACTTATTGGCAAATAAATTTTTCTCCCAAGCTTTTAATGTAATCTGCAGTTAGTTTTTTTATATTTAACAGAGATGGAAGAGGGTAGGTTGTATTAATCGACTCGTAAAGTCGAACGCGTTCGAGGTTGCTCGTTAAGAGCTTCACGGCTGCCGTGTCGGTGTAGGCGCGTGTTGATGGTGTAATATCTCAGCAGCAGTAGCTTTAGTGGTTATCTATATAGCGATCCCCTTTAGCGTTAATATTTTTCATCAAAATTTCACACCGCGTCGCTTACACTCTTTTTTTTCCAACCGCCGACAAAGCAGAAAAAGCGAAACAAAGCTGCATAACTCACGAAAAATTTTCTCCCGAAATTGTTTTCAATTTTTACACGTCTCACCCGACAGTGATCAACGGCTGCGACAAGTGTCGGGAAACGGTACACATCGCAGATGTTATACCGAGCGGCGCGCCTCGTCGGAGAGGAAGCGTACACAGATGCGGGCTGCTGCGCGCGATCGAGGAGCCACCCGCAGCAGCCAACCTCGGGTTTGCACAGGTCGACGCGCACCGAGCGTCCGGTCAAAGCGACGCGGAGAGTCCGCGGGAGCGTAAAATCATTCGAGACCGCCGCCGTACCCGAAAAGAGACGCGCGCGAGAAAATCTGCATATCTTAGCCGGCGGCCTTTGCGACGCTAACCAGGCCAACGGCCTCTCCTAATTAGGGGCCGGGGAGCTTTCGCGTTAAGGATATATATTTTGTCACGCGGTAAAGACGAGAGCTGGGCGTTAGAAGCTGACGAAGCTTCGTTTTATCTTTGCCGATGCCGATTATGTAATAGCGATGATGATTCGCATCGGGAAATTTCGTATCAAAACTATCGGAATGACGGTACGAGAATTCATTTAAACGCAATCGCGATTGAAATTTCCAATGCCGCTCCTTACGTAAGCTGCTAATTTCTAACTTATTAATTATTTGATGATTCACGATTTATGATATTACAAATCTTGTTAATAAAACCTTGCCTTTTCGCGGCGTTCTAGACAATTAACAAGCTATAGTTCGTAACGCATAAACAATTAAAAAAAAATAATAAACAAAGAGAAACGAGAAAAGCCCCCGTACATTTTCGCGCGCATTAATAAACATAAGTTTCGAAAAATAAAGCAGAGGGAGGAAAGGAAGTCGGACAAGCCAGCGGAGGACAAACAAAAAGCAGTCAAAAGAGCCCGAGCAAACTCCCTGCAGGCCTGGAGCAGCGCCTGCTGATTACTATATATCCAGAGGGCAAACAGAGTCCAGAGAAGAATTATCGCAGTTATGAAGAGAGACGCGCGGCCCGAGTCGCATTCCCGGGCTGCGAAAGAAAGCCCGGCAGGAGGGAGCGACTTCATTTATCTGGCTTGACCCGACTCGATCTCGGAAGAATTGGACCGACGGGGACAGAAGCCAACGACGACGCTCCCGTAAGACGTGCATGCGGAGCAACGATCGGACCGCGCTTTTCTTTTTCCACGTGCTCTGCCGCGGTTTTTTCTTTTAAACATTGAAGCGCGCCCGAATTCGAAACCGGTCTCGTTGAATTACGGGCTGAAAAAATATTTGCCCGAAACAGCTTTTATTTTATCTGGGTCAAGTAAATATTTTCTCCGGGGAGATTCGTCAAAGCGTTCGCTCGAATTTTCTGAATTTATTTCGAATATTCTTTGGCTTTGAGCCTCTAATTTAAAAATTATGAAAGCTGAAACTAAATTAAATAATTACGCTACATTTATGCTTCATTGAAAAATGAAAGAGAACACTTCCCGAGGCCTTTTTTCCCATCTGTAGAAATTAAAAATTTTCATCGAAACGTGCATAAAGCAGAATTAAATACTCCCGCGATGAATCGAGCTCGAATAAGAATAAAAAAAATCTGAAAAAGCCGAGACTCGTATAAACGAGAATCATATAACGAGATGCGATAATCCGCGGCAACAATAGGCGAAGCTCCGGCCATCAATCCAGCTTATATCCGCGCGGCGGAGCGTCAGCTGCAAGGCAGCGAGCTTTTTGCCTCCCGGCGCGTCTCGTCAAAGAACAAAGCTCTCGATCAACGGCAAGCGCCTCGAGTTCGAGTTTGAGCGCGACGACAATGACGAAGAATAGCCCCCCCCCCCACCCAACGACTGGCAGAGAGTTGCTTCGTATAATTTACAGTGCAGCTTTTTACGTGGCAAAAAGCACCCGGCGAACTTTCCAGAGGGGGCACGGAAAAGCGATCGAGTTATCGGTTTATGACGGACTATTACGCGAAAGATTTTAAATCGATGAATCGGACGTGGAGGTAAGGGAAAGTTTTCATGCGGCGATGAACTATTATCTTAATTAATAGAACCGCGCAGGTTGCAATTGTTACAATTGCTAGACGGAGAAAAATCGCTAGTGAAATTTACTTAAAAGGTATAAGTAAAAGGTACCGATTCTGACTTGAGTAAAATTTACTTGATTTATTACGCCTTGGATTCGGTAAAATTTATCTTACAAAGCCGAGTAGTTTACTTAACCACATTTGCTTAACTTTTTAAGCAAGTTTTACGTAAATTTAAGGTAAATTTTACTAGGGATCTTTTTCCGTGTACCTAATTATTTTGATTAATATGATGGATTACCGAGCCGAATGGCCGGGTAAATTTCTGGCTAGTTCCATTTAATTAATAGTTCCTCAAACGCCGAATAAAATCCATTTTCTTTTGGAGAAAACCGCCGGCGAACCAATGACGCACACGACTTCTTTGAAAATTTTAATTAAAACCGCTCGGCCCGGGCAATTCGAGAGCGAGAGCTAATTTATATAAAAGCCGCGGCCCGAAATTCGGCTTCGCGCAACAACATTAATTAGAAAAGATAATTCAATTCACAGTCGATTAATTTTTCCCATTTAGCCCGTCGAGATATTCCTCGTTAAGATATTTGTAATCCCGTCCAATTTCCAAGATATAATCTGCGGGGATGATCCGACGGGAGAGAGAGAAAACGAGGACGGAAGTAAAAATCGGAAGACGGGGGAAGGGATTAGGCGGTTAGGCGCTCTGCTTGTATGTATGTTTACGCACGTGTGTTTGCGCGAGTACGCGACGGTGGTCGAGAACGCGGATTAAGCGCTAGACGCATTGCGTGGTTGAGCCGGGAGGGGAGCGATCGGGGGGCTGCTTTGACAGTTTCAGCTCTCCGGGTGCTTAGCTCCGGGGCTTCCTTCCCTTTTTTATTCGAGGACGAGTCGATTAAATGTAAATCTGCCAGAAATTAGGCGAATTATTGAAATTGAAACTTGCTATATACAGTAATATAAAGAAATTGGTCATTATCCAAGTTTTTTACATGATTTTTGCCACCTTCGAATTTTCAGTTCGCGTGAGTATTGATCCATTCGGCGATGCACCCACGGATTATTAAACCTTTTCAGTGTCGAGATAAAATACGTGGGGCTATAACGGACTGATTCTCTTAAATATTTCTGAAATAGCGTCGTTATTCAATTTTGCCAATACAACTTGGCTTTCGAGTTTTATTTGCGGCATTGCAGGGCAAATTAGTGATGATAAAAACGCGCCAGGCAATGAAAATTGACGAAAGGTTTGGATTATTTTATTTATACTATAAAGATAATTAGAATACAATGGAAAAGCATTACAATGGTCTTGCTCAAGTTTTTATTCAAGTTAATCGTGAGTAAATCGGTACAAGAAAGTAGGTGATGGAAATTGCGAATACATTACGTTACTTTTAGAAAACAATGTCATTCATTCATGACGTTACTTTAATAAGAATGAATATATAAAACTTCAAACTCATTAATATTGATTAATGATTAATTACTGTTGATAAATCCAAAAACTTGAATTATGAACATACCCTGTATTTTAGGACAAAAACATCGATTAATTTTGCATTCATTTTAAAGCATTTTAATGTGTAATTTAATCACTGTGAAATTGTAAACCGTTTCTGTTATTCTAGTGCAAATAATTTTAGCATCATGTTATCGTTATGATCTAGCATAATTTACAGTTGAATTACTAATCGGAATTCATACTGCTAAAATATATAAAAATACATAAATAATATAAGGGTACAATATCCGATGTGACCTAACAAAGTTAAAAACTATTTTGAAACTTTTTATCTTTTTAGAATGTAATACAGTTTTTCAAATTTTTGACTTTGATGTAACTTATGCAGGTTGAACCGATGGATGAACCTAGTTTGTCTTAAATTGTTGGAAATTCGTGAAAATGTATATAGGTTTTAAAATTCGTTGACGAACTAATAAATTTTTAAAACCCAAAATTAGCATAAAATAAAAGTGAAATTATTCCGACAGTTTTTGAATTTTAAAAACGAGTTAGTCAAGTAACTTTAAAATGTCAAACTCTTCAGCCGGTCATGACATAAATTTCGAAAAATTTAAGCCAAACTAACCAGGAGAGTGTCACAACTCATCACCGATTTGGATGAAACTTGGGAAATTATTTTCTAATACCGAATGATAAAACACACATTATTTAGAAGATAAAGTCTGTTTTGTTAACATAGCAAGTATATACCTATATACATGTTATTTTTAGCATTGCCTATATGAGCAATGATAATGCTTTTAGTTGTATCGATTGAATGAAAGCTTATGAGATCCAAATAAAGGTGGTGAGCTTCATTAATCGGTACTAGAAAATAATTTCCTAAGTTTCATCCAAATCGATGATACGGATATGTGACATTCTCCTGGTAAGCTTTAAATTTCTTAAGTAAAATAAGACTTTGTATTTTGACTTGCACTTTATCACAAATTACGATACGTTTTAAAAACAGCAACAATTAACTAGATTGGACTGTATTGGATACTTTTGATATACGTAAATTCTTGACTGTTTGTTTTATCAGAAGTTGGTTTAAATAACTGTTTGTACCGTCTGTTAAATTTAATTAAACGCGAATCGTACTATTAGTTTAAGATCCCACTTCGATTCCAAAAATAAAATTCAGAGGCAGATGATCAATTAAAAAGCGTCAAAATATTTACAACGGACAAAGTAAGCTCACAAACAGTGATCAGAAAAAATTCCAATTTGCTGCTGCCGCAAGCTGGGCGCATTTGAGCAAATCAGTATCCAGCCGACGTGAAAATCGAAGGCTTGTCAGCGGCATTCGCGCGTCCCGATGCCTGCGCCTGATTTTTCAGTTTCATCCCGCTTTTTACATCGGCGCTAACAAGAGCGCGGCGGAGCCTTGCGCCGCGCGACGGAAAACCGTTCTCGCAGCCAAAGCTCGTAAATTTTCCAGCGACAGTCGGGTCGCGGTGGCTTTTTATATGGGAAAATCGCGCGCGGCCGCTCCCCGTCGATTTCGGGCTCGGGGCGCACACTTTTTTACCCGCTAACGAAAATGGATCGCAGCGCAGCTCTTTGCTCCTGGCTCAAAGGGCTTAGTCAAATTAACCGGCCGCGGTGCGCCGATTATTTTTTCCCGGGTAATGCAAGGAGAGAGAGGCACCGGCGAGTGTTCGGCTCGACGACGCGGCGACAAACGGCAGATTGATTATTCCTCGGGAGAAGTCTCTTTTGGGGTGTTAATTTACAGTTTATGGGACACATTTTTCGTTAATGGCAGTGTAGCGACAAATATTTTAGTCGTTTTCTTAAAGGATTGTTTTTAAAACAGGCTCTTTAATTTTAATGTTAATGTTAATTCAGGGTAAATTTTTACATTATAAAAATGAGCAGTAGAAAATCTAAATTAAAAAAAAAAACATAATTTCTGTTTCTAGTTTTTATAAACATGCAAAGTAATCATAAAATCGATTACTTTTTTTGGTCTTGTAATAATTTGCCATCAGAACTTTTGCGCCAGAGAAAATAATGAGCTACAAAAAATTCTTTTGCTGCTTCTAGATTATAGTTCCTATTTTTCAATAGTTCTGATATAATACCCAGAATTTCAAGAAGAAGCAAACGTTCTCGCTAGAATTAGATTTTGGAAAGCTTTTCCACCTCCGTTCGAGTAACCACCGAAACGAGTCTTCTTCTTTCTCCGAAAAATCCATTCGGTTTCAATCTCCGCGAGTCTCCGCGATCGAAAATAATAGAAGTGCATCCTCGAATTTGAATAATTCTAGAAATTCTCGGCAGTCGGAAGCCAATCACCGGGCTCCGGCATTTGAGGCGCGGGCGCAAGCAATCCGAATTCCGAAGCGAAAAGCAGCCACCCGTATATTAGCAAGAAAAATAGCTTTTAAGGGCAATTGGAATTGGAGTTTGCAGCCTGTCTATTTTGCCAAAAATTTATGACTTCGCGACGCAATAAAGTCGCGGATTTGGCTGCCGTTGAGTTATTGTTCAATTTAATCTTTGCTTACGGAACTAATCACTTACATAAATTTTCTCCCTTTTAGATTTGCTTTTTCGACTTTGAGCTTGGTAAAATGAAAAATTTATCCAACTTTATCAATTTAACCTCGCACTAATCAAAACTGAAACAAGAGATTCTTTTCCTGTATCACATCTCGTGATACATAATAGCTCTCTTTTTGATATAATAATATTTTGTTATAAAATCTGATTTGAAAATAACTAAATTTAGATTCCATTGTTAAAAACCCGTCTGCACGTAATGAAACAATTCACCGCATAAAACACAATGCAGCAACAAAGATTTTCGTCGGCCATGACTCGGATGACGCCCCGTATCACGTTTTCAATGTCGTTCGACCTCGCCGCCGACCTCCGAGCGGCTGCGAAAAATTCCGCGAGCAAAGACACGAGAAATTTCCAGCAGTCGAAGCGAGGCGGCCGAATCGAATAACTAATATACCCAAAACGAGCGAGAGGTCCTCACTTTGCTCGGCGAGGCGTAACCGAACGCGCGAATGCACGCGGACGTGCATTAGGTACACCTGTTGTCGTGCTCGCGCTCGAATATCCGGCTGCAGTGTGTGCCGTTGTCGCCGGCGACGTTGTTCCCCGAAACGGCTGCTGGCCCGGGCTGATAATTAATTATCGATTGTCGGCCCGCCGAGGAAAGCCCCGCCGCCGGTGCCGCTATGCCTGTTTACGCGGCTTAAATTTCCAGGGGATATACTTTCGTCTCGACGCTTTTCCGTCGACGCTGTCGTTGAAATGCGCGTCGACAAGATTTATAGATCGGTCGGGGTAATCGATACTTTTGTACTTTGAATTTTGCAGCGCAGGCTGCATTTCGATATTCTCGTATATCAGGGATATAAAACTTTATGAGCTTTATCCTTATTTTTATTATAGCTTTTAGGTCCTGAATTATCAATGTCAAAGAACCGCTGTCATAATTGAGAACTAAACATTTTTAACGAATAATTTTCTTCATAGAGTGTGTGACCTTTGCATTAAACTATTATCAGAATTAAATTTTATTTTGCATTCATGCACGAAAAGGATCGAATTTAAAATGAATTCCTGATTAAATCACGAATTAAAAGCCATGGAAATTGATTAAATTAGAAGCATTTTATTATGAAAATAAAAAGATTGAAGTTTTTAATTTAATTCTTTATAATACAATCTTATAATATAGCAAACTTATCTGATTTAAAATGTGCATAAATAGATTTCAAAAATTTTCAATTCTATGAAATCATGTAATAGAGTGCACCCTGCAAAAAATGGCAGCGAGATATTCAGTCCTCGCAAAAGTCTAAAATAAAAAGTTTCGCGAAGAAGGCAGCGGCGAAGGCGAAGGGTGCACATCTTTACGGCGAGCGGGAGGAGCCTGGGCGCGATCTCGCTTGTAACAGTAACGGCTGGCACCGCGCGTCTAATTAGTACCGCTGGCGCGCTTCTACAAAGGCCGATTACCGTTAATCAGGCGAGTGCGCGCGCAAAGTACTTTCGGCTCTAATTTATCGGTTATACGCGGCAAAGTCGCAGGTGGGTTTATCAAACCTCTCCCCCCCCCCTGCCGTCATTATGCTTGTATCTTACTAAGCGCCGCGGAAGTTATTTTGCGTAAATGCGCTTTAATCGTCCCCGATGTGCCAGGTTTTATTTTCCGGTACGGTTGGCGGCTGATATGGACGGGCTCATATTTTTGAGCCTGCTTCAATGATGGATTTTTTTTAAAGTAGCTTTTTTTTTTATAGAATCTTCATATTTTAAATTCAAAATAGCTCATACAAATTACATCCTATAGTATAAAGCATATCCACTTCCTAATTAAAGAAGCAACATCCACCTCGCTAAAGAAATGAGAAAAGTGTACAACAACCAAGGAATAGCGGAGAAAAACAGTATAAAAGCCAAAAATAGGAGAGGAGTAGATGCGCCTGGACAAAAAATATATGGAGACATAAACTACTTAGGGTCCAACAAAGCAACTTTTTACTTCGATAGAGGAAACTGGGTAAACAAAAACTTACAAACTCCATGTCTCCTCTAAAGAATCAGCCTACGACCTGGTAGTCATGTATGGAATAGTTTTCACGTCACTATGTAAATGCGATTCAGCGAAACAACATAAACTAATGTTTCCTGATTACCGTGTAACGTGTGCGGTCGGTCTTATATGCTTGGCCAGGTTAAATAGTTTTGAGAAAATGTTACATGCTAGGAATATAAATGCGTCAACTGAATCATAAACTACAGCGAGAGCCATGTTGATTATATATTGGGGTAATTGATGTGAATAGGAATTAATTATAAATTATGGATATATACAACTGTTGTAAAACCGGGTATATTGAAACAGGAGTACTCCCACATAATGTATTATTATTTGTAATTGTAAGAGAATATAATAATTACGTTTTAGTATTATTTTTTAGAATAAGTTAGATTTAATTAGCTTACCAGACCAGCACAGGAAAATACTTATTCCTCTGCTGGGTTATATGTATTTATACTGCAATATGTACAATGAACACGATACCTTTTTTGTAATTCATTGTACTTAACTCTGGTGTTAATAAATAAATAAATTAGTAAAATAGGGCCATATTATACATAGAAAGTATATTGAATAATACTCAAAATACACGAATATTATAGACAGAATTAAAAAACTGTTAGAAATGTACACTAAAGCGACTAATTTAAAAGGTCGATTAAACCGAACTAACGCGACGAAAGTGCACAATTAGCAAACGTAAATGACACCAACCTCAATCCTGAAGGTCCAGCCCTCGAGGCTCAGCAGCCTCAGGGTGGAGTTCCTGGCGAGCGCGTGGCACAGCAGCCGGCAGGGATGGTCGTCGAGGGCCAGCCTGGGACTGGCGAGGTCCAGCAGCTGCAGGCAGGGGGCCTCGGCCAGGGCCAGGACCAGTGGCATCACGTCGCAGGGCCTCGAGGCCCCGGCTGCCCGCACGGCGTCCAGGTTGCGCGCGCGACGGATCGTCTCCGCGAGGCAGGCCGCGTCCAGGCCGCCCAGCAGGCATTTCGAGACGTTCAGCGAGCGCAGCTTGCAGTTCGGCTCCCTGTAACAGATCAGACGTATTAGATGCACGACTGGCCTTCTAGCTGAGTAAACAAATTATTTAATAGACAGGTATATCTTATCGCGTTATTAACTCGGGAACCAGAATTATCACTTCAAAGCTGAAAACAGGTATTAATCAAAATTTAATTATGTTAATAGTATCGTGCATTATGCGCGACCTTGCTAGATGAATCTAATTTCAATTTCAAATACTGGCTTTATTTCTCTTTCTGCTGGGTAATTTAAGCGAAGATGATATCTATAAGAGCATCTGCAGCAGCATAACTGCCTCGAAAGAGGTAAAATTTTTAGTAACGCTGCCCGAGAGTGAATAACTGTTGTGGATCTGTGCGCGAAAAAAGAATTTAATGGAAAATTATTTCACGAAATATATTTTCCAAGTATTTTTTTAACGAAGGCTTATACGCGCGCGCACTTAATCCGTTAAGGTTTTAGATTAAAAAATATAGTTGTGAAAGTCGACGGTATAAAAGTGCGTTTTAAAATCTAAATAGCTTTTGCGTGGGTGATAAATTCTTGAAAACGTGATTCCGGCTCGAAAGTACTTTAAGCTAAAGTATAAATCTAACTTGTAAACTTTAGAATAATTTATAAGTTGGAAGAACATTCTTGACAATATATTTCAAAGTCAACCGAGTGCTCCGTAAAAAGAATTTAAGGACTAAATTATATCGCTTCTCATTGCAGTAAGTAAAACAGATTCAAAGTTTTTCCCAAGCGACAAAAGGATAATTTCGAATATTCTTCGAAATTTATCGCTTTCGTTATATCAGAATTTCCCAATTTGAGCGATCGATCCGATAGCAAGATATCGTTCAAGTGTTTCGCATCAAAGGGTTGCGCAGCCGAGAACAATATCCGGAACTTTGTCGTCAAAGGGGGGGGGGGGAGTATCTCCGCTATAAAGATATTGTAAAGTGTAAAATGAAAAGGGACCCTCTTCACTTTTATTCTCCCTTGCTCCACTCTTCATTCCGTCTTTTATGCTTTTATATACACCGACTTTTGCTTTTTAACGTTCCAAGTTTTGAGTCATTTCTTATTCGAAAACTTGTCTAGATAAAAAAAAATTGGAATGTCTGATTGTAACCGGGTCTCATGGTTTTTTTGTGGACTTACAAGCAGAGTCTCGCGTATTGGTCACGGATTTTGGTGCAACTTTCAGAGACGTATTCTAATATAAAAATATTCTATAATATAAAAATAGGCAGGAAATTAGTTTGGCTACACTTTTGAACAAACACAGATTTTCAATCTTACTTTTTGAACACCGATAATTAATTTTTTTTTAATGTCTTTCTTATTTAACGTCGCTCTATGCCGCCATTACGGTATGGTTAACAGCGACTTGTCACAAAGTGACACGTGATTGAACAAACAACATACTTTAGAAAGTCTATCGCAAAGGTAACAAAATCTATGACCTAAACACGTGAGGCTCACTTTGAGCAAATTTGAATAAAGAATTCGAAAAGTCGAGTTTGTTTATAAATAAAGGCGATACTAAAATGGCATTTACGAAGATTTTTCCGAAAAAAGGTTTAATATACGTATATCGATTCGCGAGAAAAGCGAATACGGTGCGGGGAATGGGCTTGTAAACTCGTAAGTGGGTTACTTGCTGCTGTTGCTTACACACGAGTCCGCGAGAAAAATCCGCTCTCGAGCATCCTCGGAAAGACACAGCCCCCGAGAACAGCTGGAAAAGAGAAAAAATGCCGGCCAAAGAGAGAAGGTGCCCCTCTGACGGGCGCTAACGGGCAAACAATTCCGGCTCTCTTTTTTCGCAGCGAATCCTTTTTAAGCCCCCCTCGAGAGATGCATCTCTCTCTCTCCCTCTGGCTGCCGCTGCAAATAAATATTGTCCGCGCCTCCTTCACTCGAGCCCTTTCACTTTCCTTGCATTTTTCTTCGCTGCGCCGACTCGTCGCCCGCCTTTTAATATTCACTTTTCAACTTTCTTTCCTTCGCCTCGTTTTTCCGCCTTTACTTCCAGGTGCTTCCACCGACTTTATTTACCTCTTACGTACACTCCTCTGCTGCTTGCTTTAAAATTCCCTGTTTTTTTCCTCTGATCTCACTCTCTCTTTCGCGCTCAAGTAGTGTCTGTCTTGTTTTCAAAGTTATGATATTATCAAAGAAATCCTGAATAAGCATTAGCTTTGAAAGTATATATCTGTACCGTATTCTGATGATGTTTATCTAGTTTATTATTTCAACTGACCAATAAAGTATATGTTAACCTGTACAAACGTGTGAGTGCATGTTATTTTTGCAATAAATAACTGTCGTACAAAAGCTGTTTTTATGAGAATTAATGCCTTGGAGTTATTTAGATACAAAAAAATTTTTCGATTTATAAAAAGCAAAGCAATACTTTTTCAATCTTATATAATTTAAACAGATGGCACGCTTTTATCAAGTTATAAAATATGATTTTAATTATTCTGAATTATTAGTACTATTTAATTTTATTGTTTAAGTATTAATTAAAACTAGATCGAATCTTGTTGAATAACTTTAATATAAAAAAAGCTTTTTACATGCAATTTTTTTAAAAATGTATTATAACGTAATAGCTTTATATTAAGCATAATTAGAATTAATATAAATTCAGCTTTGTTATGGTTGTAATAAATAATTGAAAATCTTGCTAACTAATGTCAAAGTATAAATAGCACGGTCGGCTCAGGCTTCAGCACCCATACTTGCCTTCGGAGCGCGACCGCGCTCCTTGATATTCAGTCACGTGTATTTTTTTGGCTTTACCAAGTATAAATTAATGCCTCAATTATTTTAAATGCAAAATACATTACCATTTATTTATCAGAATTCTGCTGTTTAAACGTACAAATCCTATAAAAATATTTTTTTCGATGGAAGTACATTGAAACAATGTTTTATTAGTTAAAAAAAGCTCGAAAATGAAATTGAATAAATACTCTAGGCTATTATAAAAATAAATCATAGATTTGAGAAATTGTATAATTTAGATAGCTCTATATTTTCAGTTGTAATTTTCTTTTTTCTTTCGTTAAAAGTGAGGTGTGCGTTATCTATTTACGTAACAGTAGTATAATCTAACAGTAGTGAATGACGCATCCGATTCAATCTCACGAGGAAACATATACGAGGTGATTTAATAATTAAAAGATTTTTCAACGTCGACTCGGCGCAATTTAATTGCAAATTCACGGCTCGACAATTTGTTTACAACTATAGGGTCTTAAACAATCCAGTTTGTCCGTCCTCAAAGTCAGAGGAGAATTCATTCAGTCCCGGAAAAGCAGCGACTGCAGCTCGCGGCACAATTAGCTTTGATAAGCCTTTCACTCGGCTCGTGCAAGCCCGGCGATTTTGAGGAGCCTCGTCGCTGCATAAATGAAAAGGACCTTTGGCGCGCAGCTCCCGCACACATAATCGTGCCGGCGCTTTCGCAGGAAATTATTGCGAAACCGTACCCGAGAGAGGCATCCTCCTCCGGACGGACGGAGCGCGCGAAACAGAAACAGGTGCTTTCGCGGGGGAAGGAGAGGAGTTCTCGAGGCAAGTCGCAAGTTCAAACGTCAACATTGTTTACGCGAGATCGCGTCCTGCACCGGGCAATTCAGGGAATCGTGGACAGGATAGATAAAGTGGAGATAGCTCGGAGAACGGACATTTATTTTACCCGGAAAATAGAAGGTACGATGTTCATTCGAAGTAATACGCTGCTTCATTTCTTTATCAAATACGTGGGGGAGTGGAAAGAATCTGGGTAGAACGTCGAGATTTTTATGTTGTTTTTTTCCTTTTAACTTGAATTCTGTTTTATACTGTAAAAAGTTGATTGAATAAATAAATACCTGATGGCGGTGAATATCTCGTGGAAGCCGGTGCCCTGGTGGCTGACGATGTCGCAGCTGGGCAGCGGGTGCAGGGTGGGCAGCCGGTGGCACAGGACGCTGTCGCTGTTGCGCTTGCTGCTGCCGTTGCTGCTGCCGTCGCGGTCGCGCTCGCCGGCCGAGCCGGGCAGGGTGCCGTTGCCGCTGCTGCTGCCGCTGCCGCTGGGCGCGGCGCCCAGGCCCAGGCCCAGCGGCAGCCGC
>JAWWEO010000009.1:35384578-35405784 GCA_035582975.1 Ormyrus labotus | reverse complement strand
GCCCAGGCCCAGCGGCAGCCGCGGCAGGGTCGCCGGCCGGTTGGAGCCGCCGTAGGCGGCCAGGGCGCCCCGCGGCAGCGACGAGTAGCAGCGGCTGCTCGGGGGCAGGCTGCCCAGCGTGCTCGAGGCGCAGCCGCTGCTGCCGGAGCCCGAGCCCGAACCTAAGCCAACATTTTCATTTTTATTTTCAGATTATTTTCTATAAATTAGGCGTAACTTTACAACGACATTGACAAAGTAATTTTCTCATATGTGCTTTGGTAATAAATTAATATTACCTTAACTCGAAAAAATAAAAAATATAAGCGACTTTCATGTCAGACCGCGGAGGACATTAAAAACCAGGGTCACGTTTTCATGAAGTTAAACTAAAAATTAATGCCAACAGAAATTCATGATTCGAGTGTTTTAGTTGAGCAAATAGGCACGATTAATACAGCACAGCAGACTGCTAGTCAGTGTAAACAAAGCAAGATAAATTTTTTCATAGTTTAGCGCCGATGTTTAGACAAGTGAACTCGCCCGACTCTGGATTAATCCGTCCCTCGAATTTTTCCAGTTCTTTTTTTTCTTCTCGGTACTCCTCATCCGTCGGCGTATAAAAATCCGATTTTTGTTCGAAAAGCAGCCCAGTTAGGTGATGTATTATCTTAGAGGCACAATAGCAGTATTATCCATTGTACCGTCGCGCGGGGTGTTTGTCGCGCTCCCTCGTTTTTTGTCAACGCAATCGTGACCACAGGTGGGACGTGTAGGATAAGATATATAGTATTTTCTTTTGCTGTAAAACGTGCTTATTCTACCGGGCACAATTTATCATGCAATTAAGCCAAGTTTTTGTTCGGTAGATTGTTTGCTTTCAGTCAGTGTGGATGTTAGATTTTCTCTTTTTATTCTTTAAATGATTAGTAAATTATTGTCAAGTGATTGGTAGTTTTTATGAATTGTCAGGTGAAATATTTCTTTAATCAAAATTAATTTATGACAATTACTCTTCTACTGAAATAGAATGAATGACTTGAACTTTTACATGTTCGATTCTTTTCGCAAAAATACATGTGCGATGATATTCTTTATAAATCTATTAAAATAATTATCAAATTTATTTATAATTTCATATCGTATAACAATTAAAGCTTGTCATATTAAATTATTTTGTTATTGGAAGCTTATCTTATATTCGATTTACATATTCAACGAGGTTGAATTTTTAAGTTATCTTAAATCATTGTATATTGAGATATCATTTATTAGGAAAAGAGTAGAATAAAACTTAAATTACTGAATTTAAGAAAAATGAAACTAAAAGTAATAATCAATTAATGGGTTTTATTTTTCAGATCGATTACTATGTTGCGGCAAAAACATACTTTTGGTATTCTCCTATATTTAGCTTCCTTTGTGGTGTTTTCACAACAGTTATTTGTCGGTACGTAAAAATATTAATAAAAAACAGAATATTCTCATAATCGTAACGTTTTCAACTTTATAACTTGTGATATAGCGTCTTAGATAAATAGATTCTTAATAGCTGTTTACAAAATATATTATTCTTGTTGTAGATATTAAAAATCCAAAGGATATCGTAGCACAAGGAATTACTGATGTAGTCGGAGGCATTAATGATGCAAAGGATAAAGTCAATGATGCATTTCACGATGTATCCCCAAATGTTTTGGGTCCTATTGCTGATGCACTCGATCCAGATTGGTTAACAGGCGTAAGTAGATGTATCAAACCTTTCAATTTCATATTTTTACCTATAATTACCTATAATTATGTTTTTATTAAGCCAAGTTAAAAGTTAAGCTGTAATAAAGACATTTGAAACAGAGGATTTTGCACGACTCGTAATGCTAAAAAATGATGAAAGCTTATATTTTTTTACGATAAATGAGTTTATTTGCAATCAATATGGATTGCAGTTATTATCCTGAATAAAGGAAGTATTAAAATATTGATTGGACGTTCAATATTTTTGTTTATATAATTTGCACGGCTGATATATTAAGGACTTAATATAGATCAATCCAATTTGATTTAAAATTAATCTTATTAAAATTATTCGAATTCTCCACGTGTAATATATTTAAGCTTGTTTACTTTTTAATGGAATTTAATAATAATGAACGTATACGTAGCTGCATTAAAATTTTAATGCATTATTTATATTACAGATTTTAATGCAGATTTATGTTATTAATTATAAAATTGTTAATAAGTATATTAGCTACAATTTCAATGTATTTTTAATTAAAAATAACGCCTCTGGAATTCTTTTATTGAATTATCAAAACATAATTTAATAGGTGTTCTAAAATCAAAATGTTTAATCTTAAAATAAATATTGGCCTTCTCAAACAGATAAACTACACACGCTGGGTAATGGATCTGGACGATGCATTGAAAGACGAAAACGCAGAGCAGTGGGCCAAAATCTTTAGCAAAATGTTCGACGTTCCCCGCGTAATAGAAGAATACAAAACTTCCGCGACTACAAAAGCCTCCTGCTTAGCTTGCAAGTTCATCGTCAATCTGATCAGGCACATGGCAAAGAGTGGAAAAAGCGACCAAGAGATCATAAAAATGGGCGGAAAGCTTTGCGCCATTCTGCAAATTCAACCTGCAAGAGTTTGCGACGGAGTGATGGAGTTGATTGGCGTAAGTCGCGTCCGATTTACATAAACTTGTACTTTTACAGTGCTTCATAAATCGACTCGCTTTCCAGATCGACGTGATACAAGTGATAAAGGAGTCCGACATGACTCCAGCGCAGATTTGCAGCTTCCACCTGAACGAGGTTTGCCTGAACGGCTACGATAAACGCCACGACTGGACGCTGCCGATTCCGCCGAGTCGTAAGCCGAGCGCGCATCCGACGACGCCACCCCTGGAAGGCGCGCCGAAACTCAAGGTCCTACAGATCTCGGACACTCACTACGACCCCTACTATCAGCCGGGCTCGAACGCCGACTGCGGCGAGCCTCTCTGCTGCAGGGCGACGAGCGGCGAGCTAAAGTCTACGAGCGCCGTTGCGGGCAAGTGGGGCGACTACCGAAAGTGCGACACTCCCAGACACTTGTTCGAGAATGCTCTCAAGCACATCGCCGATACTCACACGGTCGGTTTTACCAGTGCTTTTTAAAGTAATCGCCGCAGCGGCCATAAATTTCGAGTTTCCATTTGAAAGAAAAGTTTAATTTGTAGGACGTCGATCTTATATACTGGACGGGAGACCTGCCGCCTCATGATATATGGAACCAAACGAGAGAAGAGAATCTCAAGAATCTGCGCGAAAGTGCCGAGCTGATGGCCACGTATTTCAAGGGTATACCTATATACCCGTCGGTCGGAAATCACGAGAGCTGCCCCGTCGACAGGTAGATTTTTCAAATTTAAACTAAAATCGCGGATTAATAATTGCGACGCGCAAGTTTAAAAACCAAGTGCACCACGACGATTACAGCTACGCGCCGCCGTCGGCGCCGCCGCGTAAGAACATGTCGTGGCTTTACGACGAGCTGCAGAGAGAATGGAGTCGCTGGCTGCCGAGCGAGACGTCCGCGACAATAAGAAAGGGGGCCTATTACTCGACCCTCGTAAAGCCCGGCTTCCGAGTGATCTCGGTTAACGGCAACTACTGCAGCAAAAACAATTTCTGGCTGCTGAAGAACAGCACCGATCCCGCGGATCAGCTCGCTTGGCTCATTCGGCAGCTCGAGGCCGCCGAGGCGAACAATGAGAAGGTTCATATCATCGGGCACATACCGCCCGGCAAGTCGGATTGCGTTAAGGCTTGGTCGAGAACTTACTACGACATCATCAGCAGGTTCGAATTTAAAAACATTTGAAAAAAATTGCTGCAAATTTTCGAAAAATTGCTAGCGTTATGGCAAATTTTACTATAAAAATTGTAATTTTTACAATGGTTCTCAGGAATTTATAATAAATTAAGCTGTCTAAAATAGTACAAAAATATATTTTTCAACAGATACGAGGCGACGATTATGGCGCAGTTTTACGGTCACACTCATTACGATGAGTTTGAAGTATTTTACGATAGTAAAGAATTCAAAAGACCCGTGAACGTTGGATACATATCACCATCAATCACACCTTGGGAAGATGTCAATCCCGCTTATCGCATATATTACGTCGATGGCGATCACTCAAGGTCCAGTAGAGTAAGTGTTTCTAAAAAATATATCTTTTATATATCTTTTTTCACATTACTTTTATTTTTAATAAATTATTTTTTGATAATGAACTATAATTTTGTTATTTTATAACATTTTGTTACTCTAACTGAAGTTAAGTTGGTAAGGTAGCAGAAATGCTTGTATCATGAGGATTAATAATTAATAAATTATTATTATTTAGTCAATAGTAGATCATGAAACCTGGAAAATGAATCTCGACGAAGCAAATCTCAACGATAATCCTGTCTGGTACAAAGCTTACACTGCCAGGAGTGCTTACAATATGACGTCACTTTTACCACACGAATGGGACAATCTTATAAACAGAATGAACGAGGATAGGAATCTCTTGGATTTGTACCACAGGTATCATTTCATCTGAGAAAGAGCGAGTCTAATTTGTGCTAAAAGGAGCGCGCTTAAAATTTAAACAATTGCATTTCAGAAACATGTACAGAAACTCGCCGGTGAGGCCAAAGTGCAACGACGCCTGTCAAAGGGATTTATTGTGCAGCGCACGTAGCGGCAGAAGTCATGATAAACAAAATCTTTGTCGCACTTTGTAAGCAGAAACGTACGTATGATATGAGAAATTCAGGCAGGCTCCCGCGGAGTAAAATTTAGCGCAGACCCTCTTTCTTATATGCAAAACGCATATATGTACGGCGACTCAGGATGTACATTTTAACCGTTTGGAATTTATTTATCGAGGTGAAACGCGGAAAACGCCGCGAGTGTAAATTTTACGAAGAAACGCACGGGGAGCTGCCCGCAATCAATGTTTCAAGCAACGAATTGCTTTTGTTATCAAAACTGAAAATTGTTATTTTATTGCTCTTAAGACTCTAGCTTTAAGAAAAGTATTCTCCAGTTTTGCGCTGATGTTTTATACGATACAGAAATAAATCAAATATATATTTTCAATACTCGAGAGTAGTTTTGTTAATTTAAGCCCTCTTCTCACCCGCGCTATTGTTAAAACCTAAATTAAATTCAATAAGCCGAGACTAATGGCAAAGACGGCAGTCAGTTTGCGGTAAAAATGGAATCGAGCAAAGTTATCGGAGGACGTTTAACGGCGCGTGGGCAATTACTCGAGTCTGGGAATCGGCCGGGAATTATTCAGCTCGAGGCGTAGTCTGATGGTCTGGCTGTCTGGGCCCGGCTGCCGCTCTCAGTTTGAATTACGCGCACAGAGAGGCTAAGTACACGCTTGCTCGCGCAAACCCCCGTGCCGTACTTACGTCTGTACAGCCTCGGCGAGCGGAGGGAGGAGATCTCGTGTGTGCGGGCGGACTCGGTGTACACGTTAAACGTGCGCCGGGCTGAGTTTCAGTCAGACCACGTTCCTGTCCCTTATTCAAAGTCGCCGGCCGCCTCTGCGGCCCCGTAAATTCGTCCAAAGGCACTTCTCGCGCCCCCCGTCGTGTCTTCCTCCCCCCTCCCCGAGAGGGTTTTCGCGGGCGACGATCAACAATGAAGTATACATACCCCGTTAGTCTGGAATCTGCGCCGCGATAACTTGGCGATATTGTAACCTTGTCAAAAGCAGGCTGCGCGCCCGGCGCAGTTGCCAAGTTTCTCCTGGCGAAATTGATGCGGCGCGCGAGTCTTACGCGGAATCTTTACGTTACTGGACTGCCGGGCGGGCCGTGATGAAAATTTTACGCTCACGTGCTCGCTTTACTTTTAACTAATGAAATTTCTTCCTCTAATGTTGGTGAAAGGTAGGTACTTTGTTTGAAAAAGTAATTGCGGGAAAGTTATAGATGTTTGTACAGATAAAATTACTGAAAAAGTCATTTTATTATCTATATATTTTTCTAAATGTCTAATTTTCATAAATAGAATTTGCTTGAATAAAATCAAACTAAAAAAAAACAAAAATGTCAATTGCAATTTAAAATTCTCGCCCTTTTAGATGACTTCGAATTCGAAATAATAATCTACTCGAATTCCATTAGCAATTAATAAACAGCCCCCCCAAGAGGGAAGCGGCCGTAATCCAATTGCCGAGCTCCTCTCTGCACGGTTAGGTGAAGATCTCGCGAACTCGGCGACATCCATCTCTCCCTCTCTCTCTCTCGGCCGGCGCAGGAATTCGAGATTCGCACTCAGCCGATCTAACGCAAATGAAAAGCTTCCGCGTCGCGTCCCGAGAGCTAATAATTCTCCATTCGTTCTCCTCCTACTTGTCAGCCTCGTCGTCGTCGTCGTCGTCGTCGTCGTCGCGCGCCGTTTTCGCCGAGCGGAAGCGAGCGGAAGAGCGACGAGGTCGCGTCCTCGTCGCTCCATCAGCCGTAACGGCTCGCTCCTCATACATCCTTATTTTCCCGGGGACTCGAATCGTCCTTCCCCGACCCGCCCGGGGGAAGTGTCATTTGGGGGACCGACTTGCCAGCTGGTAAGCGTCTCCGAACTGATTTATCGCTGCTCCAAGAATCGCGCGCTTGTCGAGCTGCTTAATCTAATTAGCTGTATGGTATACCGGCGAGTGTTTTTTCCTCGTTCTTACAATTAGTATAGTCTTATTGATAAAAGTCGGATTAAGAACGCGGCTCTTAAACGAAATTCGCTACATCTAATTAAGCCCCGCGAGCTCATCCTCCCTCTGTTTGATCATTTAAATGGAAGTAAGCAATAAGCGGCGGGGGTCTGGCATCTGGTGGCCGGTAACGATTCCCGAGCGTCCGATCCTTTGAATCCAGCTGACTCCTTTTTTCCTCCTCGTGTTCAAACATTTAAGCGGATTGAACGTCGTCGTCGTCAGAGAGCAATCGCTCGGGCCAGACTTTGCTCGCTGCAGCGGCGACGGCGGCGGCGGCGGCGGCTCGAGGTAAAAGCACTCTGCGTAATTTAAATAGCTGCATTAAGAGCATTACCGGGGCGAAGCCAAAGCGCGCCGGTCTATATAGCGGCCCATATATGGGCCATACGGGCCGCTAAGCAACGGCCGAGCAAATCTTTCTTTTGCGTCGTCGGGCGGCGCGGACTTTTTGGCCGGAGGATAATGGCTTTGTGTTTGCCTTCTCCGCGGGGACAATCATTTTCCGGCTTATTCTTTCCCCGCGGAGCTCGAGCTGTATTAACCTTAATTGCGCTATTGCGCAGATAAATTGCATTCTCCCCTCTCCCACTGCTCTTTCTGCGGAGGATTTCGCGCCGCTCGGAGAGGGTTATACCCTCCGCTCCTTAGACTTTCTTCGTACAATTAGCCCGGCAATTGCTAATTTAAAAGTCGGGCTCGGCTGCAAGTGGCTTTAATTGAAAAGAAGCAGCTTTTTATTATTGTCTACGTTGCGTCGCGAGGCGCCTGCGGATTAGCTGCAATTATTCCGAATAAATTAGATAATTTATATGCTTTATTGCGGTGTTTCATGATTTTTTTTATAATTTTACCCCGGTGTTTTAATCTCGACTACTTAAGGAGGAGTCAAATACGGACGGAGAGATAAAGGTAAAGTTTATTCCGAGAGCGGAAAAGATGTTTTAAAATATTTAAAAGATAACTTTTCTTTAAAGCTCGAGCTACATGTATCTTAACGGCAAAGCTTTAATTGTTGAAATATTTAAAGAAAAAAGTTTTCAACGAATCCAGCGGGGGCATTAAAAAGTTTTAATAAAAATACAATGACGCTTCTAATAAATAAAAGATGCGGCAAAAGGAAGAGGCAGAAAATATTAAATGAAAGAGGGGGGCGATAGGGCGGAAACAAGAAAGAGGATAACAATTGAAACGGACTGCAAGCACGTTTCGATCGAAAGTGCCTTTCTCGCTCTCCGGCACTTGGCTCGTCGAGGAGCAGCGGCCGCCTCGAGTGGGGGGAGGGGGGTCCTCAACCCTTTGCCGAACCCCGCCCAACTCGTCTTATGTGACTTTTTTACTTTATCGCGAGTCATTTTTTTTTTCGCCGCCGCCGCCGGCCGCGTAAAACGAAACTTTTAACCCCGGCCGGACGGAGGGGGAGTTAAAAGATGCCCGAGAGCGTAAACTTAATGTTTATGCCTCGTTGTAAACTAAGAGTTTGCACCTCCGTCCGGCCGGAGCGATTAGCCGCTCTTTTACCGACGCTCGAGAGTACCGGCGGGCCAGTTAACTCCGTACGTATACGTTCAAGTCTGATTTTAATTTAAGAGCTCTTAGTTTTCCTCGAAAATTTTCATTCGCCTACGAGTTTGAAAAAAGAAAAAGAAAAAAAAAAAATTGCAAGAGAAGTCGCGCGTAATGAGTAACGGGAACGGCCTCGAAAAGTGATTCAGCCCTTCGCAAGGCTGTACGTGCAGCCAACGCACAGCTGTGTGCACAGATCGTCTAAACCATAGCCGGCGGAAAATGTGTAAGTAAGTTTGCTCGCGGGGTAACGACTGCAGCGTCAGCCGGCCCGATAAACTCGGCACGTATCCTCGATCTTTACACGAAAATCCGCTATTTTCAGCTCGCATCCCGTGGCAGCCGCCGGGGGAAAGAAGAAAAAAAAAAAGAAATCGAGCGAGAACCCGCGTACACACATATAGTATATCCATCGAGGAAAAAGGCGCGCGGCGAATTTATTAGGAGCCGGCGATAAGTCGAGCGAGCTCGGTGCATGTAGAGCCGCGCCTCGAGAGATTGCGGCGCGTAATTCTCGCTGTTGGTCTACTGCTCGAGAGAGAGCAGCTCGACCGAGAAGCGAATACAGCTGCCGCAGCAGAACGGCGCACCCGAGCTCCTTCTTATCTCCTGCTCGCGCGCTCCTTTAACCCGTGCAGGGCTCCGGAGGAGATGGCGATAAATTTTGGTAATTATGCGCCGAGTTATGCGCGCGTCTCTCGATCGGGAATTCGCGTTCGACTGCGATCCCTTTTCAAATTCCCGGGACGTGATTTGGGTGTGAGAGGCGCTTCGATGGTATTTATAATAATTTATGCAAGTCGGCGAAATTCGGATGTCTTTCTTTAGAATTTTTTTCAAGCCGATGAGAATCAGGTGCGCCGCCGGATTTTCTATACAAAAGTACGTTTTTTGACCGCGATCGAATTCGATTCAACGTGCGTCGTTCACTCGTCGGGATTCTCATTCGTCTCTGCGGTTAGATAAAGTGAATGAAACGGACTGCGGGCAAAAGTGGAGAAAGGACGGGAGGAAGATTATGGGTTAGTGGATAATGCGGGAATTATACATGAAGATGGAGTATCTGATTGAAAGTACAATTAACAATCTAACGGTCGTTATATTTTAAAATTAGATTGAATAAATTAATATTTAAAAATGAAATAATGATTAGGAGTTTATTAAGTTATCGGAAAAGAACGACGCTTTTAAAAAAGTTTTTTTTTTATGATTAAATAGCATTAAAGTTTAAATTACATTCAAACTAAAATTTAACTTTAGAAGAAACTCAACTTCATTAATAAACTTTTTACAGTTGTTATAATTTGAATAAAATTGAATAACTCGTTATTTCAGGATTATTGTTGAGTGAATTACAATAAGAATATTTTTTATTCCTTCCAAGTTCTTCGAGCTTCTTTCAGTGCATGAAAAATAATGAGACAGTTTGTACGGAATATAAATATTTTTTTAATCTATTCGAATACTTTATTACTTTAATTTACTCGAATCCAGATAAATTTTTAATTGGTTTTTAAAAAGAGACGAAATTTGCAATTATTTTCAAATTGAAATAAAGGAAATAAAAATGCATAATAATAAACGAAGATTTATTTTTTATCAAAATAATTATAAAACAGAAATTCTCTTCGAGAAATTGTTTATCAGAAATTTGTATTCTTTCATTACGTGCTAGGATAGTTACAAAATTGAAAACTTTATAAGGTCTTCTGTTTGTTTTTGAAAAATGCTGCAATTTATTTCTGTTGGCAGTATTTTCAATTTCCTGTCCCTGAACTTGTTAAGGACTGATTGGTATCTGACGAACGTGAAATCCCTCATTAAAAAAGCAATTTCCGTAAAGTATTACATGGATCTAATGTAGGAGAGATTCTTGTCAGATTTTGTCGTTTAGTAAATGAACCGTGATTAGCAGTAAGTCTAGGAGTTCATTGCGTAATATTTCATAATATTAAAAGCTCAATATTACAGGATCGAAAAAATTCGAAAATAGATTTGAGTAAACTTAAAGAATGCATCTAAAGATTGGTTATTTTGCACTAATACTGCTGCTGTCAAAATGCAATATTTATAACATTTTGGACTTATAAAAGACTCTCGTTGGTTACAAGAACCCATAAACTGTAAAAAAAGAATAATATCTTGTACAATTGAATCAGGTAAGTTCCGTTTCGAACGAATGATCAGCCTACGAGGTCTGTATGTGCGCCTCTATTTAGGTTATCGTATTTTTTATTAAAATACATTTTTATTCTATTTTTTAATTTATCTATGTATAGCATCCGTGTTACATTTCAATATTTTAAGTCAATCTTTCCTGTAGAAAAAGTTTCATGTAAAAAGATTGACGATTATTTTAAATATGCCAACTTACGTTTTTGTCATCGCTTGATCTCTTTTTGTTTTTATAAAATAAAATTAATTCCAGTTGGTGCAATTTTTATACCTCTCATGACAAAATTATTAAGCGATGATTATTAGAGAATCTTATATTTTTATATAATAGTATACTTTTATAAATGTTAAAGCATTTTTTTTTGAAAAATTGTACATTATTACTCAAAGTAAAGGCATAAGTATTCAAGAATATTAGGTGGAAACTACTCAGACTTGACGCCTTTTTATACATTCGTATAAAGAAAGTAATTAGAATTAATGCAAACGAACTTTCTTAATATAATAAGATTGTTTATTTCCATGTAAGTAATGTCGATAAATATACCTGTTATGTTAATCTTACAATTGATATTATAAAACTCGGTAAAAATAAAACTAAGAACTACGGCAAAATGAACGTAGTTTATAAACTTGTAATAACTTCTTGCAATAAAAAATATGTTGGTCAAATGCCTCGCAAATTAAAAAACCGTATTGTTGAACGTAAACAATATTGTAGAAGTAATAAACATAAATTTTATCATCAGAAATGATAAACATAGGCGCTAAAAAGAATAAAAGTAAACGGACACCAGCGAGCTTCAAAACGTATTGTAGATCTTTTGCGAATGTAATAAGGTTAATCTTAAACAACCAAAATTCGAAGAATTAGAGTTTATAATTATTTTGTTTTGTTCACGTTTTGAATCAGACAGTGGTTCCGGGTACCTTACTGTGAAAGTTACCATGTACGATCTAAATAAACAGTTGTCTGATTTTCTGTGCTATATTAGTAGTATTCCACTAGCTAAACTAAAAGTGCAAGATATTATTCTTCCTTTTTTTAGAATTAATTTGTTGTATCCGAGAAGGAATCCTTACAAATCCAAAACGTTCGTTAAACGTCGACTTTGTAAAAGAACGCGAACTTGTTCTTATGCAATTTCGCTATAGTTTTCCCAAGATACCGTACACAGAGAGTCTAAAATTACACTTGCTAATGCACTAGAAAATTCCATCAAGGCAAGTCAAACCGAAGCCCAGAGTCGGCGGCATTAGCAGAGAAACGTCTAGCGGACTTGCGCGAGATACCCTCGTCCGTCTGGCGGACTAATCAGACGCGATCGCCCGTGGCCGGCTTAACCGCTCGCGTCACCGACCGAGGGACAGGCCTTGGTCGAGCCTTGCGGCCTCGTCAATAATAGCCGGTCGAGCCGGCTAAAGGCGGATTATATAATGCTTTGACTCACCCATGCTGATCCCGGAGCTGGAGGGGTCCTCGTTCTTGGCGCCCCAGCTGCCGGCGAGGTTGAGCGCGAGGAGGGGCCGCTCCTTGAGGAGGTCGGCGACGGCGGCGAGGCCCTCGCAGCCGCAGCCGAGGTGCGGCAGATGGAGCGCCTGCACCTGATTGCAGTGGCGCAGCGAGTCGCAGACCCTCGACACCTGCTCGCCCGACAGATTCATGTCGAGCACCAGCCGCGACAGCTGAGTGGACGCCTGGCTCATGCCCCGGCACAGCGCGCTCACCACGCACTCCAATCTGCAATCATATCCTTGCCCTCTTACATCCGACAAACTTCAAGAGGGAAATTCAAGCTTGCTCCCTTATCCCTCGTTCTTATTCCGTTAGCATTTTAGTCGGCTGCTCTCGCGCCCTTTGAGCCCGATAAATCGTCGCCCTCGTGGATAAATAAACGCGCTTGCGCCGCGGCGGCTTTTCAGCGCTCGGTCCCGTTGGGCCGTGTAACTGCGCTGGCTTTGGCGAAAGAGAGAGAGAGAGAGAGAGGGAGCGCCTCTCGCTCCGTCGCTCAGCGCACGGCTTTAACTCTCCCGAGTGCTGCGCGACTCTGCACTTTGCTCGAAACTTCATGGAATTTGCTCACGACAAAGTTCGCGAGCTACCTAGCCATACTGGCACAGAGAAACAGAGGAAGACGCTATAAGTAGATAGACAAGTCGATAGATTATTTACTTTTTTCGGTCCTGCGGTTCCCACTCCTATTAGAGAATTTAATCGGAGGACAGTTCAGTTTCAAAGAGCATCAACTAGATCGATTTAAACTAGAATCTAATTTCGATGGAGACCGCATTTTTAGGGGAATATGAATTAAAGCGTTTAAGAAAATTGCTTGCATTATTTTTTAACAAAGAATCTAACTAAAAACAAAATATATTGAAATGCGTGTTTAAAACATTAATAATTATTAATGCTAATGTTAAGTTGAAATATTATTTTTCGTTCATTTTTCTTTTGTCTGATCATACCTGGGTTATACTACTGAAATATTGGCTCGATGAATTTTCAAGTGTTCAGAATGCTATTTTTTCAAATATATATGCAGACGATCAATCTGATAAGCGCCGTGAAAGCACCGAGCTCCCTAGGCAACTTTCTCAACTATTCCATAATTCTTAATAACAGCGCGCTGAGCCGTTTGTTTACGCGAAAGAGGGAGCTCGTCGCGCGAAAACCCTTTGAAAGAGGAAAATCGCCGGACTCATTGTCAAATGCCGTGGGCTTCCAGCCTCTTTCCCCTCGACTACAGAGAGGGAGAGAGCCTGCAGAAAGGGTCCTTTCAGAGAAGGAGATAATGAAACGATGCGGCCGCCGGGAGGATGGGCCGCATAAAAGACTTCATATATTGCGGGCTGATCCCGCGGACGGACAGGAAGCAGGAAATATCCTCGTTCTCGGGCGGCGCTCGGGACTCCCTCTCATATCGGCTCGCTCGATCAGCCTCTCTCTCTCTCTCTCTGTGCGCTCGCAATAATTCATCCGCCCGGCGCGGAAGGCATCAGGGAACTGCTGAACGCCGCCGCCTCAGACGCGTATTATCCGCGCGCCGCTGAATATTCTTTTTCTTCTCTGCGGGACTTCCTTTTTCAAGCGTGACTCGACGCCTTGCACTCTCTCCCGCCTATCGCAGCTCCTCCCGCCTCTCCAACGCGACTTTATGAAGTTTTAAGCGCTTTATTGCAGTCGCGCCGGCTCGAGGATTTTCCTTTCGCATCGAATGCAGCGCGTTTACGCGATACGCGCGGGCTATTGAAGCGCAATTCCGGCCGATTCTTTTCTCGTAAATAAAATAATGAGCATAAGAAAAATGATTACCGATCGTGGGCCGACTCCTCGAGGCAGGTGATGACGAGCTCGAACTCGTGGAGCCTCTTCTTGGCGAGGACGCTCCTGACGTGCTCGGCGAGCCTGAGCACCTCGTCCGCGGGGAACTCCTGCCCGAGCAGCGACGTGATCCTGACGAGCTTGACGCTCTCGTTGCCGGCGAGCGCCTCGAAGAACTCGTCGAGGTAGCGCGGGTCCGAGCCGCGCTCGACTTGGAAGACGACCTCGAGTGCCTCGAGGCTGCAAGCCGAGCTCTCGAGGATGCGGGCCCAGCCCTCGAGCTCGAGCGGCGAGGTGTGGACCAGGGGGGCGGGCGGCCGCTCGTTCGGCGCCGGGCCGAAGCTGGGCCCGGCCCCCACCAGCCGGCAGATGGCGGCCACGTTCCCGTCCGAGGCGCCCGCCGCCTTCAGCAGCGAGAACATCGCCCGGGGCGGCACCTCCAGCGGGCAGAGCTGGTTCAGCACGAGGTGCGTCCGGGGGCCCAGCAGGCCCGCCAGGTGACCGATTATGCCCGTCGGCAGGCCCTCCAGCTCGCGGCGCAGGATGTTGGCGTACTGGGCGACCGAGGACAGGTAGTACGCCGCCAGGAACTCGGCCACCGACAGGTGGATCGGCGTGTACAGGTCGGACTTGCGCCGCTGCCCGAAGGTGAGGCCTGTAACAAATCGATTAAATCGATTGCTCATGTTTACTTAGTTGCCCACATAGAATGGCGCAGTTTAATTAAAACTTATACTTTTAGATTGAACGCGAATAATATAAATGAACATAATACTGAAAATTCCAATAAATCTAAACGTCGAAACGGCACCTTTATTGAGAAATCCAAGCCTCGTGATTTCAAGGCCGCCGCCGCGCGTCCTCAGCTCGGCCTCGGTGTAGCAGCATCGATTCTCGCGCAGAGCCGCGAGAGCGAGCTTGCCAAAGTCCTCGAGTCGCTTGCGACAGTGACCCGGTATCTCCTCGTTGCTCGGCACCGCCGGCTCCAGGCTCCGCTTCACTATGCACTTGACGGCTGCTTGGACCAAGGCACTCATCTCCGACGGCAGGTTTCCGTAATCCTGAAAAGCATACGTCTTGTTTAGAAAAGTCTTATTTTCAGTTCTTTTTCTTTTTTAAGAAATTTAACCTGATAAAGCACGCAGAGCATGACCCAGCCCAGCGGATGCTGGCCCAGCTGCCTGACGCTCAGCGGCTGGACGTTGAGCACCTCGAGAAACTCGCAGGCCTTCTCGGCCATGTCGTTGTGGATGAAGTAAGCGACGCAGAGCCTCTCGACGTGCGGCCACTCCAGGCCGGCGAGGTGCAGCCTTCTCTGGACGAGCGGGCCGATGGTCGTGGCGTCGTTGCTCGAGCAGGTGACCAGCACCCTGGCCTCGGGGAAGAGCCTGCCCTCGAGGAGGTCGGCGGCGTCGCCCAGGGAGGCCCTGCCGCCAGGCAGCTCGTCGTACCCGTCGAGGATGAAGAGGACGCGGTCCTCCAGCAGCTGCATCGTCCGCCAGACCTGCTGTATCGTCTCGGTGAGGAGGCCGTTGCGCGGGAAGAGCTCGCGCGTCAGGTAGCTGAGCAGGGGGCCGCCGCGGAGCTCGCGCAGCGGCACTATGAACGCCAGGGCCGGACCCTCGCCCTGCGTCGCCCACTGGTACAGGTAGCGCAGGCAGAGGGTCGTGCGACCGCTGCCCGGGCCGCCCTCCACGGAGACGCGCCGCGGAGCCTCCGAGATCGAGCCGTCGCTTAGCTGTCGAGGATTATTCTCATTAGCGAGGGGAACGAGCGATTGCTTATTTATTTTTACAATAGTTTTTCAATTTCAAATGAATAAATTTTATTTTCCTATCTAATTTTTAAATTAAATAAACAATAAACTTTAACGGTTTTGTTATAAACTGACCGCTTGAACATTTTAAAAAATCAATACTCTTTTTGAGAATTTTTACAAAAATAAAAATATTAGATGAACTGTTTTATACGAAAAGATAAATTAGTTGTAGATACATCTTTAAATTAAAATGTTCATTGTTACATCACTCGCAAAGCAGCATAATATAAAAGAGAAATGTTTCTCTCAACGTTTATATTAAAAGACAAGCACACGAGTCAGATCTCTTTGAAGTTACGTAATATGAATATAAAGTTACAAACATTTTGAAAAAATGTTTATGATCAAAATATCAATTTAGCTTGAGAACAAATAAAGAGAACCTCAAATAAGAGAGTAAAAGCTTATAAGAGAAATATGAAACATTTTGAATTTTAAATTGGAGCAACATGCAAACGATAAAAATGCGGGATTCTTTAATGTTTGTGAAGTCTACTTACGATGAAAAGAACAATTGGGTAAAAAAAAATCAAATCAAATGAAATTTCATTAACTACGTCAGATTATAGAATATCGAAAAATAATCGACACGTATTTTTTGTGTTTTAAATTTAATGCTTATTAATAAAGATGTAGCCATTTGAAAAGTAGCAGTGACGTCATGATAATACACTACGTCTTTGTGACGGCACATAGTTAACAAACTTTAACCTGCTGTATCTTTATTAAGAAAGAATACGTGTCGATTATTTTTTGATATTCTATCTGACGGACTGAATGGATTTTTTTCACTTTTTTTCCTCATTGTTTATGCATACGCACATTCATATATGAATTATTTTATAACATATTAGAAAGAACTTGAACATTTTTAAGTTAACAGTAACTCAAACTACTATTATTGTAATATTATAAATATAATTGAAACGAAAAGTGAAGAAAAAGAATTAGTAATCAGATCAGACGTATAAACGTTCTATCAGAGTTCATACCTTCTAAATCCATTATTACATATATAAGAGCTTTTTTATAATACCAAATCAGCTGAGAAAACGAAAATATCGAAAACGAATTGCGCACGTAGCCGCAGTAGAAAGAAGTCAGATCTCCGGGTCGAGCTGACGTTTTCGGGTTAGAAAAATATTTTCTGTGCTTCTGCAAGACTGATGAAAAAAGAATGTCTGACTGTACGTCAGTTCTCGAGCAAGTTTGTGTCTGACCGATGGTAATACAATTTCGTTTTACCCTACAGTTTCAAGGGATGCGTAATACAAAATTTAATTTAATAAATTTTATTACTAAAGCTTAGTTTCATTAACAATTATATTACAATATTTAATTATAATTTTATATTGAGTTAATTAGAATTTCAAAATAATTAAGCCGCATTCAGGATATCGAAATGATACTAACTTTTTCAATTTGACGTATTAAAGGAAAGTTTGCAGCATGTTTAATGCAGAATATCAGGTATTTCCATATAAAGTTTCATTAGTTCTAATAAATTATTGTGAAACGTTTATTAAACTACATACAGAATTTAACATAATAATATTGCAGAACTACGAGCATTGTAAATGTACTAGAAACTACATACTTATATACGTGATAAAATTAAAACTGAAACTGACGTAGATTCACGACGAGTCGGAACATAAAGAGATAAATCGTTGAACGGGAGGGTGGTTTATGTAATTGACTGAATCTCCTTTTACTGTAACGAATTCCTACGTACTGACGAGCTTTAGGTATGCGTTTGTTCTCTCAGAGTGTCTAATGCACTGCAATACATATGCGCTGGAATATCGTATTTCATGAGCTCGTTTGCTTCGGCTCCGATTCCGTTGCGTCGTTTCCTTTGAGCAAATCTGACACTAGGTTATTCCGTTGCAGTGATTTAATGGAGTCCTGTCGATAATCGTATTAATGACGAGAATGAGCTGAAAATTTACGCGGAACTTGGTAAAGGTCGAAGGAAGCTTCCGTTAAAATTTCACGGAACTAAGAGATCTGAGAGCCGAGAAATAATTAATTGCTACGAGTATCCTGACTATTTGCGAGGATCCTTCCTTTCTCGAGCCGAGGATATCGAAAAATCGCTCGAATTATAAACAAAAAATTGAATAACGAATGCAAATGTCAGCGCGCGCCCGAATTAACTAGTAACTTTTTAATTGGCGATGAGATTTTATCGGGGATTTTTTGAATAATAGAACCGAAATTTTAAAATTTTTATCTGTTTACAAAAGTATCAAAGCGTGTTTGTAAGATTGATAATAAACAACTTTGTGATAAAAATTTTGATTTTTATTCCGTCGTCAGCAGTAATTACAGCATTTGACAAAATGTTGCGTCTAAAAATAAGGCAAATAGCTTCCAGTTGAAAGAACTGATAAAATCCGATAAAAAATAAGTTTATAAGACTCGTGAAGCGTATATTTGCACCTGGTATTTTCGATAAAAAACCACAAATCTTGTAGACCTATAGGGTCTTATCTCATTTTCCTTATAAAATTTCTAATTGTGTAGAATGTAGAAGATGAAAGATTATGAACTTCATTTCTAATAAATAATTTATCAGGATCTATAAGGCATTGCTTATAAATTAATAATTTCAGTTTTAGTTCAAAAATTTCGCTCTTTATCGGCATCTATATCGAACTTCTTTCACCAATCTATTGTTTTATTACTTTTTATTGATTTTTTCGAGACGGTAATTGGTAAATCCGATAGTCCAACCCTTTGCACAGTCATGTTCGCTGATGGCCAATGTCAGTTTAGTGCATCGTTACGAGCGCGCAATCTAAAGGTTGCCTTTTATTATAACCATCTATTCTTTATCGCTCATATTAATATAAATTCGTACAATATTCTTTTTGTTAAACAAGTTTTTATGTATGTGGGAATTGAATATTGATATATCTAGAATATTACTTAAATAAGGTTCAAAATAATTTAGAAAAAAATTATTGATTTACGGATGTTTTAATATTTTATTTATCATTTTATTAGATGTAGATTTATAAGTAAACTCAACGATACCTTACTTTTAATTGAATGTTGATTACGGTTGTTTACATTTTGTCTGTCAGTCGAAATAAAGTCAATTTTAAGTAATATGATCTTCTTTCTGCATTGAGAGGCTGGAAATTCTGTAATTGTTTTGAGTCCTAACTACAAAAATTAATTGGCAGTTTTGGATTTTACGATTGGTTAACAATGCCAAGTTAGAAAAAATGAGAGATTGACTAATGAAGCGAGCAGATGATACAGAATATTCTGTACTGAGAAATTAAAAACAAAATCTAATTTTGACGAGGCTAACACAGCACAGGGAACTCGAGCAACTGTTTATTTTGTTTTTTGAACATCTTTCAAAGAGAACTGAAATAATTTGAGCAAGGAAGCTCTGATTACTAACATAATCGCAGATCGCATTGAATCCCAGGACAAAGCAGCTCGTCATCACCTCTTACGTTCGAGATCTCCAGGTTGTCGGGTTCTTTGGCCGGGGCGCAAACTTATCGGCAGCTTCCTCTCGGCGCCGCTGCTCCCCGAGGGCCCTCCCGGTTCTCTCTCTCTCTCTCTCTCGGCCTGCGCTTCTTATCGAAAAGTTGGAGCTTTGCTCGCGGCCGGCGGAAGCGGCAGTGTGTACCCTCTTCGCGCGAGCGCGCATACGGAGACTCTAAGTAACTCCTAGACGGACGCCTGGGGAAAGGCAAAGGTAACGCCTCTCCAAAGGAACTCTCTCTCTCTCTCTCTCTCTATCCTCGCTATCCGTAATTCTGCCGCGGAAAACTTTTTTACCACTTCCCGGTCGAGATACTCGGGATCCTTCTTGACTTTTCTTTGCCGCGGCGCGGCGAATGTCAGCGCGAAGAATGATAAATTGTTATTGAAATTGCGGAGCAAGGAGAGAAGGAGGTGTTGCATTGGATTTCATATATTATTTCACGTCAATATCTCTTAGCGCGATGCAAAATATGTTTTAGCAATGTAGTAAATATTATTTTTACTTGTATGCTTTGCCATTTTAATTATAAACGAATTTTTTGTAATTTCATTAAAATGTACCGTTGTGCATACGGTGAAAAATTATCATTTTTTTTTGTTTGAGTCTTATTTACAATTTTTTATTTACAGTTTTGAGTTTCAAATTATCTTCCAAACACAAAAGTCGAAAATGAAAAGATCAAATATCAGTGAATATTTGAAGAAGAAAATTGAAAGCAATATTACAAATTTAATACACAATTTCTACGAACAGCATTAATATAAAAAATATGTTGATGTAATTGATCCCTAATAATACTCGGATTAATTAAAAATATATAAATAAATAAATAAAAATGAATAGAATCGTTTCCGGTACTCAAAGAAAACAACCAGTCACAGAAAACAGATGATATCCACCAACAACCAGAACTGACTTCTGCCCGAATTAAAGAATGCTGAACGGCTAAAAGTGAGCGAAAATCTCAACTGGAAAAATGCCCGTCCTCCCTCCGTTCTCCGTTCGCGGCGCGGCGTCTGCTGCTGCCGCGGTGCAGGTAAAGCTCTCCTCAACTTAAGCTCGCGAGAGTTTCGCAAGAAAATATTCCGACGCTCTTGATCTGCGAGTGGGGCACACACATACGCACACACACACAGACCGGCAGGATATATAGCCGCGCGGCTTTCTTACGCGGCGGCGGGCGGGAGAGAGAAACTTGAAAAGGATGTCGGGCCGCGCCAGCTGGCGTGCGCTCTATGGGCTTCAAGTTTATACTGCTGGGGATTGTGCGCGCGGAGAGAGTAAAAGCTCGAGAGTTCCTGCGAAAGGGCCGAGGAGCGGGAGGAGGGCATAACTGCACACGAGCCCGGGGATCTTGCGCGTATAAATCACTGGCCGAGGTGAATCGGCTTCGGCGAACGTCTGAATCAGCGGCGACCTGCTTCGTTTTCCCTTCCGCGGAGATTTGTTCTCTGCTAAGCAGGCAAGCGCTTTTTTCGGCCCGGGACACCGTTTTTCTCATGTATTTCTTACTTACTTTCTTATTTCGAGGGATTAATTTGCTCTGGCGACATCTCGCAACTTCGGAACGTCGGACATCTTTCTCGCGTTTCGCGCGCGATTATGTTTTCAAAATACTTTTCAGACTGGCTGCGTCTGCAGCGACGCGCGACATCGCGATTTTACACTTTAGCAACTTCGACGGTCATTTTTGTTACTTTCTCGGCGAGTAAGGGGATTAAATACTTTTTGCGTTCAAGTTTTTAAAGTTTTCTTAAATTAGTTATACGAACTTGCGCTTTCGCGTAAACTCGATGCTTTTCTGGGCGCGCGAACTTTTTTATAATACTAAAATAAATATTTTGTTTTATAAGCGATTCAGTTAACATTCATGAATTACTAACTGTCCACTTTAAATTTATCTTTAAATTTAAAACCGTTTACTTGAACGCGAGTGCCCTGGTAGCAAGTTTTCGATAAATTCTAGCCAGAATTCTAGATTCCAGATAGATTGTAAGGGAATTCTAGTATAAATATCGGTAGAATATAGCAGAGCCTTTGCGCATGTACGCTCTAACTCTGTCAGC
>JAWWEO010000009.1:35336319-35384478 GCA_035582975.1 Ormyrus labotus | reverse complement strand
TACCGTACAGTCCTATTTTGAGTAAAACTTATGGGGGTTGGCGCGCGTAGCGCGCAGGGGGGCGGAGCCCCCCTAGTCATTTTAAAAGATATTACGACGTTTTGATCCCTTAAGAATTCTACGCCAAGAATTCCATTTAATGGTATCGGGAAATCGTCAGATACTACGTGAAGGCGACAATAAATTCCATCGAAGGTTAAGGAAACATACCCTTGAGTCTGGGTGAGTCCATCGCCTATCCCGGATAAATAATATAAAATAACGTTGTGTATGGGAACCGACTCCTTTAGCGTGTCTCTTTTAAAGACATTTAAATCTGAACACGTGTCTATAAGTGTCTATAAGTATAAGTGTCTAAGGGACCTTGCCCTGGAAGTTCGCCGACGTGCCTTCTCGACGAACTTGGTTGGAGTTTAAAAACCTCGAACCGTAATTTCCTTGCCGCGGATCGGGTCCCCTTCGCGCCCTACAATAGTCGACAGTATGCCCGGATTTTTTGCAATAATTGCAGAAAAGGGGTCGCTCGGTTCGCACTTTCTTGGCTCTACATTCGCTAGAAATGTGTCCCCGTTTCCCGGCGTACCTCCCCACGAATAATAATTCGATGCTCGGCTGCTGCGGCCAAATCTATTGCTTCTTCTAGAGTCGCGGGGTTTTTATCGTCAACTAAATTTATAACTTCTGGCTTTAATCCATTATTAAAACATTCTATCGCGGTTCCTATTGCGCTTTCACGAACCGGTGCTAAATTAGAAGTTTCATTAATTAGTTCAATAATCTTATTGAATAGTTGCGATACCCTTAAACCGTAATCGGATACGTCTCCTTCTGATTTTTGTGCAACACGAGCTAATCCCGCCTGCAACTGCGGAAGATTTTGTTTCGGCGCGTAAGTGCGTTCTAATTCGTACAAAAATTCATCTAAATTCCTAAACTCCTTGCAATCTAAACGCGGTTTCGCGTTTCCTGTGACCTTCGATTTTATCAATTCCAGAAAGAATTCTTTATTTTCTGGGTTTATAAAGGTTTCCGCCCTTTTGCAACTCCGTGAAAACTGGGCGATGGTGCTAGAAACGCCATTGAATTCCGGTAGAATTCTATCGACTTCGGTAGTCTTCTTATATTGTGGTATCGATCTACCACTCGTGGGTCTAATCGCGCCATTAGAATGAGCAGCACTAATCTGCAATACTCCTCGGCCGCGGGACATGCCAGATAAGGGAAGCGATCGGTCTCCGCTGCCCTGAGTTAAATTTAACGCTTCATCATCGGGATTTTGCTGATGAAAAGGATTGAGGAGGGAATGATTTGTGCCTGTACTCAAATGATCACTGTTCGCCTACATTTCCAAACTGAACGCTTACTCTTAACATTTCCAGAATTCAAAAAAAAAGGGACTAATTACCTCTAAAAATTCAATTTCCCAAAAAAAATTTGCACTCGCTTACTTGCTTAAAACAATCAAAATCTGAATTCTAAATTTCAAAACTTGCTTAAGGTGGCTTCGGCGAGTTTTTATAAATAATTGAAAATATCTGAAACTTCACAAAAATATTCTTTGAGCATTAGACTTTTCATTTATGTTGAGAAAATGCAAAGTCAACGACTAAATTTTAGAGAAATCGAAGTTTATAAAACGTGTATTTTAACATGTAACCTTATGTGAAAAGACATTCATTTTGTATTTATTCCGTCATAAATAATTCATTTTTATAAAATCGTATACCAAATTGAAGATTTTTTAATGGAGATTCTAATTTTGTCATCATAAATATAAGTAAACGATCAAAGTAAAAAGATATTAGTAATGAACTTTGTAAACATGCTTCTGCGCATGCGCACTAAGAGCAGACAAACACAAACAATAAGAATGGCAATTTTTTTTATGTTTTAACGAAACTAGAATTTTTTAAGACTATCTACAGTAGTTCGGAGGTAATCACTATAATTGAAATTTTATAAATTTCCAAAAACAAAGAAGGTGCCCACTGGGGTCCCGACTTGATACGGCACCACGCGCCGAAGCCACCTTCACTTAAACAATCGCTTAAAATTAAATTGTCTAAATTTTAAAACTCGCTTAAAATTAAATAATCGCTTAAAATTAAATTGAACCAAAAAAATCGAAAATTGAACTAAAATCAACTCGTAAAAATCAATTTCAAAATTCGCAAAAATTGCTCAAATTCCAAAAAAAAAAGGGAAAAAAAAATTTAATCCTCAACTAGCACAACTCAAACTATTAGATTAACTTAACCTGGCTAAAATATAATATCAAAATTCGCTTAAATTTTTACGGCAAATTTTAATTTAACTAACTTAAATTCGCTTTCGCAAAATTTTAAATGCCGCACTCTAAAATTGCTCAAGCTCAAAACTCGCTTAAATAAGATTATATCTTCCTAATGTTTTTAAATTAAAATTGAACGCGAGATAAAATAAAACGCAATAATTATCGCAGGGTAACTGGCTCAATTAAGAGTCCTATACTCAGTTGCCCTTTAAAATTTTCCGCACGCTCAGGTACTTAGCTAATACCGATCGCTATCGATGCTGACGTTGTCTATACTGCTGATGCCGCTGTCGTCGTTGCTGTCGCTGTCGCTGCTGTCGCTGTCGCTGCTGTCGCTGCTGTCGCTGCTGTCGCTGTCGCTGCTGTTGCTGCTGCTGCTGCTGTAGTCGAGGATGATGCTTGTGATGACACGGCCGCATCTGCTGTCGTCGACGAGGATGTTGACGTCAAAGTTGTCGTCGGCTACGATGTCGACAGTTGTTGGCTGACGGTTGATACGCCCCAACAGGTTGGTTGGAGTGTCTTCCTTGTTGGTCGTCCGGGGGCCCAACGTCTCCTGGTATTCGCCCTTAGCCCAGGGGAAACCCCAGATACAAAAACCCTGGGCAGGAGGTCCAACCGCGTCCCGACGTTGATGATCTTCCTTCGACGTCTTTACACGGTCCCAGCTTCTTTGGATAAATCCCAGCTCCTTCGGAGGAATCCCACCGCTGTCACCAAAAACTGTTACGGCCCGGCTGGTCGTTGGATGTAGAAAGAGCCTAGATGGTCGGCTCGACGATCTCTTTTGAATCCAAGTTGAAATGTGGTCCACTGGTGGTTCGTTCTTCCGATTAAGCGTAAAAGCGCAAGGAGCAGGTATTTGAAATAAATACTAAGTCCGAAACTGATTTTTAAATTATACTTTGAATTTATTTTAAAGTAATTTATCCACTCCGAATTTGCACAAAGTGGCTATTTGATTTTTATAAACTCGATGACAATTATAACAGCTTTTCGAACGATGTAGACTTTTTGATAGCAGACTAACCACAGCTTCCGCACTTTACGGAGACGGAATCGACTGACTGGACCGTCCGCGCGGGCCCCTATTTATATGCAGGGTGTTTACGCCTAAAAAATCCGTTAACGCTTAATTCCTAAAATTGTGCGTCAATCGACAATTCACAGAAGCGTTTACGCAGTGGGTTCGCAAGCGCTGTTCCTTCCTAGTTTTCTACTAGAGTAGGGCGGCCAAAATGATACTAATGCGTTTGTAGGGCGATTTCAGCTTCGTAGACACGCCCTGGTCCCAAACGCTAAGACAATTAGTAGAGCGGACGCCGCAGGCCCAACCCACCCCTTCCGTACTTGTTCTTGCGCACGTAGACACCGAATTTTCCTTGAAAGACAATTCCTGGAAATGTTCTAGATCTCGTGTGTGATTATGCATAACGGTCGAAATCTGTTTACAGATTTCGATTTACAATATATTACAACAATTTTAGATTGTTAATTTATAATTTTATGCGGTTTTTTCCTGAGCAAGCGTGTACAAAGTTTCATAATAATCGGCCTAAAACTGCCGGAGTTATGAGCTTGCGCAATAACAAATTTCCTTTATTTATAATATTTAAATAATTTAGTACGATGAAAATCATTGTTTTATTCAATTAGATCATTTGACAGAAAGATGTCAACGCAAAATTCAGCTAAAACAATGTAAAATTCGCTTTTAACGTTAATTTGTGCATTGTACTAATAACCATTGCATAACAATTAAATAATAGTCCGTACATCTAATTACAGTGTTAATTTATGTTAAAGCCAGTTTTCTTTTATTTGTTTCAGAATTTTAGAACGGAGCAAAGCCGGGCGGAGCGGAGCAGAGCAAGACGGAGATTGAACGAAACAGGCTAGATGCGAACTTCTTCCAAGACTGTATCTATAATACAAGCGCCGAGTCCATGATTGCAAATATGACCGCGTGCGCACGAGAAAGTTATTAATTTCTTTATATCTTGCTCGAAAGTATGTAAATCCCGCACCGATTTAAATGCAGAAAGACTTCGATTTGTGCATCGTTTTTTTGTTTTTTTTTTCGCTCTTTGTAACAGCGCAAGCGTACGTAATCTCATAGCTGCTATATATACACGTAGCACCAGGTCGACGATGATGATGTCTAGCTGGCGCGCTCCGTAGTTTTCGGAGTCTAGGTGTGGATTCATCTTGAGGTGATTATTTCCAAGTACCAGATCGCCGATGATCATGTCCAGGTGGTTCGCTTCGTAGTTTTCCGGGTCTAGGTGTCGATTCACCTTGAGGTTCCTGTCTAACGTTATTTATTCGTCGACTAAGCTTGAAGTGGTTATCTCCAATTACCAGGTCGCCGATGATGATGTTCACGTGGTGCGCTCCGTACGGTTTTCCGGGTCTAGGTGTCGATTCATCTTTTGGTGGCTATCTCCAAATATTAGGCGTGCGATAATGATGTCCAATAGGTGTGCCCCGTAGTTTTCGACATCATCATTAGAGATAACCACTTCAAGTGTATTCGACACCTAAACTCAGAAAACTACGGAGCCCGCCATCTAGACGTCTTCGGCGAGCAAGTACCGTCAGGTAGGCCTCAAGGTGAATCGGCACCTAGACCCCGAAAACTAAAGAGGGCATCACCTCGGCATCATTTATTATAATTGTCTTCTGTATATTTTTATCTGTCTCTCTCTCCCTCTTAGTTATTTTTTTGGGTTGTGATTCCCGCCCTTGGCTAGCAGCATATGCTTTGCTCGTGCTGACAAATATCGGGACAGGCATCGCAACCTAGAGAAGTAAGAGAGAAACAAAAAAAATCCAAATGGTCTGAGACATTGAAGCGAGAAGTAAAAATTAAAAATAGTCGCACAGCGGGCTGTCAGTTGAAACGAGGTTAGATCGTTTTTAATAATAAAGCAGTGAATATGTAAACGTAATTTCGACCGGGTATAAAAAAAAATAGTTTACGCTACGTGAGTAGGAAATTGAAAGCCCTAAACTGCGCTAATGAGATGATTTCTCATTGGTAAAACAGTGCATCCACATTAGCGCCACGTACTGTGAGCCGCCTAACACCTTTTCAATTTATTAGGTTTCTAATTCGTGCTAATTAAATAAAACCAAATCATAGTTTGTATAAACTGGGTTCACGAAGCATAGGAAAAATTCGATCTTTTTCCAGCGCTCAGACACTTCATGTTCTAAATGGTTACGAAGTTTCTGAGGGCCATTCTTGACTGTAACATGTTCGTGATCAAATTAATCATTAATTTAGAGCCTGTAGAAATGCTTCAATCAACACTGATTTAGTTTTTGCACTCCATCACGTTTTTATTTCCTTTCAAAAATCCTACCTTACTTATTAAGTACGAGAGAATCCTTGAGTATTCTTTTTAGTATAATGATTGTGATATTGTCAATTTGTAAGATGAATTTTTCCCGCCCTGATTTACGTACTAAATTAGTAGGGTAGAATCTTCGAAAGGAAGCAGAAACGTAATGAAACGCGAAAATGAAATCGGTGGCAGTGCAAAAATCTGTACGGATCCTTAGAACTACTAATCGTACTCCGATATAATCGAATTTGAGGCCGTATCTATACTGCGTGCCGTCTACTGCATTGGGGAAATGCGCAGGACCCAACAAAACCGGACAGATACAGATAAAAGGATTAGCCAATAGGAGACAAGCTGTAAAAAGACGTGTTCCTTTTGTAGAATCATGGCCCTTTTGCTGACGAATGCCATGCAGTTGCTCAATTGCACTACAAAATCGCCAACTAAACTGAAAATTTTATTGAAAACCAATACATAATCATTGTGCTGCGCATCTACTGCGATTTTTTGTCCTACTGAAATATTACACATCGTAACAGAGAGGGTTTCAATTTTTTTTTCACTCATTATATAGGCACAAAGTTCCTCGATGAATAGTCAGTTTACGCTTAAAACAGAGCAAGAATTTTATTGTACACGAGCAATAATATCTTACGTACAACCATTCTCGTATACCTAGCAAGTACGAGTCGCGTAATATAAGTAAACAAATGTGCTTAATAATTTTTGTATTGATAATTTTGCACTTGAACAAGGTAACGATCTCAAAGTCTATGCTTATTAGACTTTATTCGTTTCATTGATTTTATACAAATGAATATCAAGCGCAATCTTATGTTCGGATATATATGTTAGGATGAACCTAACATTGTCGTAGTGATCGAGAAATACCAAATTCTGAGCATTAACATCGGATATCTATTCTTTAAAACATCATAACGTATTTTTTTAGTTTATGATAGACACAATTTGCTTAATAAATGCCTATGCACATTCTACTGTGAAAGCGCTCATAGCTGGCCCTCGTGCAGGCAATCGCGATCAGGGCGTAAATATTACATTGTGGAACAATGGGAAGCCTTGACTCTGACTCGCGCAGAACACCTCACCCGAGTCTGAAATAGCTTTTCTTCCCGTATTACACACCGGGTTTTTTCAAAGAAGAAAATGAAAAGTCCTCTTTTGGTGTTAGAAAGTTGGATAGATGATCGTGCATTTCAAATCTTACACAGAAATAAAAAAAAATAGTTTGAAACAGAGAAAAAAAATTAAAAAAAAAATAAATAAAAAACAGATTTAAAACAAGTTATCTTTTTTCCCCGCTTGAACAAACACTTTTGTCAATGAGGGCTATCTCATGACTGAGTTCAGACAAATCTATTTTTCTCCTTTAAAAAAAAAAATACTATTAACAGACGGATGTAGCTACAGATGTTTTATTAGGGTTATAAATTAGCTAGGAATTAGTTAAAAATTACCATATAGGATTTTTTTTAATTATGGCGGCATTGCTAATGCAGCTTAATAGACTCTGTTTTAGTAAGAACATTCTTATCTCGTTTATAATTTTTTATGTTCTTGCTTTATTGTAATTATAAAAGTTGAATAAAAAACTATATAAAATTTAATTAAATAAGTAAATTATATTCAGTTTTATAAAAGTTTATTAAACATAACTTTTTACGAAATTACAAACTATATGAAAATAACAACATTTTTTTTACAAAATTAAATTATTTTTAAAATAATTTTATGGTTATTATCCAGTCTCGATTTAGGTGAAAATTTTTTATTTGGATTATTAGTTTAAAATGATTTTTGGTGCATTGTTTCGACACTATCTCTGCATATCTGTTTGCGATTTCATTATTTAAAAAATTTTAATCGTTTTCTTTTGCATCGGTTTCTATTATGTATTTCAAGTTCATTGTTCGTAACTTTTTTATTTTCTTTATCATTGGTTTTATTAAACGTTCTGGTTAACTGCTTTTATCTCTGGATCATTTTTTGATTTCAAAAGAAAAAATGGGATATCTTCTTCACTGTTTACCTGATTATTTTTCAACTGTTCTGATTGCGAAGATTGCGTTTTAGTAGGCCGAATAAATATTCTTTCTAATTTTATTTCAACGCCACTCCTTTCATCGGATTCATTTCGTGGTAATATCTCTTCGAGAGTAAGATTGCCGCGAAATCTTCTAAAACATTTTTTGTGTTTTCGACCATCTTTAGCAATCCCTAATTTTTGTGCCAATGTATTTGAAATTTTTTTTACATTTTGTTTTATTTGCTTTGTATCAAAACATGCATTTAAGTTCTCATTTTCGTTTATTTCATTTGAAACTTCGGAATTTTGATGTCGTATCTTTTTCAATCGATTTCTTCTATAACCTCTACGTGGAAAATGTTTGTATTGTCTATCACTGTTAAATTCTTTTCGAGTTTTTAAATTTTTAGAACCAGAACATCTTTTTTCTCTTGAATTTAAAAACGAAGATTGTTCGTAATTTTGGCGTTGCAGACAAAGATTTTCACGTACTGTTTTATCGTACACTTCATTGTTCCTGAATAACGCATCTAATGTACTGTCAGTATAGTCATTACTATTCCTTTTCTGCCTAGAATAACTTCCATCTTGATTATATTCACCGGAGTCATGTCTAATTAAACTATCCGAAATGGAAAAATGCGTTAAGTCATTGTTTTTAACCGAGTGGGAAACTAGTTTTCTTCTTGAAATGCTTTTCAAATTTCTCTTAAAATATTTAATGCTATAATTTTTATAATTAATTGATTGTTCATCTTTTTTCTTATGAGATATGCTTCGAACTAAACAAGGAATTCTTAGTGTTAATTTGTCACGATCCAATTGGACTAACTTAACATCTAAATCATCCGTATTTATTTTTGCGTTGTTTGGTAACGTAGGGTTTCTTAAGTTTAGTGCTGAATCGTGGAATTCATTCTTAGTCTTTTTATGCCGCTGATCCTTATAAAACTTTTCTTCGTAATTGTAGTTTGATTCTGCGTTACCGGAAGTGAAATCCACTTCATCTTGTTGAAAAATACTGAGGGATAATAATTTTCTTCCTATCTCATTCTTTTCTACGTTTTTGTTTTCGTCAAACTCCAATTCAACAGTGTGATAATCATAATAATCATCATAATATGCACTGTTTGTATTTATTTGTTTCCGGTTCCTCTCCTGTGCACTTATGGTTTGTCTATTATCATTCTTATCTTTTTTTACATTATTAGTTTTAAAGTCAACGTCACAAAAATTAGTATTCGTAACTTTATTTTGAAAAATATTCCTATTTGCTAAAGCATGTTTTCTTTTTTCTAAAATCATTGGTTGACTAATTATTTTAACTGGCGACTTGTAAAGAACGTTTAAGGCTTTGTAACTTTTGGGCTTAGCATGTAATTGCTTTTCTTGTATTGCATTACAGTTTTTCTTGAAATGTTGAAGAGATTTATTACACAAAGGTTTCTTTATTCTACTTAAATTATTTTTATTTCTGATAAGATTATTATTATTTCGCGTATAAAACTTATTTTTTATTTTATTATTATTCATAACTAAATTATTTATTGTTAAAAGATCTCTACTTTTTACATTTCTATTTTCAGTCTCAGCGTTTATAAATTTTGTTGAATCTTTAATTTTTAAAGGTGTCCTTATACATTTATAAATCATATTCTTTTTCATTTTACATTTGGACCTATTCTCAATTTGTGGAACTACGTTACTAACTTCCGTTTCGTCTTCGCTATCAAATATTTCTTGATGCACAGATACTTTTTTTAAATCTTTTAATTGTTTTTCTAATTTTAAATGTTCATCTTTATTATTTAAAGTTTTATCGCTCTTCGTTTCATATTTTTCAAAATTATCCGCATTTTCTGCAATTCTTATTTTGTCTGGTTCATTTCTCAGTAGCGGAACATCTTTTTTGAAGCACCTTTTTCTTTGGAACCCTTCGGAATTTTGAACATAATTGACAGAAGCGCTATTCTCGCCTTTTGGCACAATCAGCACGGAAAAAGGTAGTTCAGCTGCATCTTCGGCTTTAGGAATGATCAGTATTTGGGCGAGCACTTTCTTCGAATCATCCGTAGCAGCTGTAAAGACCTGTTTGCCAATAACGAGATCGGATTTAGTTGCTGGTGCAATCTCACTCGGGGAATTCGCCTCGGGCGGCTTATCGAAAACCGCGGATTTTCCATTCTGAATTACTTGCTGACCCAAGCCGGAATCTTGGCTTATTGTTACTATTTCGGGCATGTCGCTATTATCGATTTTTATCTTTTGGTCGAGCTGCGCAGCAGGAGAAACCCGATGGACTTCGAGCCTGACCGACTGCTGATTGTTTTCTTCGCTACTCGAAAGGCTTTGAGCGGACTGCTCGCTGCTTCTTTGAGGATCTTTGTGAATTTTTGCTTCCCCAACGTCGGAATTAGGTTTTTTTTCGAATTTAAACGTGTCCGCTATCTTCAAGAAATTTTCCTCAATTCGACGGTCAATTTCTTCCTGGTAATTATTACTTTTCATTGCGGATGCAGAAGTTTTAGGCGAATTTTTAAATGAATTCTCTAAATTTATATTACTCTTTGCTAATTTTGGATGTTTTGAATGAAATAGAAAGTGTAAATTAGAAGATTTCGTATTCCTTTTTACTCTCAGAGATTTTGTTTTATACTTGAATCTACGTTTTTTCTTAGGTATTCTAAAAATTTTTCTAAATTTATTATTATATTTTTTATTATATTTTATAGTGTTCGGCTCGATATTTATAGAAAGCAATGTGCGACTCATGTATTTTTTTTTATGCTGAACTGAATTTAATATGCTTATATTAGGTGAATTATTTATTGAAACGTTACATTTAGTATTTAAAGTATCGAATCTAATATTATTGGTGTTACATATATCATTATTCCAGCCTGCAACTGAAGAAATTATATTACTTATAATAACCGATACTATTTCGTCTTTACAAGTGAGTGTAGAAGAATTAAAGCATTTTCTTAAAAATGGAGCTTGATTATCATTTTTCTTATAACTAAATGATAAGACTGTTGAAACTTTTTCTCTTTTACCACGATGTATTAAAAATGTTTTATTTTTCTGTCGGAGAGCTTTATTTTTTGTAAAAACTCTATAATTTCTGAATTTTTTCCCCGCTGTACAAACAGCAGCGTGAAATCGATCGTTGTTGCTCAGAGATTCTTTATTTTGTCTAGGTGTCTGTTTTAGGTCAATACTTTGACGGTTTGACGGAAATTCAGCACAAGTCTTTAGTGAAGTTTTATTGTCAATTCTAAACTTGGAAGTGTTCCCAAAGAGTTGTTCCGATTCGTTTTTATGCCGAATTTGGAATTGTTCATGTACTGAGAAAGTTGTAGAATTGCTTCTGTTCTTTGATAAACTTGTGTTAAAGTGTTTTGGCTGCATGGCATAGATGAATTTTGCAGAATTCCTAGCTTCAAGGTCGGGATAAAATTTCCACATTAAAAATTTTAAGATCTGGTGGAAATTTTTTAGTACTTTATCCTTTAATTGAAATCTTTTGCAATCTGATAAATTATAAAAGCAATAAAAATCCTGTGAAAAAAATTTTTTTCTTAAATCATGGAAAATTTATTATTTTACACAACTTATACTGAATTCTATTGTACATTCTATGTATTTTTAAATTAAAAAGTTGATTGAATTATGCTTTTGCATGTATATCTATAAATTTTTACTAAATTTTATGAAAATTAAAAAAGTAGCTACTTTATAATTTTATTCTAAAAAATTAAATGTTTGCATCTGCAGATAAAAGATTCAGATGTTTCATTTTATCAAAAGTAGGTAACAATGATTACTGTATGATCATTGATTGGATATTTAAGAATAATGTGTTTTAACAGTCGATATATTACCTACAGTAGAATGAAGGTTTGGTAAATCAATACGTATGTATATGATGGAAATTAATATTGTTCTTTTAAATAACTTGTATAAAACTTGTATCAAAAATATTTTTACTGACGATGTTAAGTAATAAAAGTTGCGTCGAAGGCCAAATGTATCAAATTAACAACAAATTATTAAAATTAGTAATCGAATATAATCTTCTAAAATGTGAATTTAAACAAAATTTATTTCACAAAATGAAAAGAAAGAAGAAAAATATAAATTGGAAGTTCCAAATATACATATTGATGTACGTATTGTTCGCTTTCTGATATATTCTTTTACTTCTTTGCAAGTCAAGGAGACATACGGATAATAAGAAACTGAATAATAAAAGTATACTTTTCATGGATACTTTTTAAACTTTCAGCATACTTTTATCGACATTTCCTTCAATTTTGGAACTCAATTTTCTTTAATTCAGGTCTTAAAATGCTTTATTCTATGATCGATTTTTTCAAACTTCTTAAAATATTTTACGCAAATTGAATACAATTTGAAATGGTTTGCATCGAAAAAATTACTTGTTTGGGTAAGAAATTTGTTTAGCAAAATTGAATAATTTTTTTAATTTCTACAATTCGGTTTTAAGAAAAGTGGCTGTTAAAGTTCTAAAATAATATTTTACAATGGATTTTTGAATAAATTGTCTTACCTCCTCACCTTAATCGAGATCTGGTCATTCAGTACTTCTGTTAAGTATTCATATATGTCTTTGATTAACTCTGAATAACTAGCATGAGTGATTATTTGATGTAGCTTATCATTTTTGTTTTCAAAAGCACTTCTATTAACTGACAATTTAGCGACAGAACTTTTCGGATTATTTTGTGAAGATGATGTGAAGCCATAATTTGAATATGGCAATGAAAATTGTACCGATGGCGTTACGCAATTAATGGTGCATAATGAAGAAAACGCTAGCTGTTAATTAAAATAAATCTTAGTTTATTATTAAAAACATTAGAAAATTCTAAAAATGAATTAATAGAATTATAACTAAGAAAAGGTAAAGTAATTAATATTTGAGATTATTGAAGACAAATATTAAAATAATAAAATTTCCATTCACTACACTTAGTAATATCACACTAGCGCTATATCAAAAAGCTTTTTGACACAGTAAAAGCAGGTAACCATTTTGTAGGTTAAAGAATGTTAAAAAAGTAATAAAAGTTTTAACCTGCAAAGATATCCAAATGAAAATTGAGCAGTAAAAACTTCTTGGCATGTTAAATCATTTAAGAAAATTTTATTTATGTTTTTCCAACGCATTTCGAAAATTAAACATTCAATTCTGCATTGATTTATATTTATAATCTCTAAACTTTCATCCTTGCAATGCAGTTAATTTTAGAATTTAAATTCTTGATTACATATTAAACTAATTTTAATCACTAAGAGCTTAAATATTTTCCTGTCGATAGTTAAACTATATCATTTAAATACGCTAAATTAAACTAACTTTAACTCAATGAAAGTATAACTTTTAAAATTGGTAAATTGGTAAATAACGTTGAACACAAAAACATAATCGTCATTTTTTTCAACTTAAAAAATATTCCTTCATTATCCTTAGGTTATATCTTCTAATAACTAAGGTAATCAAGCTCAAATAACGTCAATATAAATTTTGTAAGTTTAGGAGTACTGTAGTAATTTTATGGTCGTTTTTAACTCGTTAACAGCTAAAAAAATTGATCTTATGAGATTTTCAATATGCCCCGACGAAGATTCTTTGATATCGGTAGTTAAGAGGTTAAAGGAATTTTTAGAATATTTTTTGAATAAAGAAACGTGATAAAAAAGATATATACATTTTTACAAAATATCAAAATATAATAATAATTTAATACGGTAACGATATAAGTGAAACTTGATAAACTTCCCATTCTCTGTTTTCTAAAGCTTATGAAATTTATATTCAAATTATATTATGTCTTAATTGCTTTTTAAGACTTTGGCTACTAACACTAAATTAATGAAGCAGTAGACTTAATACATCATTAATAGTATTAAAAAATTTATAATAGTCATTTAAAATAAATTAAATCCTTTATTTTAATAACATCTAAAAACTTAACTACATATTACTTTTACATAAGTATTATTTTTATGAATGAACACTAGCGGTTTAATTGAGACTTCGAAAATATATTCAAAATACAACAAGCAAGCTTGTTTTGAAAAATGTAAGTTACTAAAACATATTAGCAAATGTAATCAAAATATTTTTAGATGAATACATTTTGAGATCCACAGATAGATGCTTTTATTATAATTACTTACACAATTACATATTTTTATTTCTATTACAAAATCAATTTTTTATGAAAAATATTAATGTTTCGATACTACTATAATTGTACAAATTAGCACGCAAGAAGTTATTTTATGTACGGTTTATTAAATAATAAAATTAAAATCAATTGCCTTCCACCTTAAAACTTTGTAAATAGACTTTGACGTTTAATATTTGAATAGCAAAGTTTAGAAGAATTTATACAAATTTTTTTTTTAACTTTTTGCATATTAAAATAATCGGGTAAGTGAAAACACCAACTGAGTTTGTTAGAAATGAGTATTTATTTATATCACTGTCAAATTGTACTGTAAATACAATATAATTTTTAAATACTTGATTTTTCTATTTTCATTTATTTATTGCTTCATGAAACAGAATCCAATAAAATCGCTAGAATATTATTTGTAAAATGTAAGATGTAACGTATTAATTGTGCTAAATGAAAATAAACAATCGGTAATGAAATGAATTTTTGCGCACCTGCATTTAAAATATGACACGCCACTTTTATCTATCGATTACAGTACATATTCTACCGCAAAATTAAAAAGTAATTCTTAATTAATTGTGTCTTTCATATATACATGGATTTATAAACGATCTATAATTAAAAAACAAAATACTTTTTTTGAAGATTAAAGTATTAAAAGAGTTTAAAATTTCAACCCCACAATATGTTTTGTATTTCAAACTAAATTAGTAGTTTCACTCCGATCGTTGATTAGATGTATTAATTAAACTTAAACATTTCTACTTAGTTACGCAAAGACAGAATTTCGTGAAGATTTAATCTATTAAATTTATCTTTATTTCATCGTTGTTGATTCTAATAAACGGAGGGAGCTCATTTTTTCCTTTGAGTTGCGTTAATGCTTAAAAGTATCACAGTTCGCGTTTCTTGCGTCGACACTAGAATCCTTTTTCATCATTCGGCAACAAAATAATATCCGGTTTTATATTTTTTTTTCTTTGCAGGCGATAGTCGATTCTGGCGCATCTGCGAGACCAATAAAAATGGCTTTTCATGTTGTCGTTTGATCGAATGTTCAACTTTTTATAACAAGAATAAAATGGCAAACCTCGAGTCACTCTTTTATTAGTACTTTTTTCCAAACTCCAAATCGATGAGTGTGTTATATACACTTTTGGTTTTCTTTTTTCAGAAATCGAACGCATTTTCTCGAAACTGCAGCTTCTACGCGTGCGTGGATTTTCTGGCAAATGAACACTTATCAAGCGGTCTACGAGATTGACTTAATAATTTAACTTCGTTCTTAATGTACTTATTGCTTCCACTATGATTCTCTCATTATAATTTTCACCTAAAACCTCGCAGGGAGAGTTAATGGTAACATTGTTTTTGCTCTCTTTTTTTTTTAATTATAATGTCGTCTAGATAAGAAAACGTACAGGAATGTGTGTGAGCCAGACATTCGAGAAAAAGATATCCATCACTGCTTCATTTGGGGTTACTTAGTAGAATTAGATGAAGGAATTACGGCAAAAAGCGACTTGATGGTAGCGCTTGAGAACTTGAGCACTGTAGAATTTGGAAGCTACAGTAGTACACCTCTTTTGCCTTTCCGCGAGTTGCATTTGCTCGATTATGTAGGCAAATGTTGTTTTCGAGATGGTTGCTTGCAGAGAGGACTAGATTTCAATGAACGCCGTTACCACTTACAAATTTGATGGTACCTGAAAATAAAAATAATTTAAGCTTTGAAAGAAGTTACAAATATTATAATGACGTCTAAACTAAGTTAATTAAATTAAAACATACAAAATATTTTGTAAGTAGTTAATAGATATCTTGAAATATAATCATAGAAAATGACAAAAAAGAGGAAAAAATGGAAAAATTTGTCGTTGCTTTTAAAACACTTTTTCAGATCAGTTTGAAATATTTCTTAAACTAAAATAAATTCTGTGATGTCTTGTTGTTTAAGGCTTCCAAAAGTCTTACCTCATTGACCAAAAAATTAAATTTAAGTATGTAACAAGAGCTTTGACTTGAAGTAAGTTGGATCAAATATTAATTTGTTTTAAAGTTCCTTAATCCCAAAATATATATAAAATCTCTTCAGACATCAAATGAAACTAGCTCTATAAAGATATACATAATTTTTTAGCGTTACTTTGATTGTGTATTATTATGAATATTTTTCAACCCCACTTATAGCCTCAAATAAAAGCTTTTACTTAGTGCATAATTTACTATAATTTAATTTGATTAGTTAAAGTGATATTTTAGTTTTAGTAAGCACAATTTTCTCTAGAATTTAAAGAAAAAAAAACCGCTTAGAATTGTGTTACGCGATCCTGTTTTACAAAAGCTCACAACGGGTGAACACGCTCCCTGTAAGTAATAAAAACATGACCAGTATTTTAGGAAGACTTTAACGTACCTTCAATTAAATCGTCTTGTCACAGAATTGCTTGACGACTACTTTCTTTAGTTTCAAAGTCACACAATCCGTTTGTTCTCCAAAAGAATGCTTATTCTTTATCTAAAAAAGCGACGAGTTTTCTTTTATTTTTTCATGTCTCATGCTTGAATAAAGGCCATTTTGCCGCCGAGCCTATGTGCGATAACTCTGCAATTGGTCTCTGTTATTTTTTTATTCTATTTATCGATCACCAAGTTTTACATTTTTTCGGTGGATTCATCTTTGCCCCAGCTGAACATCGGAACGCCTCAGCAAACTCCGGTGAATTCATCATTATTCCATTAATCCTGTAAAAAAAATATATGTAATTGTATCGATTATATAAAAATACGTGCGACTACTAGTTATATTAATAATAAAACTTATTATAAATAATTACAATATTCAAAACAGATCAAATGTCTTCGATCTTAATCGTAAAATTCAATAAAATCCAAAAATTGTTTCACTAAGTCGCATTGAACGTTAAGCAAAGATTTACCTTTCAGGTTGAGGCGTATGATAATCGAGCTCGACGGAGAGAATGTAGGCCTCGGCAGTCATGTTAGAGCAGTAAGTCTAGAAAAAAAGATTACAGATAGAGAGAAAATAAGAGCACCCTAATAACTTGGGTGCGAGGAGCATCTTTTTGGCCCGTCAGCATTCGAGCGAATCACATAAAATTAGACAGTAATAAAAAGAGTCTCCCTCACTCGCAAAAGAGATTATATCAATTACTTGGGCGGCGCTGATAAAGAAGAGTTGGCTGGGACGTAGAGCTTCCAGACCTGGCAGAGTTCGATCCTTGCCGTTCGTCAGGATGTGCCACGTATGATAAGCGATCTGCAGAGCGCCGATGTCCGCCACGTTCTCGTTTCGAGTGATGTTCCAATCGAACTGCCACACAGACACAAATTCCAGTCATTAATAAGAATCCATTTTCTCTCCAGCCCAATTTCAAGAGAGACGCATGAGCCAACTACTGTTATATAAAGAATTTCTTATAAAGTTACTTAAATCAATAAAAAAAAAATCCCATTTGAAATAAGGCTAATATTTTTGATAAACGTTTTTGTTCACTTCTTTTCATTCCTAATGTAATCTTATAAGATTATTTTTAATGATTCGTTTCATAAGGAAATTTTTGATTGCCTATATAATTAAGCCAGCATTCTAATACCATAAATTAAATCTTTTAAAGATCATAAAAGTTTCAAAGTTTTATACATCAATCGGAAGCCAATTGTGAAGAATCCATCTATTTTCTTATTGATACTTAGCTACATAAGAGGATCGATAATAAAATACTGGAACGTTATTGATATATGAAATATGAAATCCAGCAATTTTAATAAATAAATAACTATTTTAATAAGACGATCCATATATTTTTAATAGTTTATGATAAATCTAGATTTTTTGATTCAGTTCAAACTTTGGGAAAAGTTTGTAACGGGACGGTGCGTTTTTAGCCCTAGCGAGTCAATTAAGAGACCTCCCAAGGCGAAGAATGAAACTAGGGGCCTATCTGCCCTGTATAATGAGCGAAGCCGCGCTCTTTGCCTCTTTCGCCAGCGGCCCACCAACAATAAGTATTCTGAAGTATCGTTCACCAAAGTTCACACCTCCAACGTACTCTGAAGGAGGATTAGAATCGACATACTGAACAGAAGGAGTCTGAAGACCGAAGTCAATGACACCACGGGGAGCAAGGACTCCCACGTTCAACCAAGAAGCTCCAGGTCGACATTCCTCCAGACACCGAGGCAATCGTATAGGAACAACGATCTCCGCCCGAAGGCAACGAATTTGGCAGTCGGTGATGGGCTGCATAGCGGCGAAAGGGTCCAGCCGGCAGCTTCGCAAAACGAGGTTGGTTAGTAGATGGTCGCAAAAGTCACGAAGTACCGCGATTAATATATTAGAATTTCGGTTAAGATTTAATAACTCGAGTGAAGCACGAATTCTGGAGCGCGCATTCCGAGCGATCGAAGTAGTTTTCACAAATAAATTAATTGAGTTTTATATGAAAATTACATGTTTGTATTATTATTTAACATCCTATATAGTCTCTAGTTTAATGTATAAGTAGCTTGTTAAGATAATAAGTTACAAGTAGATACGAAAATAAGAAGATAACCTCATCTTTAGGCGTGAATAATTCAGCATGAAATTGTTGTGGATGAAAAAAGAAAATAAAACTAGAAGCATCAAGCGGTTTCAATTTGCATTTTGTATATAAACAGTTTTGTTATTCAACTTTAACGTTAATTATTTATGAAAAAATTAGTCGTATTTTTTAAATTTCGTATGTGACAATTCCAAGCTAAATTATTCGCGTTTAAAGATGATGACTATATCGATGCATTAAGCCCTACTCTAACTCTTGCTAAAGTGTAAACTAAATCCGTGCTCGGAGGCCTGAGCCTCTCCTGGTCAGTTTAAAATTTATAAACTAACAGGTACACGTAGTAATAATTGATCCTTTCAAAATCCAAAATCTTTCGTGTTTTTCAATATAATTAGTGACATATTAGCTGTACTTATAATAACATAGTAGTATATGTATATATATTACTATATATTTGTATATAACTAATTGTCCCGTCATTAATTTTTTTGTTTGGGCATTTCAATGTACAACCGTTTGAAAGGGTGAAAGACTGAAATGCAATAAATGTTGCGACAGATACTCGGTAAGATACGCGTCTTTGTAAAAAAGTCTTTACTTTTTCTTTACCGTAAGAGAATTTTAAGAAAATGTACTAACTTCTTTTGTAAAACAATAATAGAATGATATTTATGTTACACATAACATTATACGGAAGCCAAACGCACTAATCCGTTTAGCTGCAATGAGAAGAGCATCATAAATAGATTAGAAAATGAAATCTTTGAATTGAATATGCAGCTTAAAACGAAGTAACCGACTCCTTCAGTGGGTGCAAGTGTTTGCCTTGACTTCGCTTGCTACAACAGAGAGGAGTAGAAGGCGAGACAGAGAGGGATGCTCTCTCAAGCATCGTCTCTCCTTTCGAGTCCCTCGTCAGGGAGGTGCGAGAGAGCAGCTCGTTTTCTCGGTTGATACTTAGACGCGCCCTTCCCCGACTACTAACTTTCCCCAGCCATAGCCGTGTAATGACCATGAATACCGGGTTTGATGAGAGTTCCTTAGGAAGTTATATAGTGCTAATGAGAGACGCGCGCGATGCGCTAATTTCGCGGCGGTCGCCGGCGCTTTCAAGCCAGCCTCCTCCTCCTGCGCGCAACGGGAAATTGGAAGTACTCGTCAGCTGCGAAATTGCACGCTCGTTGCATCTGCGGATGGCTTTCATTCGCCAGCCTCCAGTCGGGGTAACGTTTTCGGGGTTGGCGCGGTCGCGTTTTACGACACACCGCCGATATCGATGCCGTAAGGGAAATGCCAATTTATGGATTAATTTTAGGGATGGCTCTAATTATCAGAGTTCACGCATGCTAGATTATTCGGATCTATACGTGCATACTATTGACCCTAATTTAGTTCGTTGCCGATTGTTCTAGATGCAGTCGAAAATTTTCAGAGAAGATCGCCCTCAATTACTGACACTGTTTTGCAAAGATATTTAATTATGTTTTATTCTTTGAACAATTAATTTGTATTATAAATATCATTATTTAATTAGTGTTCCATATGTTTAAACAATACAACGCTACATATTTGTTAAATGGAAATTGATCTTTCAAAATGGGGTCGATCTTTAAAATTTTTCAAAATTAAAAGTATTCACATAAGTTTATTATTATTCTTTAATTGATTAGTCAAAAGAATTAAAGATGTTCTGTTACATTTACCTGAACGTCAACGCTGTTCCCAAAAAATTTGACCTTCCTCCAGAAGCTTCTTGCGTAGAGCTTGGCGACGCACTCGATCATGACCTCAAGTCGACGCCAGGCTTCCGGAGTGATCCACGACCACTGATCATTGACGGGATCGGGATCGAGTGGCAGTCGACGATGATGAAGATCAAAGGCATGGAGAACCTCGTGACTTATTACCGAACCCATCGTCGCGTAGACGGCGTAAGCTGGTCCACCGTCCCACGACCAGGACCACGCTGTCATCATGGCTAGTGGTACGACTTTAATTAAAAGTAAGGAAATTAATACTGATAATTTCATTTTTTTAACAAATAAAATAATATAAAACAAGATTTGACTAGTAACTGAATTCTATGATATTATTACTATAAAAAAATTGTATAATTCCACTTTGCTTTCTCAATGAGGAAGCTGTTTTTAATTTTGATTTAGAGATATAATTTCTTCAGGCAATACCTCATCTGGAAGTATATAAGCTAAATTAGGAAAGTTATAGTTAATTTAATTTGTTAAACAGTCAACAGTTTCTGTTTTTTTCGATGGAAATACACATCATTAATTTCTTAAATCAAGAATTAATACTTAAAATTAAAAAATCTCATTCGCTTATTTGATCTTACCAATGGAATTTGTTGATGCTTCGTAATAAGCGTTGACTGTGAAAGGATGATGCCACCTGAAAAAAGATATAGAAATATTTTAGAAAACTTCTTTTTTTTGTAAAAAAGATATGCAGGAGACAAATTTTCACTTAAAAATTCCCGTAATAATAGAGGCAGTGTAGTTATCGAAAATTTTACTATATGCAAGGTTCAATTTGTGTCTAAATTGCGGTAATTAATACATGATAATTCTCTCCTACTTAGTTTTATCAGCTTTCATATAATAATTCAATTAATTATATTAAAATTATTTTTTATGTAAGTTGAAATGCAATGCGTAAAATGTAATTTTACATTTTTTTCTCAGTTGAGCAATTATGAGCTAAAGGTCGATTGAAAATGATATTTAAAGTAATTATTCAAAATAAAATGATGACACTTGAGTAAAATGACGATTGGTGTTTTACTTTTAAAATGGTTGGGTGATGGTCATGATGATGCTCTGTTCTTCTCTCTTACTTTTGAGTTGCGTTTCTTTTCAATTGGCCTTCCTTAGTTCGAATTTGTTTGAACCTTCTCAAAACAGTTGCGAAAAAGTCTTCTTGGTCCACTTGCACCTATCAGGACAATTATATATTTTAAAATAGTGTATACTTTAAAAAAGAATTTACTCATATGTAAACGTAACGCTTAAAAATTTTTAGAAAGTAGAATCAACAAATTATCATATTAACTTACCTCTGCCATTTCCTGTGCCAAGAAGCTCTCGTTCAGATAGCCAGGCCAAATTTGGAATTTCCCTCGCAAAGCGCGCAGTCTGAAAACTGCTTGAGTTCTTGTCTCTTCGTCGAGCCAAGGAATTACAAGCATTCGTTCTGCGAGCGTTTCCTTTATCCGCTCGAACAATGCTGCTATCTGTAAAGTAAATATTTTTACTTGTTAATCCAGATAAATTTTTTATGTTTAACCTCATACCGTCTGAGAATTAATAATTATTGTTGTAATTAGAACGATAGGCAAAAATCTTTCTTACTCGGTTTACTAGGAGATCCAAAAACTCTGGATTGTATTGTTGAACATATAGCATTCCAACGGCTTCGCTGAAGACGTTTTTAGTCAGCTTGACGCAATTCTCGCTCCAGTTCTTACTGGCGGTTACGTTTACGATGTCGTACAAAACATCCGTAGCATAAAGCACCAACAGCCCATTGTGGATCATTCTAAAATGAAAATTATATTGCTAACGTTCATTCTCAGAAGTCATGCTTCTTTATGTAATATTTCTTCACATTTTATATATCCGCTAATGCTATCAAACAAATACTCTATGCTAAATTAGAGAACAGGCACTCTTTGTTCCGCAATTTCTTTGTTCTAGTCAACTTGAATTACAATATTTTAAATGAGTAAAGTAAAAAATTTCTCTTTTTAAATGAAATAAGACTCAATAATTAATTTAGAGAATTTTTAAAAAGTAAAATTGTTACTGAAATATTTTATTATATTCTCTTATCTTTCTTTTTATTAAGCGTAAAATATGAATATGAGATTGCTCTTACTTTGCATATAATAGGTATATCAATGACTGCGCAGGGACTTATCTTGGATAGTGCTTACGTGTACATTTTCTTTTATTTGCTAGTCTACTTAGTCCAGCGTACACTTATTAGTAAGTGCTTGAAAATGCAGCCTTTACACAGATCATTATCAAAAAAATAGCCATAATATTGGATAAAAAATATTTAATCAGATACAATTTATGTTACATATACTCCGATAACTTAACTATGAGTTTAACACATTCGAGGATAAATATTATAGTACTGTCATTATACCTCGGAACGTCTATCAATAATCTGTTCGGTGGTAGTGCAAAATACAGTTAAATAATTGATTGAAGAAACTTGTAAAGTTCAATTCAAACTGTACGAATACTTTCTCCAAAAAGATAAGACCCGCCCTCAAATAATACTTATCTAATACATTAAATACTCTTATTAAGTACGGCAACATACTTTGAAGATACGAGATTCGCGATGTGACATAGTGTCGCTGCTACCAGTTGATCTCTTCGGAGGAGGAGCTCATGCAACTTGAATTGAACTTTACAAGTTTGTTGAACTATTGAACTAACTAGCAACAAGATTACAAAAGATCTGGACTAACGAAGAAACAGCTGGATGAATTAATGAGAGAAAAGACAGTTAAACATTTAGAAAAGAAAGGAGTTTTCCGTATTTCCCGCAAGAGAAACTGGTTCCATCATGAGTTGACAACAAATGTGAAAGGCATGATCACAGAGTTGCGAGTTTGCATTACTACCTGGTGGAACGCACCATCCTTTCACAACAATTGTGCAGCAAAAGTGTGCAAGAATTGCATACAAAGTAACCCTGGTAGAAATGGAAAACATTTCTTACCTAGGAAAAGGTAGCAGAAAATAAGATTAGGTAGCAACGAGCTAACCTTTTTAGAATATAATTTCCTAGCATCAAACGTTTTTTTAATAAATGTATTTTACAATAAAACTCGATCTTTAATGTTGACTTCCTTACTCAAAGAAAGTGAAGACATAGCGATGGATTTACGCTGTCTTACTTTGACCCTAATAAATAATGAAATCTTTACTTCTTGTAAAGAGTACAGAAAAGAAATTGTCTCGAGCGGTAGCGCTCATGCTTCAATTACTCATTCCTATAAACACTATGCAGATAATAACAGAACACTTAGCGCCACTTTTCCACCGTTCGCCAGTAGTAACCGTTTTTAGCACAGTTCTTTTAGTAAATGTAAGATATACAAGTAATATATTTTTCTATGGACATTTTTTATTATGATTTATCAAAATGAAAGCAGAATGACAAAGCATAATTTCTCTTCCATTTTTTGGAAACTAAAATTTATGAGATTATTTGATAAAATTTATAACAAATTGTGCCATAAATTAAACCAATAATTTAGATAACTTCAAGATATCAGCTGATTATTTTGGATGGTTTTACCGCTTTATACAATAAAATGATACAGCATTCTGCATGTATAGTTTGTGAATATTTAATTTAAGTTATAATTTTTGAAACGTGTGTGAAATGAATAAACTGCTAGCATTTGATAACGTTCTCATATATAATTATATGCAAGGCCATTCGTCCCAGGTGCAACATAAATTTCCCGAGAAATTGGTGCAAGTAGTTTTGAATAAAAATTGCAATGCATACGTGTTAACGAAATATTTTGCTGACACCGTTTTCTTCATTTTGGTAAACATGATTTCTATTATTGGAAAATTATAATACAAATTAGAATAAATGCTTTATTTTCTAAAAAAAAACAAAAAATTGCCTACTTATTTACAAAGTTTATCTCCTATAGTCATGCATTGTTGCCCGGCAATTTCTCTCACTGCAAGTGTCGATCCGCTGGCGTCAGTTTCTTTCTTTCGGGAGCAAGGTCGATATAATACCAGGCCGATGATAACGCGCCAAAGCTATTCGACCCTGGCAATATAGTCAGGCATTCAGCTGTCCAACATACAGCCTAGCACTCACCTTCCCCTTACAGGGATGAAGAAGTGGAAACTCGATTACCATTTGCATATTTCGACATTTGGAAATTTCGACCGCGACGATTACCAAAAGTATTTCGTATTCATAATTACTACAAATTGAGTTAGGTACTGCAAGTTTTTCTAAAATACTAAACAGTACATCACATTCAATTATGTGAAAAGTCTTCGTAAATTAAGCTGTAACTTCAAGATTTATAATAAACATTTCTGGATGCAACAAATTATAGAAAAAAGAATCACTTATATTAAAAGAAACATTTACTTTATTAGGTTATTTTCGTGCATGAAAGTAAAATATTCAAATATCATTTTTAAATAATTGTGAAACTGTGTAAAATATCAGTCAATCAAATTAATTTATATTCACAGCTACTGTCACTTACGGCGCATACCAATGGTGTATTTAATTACAAACGTCATAGCGACAATGTAAAAATAATATAATAAACAACTCTCAGAAAAGATTATATCCGCATAGGCATCGGCAGTTCAGTGGGAATAGCATCCATCGCAAAAACGGAAGGTACAAGATTCGATTTCCGGCCGAGTGAAGCCACGACATTTTATTTCAAGTCCTTCCAATTTATACATAGTACCACTTTTGTATCTAATATTAGATAATAGCGAAATAAAGAGCAGCTTCGCTGACACCAATAGTCAAATTAAATTATAAATTTTAATTAGCTCAAAATAATCATATTAGAATAAATGATACAGCCTATAACCCAAACTTAGATTATCGAATTTCAAAATATTCCAATCAGAAACATTTAAAGGTAATTTCAAGGTAAACTCTAAAATAGTTTCTTTCCATCTATCTTTTTAAATGAACCTGAAAACATTTTCTTTTTTAACTTTAAAATTAATATTCTAATTTCTGCCTCAACTAAGCTTTTAGTCACAGTTTATTTCACATCCCCATTGACGAAAGTGATTGTTCAAACAACACCGCTTTGATTGCTGCAAGTTTGACCTCTTTGGCAATTGAAATGGACTTTATATAATTGAAGTAAGTGTTCGTTTGAAAAATTTTTTTGTTGATGTTTCTTTTAGTTGTACCAATGCTTTTAAATAAAAAAAAACGATGTAACTAAACGTTTTAGAAAACAAACCTAATAGAAAATAACATATGTTTCGAACAATTTATTTTCATAAAAGGAAATGTAAACTGTTTTATTGTTATAAAAAAAATTCTTTATAAACGAGAAAATCATTCCTTTTATTTTATTTTAACAATATGAAAGAGATTTAATTTAACATTGCTTGCATGCAGTGCGTCAATGCGTACGTCGAGCCGTGCGTCATACGTACCCAGCAATTCCAAAGAAAAATAGTATTTATAAACGTTTAAGAATTAAGTTTTTACAAGATCGATTTGTATTTAAAAATTGACTTCCTATACAATTTTAACACTAATTCAAATAGTATTAATTATCTATTGTTACTTTGAATAACAAAATTTATTAAATTAAAGGTAAAATCTGTACAATAATTTAATTAATTTATTGCCGCTTTTTGCATTAAATGCCAGGAAAACAAACAGCAATTTTCAACTTTCGAGCCTTGATCCAAAAATAAATGCGTGTAATTTTTTGCCCCGCGAGCAACAAATCACGGCGGGATAGATATACCACCGCCAACAACATAACCAGTCGAATATTTCATTTCGTGCACTCGCCTGTCTCGTCCGATTCGTCGACAGTCGCACAAAGCCAAACAAATGACATTATTAAAAAAAAAAAGAAAAAAAAATACAGAAAGACGCGTGAAAACAAGATTCGAATACTCGCGAGGGAGGACTATCGATTTTGCCTTTATAAAAATCGAATAAATCTCGCGCGGATGCCGCGGACGAGTCGAATGATGCATGGGGCTTTTCCGATAAGGCGGCCGCACGAGTATTAGGGGTTAGTCCGCGGCGTTGGAAATCTCGGGCGGCGCATTAATTCTGATCCATCAGGGTAAATTAAAATTAACAGCCATTAAAGAGCCCGCGGCTCATTATGCGCCTGACCGGCGCGGCGCAATGGCGCCTCCGCATATTAATCACCCCGAGAGGGAAGGAGAAATGCCAGTGCTAATTTGTCGGGGGTCGGTAAGACTCGCCGCCAGAATCACTGACGCGCACCTCTTTCTGCATTATTTCTTCGTATTTGTTCGTTAATACTTTTATTTTATTCAGCGTATTAACAAAAATAAGCAGTGTAATTATGGATGAATAAAAATAGCTTCTTAATTATGAAATTTATATTATTTAAGTTTTTATAAAGCTGCTTACAATAAACTTGTTAATAAATTTGTATGTATAAAAACAAAATTATTTCAATGCATAAAATGTGAAAATCTTTAATAATTATTAGCCCCTTTTTAACTATTCTTAATTTAAAGTTTATGTTAAAATAATTTTAAAAGATTCATAAAATTTAAAATTATTAAATTTTTTATTTTACATAAGCAGCTTAATTTTATAAAACACGAGTGCGCGATGTCGTCAATAAAATTAAAAGTTCAACATTAAACTACCGTGCTCACTCGAGAATCGTTCGGGGTTGGATAAAAAAAAGAAATGAAGGGGTGCACATTTGTCAGAATTGGCCTCCACGCCGAGATGCACGCGTTTCCAATCGGCGTCGAAGTAGATGCTAATTGAAGGCTCGCGCGCGACTCTATTCCCAAACTCCGCACGTTGCACGATTTGCGTTCACGGCAATCGCTTCGGCGCGATAATTATTGTCGATCGCGCCGCCGCCTCCGCGCTCTCTTGCTACGCGCACATACGTCCAATACGTGTGCGCCAATTGCTTCGTGCTTGCTTTATTCGTTATTTGCACTGGCCTCTTTTTCCGCGCGAATCGGTGTCGCTTGTTGAGCTTTCACTTCGGCGGGTTTTAACGGGGTTACATTTATTATGTATTTATATTGTGTGTATGTGTGTATGTATATGTGTATAGGTGGAAAAGCGAGTTGGCTTGATTACGGCTGCGATTGCGTTATTTATGAAAAACACCGATTTCAATTAGCGGTTCGGTTTAACGCTCGACGAGGGGAAGTGAAATACAATGACTTTGAAACACTCTCAATTATTCCAACTTTCTGACGCGCGAGTATATTTTTCACTTTAATAAGTATACGATGATATTAACTGTAATTCTTTTTAAAATTTTCTAAAACTGGAAAAATCTAGCAAAAAACTGAAGACTGACTTGAAAACTAAAATTTGTTTTTGTAATCTTAAAATAGAAAGTAAACTTTTGCGATTTGGGGATATTCTTCAGATAAAATAAAAAGGGAAGGGAAGCACTCCGACGTAGCATTTTAAAAGTATGCCCATAAAATCGTATAGTTTACCTTTAAAAAGCAATATTTTATTCCCGTTCAGTTTCCGTCGGTCGATGCGCTTTTTCGAAAACCAGTGAAAAATACACGTCATACTTCAGCAGAAGCTTCAACGACAACGGCCGTTCCTCCTTCCCCGACCGGAACCAGCTAAACAGCGCGCCAACAAACTTTCGACCGGAGTTACAATCGAAAAAGCCCGGATCATACACGTCTCATCGCGGGGATGAAAAAAAAAAGAATGTCCACAAAGACGAGTCGCGTATAGAGGCAAGCCAAAAATCCATACACTCCGCGAGCGCTGGATAAAAAGTCGTGGGAGGAGTAGCTGGATTGGCATTGTTATTTTTGGAGATTCGCCCAGCTGGCGCCGTGACGTCGCGTCGCACTGACTCTGCACACACACCCACGCGCGCGCGCGTACACACAACACTCGCGGATTATACAGAGGAACGATATCTGTGCGTGGTCGATAAGCTCAATTGTCGGCAGGCCAAGTGCGACAATTTCGCCCGCAATGCTAATTAATTCCGGCAGCCGAGCTGAGTTATGGCTCGCGCGCGTCTCGTCTAGTATCGGTGATGTCCCGATGCATATATAGGCGTGGCGCGCCGAGAATTCCAGCCCGACGGCGATGATTACGCTCGTCCGTAAAGATTCCGAGGAGCGTCTTTAAGGGTACGTTCACCGCCACGATGTACACGACAAAGTTTGCTCTCGCGTCATGCTGTTGGGACTAATGACAAAGGAGGGGGGAGACTACGAGTGGCGTTTTACGTCGTATCGTAAAGGGAGGATTAATGTCTCGAAATTATGCGCGTTTTCAAGCTTTGTGTTTTAGAACGCGTCTCGGTCATTATGTCGTTCTACTAAATTCGCTTCGATGAATTTTGTTGCAACCGCGTTTTTCTATTAAACTTTCAGTTATGCAATTATCTTTTATCTTATGTTTTTCAAACGATATAGTACTTACAAATCACTTTTACTAACTTTTGTATTAAATTAAGATGTATACTACAACAATTATTGTCCCATTTTTATGTGTGATTTCTGCGAGAACCATTTCATGTATTAAATAAGAGGCTTGAAATATTCTAATGATAGATTTCTTTTTAAAACTCATATAAAAAAAACTTTAACAAATCCATATATAAGCAATAAAAAGGTTAAACCCAACCGGTTAATTGCGTTGCAAATTATTAAAACTACTAAATCAAAATAATATGTTGCAGATACTGCTTTGTTTTACTTTTTACACAAAGTAGATGAGATCTCATTTTAGAACGTAACAATAAATTAATAAAATCAAGTTTTGAAAAATTGTATTTTCTTTAACGACATTCAAAGTGTGAGAAATAATTTTATTGCACATTTATTTTTGCAGCCAAAATTAAAATATAATAAAATGAAAAAAAAAATTGTTTACATTTTTTACACTGTACAATAGAATTTACTGTGATAGAAAGTTATAATTCTTACGTTTTTCTGCATAAGCTTTTTCAATTCACAAAAGACTTTTTTAACTTTTTTACCTTTTTTAGACTTCTATACAGAAATTTAAAGAGTCATATTTAAAAGCTACTTTCACATCTTGCTCTCTTAGCTCAACAAAACCAAAATAATTACCCGTCTGCGATATGATATCTGAATATCGATATACAAAGCTTATTTCCCCATACCTCGGAAAAAGTTGCACATATTTCACGCATACAACGCGGCATCTTTTATTCAAAAGGAAACCTTTCTTCGCATACGTACACACGTACACACAATATTCATGCTCGGAGCGGAAAATATGGAAAATCCGTGAAGAAGGTGGAGCCGAGCTCGAAATTAATATCTCGGCGAAATGTTAAGCACACGGCGCGGCGGCTCGCCGTGGGCGTGCACGGGAAAGAGAACCGTTAACGCGATAAGAATGCTTTTGGCAGGGCTCCTGCATGCTGGGGTAACCCCTCTTCCTCTCTGCTTTCCCTGCTGAACAAGCGCGACATTTCATCGACCGCAGACGTCTACATTCCTGTTGTTCCAGCTTCTTTCACATTGATCTCTTATTCGCTTGTTTTCGGATTTTTATTACGGCAAACATTGATGTAATGAAGAGGGATTCGACGTATTTATTTCAAGTGCTTTTGTGTTGAAAAAATGCTAAGTATGTGTATCAACTTCGAAATTTGAACTTACAAATAAATAAAGCAATCGATTGGAAAACTAAATGTTCACAGTAATATTCTGCTGAACAAGTGTTAATTTATTAAGTAGGTAGAATATATTATTATTACCACCTTTTATTACATTTTTTATTTTACTTATGCTGATCCTATTTATTATATATCAAATAAAAAAACATTAGCTAAATTCTTTTTTAAACTACTACTTTAACAACAATTGCGATTAGGGCTTATTTCCTGCCCTTTTTTACGATTATTTGTCTTTCTCTCAAGTCGCTGCGATTTATATATATTAGCTTACTTTTTAGCGTCACGATAAAATTCTCTTTTTTATAAAGAATTTTTTTTGATCTCTGAGAAAGCTGAATGTAATTAAAATTTTATTTTTACTATAATTCATTTTTTTTACTAGAAATTAAATTAGTAAGTAGCCGGATGTTTATCAGCTTTTGATTTTAATTCAATTTTTATGAACAAATATTGTAAATTAATTTATACTTTTATAAGTTATTATAATTATAAAAACATTATTCTATATTATGTATAATACATTATTTTATAGTTTAAAGTAAAAAGCTTCTATTTTTTGTAGATGATATATTATGTATACGATGATTACAAATTTGCTTTCGCCTTAATTCAACGCTTCATCGTTCTATAACATGAAGCATGTTATTATGCTTAACATACATGCATTAATGGATAAAGTATTAAAGGCGAACAAAGGAGCGCCGTCGCATTTAGATCGCGTATTTCGCTAACCTTTATGAATGCTTTTTTTATCGAGCCGCATAAGTACCCCAACTGTAATAAAGTCCCATTAAAAGCTCAGGCCGCGCGCAGAGATTCCCTTCTTTTCGGTGCATTTTTAAAATATCGCGCGGCAAAGTCATCTCTTCCTCTAAGCGATATCGATTAAACAATTTCCATCGATTCGCCCGTTCCTTTTTCGGCGAGAGGCTTGTTTCTGGCACTTTTCTGGATGGAAAGTGGAGGCCAGAGAGCGGGAAACTCGAGCCTTTTACTCGCGCCGACAGGCTCGACTAATTTACATTTTAATAATAACGCGCGGACCAAAAAGACTGCAAAATATCGCGAACCCTTTGTCGTTCGCTGGTATAATCGAGGACTCGACGAGTAAGCCCGCGGCATAACGTACGCTGAGCTTTTAAGCTTTCTGCTGCTCTTCTTTTTGTTTCAATGCTATACGTTTTCTGTGATGTTTGGAGATTTTAATTGCAAAAATTCGTTAAAGCTTTAATGTAGGCGCGAAATATGTCGCTTTCCCCTGGGTCTTATTTTTTCGCAGCTGAAGCGATAAAATAAATAAAAGCACGAACTATTCGCTTTTTATTTCATTAACATGATAGATATCATTATGCGTTTATCAAAAGGTAATTTTAGTAATTGGGTATGATTATAGTTATGTAAATGAATTATCAACTTTAAAATCTTTAAAAGTTATACTCAAAGTAATTTTAATTATATGAATAGCTGCACTGCGTCAACATTTTTTACTTAAAAAAGCACATTCTTGATGTTGTTTACTTTAGCTCAGTAAAAAGTGTGGTTTTATCGCCAAGAATAATGTCAACGTACAATAATAATAATACTAAAAGAAATTCAATCTTATTTGTAGGCAGAATTATTTAGTAAAGCATAATAAAGACGTAAACGATTTTAGTGTACTTTTCATATTACTTATTAAACTCTGAATGCACAGTCCTGAATCTCCATCGAAATAAATCTTCTAATCTCCTACAAATAGCGCGATGCCTCAGAAAAAGTTATATATTTCAGGAATAACGAAAGCTCGAAAAGCGTAAATCACGGCTTTCTCATGAAAATCTAAAATTCGATTCCGTCCGGCAAAAAAAGCATCTTCAAGATTCGCCGATTTCTAACTGAATATTATACCAGCAGGCTCACGTACGTTGCGTGCACACAAGCGCCGGAAGGTGTGTACGGAAGAGCGGCTGTTCAGTTTAAAGAAGTGCGCGTGCACGTGCACTTTTCGCGCGCACGTTGGGCGAGAAAACTTTTATGAAGGGCACTTTCCAGTTTGAACCCTCTCTCCCTCCTTCTCTACTTCGGCCGTCTTGCACGTTCGATACTCACTCGGTTATAAGAGAGGAAGAACCTTGAAAACTTTATTCTTGAAAAGTTATTTCAACTTCTTATTATCGCGAGTGCATTTTACATGTATACTTTTCCCGCTCGTTAACGATTTGTCGCGATACAAGCGTTCGTTAGAAGGGAGTTTACTCAGCTCCAACCGACGATGCATATAGTTTAGTTTTCAAATCGGTTATTCTTTTGCCAACTATGCGAATGTAAGCTTGGTTCGAAAAAAAATTTATTATGGTAATTATTATGATAAAAGGTAAGACTTTTATAATTAATTCTGTATGGTGGCTTTAAAACTTTTCTACTTTTCATTTGTATAAAATGAGTCCTATAGAGAAACTATGATGAGTTTCACAAGACATAAAAGTACGAATTATTTGAGTAAGTACTCTGAAACTGTAAATGCTTGCTTTTAACTTAAAATATAAAATCTCGAGAAAATAAAAATGTGTTTCCTAGCAAAAGTTTTTCTTACGACTCGGATTTTTCAAACCAACCAAGTCATTTTTGATAAAGACATTTTACACTTTCTAAATTAAACTGTAGCCAACAAATAATATAAATGATTTTTTTTAAGATTTATTTTTTTTTTGTTTTCTTAGAATATTTTAATAGATTCTTTTGTTTTAGTAAATAGATTTTGCGTCGTTTACATGTTTTAAATCGTTTATCTAAAGACTCTATTAAAGTTTTAGAGAGCAAAATTGATTTAAAAACCGCAAATTAATTAATAGCCATTAATTAATAGTTATCAAGCAAATTTGATAAACTTGCAAATACATTGTCAAGTTCAAAGTAGCGCCTCTATTTTGCTGTTATATAAGTAATATTTGAAAACTCGAGTTATCAGTATTCGTAAATGTAAATTCTGACCGCATTAACGATACTCATCTGAGATCGGTTTTTGCGAATTCTATTAAGCAAATAATTGGACGTTATCACGTTTCAACGATCTTTTTCAAAGTGGAGATCGAGGCAGGTGAAGGGACGGGTACTCTCGCCACTAAAGAGAAACGGCGATGGAGATAAATTACGTTAAAATCCGCAAGTCGGTCATTAGGGAAAAGAAGATCGAAGCAGCAGCAGGACGAGACGTTTGCGCTCGGTTTCATCTCTCTCTTTCCCTCGCGGCTAAATCTATAAATCTCCCGCTTTTTTGAAAGGCGAGTCACTGCCGCCTTCTGCGGGCTTGGCGAACTGAATGAAAATCTACGCCAAAGCAAGATTTATATATTGCCTCGCCTAACGATAAGAGTCAGGATCCAAAATTAAACATGCAATTATCGGCTTTAGTTGTTTCATCACTGCCTTTTAATATTTTTTTTATTGGATCTGTAGCTTTTTTGATCGATTATACTTTCTTTTTGGCAAGATTGCATATATAAGGCAGAATATCTTTTTTGGTTGATTTATTAGACACTATTAGATCTTGTAGTGATTTTTGGTCTGGATCTACATTTTTTTTATAAATTGACAGAGCTTTGGAGTCAAATAATTTTTACGTAAAAAATTGTTTTCTCATAAAAAGGAAGATTTGTATTAGGGAATATAACTAACAAGAAGAGTGTACGACATTTGGGTAATGGATTTTCCTGCAACTTTGGGATATGTTTTCTAATGTTAAAATATGAAGGAAGCCGCAATCGTTCGACTTAACACCCGATTTTTAAAAAATTATGTGCTCGTTTAGCGAAAATCTAAAAAAAGCGATTTTTGTTTAATCACTTATAACTTCTCAACTATTAACGGTACAGTATTTTAACTCCAAGCATTTGAAAGGTGAGATCAAATCCTATCGAAAAAAAAGACATCCAAAAATCTTTATTTGTTCAAAAGTTAGAGTCAAACAAAGAATGATCATTAAAATTAAAATAACATAAAAAATCTACTTATGTAATTTTGGCCTAATTTTATTGTAAATTTTTATTTAGCTGTAACTTTTGAACAAATAAAGATTTTTTGATGTGATTTTTTTTCATCGGTAGGATTTGATCTCACCTTTCGAATGTCAATAGTTAAAATACTGTACTATTAATAGTTGAGAAGTTATACATGATTAAATAAAAATCGATTTTTCTTAGATTTTTGCTATAAGAGCACATAATTTTTTAAAAATCGAGCGTTAGACCGAACGGACGGACTTCCTTCATATTTTAACATTAAATAACATATCCCAAAGTTACAGGAAAATCCTTTACCCAAATGTCGTACACTCTCCTTGTAAGTATATTTTATAAACATATTCACAGTTTTGCAACAAAGTTTATCATGCAATAAATTAATCATGAATCTTGCCATAATTTTTTAAATGATAACATTTTTCATATACATACTTGTAGTCTTGGTATGTACACCTGTTTTTCAGGTGCAATTACTCCTATACTTATTTCAAACTACGGTTCGATAAAGTGCTTGGACATGTAAAGTGTATTTATAAAACAGAGAAATTAAATCAAGTTTATGAAAAAAGTATGTTCTCAACATTTCTCCGTGACTGCACGAACCTTCAAATAATTTACTGATTACCATTGGTTTTTTGTGCAAACAGTAATTGAATTTCCATGTAATTCATGGAATAACTGCAGGTAGTATAAACAAATCCAAGAATCTGTAAAGGTAACTTTATTTCTCTAAAATCAACTCTAAATTTGTTCTTGCTCGCGGCTATACTACTCTCTTTCTCATCCACAGGAGCGATTGCTGAGGTTATCTGATATCTAATTCAAGGCACGCATCGGGCATAAGTGAAACCAATCACTATGGGGAATTATTTGAATCGTAAAATCGATTTTCTAGCTTTGCAAAAGCTGTCATCAAGGAAAGTGGATAAGGGCACGCTTTTTACTGCGTCCGGTGAGAATAAATTATCCAAGGATATGAAAGAGAAACTTGGACGTAAGTCTTGACTCTTTAAGGCTCAGTTATGCAGGTGAAGGAAATTTAATATCAACTAGAAAGAAACTTTAGTAAGTATCTTGATTATCCCACTTGTGACTTTTTACGTCCTGTTTTAAAATATAATTTGAATATTCAATCCCTTGTAGAGATAAGAAAATTTTAAATAGTGTTCAAAGTAATTTATGCGTAGTACTAATGCTAGAAAAATGTAATCCTGAAAAATGGCCAAAAAATACATCGTAAATCACCAAATTAAAAAACATTTTTTTTCGATTAAATTATAAAATAGAATTTGACCAAAAATTATAGCATAGGATCTGTATAAATAATAAGCCAATTGTCTGCAATCCATTAATTGGCCAAAAATTAGTTTGTTTTTTATATCTACTGCATAATTGCTCCCTGCCCTTCTCCTCCTAAATATAATATTTATGCTCAATTTATTAGCAATGCATGTATATTTTACCGAGACCAGAAAACTGTTATAAATTACTAAAAAAAAAAGTTAAATTTAGGCATGGTTTCTGACCAGATATTTAGACAATATTTGACCACCAGTCTAGTGGAATTGGCCAATTTCTACTCAAAAAATGGAATGAAACTATCGAACTCTACCAGGAAAGTTTTCAGTACTTTATATCTGCTGAAAAACTTTTTATCGATATTTTTTAAATTCAGTAAAAGCGGTCGAAACTCGAAGAAAGTTTAGTTATTTGGATATTACAAGATTGCTTGTGTATAGTAAATTATTGTCAATGATTAAATACATGTGTTCTTATTCATACAGGTAAGAATCGTACAGTTAGACATTATGCAAAATTTAACATTGGTAAAATTTACATATAAATATGAATGACAAACATAATGTATCCAATTACATACCGATATCACTGATATCGAACATAGCCAAAATACTAGAAAAGATAGTATGTGATATAGAATATACTGTTTTATACAAGAGAAGAAGTTAATTAATAATAACGAATGTATGGCTTTATTAAAAACAAAGGTACGAAAGATACGTTAAGATTTCTAACTGATACAGTTTACAAGCTAGATAAAAGTAAACCATTAATTGTTACTTTTCTGGATTTAGTAAAGGCATTCGACACAGTGAATCATGAAATTTTATTAGATAAATTACATCATTATGGAATCAGAGGTAATGCACATAGTTCAATAAAAAGTTACTGGACCGATAGACAGCAAAGGGTTATAATCCAAGGAAATGTACAAGTGATTAATATAAAATCACTGTTGTAGTACCTCAAGGTTCTATATTAAGACCACTGCTATTGATTGTATATGTAAATGATTTATTAAACAAACTAGCACGTGGGAAGGTATTGTCAATTTACGGCATTATTTATTACTGAATAAAACAAACTTTACCTTGCGTCATAAAAAGTACTTTTGCAAAACAAAATTAAAGATAATTCTTTCGTGTGGATAATAACATGTTATTTTTAATCGTTTAAGAAAAGGAAAAGCACAATAGTCAGAATAGCTTAAAGACGTGTAAATTATCGCACACAATGCGCTCATTAACCTACAACGTTGAAAATTTTTACAAAAGCTCGTGCGTGCGGAGACGCGAAAGGAGGTAAGGGGTCGATTCTTACCTCTTGGAAAAGCGATTCAGCAGCTTTCCAAGGCTGCGAAAGTAATGAGGAGCGGTCACGTAGACGTAGGCAGGCTGTTCGTCGTTACTGTACTCACGGTAATGATTGTGATTGTACAGGTCGGCAGTGGAGTTATCCAGAGTTGAATTTAGCAGCATCCCCCACCTTATCTAACCAGAGAATTGCGTTGCATCGATTAGACGTTGTAAAAATAAATTAATCTTTTATCACTACTCAGATAAAAAAACATCTAAATAAATTTATCGTAAAGAACTTTTTAAAAGTTTTAACATTGTTTAAAAATATATTTCTATCAATTGTTTATTTAATAAATAAAATAAAATAAAAATTAAAAAAAAATTGTTTATTTATGCTGATTAAATCAGCTTTAAAATTTTTCAAAAATTTAAGAGGATAAATATAAGAGGATTAACATAGGTTATTTAAATAATAATTTAAAAAATCTTTATTGTTCACATTTTGTCATTATCATTAAGTTATCAGGAAAAAGGACATTTAAGCCGAGCAGGCGTCAGCGAGGGAGGAATATTTTGCTAGTTATACTGTAAGAAGCACCAACACTAGAACTATCAATATAATAAAAAGAAGTTTTTTACATTTACAGAATGTTTCTGCTAGTAATTAATTAATCCATAAAAAATATTATCTAATATTTGTTTAATAAATCATAGTAAATTCTAATGAGTAAACGATACAACATGCACATATTTAGAGCTACTCACATAACCAAAACTCTCTTGCAAGTATGTAAGATTATACGGCACGTACACTCGTTGATCAATGTCGATCCAATTATAAATATCTTTATGTCTTGGGTAGATCTGTGTTAAAATATCAAATTACTTAATCAGTACGTTTATAACATGAAAAAAGAAACAGAAACGTAAAACTTTTTATTGCAAATTCATTGAAATGCCGATGGTGTTATTCTAGAATGATTTTAATTTAACTGAGAATGCTTAAGCAGAAAAATAAAAAATAACGAAAAAACTTTCATTTATTGTATCATTTATGTTATCATGAAGTTAAAATAAGTGAGTCAATAAATGTAGTATGTTACTTTAAAACTTCACGATTGCAAATCACAAATGCAAACTAACATTTACGAATAAATAAAATTGTTGACGAATAAATGAAATTGTTATATGACCAATCGTACAAATTGAAATTAAAAATTTACAGCGGATCCAAACGGATTCAGATAGGATGGAAAATTGTTCATGTTACTGTTGCTTCGTGCGTTATATTTGACAAATAATTGCCCTTTTCGCCAGATGGGTCTATTTTTTAAGCCAACAAACTTGTTTTTTCACCAAATGTTAAATTCAAATCGTTATAAAACTTGTAAATGAAAATAGTTTTAAATGATTTATATTATATTTGTTTTTTAGAATTAAACTTTAATCATTTTTTACAATACTTTAACGTTTTGAAAGTAGTTTAATCTACTTATTTTTTAAAATTGATACAATATTTTGTTTAAGTCCAAAAATTTTTTGTTTTACTTCAGTACTTCAGCGTTTACGATCGTTCACAGTCCCTCAACAGTGTTTTGTTATTCTAGCTATATATAAATTCCACAGTCGATTAAATGACCACCAAATAGTTTTACCTTACTAAGAGCCAAGCAAAACTGAAGCAGTTGGTCGGCTTCAGACGATCTCTCGCTCGCTTCCATCTCATTAGGCAGCATACCTTGAATAATCTTTTGTATTCGTCGGGAGCGTCTCTCTTCTCTGTTGTTCTGTAACACCGCAAAAAATCAAAAGGTTAATCCGCGAGAGACACAAAACGTTCGGATAGAGATTGGGGCAAAGTAGCCGATAAAGGCAATTCTTTACACTCGTCGGCAAACAGCACCTCTTCTTTTTTTTTTATCTACTCGCTTTGGCGAATGGCCAATCGGTCGAAATTCCCGCGAGCGCAAAATAGGTCTCGCGCAAGACGGCTTATCGTGCAAAGTGCCGCGAGAGCTCCGTTACGACCTGAGAAGCGAACGTATATAGATATAAGATTTACACTACAGGTGTCATGAGTTTCATCGAGCGCCGACACCGAGAAATGCCCGTTGACGTTGATTGTTGTGCTAGACTGAGGTATTGTGACGTCTAAGCTTTAAAAGTCTTTTTCCTTTATGGATTTATATTACAAGATTATTGTTCGTTCAAAAAGCTAAAGTGCATGATGAACTTTCTCTAATGTTTTTCTATCTGATTAAGAATTAATTGTTGAAAATTTTAAAAATATAGCTTTTATACAATCTATCATTGTAAATTTTCATCGTACATTATTACTTTTATGCAGTTTATTCTTTATTTTAAAAAGTTAAACAAAATAAAAAATAACTAAAATACTTCTTGAAATATTTTTGCTAAAACTTTAAACTTATAATTTAATAAAAATTACAAATGGAATAGTTGATTAATCGAATGATTTTACTGAGAATAAAAATATTTCTGCATATAAGGAATTGCACCAAAAGTATTCGATTTTACTGTAGTCCATTTTGATATTATTTGCAGAAATACTAATTTAGTTCCAAACATCACTAAAGAATTTATGAAAAACATAATCAATTACTGTTAAGTATCGATTGATCGAGTTTAAACATTGATTTCTCTATTTCAGTAACATACTTGACATAAAGTCCGAATGCAATCAATATAAAGTGGTTTTTGATCAAACCCCAGAGAGCGCATTCGCAAAGAGAATAATAATTGTGACAGTAACGTGGAAACAATAACGCATCGTGCTTTGCTATTTTTGCGTCGCCGATGAAGAATTTGTAACAGACATGTGGATGTGAAAGTTAACACGGAGAAAACATCTCAGTAAAAATTACTATACTGTTTAGAAAAGCGAGCACATACTGCCAAAACCCAAAAAATTACCATACTTATTAGTAAATTTTGATGAAATTTTAGTAAAAATCCGTATAATTTTATAGTAAGTAAACTGGTAGATATAAAACCATAACGTATATAGTTTTTTTAAAAAATTTCTTATTTTTAGGTTACTTAAAAAATACATTTTATTATATTGAATAAGCCAATACTATAAGTTAATTAATTGGTCATGATTCCAAATTTGATTCGAACGAATTTGGATCCTTTGAAGTCGATTCCAAGAGAATTAAAGTGCAATGAACAACATAAACCGAATATGGAAATTCTAGAAAACATTCTTTCAAGATTTCGTAAAATGTTTTACATTTAGTACTTGCATCAGATGCTTGAGATTGCAGAAGATTCGCCAAGAAATTTACTGCATCTGAGATCAAGTTGGAAGCGCTAAGGAACTGGTACATAATAAAGGCATAATAAATTACATAAGTAATTAATTAAGTACATAATAAATTGGGTGTCTACTGCACGAAAAATTCCACTCGGTCCATCAGATAGAATATTGAAAATTAATAGGCACGATTTTTTTCTTTTTTTACTTTAACTTTTATTAACATAGCTATAACATATTAAAAATTACTATGAATGTGACGAAAAAACAAAAGTATGTGTCGATTATTTTCCAATATTCTATCAAGCGCATATAATGGAATAAAAAACAATTTTCATGCAAGAACCCATTAAATAATTTTATTTTGACAGTGAAAATAGTTGTATGATGCTTAGTAAAAAGAACTTCGCTTCAGTTAACAAAGATGAAGTCCCCGCTATTGGTTTTTTGTACAAAAAAGAAAACGTTTTTTAATTATTTTGGGACCAAATTATTGTTTTCTGATTGATTTCGTTATTGTTTTCGTTTGATTCAAAACTTATTTTGTTCAGAAAACATGCCTTTATTTTAATAGTTTTGATATTTATAAAAATTAAAGATTGTAGAAAAGATCTTCGAAAATTTTGTAAAATAAAAAGAGCTTTTCTCAAAAAAAAAAAAAAAAAAAAAAAAATGATATTTTTGAAAATTTTGATATTTTTGACAATTTTTGGACAACTTTTTTTAAATACTTTTTAAAAAAAAGTTTACCCCGCTGAATTTACTTTTGCCCCGCTTGTCAGAGACAAAAAGTGGGTTTTTCCGTCGGGTGTGGAATAAAATTTTTTTTTCTCTGTTTTAAACTATTTTGTACGATTTCTGTATACGATCCAAATGAGGGTTTTTCCTGTCCTCGTTGACAGAAACACGGTGTGTAACACGGGGAGAAAAGCTATTTCAGACTCGGGTGAGGTATTCAGCACGAGTCGGAGTCGAGGACGCCAAATGCTCGCTAGAAATAGGTCAGTTTCTCTCCTTGTTGCACAATGTAATATTTTGTAAGATAAAATACCGTTTTTAACACCGGGCATCCCTTTCTAGGGGTTCAGAAATGATCAGATTATAATAAGTTAAAATTAATATCGATAGATTATAGATAGATTATATTAGATAGATTATAGTAAATTAAAATTAATATCGAAAAACTAAAATAGTCTTTCTTCAATTTCTGCTGTGGTTTTACTATTTTCTTATATTATTGTATTTTACGTCGAACAGCTTAATACTTAAATTTTTAGTAATTTTTAGAAATTTCGCACAATTATTAAACAGATACATTCGATCAAGACTCAAAATTATTTATGCTCTTGTTACTATAACTAATGTAAATTTTAACTTTTTAATCCCTAATTTACAATCGAATCATTATCAAGTGAAATGCCAACGAACGAAGTGCGAAAGATTAAAGAAAATTCTGCTATTTCCAACGCCGGCGGTGAAACAGTTTCTTGCATTTATGCAAAACTTAATTTCAATGGATCTGGCGTCTTTGGCATACTTTTCAGTGGACTTGGTTACTGCACGCAGCGGACTAGTCAACTAGCGCCTCGTCGCTGTCGTTTCCTCTTCTTCTTTCAGTCGCCCGAGTGGAAACTTCGAACGGTAAAGTTTTCCGACAATGTCCGCGCGGAATTTCTTCCTTTGCCGGTTGTTGCTTCCTTTTTCTCAAAGACTGCCTGATGAATTATTCGAAACATTATTGTTACACTGTGTTTATCAAGCGAATTTCATATCTCGCTGCTGATTTAGATGGCTTTACGATTACGAAATGGAAGACGCGACAGAAGTTGATATGATAAATGTGTTCCAGTTTTTTGTTACATTAAAAGTTGCTCGTGCAAATTCAACCGCTTTGTAACAACTTTTTCAATAAGGCCTCGTTAAAAACGTTAATGAAGCTGTATTATGAATTTAAAGTGTGTTTTGATTGTTTCATGACTATTTTGTAATATACGAAAAAAATTTTTATTTTAAAGAATATTTTAAGAGCGGCTTTTTGTTTTCAATCCATTCTACAAATGAGGCTAGATAAATTTCACTAAAATTTTTTTAATCGAAAAAGGACAACTAGGTGTTCTGGTCAAGTCAAGTTTTTTTACCGGTAGAGATGCACTAACATTTGAAAGACTTTTTTCACAGAAAGTCAGTTATTGAAGGAATTTCTACTTGTTCAAAAGTATAGAAGTAATTAACATCTCATGAAGCTTGAAAAAATGTTTTTTTAATTTTAAATAATAATTTGGTGTGAACCAAGGAAAATTTTAAAACACAACATTTTGTGGTTTACAAGTATACTCTAATTTTCTAAATTCTTTCAATTACTTTAAAAGTACTTGTAATGATTTTTTTTTAAGTACATCATAAATTTAAAGTCTCAGACGGCTATCGATAAAACAAATCTGAATTACCTTCACTAGTATAGCTTTATCTTATTTCGCTGACATTAAAGAGCAAAGTTTTGAGACGTTTGGCACGAGTAAGTAAAACATAACTCCCACAATCTTTAATGTGTACGTAGTTATTTAAATGTTCAATAAGCATTGCCAACTTCTAAAGCGACTTAAAAACTTCAATATCGCTCTAAATCAAACTCTTTCTTATCGCGGCCGCGACGAATAAACTTGGCCCCAAGCTGACAAGAAGGTTAAGTTTGGCGATGGGAAGAATATTTCATCAAGAAGGCTCAAGCAATTTGTGCAAGGATCACTTTATCAAGCGAAAATAATGCGACCCAATTTTCGGAAGCAGCTTTCTTGCAATTAATACGAAAAAGACATTGATGTAACTTTATCCATCGGTATTTTCCTTCATTCTGTATTGCTGCCTTATTTACCTCTTTATACTTTTTGATCCAATAATTTGACTATTCTTATTATCCCGTAAAGTACATTTCTTACATTGATATCTTATCTTTATTCAAAAGCAAAACAACATGTTCTTTTTAACATCTAAATAATATTTATTTAAAAAATGCTCACGTATGTATAATAATAGTGAATTTCTCGTATGTGTTTAAAAAATAAATTTAAACCTTTTTTCGTTTACGGAACACCGCCGAGAGCAAATGGTCTTTTTAAGCTAAAGTGAATTAAGCGACTCATTTTATATGAAGAATGAAGATTTTTCTGTTTCCTACTCGCTTTCGAGCTTCTAAAAACTTGTTAGTATGTTAAATTACGGAGAAATACTCAAGTGAAAAAGTAGATTTTTATACACAAATATACAATTCTCTGTCATTTAATATAAATATTTATTTTATACAGAATACAGTTAAGAAAAAAATTTCAACAATTTAAAGTTCATCATTATCTTAAAAATCAAATATAAACTACAAGTATTTAATTACTTTATTATTACAAAATCTTTTTTCAAAGACTAAACTTTAATAACTCATTTTTTTGAATATAAAAATTCTAATATTTTTGACTATTTGATCAATACTGAGTATTTCTTATTTTGAAAGTTTAAAATGCAAAAATTATAAATTCAATATAAATGATCGAACTTTTTCAGTGTGCAATTTTGATAAAATAGTATTTCAAAGGGATCGAAGGGTTCAAGCATGATGAATGCAAATCCGATTTTAAACTTTCGAAATCTTTACTTGGATTGTATTGCAATTTTTACCGAATTTTGTTCACCGAACTACATCAGCGCTTTTAAAGTTATTAAATAGCTTAAGTTTGATTTTACTCCGACGATTTCCATAATCGCACAAGTGAGCTTTCGGGGAAATTATATTTCTATAATGTAAATTAATAGATGTTGACAAGGTTTCCAAATTAGCTGTAAAATAAATCCGTTATCTCTTATAGTAGTACCATTAATATAAAAAGTTGATAATAGGCATGAATAGTCGATAAGCCAAAAAGTTAATAAAATCTCTTTAGACTCATTTTAGTAGCGTTGCATTACGGTCAGACGCGTACAGAGCGCTCATGAATACCAAAATGTCTGAAGCATTTAGGGTTCGGCTCAAACACACGCGATTGGCAAGCATTAAACGACCTCATGCAATAACGAATGCGCTCGCGCTTAGAAAGTTTGAAAGCTCGCAGCTTATCGACTAATATCGTTTATATATTCCCAAAAGGAAAGAGATGCATATAGTATGCCCAACTAAAGCCGGAAGGAGATAAAAGGGGAGAGAGGGGAAGAGAGAGAGACATAGGGTTAGGCATGGAGATGGAAAAGTGCAGAGTTCAAGTTATGCTAACTAAACCAATATCCGCGCCGCCAGCCGAGGTCTCTTCCCCCACTCTTGATTCACTTTATCGGCACGAAGGGTCGGCGCTGCCGCTGCCACCGCGAAAAACTTGGAGGAAATGTGCGGCCGGACATTCCGGATCATAAATTTTATTTGAGTTATTATGGTGTGTTTTCCACCTATGCCGAGTAAACACGCCGAAAGATAGATAGAGAACGGAATGATTTATGAACGAGAATGATTTCCTAAGAGGCGCTGCAAAATAATGTTTACTCAGAATCCGGGACTATTTGTCGCCTTCTAATGTTAGGTTGAAAAATTTCATTGACACTGACCGAAAGCAGTGGAAGGAATTTTCCTTAAGATTTATTGGTTACAGTTGAAAATTGTGATAAACGACGGGAAACGAACGTTGAAAAATTTTTATAACAAGCATTATGGAAAATAGAGTAGAGAGGAATATGAAATACAATAAGTTTTCCAGCACCTTCTGCAGTGTTGAATCTACTTATATGTCCTACTTTTGGGATACTGCGCGAATTTTTATTGTTTCTTGGGTTATGTATTTCTTTCTCCAAAGATATATTCTAAAAATTAGAGACTGGAAAATGCTAATTCTTGTTATCTAAACTGATTTTCAACCTAAATCTTAAATTTGGTTAATTAAAATTTGTAAAATGTCTTCTTTCAAAACTTGTAATTCACCGGAAAACAGTAAAAACTTTCGATTAAAAATTTTTATTAAATTCAAAAAAGTTTTTTGACAAATTTTATTATATTCAAGGAATTTAAAAAATTCAAAAATGTTTCACGACTTTTGATGTTTAATATGCTAAACTAATAATTTTGAAAAAAACCGTTCTAAAATTAGTTATTTGACTCAACTTATTACTTTGGATTTTTTAATATTGCATAGTTTAAAAAATATCTCTTATAGTGACCGAAATAAAATTATGGTTTTTTGGCGGTGATATGATTTATTTATTTTTTTTTTTAAATTAGAATCTCCATATAATTTCTTAATTATTTATAAATTATTTACAAGAAAATTCTGGAAAAGAGATGGAAAAAATAAATTGAAACCGTTCTGTATCCATTTTATAAATTATTTTCTAAAAATTATGCAAAAATTATGATATGAATAAAAATGGTATTTAAGTTCAAATTTTTCTAAAAATCCACTTTTTACTCGATATTATAATTGTATGCTATTTAGCATCTACAAAAAAATGTTCATATAAAAATATGAATGATGGAAAAACTAATAATTTCAAATGTTATTTTTACAAAATCGCTCAAATTTGAATTTTCAAAATTTTTTTTAATTATTTTTTAAAAAAAACTGCTGCAAATTTATTAGTACTTAGCTTCCTTCTAGTTAAGTTATCGTTCCATTATTATCTTCGAGATTCATTAAAACCAATCGATTTCAACAACATAATTTCAAACTATCTATATTTGATTAATTATTTATTTTGTGACACGTAAAGATTCACGATTTGAATCCTGCGCGTCTCCGCGAGCCCGAGTAGCCCGAGTGCGGACAATTCCACTAATTGTCGCGCGCACCTAGGGGTAGCGATAGCGAGAGTGCGGGATAAGGGGAAGGATCGACGCCGGAACGGGTCGATCCACATGATGATTAGGGAGATCAAACTCGACCGCTGTGACGAGTAGACGCGCGAGCGAGGTAACTTCATGGGTGAGAGCGAGAGTGAGGAAGGAGAGAGACAGGAAGAGGGTGAAGGAGCTGATATCCAGGAAGGCGATCTTCCAATAGCGAGACTCCGAGGAAAGTGCCAGCAGCGAGAGACATCGGGAGACCGATTCGAACCAGGACAACGTGCGGACATGTTTTGTGCGAGTGAGCGAACACGAGAGGACGAGGCTACGGAGTTTTGCGGCGACCTACCAGCGACGTGGGTAAAGCGAGCAGGAGCCTCACCGACTGCGAGGAGAACGAGAGAACGGCTGCGGGTGACATCCCCTTCACCGCCTTTTCCGAGCGAACGTCAGACCCGCGAGAGAGCTGCGCCGTTCTGCGTACCGGCACTTTAAGTTCCCTTTGTAGTCTCTTGTGGCCCACGTGTGCGTGCATGGGTCTTATTGCGAGCGAAGTGGTCGAACGGCGGTTAAACCACAGTCCGCGTACTGTTCTTTCTCTCTTACCAGTCGGTAAGACGACTCGTACGCGTTCTTTGTGTCGGTGCACCAGCGAATGCACCAGACTCTGTAGTTTTCGGAGTGCGGAGACTCGGATTTCCACGAGAGTGACAGCGTACGAAAACGTTCGCCTCGTGTTCCCGGAATTTCATCGTTTTCTTTCGTGTCAGCGTGTGCGACGATACCAGATGGTGCGCTCACATTAATACCATCGCGTCATTATTTTTGTATAATTTTCCGTCACTGGAGAGAATAAACTCAGTTTTACTTAATTCCCGCCTAGTCTTTTCGCGTAGCCCATCCCTTGCCTGCAAAGACCTCGAATACCGCCACTCTCCTCGAGAGTACGACCGAGACAGTCGTACTACGCGCGCACGGCAGGGATGGGTACGTATAAAAGTGGCTGTAGAAACGGTTAGTTTTCTACACGTCGTAAACTATGTAACAAACTGTAAAAAAGTAAATTATTTGACTTCTGCAGTGAACCTGCAGCTAATATTTTACAACGCAGGGGAGGGGACGTGCTTTTATTGTATTGGACGCATTCACAATGGTGGGGGAAGACGATCCACAGTACGGATGTAGCGGACTGTTTGCTTGGGAAAGCCGAGGCAGCATTGCACCAGTATAGTCTCCTTGTTGAAGCTGATACAGGCCTGGATATTAGCGCTATAAGCGCACATGCTTTTTAACGCAGGAGGCGCACTGTTAATAAAATAAGTAAATTATTCGTATTTAGTCGAGAAGTTGCAGCTAATGTTCTTCAAAGTTAAAGTAAGTCAATTAGGTCACACGTATCGTAATATACTACCTCAAGAAGAGCGTCACAAGGACTAACATTGTTCAATATAATTTTAATCATTTAATTTTCTTTTTTTTTTTTTTTTTTTCAAAATATTTCAAAATATTTTTTTTTTTCAATACGAGAACGCGCGATTATGAAAGTAGGCGTTATCTGTGTTATGTGAAGTTGATACATGTGAATCTGAATACACATATGTGTCTTGCTTCACTAGCCATTAGACGGATTGATGATACTGGCAGAAGGAGGTGTAGCACACTAGTGCAGTCTATTGCCGGCTGCCAGAAGCCGACATACACCTGGATATTTGCGCCATAACCGTACATGTTCTTCAACGCAGGAGACGTACGGTTATTACAGTAAGTAAATTAGGTCATACGTATCGTAATATACTACAAATGCCGAAGGCGCAAAGTTATTAAAGTAAGTAAATTATTTATCTTGTGCAGTGAACCTGCAGCAAATAATTGACAACGCAGTATTTAGTCGAGAATGTTGCAGCTAATGTTTTTCAACGCGGGAGGCGCACGGTTATTAAGGTAGGTAAACTATTCGTCTGTAGTAGAGAAGTTGCAGCTAATGTTTTTCAACGTGGGAGGCGCATGGTTATGAAAGTAAGTATATTATTCGTATTTAACCGAGAAGTTGCAGCTAATTTTTTTCAACGCGGGAGGCGCACGGTTATTAAGGTAAGTAAACTATTCGTCTATAGTAGAGAAGTTGCAGCTAATGTTTTTCAGTGTGGGAAGCGCTCGGCTATTAAAGTAAGTATATGATTCGTATTTAACCGAGAAGTTGAAGCTAATGTTTTTCAACGCGGGAGGCGCACGGTTATTAAAGTAAGTAAACTATTCGTCTGTAGTAGAGAAGATGCAGCTAATGTTTTTCAACGTGGAAGGCACAGGGTTATGAAAGTAAGTATATTATTCGTATTTAACTGAGAAATTGAAGCTAGTGTTTTTCAACGTGGGAGGCGCACGGTTATTACAGTAAGTAAATTAGGTCGTACGTATCGTAATATACTACAAATGCCGAAGGCGCACAGTTATTAAAGCAAGTAAATTATTTATCTTGTGCAGTGAACCTGCAGCAAATAATTGACAACGCAGGGGGCGTGCGTTTATTGTATTGGACGCATTGACAATGGTGGGGGAAGCTGATCCACTGTA
>JAWWEO010000009.1:35313758-35336219 GCA_035582975.1 Ormyrus labotus | reverse complement strand
ACCCGATAAAATTTTATCGGGTTCTATGAGGTTTCTGCTCCTTTTTATCGGGATTTATGAGGTCTTTGCAATAGGGTAAGTGCAGAAATAATTATTGTTACAAAAAGTTTTTTATTTGTAATAAACCAGCTTTCGAATTTAATTTTTTATAACCCTTTTCAAAAGACAAGCAACGTTTTATTCATTATTTTATTAAAATTTTTACATTTCGGTATAATGTTCAAAAAAAGTAAATATCTGAACATTTGCATAAATATCGAAGGTTTTAAAATATGTCGTAAACGTTAAAAGTTTAATTCAAAAACAATGCATAAAATTAAAAGCTTTTGCATCGATGTCATAAACATTGAAAGTTTTCCGAGTATAAATTCATGTTTTAAATTTTGCGATAAATTAATAAAACCGCATTCAATGAATAACAAATTAACAATGGACGACTTACCTCCAGTAACCAGGTCCCCTGCGGATATTCGCCCCAAGTATGAGTGGTCATGAATGGCCATTTTGTAAAACCATCTCGATGATCGTCGTCTTTCGGCCTTCTGCTCAATATCATCGACCTAAAATAAAATATATTTATTGCAATACTGATGCGCGATCCATTAACTTTATGAACACGATGCACTATAGGTTTAGTAGCCATTTAAATTCATATTTAATTTTTATTGCCATTACAATACTTGCACATTCTATTTCGTAATTTATCCTTTAATACATTAATGTTTAACTCGAATGATAAATTTTACGTAAAAAAATCCGATTAAGTTAATACTCTAGATGTCTGACTAAACTTTGATTTACTACTTTTCCAAATTTATTGTACCAAATAAGGAAATTTTAATTTTTACTTTGAACTTTAAAGTTAAACTTTTAGACGTTTTGTTTAAAGTCAATTTTGCATTTTCTTTAGAACTTTATTTTAAAAAAGAACTTTATGTTAGAGACAAAAATTAAATCCAAAATTCATTTATTTTGCTCGTATCCTTTAAAAGTGTCGTAGATCCATTCATAGAAATTTAAATTGAAAAAAGATTATTTTACCTTGTCCCCATTGGCGATGTTAAGAAAAGTTCCAAGTCTCCTCTTCGACTTGCATTTACTGAAATAACAGCCTGTACGTGCTCGAGATAATTTACAGCGTACTCCGTTCCTGCGCAGGCATCCGTCTTAATCTTCAATAAGATTGACCGATGGCTCGGCACTTCTCTGCAAAACAAGTCATGTTTTTAATATAGATTTTCGCCTTAACGCGTCGAAAGCTTTATTTAAGTACGCTTTTTGCACTGTAAAAAGTCAAAAACAATGAAAAATTATACACGCAATTTACTTTTGAAAATAATTTAAACACTGAATTTAATCAATGTAATTTCAATACTTTTTTAGAGAAACGTGTCTTCGGGGTGACTCGTTCTTCGTTTCTTTATATTTAACCTTTAATATTAAGATTTAAAACTTTCAATCTGACTGGCTTGGAATTGATCAAAAGATGTACCGAAGCTTTATAATTTGGGATTCAACATGCTTGTGATCATGTAGGCGTAATGAGTTATCACTCATGCTGCCTGGCCTTGAGTAAAATCTAAGCATAGTAAGAACAGCCGAGACCCTTGACAGAGCATATTTTTCTGCAAGTTATTGATCCTCGGAAAAATTATACACTAGTCAAAGATGGAACGTAAAGTAAATGTGATCTTTTCATAGCTAAGCCAACATTGACTTATAAATAGGGAAGCTCGCACTCTCAAAAGGTATATTCTTTTAAAACCAATTTCAAGGGTAGCATAAGTACAGTGAGTTTCCTTTTAATACTATTTTAATACTTGAATTTATCATAGCATCCTTTTTTTAAATATGTTTTAAACTACTATATGCCTATGTAGTTTCATCTGAAAGCACGAATATGAGTTTTAGTCCATTACGTTCGTAATTTTTAGATATCTTGATCTTTAAGAATTTTATGATATGCTTATTTTCATGATCAAAAAACGCTTCTTAATGATTTTGACCATGACATTATATAATACCTGTCGTGATCTTTAAATTAATTTTCGAATTTTATATTTATTTTCTACCGAGAAAATTTAATATTAAATTTAAAAAAATGTTTAACTCACTTCAAATTGAGACATTCGCGTATTGCTTGTATTTTATACTTTAAGCTGGTATATTTAAAATAAAGAATCGTCACGACAGGTACTGTTCAACTAAAATTCTGAAATATCAAAGCATCTTAGAATTTTTACGTGATGATCATATTCGGGTTTAGCAAATCAAAGTATATACGGATATAGTAGTTTAATCTATCGCAGAGGCCACATTTTATTTTTTGTATGCCTGTGTAGTTAAACATCACATATAGTTTTTGCAAACATCAATTAAATCAAAATAATAAAAGCTGAAACAACAAAAGATATTGCACCGCTTGTTTGTTCATTTTTCATTAAATCCTAGGCAAATATTTTTCCCTCGTCGCTTTTTCCCTTTCATTTGTTTTCTGTAATTAAAAAAAGAGGACTCAAAGATACAGGAACTTATACTTATACCGAGGATCCGCTCAGCTAAACAACAAAGATAATGAAATGCTCGGGGAGCGATCATTTGTCTTCTCGGCATGATAATCTCGGCTGCCGATGGCGCGACAAGATGCCCCAATGTCGCATAATCGCTCGCGCTTTGCTGCGCGAAAAATCGATAACGAGGGTGGGAAGATGAGCGAGATTAGGCAGAGCAGCTTGACCTAAACTCGGATGGCAAACTGAACTTAATTACAATTTAACGAGATTAAAGATTTCCGGCTTGTTGCTCCGGCAACGCCGTTGCCTGTGACGTGGCTCGTTGTAAAATCAGAGCAAGTCTACAATTACATTGTAGACGCAAATGGTACGTTCGTGGAAAAGCGGACTTTTCCTTTGAAATTGCGGATATCCGCTTCGACCTACATTCGAATCTAACTGAATCTTTTAGGATTTCTGGTTTCGAATTACGATTTTTAGTCATAAATGAAATTGAAAATTGAAAATTTTAGTTTTAATCACATGTAGCCCTCATTACAATTGTAATCTTTCGCTTTATTAAAGTATTGTGAATTTCAATGATAAAGACTGATTTTTCATTATATTCTAATTTTAATTCGTTTACGTTTTCATGAGCACCTCTGGTGAATAATACAGGATTATAGTATAATTTTCTAAAAATATTTAAAATATTAAATTTATGTAGAGCTTCTTCAGTATTTCAGTAAATTAATTTCTTATCGAATAAATATATCTATAAAACAGTTTTAACAATAATTTTAAGTAAATTGCTTATAAAATCGTTTTCTTGAAGGCTACAAGCCATGTGAAAAACTTTACGTTAGAATCACTAACTTGGAATGTTGCTTTTTCATCAGTTACAAAAACATTCAGCTCAGGAAAATCAACCGAATCAGGTTCCTCATTTCCGTAATTAAGTATAACAATACGTTCTTCAACTCTAACAGATTAAAAGTTTAACAAAGTTAAACCTTATTTTGTAAGGTACAAATGTAGATTCTTTTGATTTTATGCCTTTTTTTGTATAATATTAAATTGATCATGCAAAATTTAACCTGCAATGAAAAATTAAGCAATCTGTCCTTTTATTTGAAACATCAAAAATCTTACTTCCCTAAAAAATTCTTTTTTATTAGAAAATTTTTAATTTAAGCTTCAAATGGCTTTTTCAAATTCCATTTTGTTTTTACAAATTTTCCTATTTAATTTACAATTAATTTAACAAATGACATATTACATAGACTTTTAATCCATTACTTAATTAATAATTAAAGTAAAACGCAAAAGTACTACTTACTGAGTCGTCTGAATAGTACCAGCCTCGCAGTGATAACGCGGCGGTACAGTCTTCCACTGCTTGGCCAGAGCGACCATAGCGCCAGCATCGAGAACGCCGTAGCCAAAGAGATGGTTAAACTCGAGGCCCACGCCGTTCATCGTCCAGTGGAATCTGCCCTTGGCGTCGAAGAGCGAGTTGCGCTTCGACGTCAGCACCGTCAAATGCTGTATGTCCCGCCACGTCAGCTGCGGACTAAAAAACCATCGCTCTCTTACTTCTCCTCCCTTAATTCTAGTCGCGACATCTCATCTTTCGAAAGACACGACGTTTTTAATGCCCGGCTTTTATGGAATCTAATCTCGCGTTCCTTTATGATTCGAGGACGCGTAGGTGCGCGCGGGAGGGGGTTTTCCGCAACAAATAAAATGCTCTGAGTTATGGAGGAAGTTTATCTTTCTAATAAAAGGAGAAGAGAATCACTTGGCATTAAATTCCGAGCGTTCTTCTCAATTATATTGTTTTTATTATCCGGAGAATCCGCGTTCTTTGAGTTTTTTCGTTCCGCTCCGGAAGACCGATGCACAGCTTTTGCGCATCGGTATTCCGAAAATTCTAAAGAATTTCATGCAAAACTTTTTAACACATTTTTTTAATACCATTTTCCTCGTAAAAAGAGATAATCTGTGCCATCTGTTTGACTAATCTTAATGAAAATAATAATATAAACTGTTTCTCGTCAGGTTTAATAAATTTCGTTTACATTCGACGACGTTGTTGAAAGATAAATTCATTCAATTAAAAAAAACTCATTAAAATATGAAACTTCTTAAAATTCATAATACAGCATCAGCCATCTCTAATTTACATTCTTAATTAAAATTTGTTGTTTAATCTCATCTGCATGTGTTTCGTAACATGGAATATACTAAAGTTTCTTTCCGCTCCACGGAATAAGCTCTACCTGTATTTCCGGCATAAAAGTTCACTACTGCAGCAAAATAAGGTAGCAGCTATCTTTTAGCAAAAAATAAACTCCCATCGAATCCAATAAGCTAATGACTTGGCTGAAGTCCCACGGAAATCAATTTGGCTTTTATAGGTTTTCAGCGAGCGTCAGTAGAGAAAAGTAGGGAAAAGCCAAAAGAGGAAAGAAGGAGGAAATGTGTTTGGAACTCACTTGGCCTCCAGAGCGAGAGCAAACACTCCGGCAGCTTCCGGTGCCGCGGCCGATGTTCCGCTGTGCGTCGTTGTACACTTGCCGTAGAGGTCGGTAGTCGCCTGCAAGAGAAAGACAAAGAAACGATAAGATCCTGCGACCTTCTGGCTTCCTGAAATATATCTTCTATGTAAATATTTATAATGCAGGATTTATCGGCTATTTTCTGGTAAGTCGGGGATTTGCGCCCACAGCTGATAAACGACACTCTCACTCTCAGGATTTTCGCCTCATTCAAAGTCGTTTGCGCAATCTATTGTTTTATATAACTTGGAAAATTTCAAAAGTTAGTTTTGCGTGGATGGAAACTATTAACTTATTTTCTTATGGACTTTAAGTATGGAATTCAAGTATTCAATTTTAAAATGAAATAAAGCAATTTAATCAAGAAATATAATTAGTGTTGCTATTTTAATTTATTTGTCTTACTTTTATTTTATGTCAAAGAAGTCAAATATTAATTGAAACTACGTTATTTGACGTTTGTATTTTATTTTTACAAGTTCTTTTTTTTTAATTACTTACAATTATATGCATGATTTTTTTATTTACTTTGCACATTTAAGTTCTTAAGTTAAATATTTTACTTTATTTATACGTTAAATGTGTTTTTTACATTGACTCCAAAAAATCTATTATAAAAATAGTGAAATATGTTTTTATATTTATATAGAAAAATATTTTTTCTAGTTTGACTATTTTATTTTAAAAGATTCTGGTATTCTTTCTTTTCCATCCAGTTCTTTTTTTAAAAAAGAAAAAAATCATAAAAGGTGATCTTGCATTGTTCTGAAAAAGTTAAAAGAAGCAGCTTTGTAACAAACTAATTCTTTCACTAGTTACAAGTAGTAAATCAAACAGAATTATGACATTATTTTGCATTACCATTATTTTGTTTAATTGCATTACTCAAAAATCTAGTTGAAGAATATCCTTTTTTGAAAACTTTAAAAACTAGGATTGTTTTTATCTTTCTACACTTATCTCTCATGGTGAATTCATCAAACATTTATAGCATTATCAAAATACTAATAATGTTCGTTGAAAGTATTCATTAACTCTTTACCAAACATCTCCTAACATTCGTGGCTTTTACAGCTGGACTTTATTGTCCAAAGTTTGCAACTAAATAATTCATTGGTACTTTAACTTGATAATAACATTCTCTGATAGTAGTATGTAGTTAGATATTGCTTCAAAAGTAATGATAATAACAGCTCGCCCTGCGCATTTTACGACATTTTACACTGCTGTCCTACTTTTCATTCCTTCTCCGAAACATTGACAATTTCAGGCACCAGATGGGAACTATCAATAAAAGCCGTCCGAAAAGAACGTCGAGCCTCAGTTGCGAGAACGAAACGAAATAGCACATCGAGGGGGAGAAGAAACACATCGGGGAATTCCAATCAAGCGAGAAGCCAAACGGCTCCAATCCGCCATAAAGAGCCTCGGAGGGAGAAAATAAAAGCAGAACGATGAGGAAAATTGCGGGGGCTCGTAAGTTACCTTCACTTCGTCGAGTACAAATAGCGGCGCAGGTCGCTGGACCTTTAATTGGCTCCTCGTAAGAAAGGTCTGGCCCCTTTTTTTCATAGCCTCGTATATTTTCAGCTTTATGTTCAGGTGCGCGAGCGCGGATTTTGCGATGCGCAATTGTAAAACTGCTGCACCCTTGCCGTTCGTTTTTATACTTGAGAGCCGTGGGCAGCCGCCGAGCTCGTCTCCGCCCCTTTTTATCCTCGCTCTACGTCACCGAGAGAGTACTAATGCAGTTTATTCGTCCGACAAATTGTCACAGAGGATGCGCAACTTAACGACGGATGCATTGCTCGGAGAGCCATCCTTTGAATTTTGCTTGAGGAGAATTTCTTCGTACCGAAAGCGAATCTGTGATTTAGTTAGTGATGCAGTGGAATTACAGAAGAGAAATATTCTTTTCTTCTAATAGTAAAGAATAACTTAATTTTCTCTTAAGGATTATAAATTAATTGAAACATGATTTTGAACATAACAAATTTCATTAGTTTTTGTTGTTTTTTTAATTTAGAGTGTTATTTAAGAAAATAACAAATTTTGATTTATTTCAGACATTTTTATTTTTAGTATATTAAAATGGTATGCAGTAAAATTTAAGCGAAATCTTATGTCCGCTTTTTATGTACATTTCAAATGATTTCTGAACCGTGAAATAAATTCATAATTTTACAATTTTTACTGTTTTGTAGTTAATTAAATCTCTTCTCAATTTGATTGAAAGACTTACGAAAGCTGTTGTTAATGTCAAGCCAAATGATAGACGACTGCAATACTGAGTTGTACAATTCAAAAGTTCAAAAGTCGATCAAGGCTTTTGGCATTTACAAAATGCCTCAAAGTTTTACAACTAGCATCATTATAATAAAGAACTTCAAGAGAACAGTCGATACAAAACAAGCGACGTTATCTTTCGCAAAACTGTTTCTACGTAATAAAACTTTAATTCCTTCAATTTAAAATAAAAACTTTTCCGATAAAAAGTACATACACTTTGGCTTCAAATCTCATCATCGTAGCTATATTCAAAGCCAGGCTACCTTCTTTCAAAACGTCGCAGCACCGTAGCTAACCCCGACTCGGTCATGTAATGAAATTGCCGGGCCCTTTTTCGAGCGGTGATTCTATTTCGAAAGAGCGAACTCGGAACCCTTATCGCCGTTCCGCTCTCGCATCACAAAGCCCCGCGAAACCCTTCAGTTCCCGGCGGCGACGTCGACGAGATAACTACCGAAGCATGGAAGCGCAGACATCCACGCGATATCGGGGAAAGGGGGAGGGGGGGGGGGGGTGACAGATGGGATCGCACAGCTCGATTCTCAAAGGCCGTCTTCCTTTTTTCCGAAACCCGTGGAGAGTATGAGGAGCGAGAGGGTGGAAGAAGGTCGCTATGTTTTATTCATGGGCTTAATACTTTTTGAGCTGATATCAGTGGTGCAGGTCAGCGTACGTTCGGACGGAGAAAATCTTGCTGCGACTAGGATCTTGGCGCAGAGGGGATCATTTGTTATTCAACGTATTCTTTATTTAATAAATTTCCTTATTGCGGCGATGTAAAATTTTAAATACAATTTATAAACTGGCTTTTAGTTTAAAAAAAAAGGGTTCTTAAAAGCCATTTAAAGTTTTAAAAGCTTTTGTCCATAAATAAAAAGCTCTTTCGTTGAATTTTTAAATGATCGAGTTTGCACAAAAAAATGATTTGAATTATTCAGTTACTGGAAAATTCACGAAGCGATTTTTGATGCAGGAATTCTGTTGGAATATTTGAAACCTCGGCTAGTAGTTTACATATTCAAATAATACAGAGGAAAGCGATTTAAAACAATTAAATTAAAATAAAAATTTTGCACATACGTAGTTTTTCTGAAAATGAAATGATCCAGTAAAAATTTTAGATTAATGATTTAAAATGAAAGTTATTTCAAGTAAATCTCGTTGCATAGAACGTAGTCGTTTTAGAAATATTTCTTTATAACTGTTTCATGTGTGTTTTTCGATATACAATAAAACCGAATACTCTATAAAAAATGTAGGTCAGGCGCAGTGTATGACCGAGAATCAGTTGCGATGCTCTTCTATATATAATATACATCACACAGATTTCTCGAAAAAAGCTTTAAGGTTCACTAATAAAAATTAAATCTTAAAACAAAAATTCATTTTAAAGTAAGAATTATTGGTATTTAAAAATTAATGAGCATTTCTTTTTTTAAGATTAAGTTTAATGCTTTTTCTCGTCTCGCTTATAGTAATAAAATAACGTTTATGATAGTATAAAATAATACGTCCAATAATATCGATTGTCGCAGTATTTTATTTGCTTTAACATAAAAAGTATGATTTTAAAGCTTATTACTGTTGCATTATACAATTTTATAACATTGTCGTCATTAAAAATACCTAAATATTCAACAATAAATGTTGTATTTAATGCATACTAATGAAATTCAATCCCTCTCTCCAACTAAAATAATATAACTAAAAATGTCTTCGTCTTAAATTACTTCCCGTTTCAATGATAAAAGAGAAGTTTTAATGAAATACATCTCAATAAAAAAGCCATTGTCGTCAAATGATCTGATTTTATTAAAAAGTTTCACTAGCCGAGCACTTCTGATGTGGAATCCCTAAATGAAACTCTCGATAAATCATTACCCGAGCAATGGCAAGCCGCCGTAGTGAATTTTAAGCGGCCTTTGAGTTTGACACCTCATTAGTCGCTTATATTTAATTTTCACCCAATAAGGCCGACTAGCGACAGAAGCGTTGAAATTAACGTGAAAGCAAGTTCGTATGTCGTTTAATGGAAATTGCGCTACAGAGTCAGGATGAGTAACTCAATTTGTTATGTAGTAAACTTTTAAAAGTAATTATACTAAATTCCATAGCGTAATTTCTTTAAACTTATTATTTGTATTTAAAAAAGCACCATTAAAAAATTATTGTTTTAAAGCTCAGTTTTATTTTATGCTATCCAGTCTCCTTTGATTCCGAGTTTTTAAATATACTAATTGATGTACAATATACTAATTGATGAATTTTTATTCAACGACGTGTAACATGTTTGTACTGCGTATTATTACGGATTTGGTATGCTAAATGAGTGGGAGACTTGATCTTTGATTATTTGCGTTTTTATTGATTGCCGCGGGAGAGTCAGAGAGGTTCGCGAGTTGCGCGGTGCCAAGGTCCGTCAACGTCTGTCTAGACGCCGATGAACAACTTCTTGACCGTCGCGAATTTCGTCAGGAACCGCTTGGCGAGGTAAGATTTCTTCCCAAGCATTTTGGTAAGCTCAGCACCTAAACGAGGTCGGGCTACGCGAGCCGACGGATGCAGGGAGTCAGGTAGCTGCGCGCTCAGCGGCATCCAACCGACGGTTGCATTCGTTACAGTATGTTTTATGTAATTTAGAACTGAATCTATTCATATATTCAAATTTTTTAATTTATTATGATTTTAATTTTAAAAACTCATAAAAATCCCACGTACAAATAATTTATAGAATTTTTATCAAGATTTTATACTTTTATTTTTAAACTTTGTTAAATTTTGATTCTACATAATTCGTACAAAGTTTTTGTAAAAAAATATGAAAAAATATGAGCTCCTCTAATAGTCATCGGTTACTAATTTTGTCATGAGAAGTGTAAAAGGTTAAGATGCGCCACTAAGCGGAATTAATTTTATTTTTTACGACTGGCGCTTGGAGGCGCGTCCTAACCTTTTACACTTCTCATGACAAAATTAGTAACCGATGACTATTAGAGGAGCTCATATTTTTTATATTTTTGTACAGAAACTTTGTACGAATTATGTAAAAACAAAATTTTACAAAATTTAAAAATAAGAGTATAAAATCTTGGTAAAAAATTATATACATTATTTTTACGTGAGATGAATTATTTTCATCAGTTTAAAAACCTTTTCTTCTAAACATTTTTAAAACACACAATTTTTAAACTTCGCTAAATATCTTGGTATCGAAAGAATACTATGCTGCCTGATAAATGTATCAAAATAATATATTATTAATATAATTTTGTCTTTTTTAGGTAATTTTAAAGGGACAGTTTTACATGTACATAAATCCCTTTTAAAATATAACTATTAAAAAACGTTCAATCGGAGCTTTAAAGTAAAATAAAAGTAATTCTTGTAAATTCATAAAAGATGAATATGTACATAAAAAGTAATAGATTAGATAAAATTTTATCTTATCTTTTACTTTGTCCATTATTCTTTGTATCTATTTCGAAATAAGAAGGCTGCGTTTTTTAATAAAATTCGTTTATCAAAAAGGTCATGTATTGAAGTAATTTATTTCATTGGGCGGCAACGTTTTTTTTTCTTAGACTTAGAAGAGTCTGTATTGTATTCTCTTGAGACTCATTACTCCGATTGGTCTAACTATAGCTTTCTACAAGACTAAAAATCAATAAAATTAAAATGACTTCTTTCGTAACGAGCATCAAGTTACGCGGTGGAATCGTAGAAAGCAATTTTCGCTTACTTTTTCCCTTTGCCTGCACCGATCAGCCTGATTGAGCACTTAGAAAAAGAGCGAAATCCAAGTTACCGGAGCCTCCGCTGAAAGGTTTTAATCTACTTGCGACGCTGCGCGGTGGCATCGCGTCCCAAGGACTCGCCCGTTAACTGACTGGCACTAGGTGGAAAATTGAATGATCCCGCCCGCTGTCAGGCTCAGGATTCCACTTCGTGCGCGTGGCAATATTACGACCGGGGAACGCTTCGTATCTGCGATTGACGCGTGCTTCAAGATTAACCGGCCGACGTTATAACCAGTGCTTTCCGTTTGCGTACTGCCTGCGTCAGATTAGATTTTATTTTTAATTTGACCTATTTGCTTAGGTGTGCACGGTCTTGATGTACGTAATCTGTGAGTCGATTTATTATTTATTTATTCAGGAAATTTTACTTTTTATCAATTCATCGATTATAAACATTTTTTAGTAGTTTCCGCGATTAAAAGAATTTAATGAAAACTTTCTATTAATAAGCCATTACAAGAGTTTTAAAGGATGCTTTCACTAGCACTGAAAGTTTTGTCGAACAAAAGTTTCCTTGTTCATACATTAATTCAAGTTAAAAGTTCGAATACAAAAACTTGTTAAATATTTACAAACTTCCATCTTACCCTGGAGGAGAGTGAGTTTGTAATTTAATTATTTAAAATAGGTAACGGGTTCCGACTTGACCCACTTCCTTACGTTCCTATAAAATTCAGACAAACATCTAGTTTCCTTGCGATAAAAGGTATCAGAGTACTGAAAAAACGAGCCTCGCTCTTTGTTTGAAGTAATCTTCCAGAGCGCAGCTCGACTTGGAACAAAATTTTGTGGAAAAGAAAAAAAAAAGAGAGAAAGCGAAGAACGAAGGGTAAGAAGTTTCGGTATCAAATGCCTGATGACTCACCACTCCGGTGTGGGGATCCTTCGCGCCATTACTGAAAGTCGACGCCAGAGTGCTCGAGCAGCTCTCGTCGTAATGGGCGTTCTGGCCGTCGTTGATCGCGCTGTTGATGCTCACGGTCCACATGCTGGCGGCGTAGCCGTCGCAATTGCAATCATCGTCCTGGCCCCCGTCGCCCGATGCCCACACGTATATGTTGCCCAATCCGTTGCGTCCCTAAATCAAATTCAAGGAGTAATGAGAAATTTCGCTCGGTTTCTCGAGCCGGGATTTCGAGCTCAATTAATCGCGAGGAGAAATGGTGTAACGATTTTATTGATCAGGTGACATTTGAGCGCGGCCCAAACTTCCCTTGGGAACATGGAATAAATATATATAGTAAGGCGTAGGTGGAGGAATGTCCGAGGCGTTATTTTTAAAGCTGCTATTGAGTTTCCTTTTATTTTTACACGTTACAACTATCTGTACGTAGAAATATCTAATAAAAGAATAGTAATTATTTTGGACGCTTTTAAAAAACGTAGATAATATATTTATAAAAGGTTATTTTTTACATTTCAAATGTAACTTTTTTCTCAAAAATAAATATCTATCTCGTTTACTGGCAAGTCGTTAAAACTGATAAAAATTACACTTTCAGCTTTATTGTATATTTTTAATAAGCGCATATTATAATCGTTTCTTGTTAAAAAAAAACTAAAATTCCTTAAAATTGTAAAAATAATTGTTTTTACGCATTTTTTTTATTTAGCTAAATAAACACAAGGAGAGAAAATAGCTCCTGGAGGTCGCAAATCTCTCTCGACTGATTATGAAGCAATCGATAAAACTGGAACTTACACAAGGCGAGCAGAGCAGTTTTTACATTATAAGTCTCATCTTGTTTCACTTCGCCCTTTTCAAAAAAGATTAAGAAGCTTCACTGAAACGATTGCTTTACGTAACTGTCTTTTAATCGATAATTTTAATTTTCTCTTTACCTTGATTGATCAATAGCCCAGATACTATAAAAAGAGCTTCTCAAATAGTACGCTAATTACTTTATCGAACTTTCACCGCGCAAACTTTGAAGTCAGTCAAAGATTGACACCTAACATCCCTTAATGCTTCAACTTCAAAGACTTGGAAATTTCTCATTAATATTCTCGAAAATGAAAAACTTAATCGAGCCCTGCTCTCCCATCTCCGCTACTTCGTCCCCACTCGAAGAAAAAACTTGCATCCCGGCAACACCTCGCGCAGACTAATCAGCTAAACAAGACAGAATTCCGGTCACGCTACGGGCCGCAAGATAAAAGTTTTTCAGCCGCATTAAGCAGTTCTTGGGGTGAAATGAGGGCGCCCAGTCGAAGCTCGCGTAACCCGTTCATCAGCAACTTTTCAGCAGCCATTCATTGCGGACGCTGGAAAGTTTGTCCACTGACTCGTCGCCTCGCTGATTGAAAAAGGTCTCGGACAGTTCGTATGAATTGTAGTCGGAAGTTGCAGCTGCGTCCCTGCTTTTTACCGACGGCGATTGCAAATACTTATTCTTTTCGTGAAGCGTGTGATGCACGCAGTGTAGAGGGTGAAGTATCGAAAGTCTTTAGTGTTGTCAGTACTGTCTGCTTTTAATGTAATAGATAATAACAAACCAAATATAACTGTTCGATGTACAATAATTTATTATTTCAGAATGAGTAACTTTATTTGTTTTAGATGGAAGTTGATGGCTCGATGGTTCGTTTGTCAAAGTTAGTGGTATGCGTAGGAAGGATGCTATGTATTATAAATTATTTTACAACCTGGGGTAAGCATAAATAGAAGTATGTAATATTAATTGGTAATAAAATGTTTTATGCAAGAAACTGAGTGTTGAGCATTTTTCTCGGGGATATTTTGATAGCGATAGGCGATAAGTTTTTGTAGAACGTTTAGCGTAAAAAATATATGAATGTGCAGATTTTTTTTTGTTATAATGTCTTTATCTTCGTACAAAAATAACGTTTATATTGGCCAGTTTTATTTTTTGTTAACTATTTCTATTTTACTTATAAATGTACCTATTTGCAATTTTGAAAAAGGAATTAAAAAGATAAGTGATTTATACAAAGTTGAAAACTCCAAGTTGATGAAATTGCTACAGCTACAAATACTATTTGCGTCAACATATAGTCCAAGCTAATGAGTACACATAAATTTAATGAGTAGGGTACAGAAACAGGAAATTCCAGTAGAACAAACTCTAGTAGAACAACAATGACACTTTATTTCCACACCTACTGCAGTTTGTACCACTGCGTATAAAATCCCACTGCATATCCTGCACACTCAATTATTTTACGCACTCAATGAAAATATACACGTTCTTTGCTACGTAAATTTCTGCTAATGATATTAAGGAAAAAAAACTTATTTGAAAGACTCTTGATCGAAAATGTATCCTCTACTCTTAATTAAAATAAGATACCCCTGTGATAATATGGCTTTATTATTCTGAACATCTAGCGTTTAATGTCGCACAAGGATGAATTTACTTCCGTAATATGACATTGTGTAACTGCGGTTAAGAGTTAGTTAAGCAGCTTTATCTCCACTGGTGTTCGCGTTTCATTCAACACCCAGGAGGCCTTTGCAAAAAAAAGGACACAAAGGGGAGCTAAAGCCGCGCGGCAGAGTTAGATCCAATCAAACTTTTACGAGATCCCCACGGCGGTCTTCTCCGTTGCTGCGCGCGCTGCTCTCGCTCTCTCTCTCGCGAGAAATCAAAATAAATTTACGCGCGCAAAGCTTTCAGCTGCTCCTCCTTTACTCTTCCTTCGATCTTCTCCCGGCGCTTGCGTAAGACTTCCGCGCCGACTCTCCCCTCCGCAGGGGCAATTTCTGACGGCTTACTATGTTCATTCGCGCAGATGCTATTTGCGGGAGGCAAATAGATGGAGGAAAATATATACCACGGAAGATAGGAAGAGAAACACTTTTGAAACGTATTCGCGGAAGAAGGAGAATGTCGCTTTGAGAAAGTTTTTCACAAATACTCGAGAGTCTGCGCAGTTGAGAAAAATATGCAGGAAGTGCAGAACGTTATTTCCGTGTTTTCATGTCGAAGTAAATGTCGTACAAATCAGTATAATTTTAGCTGTATTGTTCAAATAAAAATTTATATCAGAAACTACGAGTTTACTGTTTAAATAGGCAAAAGAAGTTAGCATACACTGAGAGAAAAAAAAGAGTAAAAATTACTATTTTGTACCATTATTTCCAAAATGAGAAAAAAAATAATATTTATTAAATGTTTTGAATTAACTAAAATTTTCAATGTTAATATTTACTATCTGAATTTCGATCTGAATAGTAAATATTCAAATTTTTAACCCTTTTTTTCTTCCAGTGTATAATATAAGTGTTCAAATCGAATGATTTAATTTCGAAGAAATGATTACTTTAAAAAGCTATACTACTTAGTTGTTATTCTATAACTGCTTACTTATTTAATAAAATTACTTTACTACTTGGCATGATTTTGACGCCATTATCTTTGCAGTAATTTGTGGATTATACAAAGTTTGAAATATCCATAATAGTTTCGGTTCTCCTGTTTCAATTTCCCGAAAGTTCTTACGCTATTCAATTTCCTACAAGCTCATAATATAATTATTAACCTTCCTCAACGTATGCATAACGCACTAAAGTTCCTAGAAATATATCGTAAAATCGGATATCGTACAATTGGAGTGAAATCCAATAAGCAATATTTTACCCCCTATATATTATAGTCTTATTAAAAAGAAAACATTTTTCCATTAAATGTACGTTGCAACGTTCTACTTCTCAGAGCCTTCAAATCCCACACCTACGTATGTATTAGGATGCCGTAGCCTGACAGCTGCCACTTTCTACCTCTCTCGCACGTGCGCCGGCTTAAACCGAATTCATCTCTTTACTAATGCATAAACTTAGTCTCCGAAGATAACGTTTCTTTACTGTAAATTAGGTAGATTATAAATTCTTCTTTGGTAAATTATCAATTTAATTATTTAATATTAATATGAAAAATTTATAAGTATAAATCTAGATATTCTTTTGACTTAAAAAAAAACTTTGATTTTAATCTACCTCATTGTCGAAAAAAATGTTTCTTCTAGACGTATTCCGCGCACGATTAAGGAGACGAATTCGATAAATTCACGACAAAAAGCGAAAAAGCGACAGCGAGATAGACGGCGCTCCGCCCGGCTACGACGTCTCCCTCAAGCTTGCAATAGTCACCTCGTTAACTCCTCGGACGATGGCTCGCATCGTCGCGTTCCTGGGGCCGTCGACGGTCTTGCCGTCGTCGGTGGGGCCCCAGGAGGCACTGTATATGTCGATCAGGTGCGGCTCGTGGCCCATGCTGTTCGCCTCGATCAGGTCCGTCATGTAGGGCTGGTCGAGCATCCTGATGCCGGCGACCTTCGAGTCGTAGGCGACGCCCACTCCGCACACGTCGTTGTCCCGGGCCGCGGCCACCTCGCCCGCGCAGCGGGTCCCGTGGCTGGAAAGCACCACCGAGCAGTTTTGCATTATTTTTTATTTTCTTGATTAAAACATTTATTTTAATTAAAATTCGAGGGTTTTAATTAAATAGCAATTAATTGAAAATTCAGGTAATGTTTGAATGTATTTTGTTAATTGAAAAAAAGTTTCGAGCTTGGAATGAAAAGTAAAGGCTGTTTTAGTTATGGTTACCTTCAAACAAAAATTCAATCCCACGCTTACATTTTCAAGTAATTGTTCAATAAACTTTCAAAGACGCTTTTCTTGCCTTCGGCAATTTTTATGGCTCCACCTTAATTGACTTTAAAAGCAACTATACAAGGCTACTGGTAATGTAATGTTTGCATATTTTTAATGTTTTTCAAAGTTCCATGCTTCATGAGAAAACTTTCACATTTATTATGAATTTATTAAATTTATACGAGGAAAATGTAATAAAGTGAATCAAAACAAAAATGCTGGATATGAGCAGCATAAATAAACGTTAACAATTAATTGCAACTTAATTAGATATTCAAATTATTTTTAGTTGAAAATTTTCCGAGAAAATATTCCACTTTTTAATCACATTTAAAATGAACGAGGAGAAGGACTGAAAGTAAGCTCCAAGCATAAAGGGTAGGAAAAAGGCTGCGCGAACATTATCTCGCAATAATCGTTAAAAGCAAATTCTATCGTCCTGATCCTTCGTAACCACTTAGCCATAGTCGCAATGCATTAAGCGTTATTTCATAAGAGAATAGCCGTTGCCTAGCAGCTGCCTCGGAATATATACTTTAGAGATTTAAGGCAGAAGTACGTTCCATTATATTATCACAAGCGAGTCGTCAATTCATCTAATGTTTTTACTTGTGATTTACGGTTTATCCGAGAAAGATAAATGTAGAAAGAAGAAAAAAGGTTCTTATTCGACGTAACATTGGATTGAATTTAAATGTAATGGATGGTCACTGATTTTATTACAATCACGATATTGTAACCCCTTAATATTCCTTCGGATGAAAATCAGTTTGCAGACTCAAAAGCTGTTCTACTCTCGCCTACCATAAACAGGCGTGATGCGTCAAATCTCAAGCTCCGAAAGATAAATCGACGCGCTTCGTTCCACAGCAGCAATGCTCCAAAAAGCCTCGAGACGGAATTAATCAAGCCGACAATAAAATTACGGCTTGGCATAATAAACTCTGGGCATCAATTCCAGCCCGGAAGGAAGCAAGGCGTTTCATAATTAGACGTCGGCAGCGGGGCGGGGCGCCTGGATGTAGCTGCCGCGCGCACTCCGGCCGCCAAATCGAGTTACATGTTAATCACGCGAGATGGCTTAATAATTGATCGCGCAGCCTGCGGATCCCTCGCTTAAATACTTCGGGGAGCACCGGCAATATCCCGTCGCCACCTCCGAGAGAGCGCGTCTCTCCCTTCGGCCTCTTCGTCGCGCGGCCGCGACGAACTCCCTCGCGCCGTGTAAATAAAATCGACTTCCGGTCAACGCGACGCGACAACTACGGCCTTGGAATTAACGCGAGCGACACGTGCGGGGAGAGTTTCGGTGGGGGAGGAGGAGAGCGAGAAATAATGGATCGCGGGATGCGATCGCACCGCCCGAGGGGAGACACGGCTTCTTCCGCTTTTTTTTCTGGCTTTTTTTTTCGTGAGATTATCGGAGGGGAGAACGAGGGCTCCGGGCGAGTTTTTTGTAAAAAGATTAGAGACGAGCTTTTGTTTTACCGGTATATCGTTTGTTGATTTGATTAATGCGGAAGTTTGAGACGGAGAAAGAAAACTTTTAAATTGTACAGTCTTATAATCAACGAATGCTATACGTAAATAATATTTTTTACAGCTTCGTTAAAAAAAATTTCGGTGACGTTAACTTATTAACAATTTATAATTGATAATTAACTAAATTAATGAATAACGACATATTTGAATAAATTGGAACATATTCCGACTTTAGAAAAAATACACTTTAAGCATAAAGATTATAGTTAATTTTCTCGATTATGAAACCATTGCTTTTAATGTCAAACAATTTGAGTGCTCTCAATAAAGTCCACGATAAAAAACGAACTCTTTATGGCTCATAAAACCGTCCCTCTTTTATGTACTTTAATGAATATAGTGCAAGACTACCTTTGAGATATAACGTGAAATTGCAGCCCCAGAAACGATTGTACATTATTCACTCTTCATGATTTCTTACAATTGCAAATTAATTGACTCGTGCATCTTCTAATCGTAATTAAACGTACGTTTTACAATATTTATCGATATTTATACAGTATTATTTTACACCTTTTTTTTAAAAATTATCATGAAATTTTGTAAAATTAGAAGTTGGAAAAGTTACCTGTTAAACCAGTCGTCAGTATACCTTGGGTAAGGGTATGGATCGTTACTACTGAAATCGTACGATGCTTTTGCATTCTGAAATACAGAAAATTGTTTATTTATTATTTCTTGTATATTTGTTTTACTAAACGTTGATAAAAACCATCTGAAAGTTCAAATTGAGGCATCCGATAAGTTTTAAGCATAACGTACGTATTTGTGTAGATGTGATTAATGGAATTAAAATTCATAGTCATTTACTTTCTGGAAATTAATGCGATTATTACAATACTTCAGATTTTTTTAGAATATATTTTATATTAAAATAATAAAAAGTTTTAATTTAAAATTTGAAATTAGTTTCATAAATTATAACGTAAACTTGGTAACTTGGTAAGTTCCATAAACTATTCATCGTATGCAAGAGATAAATAAAATAAAAAAAAAATGCTTGATATTTACTAATAATAAATTTGATATATTTAACAAAAAATATTTAAAGCAACACTATCAATTCAGTTTATTCGAAATGTTATCACTGTATTATGCCAAGAATAAATCTGAATATATTTAATCTTAATCATTAAAATTGCTAAAATACCACAGTAACATTGATATACGGAATTGTTAAGTATCATACTGATACTACGCTGAAAGGGTTGCACTATGATAACCATCTGTTCAAAGATTAACGATCTAGTACAGAATTGACTGTACGTAACCAAGCAGACTAGTGAAGCGTAGGCGGAGTCATTAACCATTTCGAGTGTAGTACTCAATATGGTAATCTTGAAGCAGTGCACGCCTAACGTAAACAATTTGCAAGTTAAAATTAAACTGCTTAATTTTTACGCGATTAATATTCTTATCTTATTAATCTGAAGGCTTATATTAATTCATCATACTAAAAATAGTAAGATTAAAAGTTTGCGACGAATGAAAGATAACTTTTTAATGAAAAAAACGTAAAGAACTTTTTTTTATGCAATGATCAAACAACTTTATCAAGCAAAAGACGTCATTTGTTTCAATTAGAGCCCCTTGCACAAACTGCAATTTATTCCAGAGTTTATATTTAGATCAATTTTGTTCTTTAATTAAATGCCTTCCATAAAAAGGCGCCTTCCCAATCCAGCAAATATTCTCCTTTTATCAAAACGGAAGGACTACTAATTTCTCATGCGCCTCCCTCTGCCTCGACAAGCGATACGAGCAGGAAAGAGATGTATAATTAATCATTGTAACGCACAATGACCCGGTAATACAATATGCCATGAATACTGCAATTTTTTTCCGTACTGCTTCATTCTCTGCTGCGTCAATATCTAGCAAGAAATTATATTTTAGGTTCTCGTCTGTCATTGTAACGAATTATGTCAAATAATTCGGTTTCGTTGCTTTATATCTCTTATGAATATTTAATTTATTTAAAATAACGAATGTAATTAATTCACCAGTGCCTTTGAAATTAAATATTTTATGTAAATTCATTATTTTCACTTTGAAGTTCTGACCTACTTTTCATCAAATTTTTTATACATTATTCTCTGCAACGTAGTAATGAAAACCTAAATTAGTCAGATATTTAATTTGCAACATGGCGATGCATTTTCGTTATACTTACATTTTTTGTATTATATCATCATTTATACTCTTGATGGATATAGAACAAATACTAAATTCTCTATCCCTTACTTAGCAGACAATCTTAGCAAAATTTGACTTTAATAAAATGATTAACCATTGTCTACGCAACGTAACGACACGTAAGCCGTATTATTTTTAATTAGAAAATATAACACTGCTGACTATACTTAGCGTTTATCGCAACCTAATAAAAGTGCTCCAAGCCATTGACTGCGCTGCGTACGATTGGAGGGAATCGCAACGAAGACCCCGTGGTCTTGGTTAATATCTTTGTCACGTGTTGCGCGTGATTGGGTGTTGCGGAGTCTGGTGCTAACTCTAACCCCTGTACCGTTGCGTGACAACGTAAGTGAAAGGACAGATTGAACCAGACAGGCAGACTTGTGTAAGTAGGCTTCTCTTTTTGGCTTTCAATCGCGACGCATATGTGAGTATATATAATGTGTATGAGAAAAATAGAGAGGACTCTAGAATCTGGTGATTGTATGTTAATCTGCGATCGGCAATGTCGCGCGGTACAAGTTCTCTCTCCACTCGTTAGATATATATACAAATAAAAATTTGAGCCGTACGTGAATACGATATCCTCTCTGTCGCTTTGCAGCAATCACCTAAAGGTAAGATATCAGCAGCTGGAACAGTAGTGAATTAAAATTATTTCATTTAACTTCTAGTTTCTTTTATTGGTTTTTATACCGAACCAAGTAAACTTTTCCTATCGCCGATAAATAAACTTTACAATTTCAACTACAAGTCTTTTTCTTCGCTTCCCTTGTCCCGTTCGGCATTCCCTGCTGCTTGCCTCCCCGAATACTGCCGCCTCCGCAGATGTGAGAAGAAGGAAAACTCTTACGTAGATACTAATTGGAAGGAACGAACCGGAAGAAATCTTTGGATATTTGTCAGGACATACACTATTCAACATGTAAGGGTAGTCAGGCGTTAATTATCAATGAGTATTTTGGCAGTAAAAACTTCCCCATTGCAATAATTAAGGAAATAAACTGTAACAAAATGTTCAAATAAACTCAAATGATCAATGCACTTCGAATTTTGTCATCCCTTATTTTCAGTTCTCGAATTTTGTTATTCTATATAGGATTACCTTTAGTCATCTAACTGTGGATAACCATTATTCCATCTGAATGGATAATCATTTTTTTAACTATTCATTATTGTTACAAAACTATTAATCGTATATAAAAAAAGACGTTTAAAAAGGTATCAGCCAGATTAACATGAATAGCGTAATAAATCTTTATAATAAATCTTTATCAGCACGCCACATGTTGTTACGCAGTCAGTACATCACACTTTCGCGAAACTTCGCGTACGCAGTTCACAGCTATCCGTATATACAGCAGAGATTCAGAATTTATGGACGTCGATGCAGATTTTCGACGTTATTGTGTGATAAAGAGAAGCCTATATGACGATGGTCTGACGTAATTAATGCAAAAATTACGTGCTAAAATAAGCAACTTATTGACTTTTATAGCATCGTATTAAATTATTCATACGTTATTTCAAGTTCCAATAATTAATAAATTATAAATTCTAAATTATAAAGAATAAAAGATGATAAAAATAATTTTTTCAAATATAATATTTTCAAACTAATGGCCGTTTATATTTCACAGCATTATTTCAGAATAACATTTTGCTAGATGGGACTTTACAGGACACACATTTTTATAAGTTTTTTGGTTGTGAAATGTACTACCATTTTTCCACTCTATTGTCCCGTTTATTCCCCGAGCTAAAAGGATTCAAATATTTTCAAATTTTAATAGTCATATTTTACTTTAGTGCTGCTCTACATTTTGGACAATATTGTTCCCCTGTCTACCAATACTCGTTTCCTGACAAATCTAATAATTTTTCACTGTACACTGAGAAAAAAATTTGATTGAATCAATGGAATTTTACTATTAACTATTCACAACTGAAATGTCACTTAAATTGGT
>JAWWEO010000009.1:35245497-35313658 GCA_035582975.1 Ormyrus labotus | reverse complement strand
AATTATAATAATTTTTAAAACAATTATAATAATTTTTCTATTCAAATATATTAATTTTTTTCATAGTGAAAGTATGTACTCGCGTTACCACAAATTATAGTAAATTTTCGTACATTTATAGTAACTTTTAGAAAACATTTTTCTCAGTGTATCAACATTAAACTGTACTTTAAAAAATACGACTTTATTAAAAAAAATAACCACCCTCTTAATTACAAAAAGTAATAGCCTTCTTAACAAGGTTCTCAAGTTATCCCGTTACATCTTTTTCTAAATTAAATTATCATTTGCCGCAGCTCGCGTTTATGTAAGATAACTTTTTCTCCATTTCGTTTACGTCCATCCTCATTTTATATTAACGGCGGCGACTACAATTCCGTTATCAAGCCTCATCGAGAAAATAAAGCATTAAATAAACAGGAACGTTCTTACAGGTCACCTCCCGCTTCTGCGCGGCGGCCAAGAAGAAATCTAAAAGTTACATAAAGCAAAGGCGAACGGAAGTGCAAGCGAAGCAATATCTGCGAGCACTCAATCATCGCCCTCGGCGAATTATTCCCGCCTGACCATACGCAGCCTCGTTCTAGTAGGCCCGAAAGGCGACGGCGCCTGCCGAGGCGGAAAACCGAGCTGGCGGGATGAATTATTGCCGAGCAAGTGCGTCAATCGGGCAGGTTATAAAAGTAAATTTTTATCACTTTCTTTGTGTATAGATATAATAACGTTCGCTAGTTCGCCGAGTTCGGAGAAGCAATGATTTCGGAGTAACGGAGATGAAAGATCAGTCGACTGGAAATCGAAGATAGTAGTGCGTAGTATTAACTTGATTATACGGATATGTAATCTGAATAGAAAAACTGTTTACAATTTTTGTAAACTTAAATTTTCTTTGACAATAATTATTCAAGTATAATTCAAAGGATAAAACTTTTCTTTTCGAAAGAAGTTCAGAGGAACTAATTAGGCAACAAACTTCATTACAGAAAGAAAATTTAAACGCGTCTAAATTAAAAAAATAAAAAGCTTTTTCTGTGCTATTATTTATCTATCGAAGTAGAACATTATTTTAAAGCGACTTCATTGAGAATTTAAATAGCCAATTTGGAACAAATTGATCGTTTGCGCGAAGAAAGCCATCAACCTTCTTCAGCTCAGCCATTAAAGGGCTTTCTATCATCACTTAATTCTTTTAGCAGCTTATTTAAAAAGCAATTAGATTGCTTCTCTCAAGAAGCAGTAATAATCACTAACAAAGCCTGCTTTGATTTTAATAAAATAAAATGCCTTTCCGCTCTTTAAAATTATTATAAAGACCTTAATTAACACAGCTTCCCAATAGTATTTTACCTCATTATTGCTTTAATGATGCAATAAGCAGCTTTAATGTTTTAATGAAAAAATCTTTCCTAAATAAGTTTAAATTAAAGTTTGTGCAACAAACTTTTAAACTAATATTCTATAGCAGTCATTTTTATACCCCAACTAAACTTTCTCGTCAAGGATTCTGACGCGGGAGCTAAACTAATTAAGCCCCATTAAGATAAGCAAGACCAAAAGAAAACCGATCACTCATCCCGCATTCGACTGCTCGAGAGAGAAACATTCAGAAAAAGTCGCCAGAAGAAAAAGTAAGACACGAACCGTAACGTAAAGAAAAAAAGGCGAGCCAAGCAGAGATATAAATATTCGAAATTGCGCCTCGCTGCGCGGCAGTACGTGAGCGGAATTGGCCGGCCGGAAGGACGGGGGTCGGGGAAATGAGGAAAAGGGAACGAGGGGAAGAAAAGAAAGTCATTACTGGTGCTTGGCGTACGAGGCGGATCTACGAGGATGATAAAATTCAAGCTCAATGAGGTTAGAATCGTTAAAGTCGGGAGCAGTTAAGACTCGGCGTGGAAGACCCGCTGAACGTCGAGTGAAATTTAACGGAATTTCGCTCTTCGCGGCCGTCGTGCGACGAATGAAAATTAAAAGTTGCGAACGTCCTCGCGGAGGTTATTGCGGTGAACGTTACATTTCGCCTGTTTTAACTTTCTTTCGCATTCAAAGTTCATGTTTGCGCTGAGGTTATCTGCTTTATAAATAGAGTTGAAGAAAGCAATAAATATCTCTGAAAACTGTTTAAAGGTATGAGGATGAAAAAAAAACAATATGTCATAAAATACGTTACTGGAATGAAAGTAAATAACTGCGCACAATTTACTTTGCGAGAGAAATAATAACTGCAAGGGGTTACTAAAAATAAAAAAATATCGTTTCGTAAGTTTACTTACTTATGTAAAGTGAAAAATTCAGTTACTGAATTCTCAGGAAAGAATTTTCTTTCATCAAATATTGTATAAAAGATAGAAAGAAATATATATATATTATTTAAAGAATTGATTGTATAAAACAGTTCACAATACAATTTATTGTAAGTCGGACTTCTCATGTATGCAGGTAATAAATATCTAAATGGGAGAAAGGTCTATTAAATAAAACGTTCTCAACACAAACTTCCCTCATAAAAATTCGTACGAGTTTTTACAGAAACAGCAAGGGCAGCAGCCATTCCAGCCAATTGTCCAGACAATAAGCCAGAATCATAAATCTCGGCATTCTAAACTTTAAATTGTTTTCGCTCCTCCCCGTCGTACGCGAATGCGCGGCTCTCTCGCATACAAAGCGGCGGCGCGGACCCTCGATTAAAACTCTCGCAACCTTCGCAAGTTTTTTTAAGCGCGGCCGTCTTTTTTTTCCATAACAATGGCCCATTCTTTCATCGCAATCGCGGCTGAATGTAAAGAGCGCGGCTCTGTCACGAGCGACGTAACGGAGGAGGGGGGATGTGAATGAGACAGGTGAACGCGTGGAAGCTTGCGAGAGGGCAACAATTCCTACGCCTTTCTTGCGGGCCCTGGGGAGAAAAAGCGTCGGGAGAGAGAGAGATACAGAAAATTGAGAGTAGGCGAAAGCGGAGAGAACGAAAGAGCTGAAACCGAACGACGTGTTCTTTCTTGTGTTTTTACGATTTCTAAAAGAGACTCTTTCTTTGCGGTGGCTGGAATGTTATTTTTTCGATTAAAAGTTGCTTTTATATTTAATCTGTACTGCAATATTATTTAATCAAAACATTTTAATGGCTAAGACATATATTTTTTTGTAAATATAGAAAGTAAAATAAAACCATTGTTGGTGAAAACTCGCACGTGCGGTTTGAATTTATTGAAGTTACTTCAACCAAAATAAAAGCAGCTTTCAAAAAAAAAAAAGGTAAAAGTAATAAAAGCCATACTGGGGTATCAATCGAACCAAAAACTTTCATACTCCCACGGATAGTCATTCCAGAACAAGCGATGCTTACACGCATTTTTTTTCAAGCGGTCCTTGTATCGTATTGTCACTTAATACTGCCCATAAGTCACGTGTTCAATGACACTTACCAAATAAAACCAAGTGTTTTATTTTCTCTTTGAACAGTGCATACTCGAGGAAACTCTAACCTGCTTTTTAAACAGCAAGAAAAACGTCGATTCTTAAAAATAATGGATCCGTAAAAAATGCTTTTATTTTAATTGATCAGAGAGAAATAGAGTAATTTATTATCCTCAAATTATAACAATAGATAAGAAAAATTCCTCCTTTATAACGTTATCTAAAAGCTCGTAATTTGATATAAAAATAAAAACATTTTTCGCAGAAAAAACCATTAGTTTTCATTTCATCATGTAAAAATAAAAAATTTTTATTAAAGAAAATACGCTAGAGTTTTGACAAAGCAACGCATCCTCAACTTTTTCAATATTATACTGTCACATATAAATATACTCACCAATGGATCCACTTTCAGTCTTCGCGTGTGGGGCACGGACCTTTTACTCCTCGCGTGAGGCAAAGCCGTATGCACAAAATGATATTCTGTCTGACTGCCAAGGACCTGTAATTATAAAGAAATCCTTGTTACAGAAATAATTCTCTATCCAATTAGCACTCATTAAAATCAAAATAATGAGATTTAATAGTTTTTTTACTTCCACTAAAAATTATATTTTAAATAGTATAAATTTGCGCATTACTTTCTGAATTATTTTGAGTTATTTTGAAATTTGAATCATATTCATATATTTTCAATTTACGTATATCAGGTGGGCGTATTTGCGCTAGAATATTGGAGATTCTGATAATTGAATTTGCCCTCAGTATCACGAAAGAACACCGGATATAGAGTACAAACTAATAAAACGAAATTGAAAAAAAATTTAATTGAATCAATCAAATTTTTTTCTCAGTGAATACTTAGATTGGTAAAATAAATGTTAATTTTTGGTTTTTGTAAATGAGAATAGTAAAAGCCTTATATTGATTTTAATAAAATCAGAAAGTGGAAAATAAATATATATGGAATAAAAGCTAACATTCATACAAACAATATGAAATTAACCGGTATAAGGACGTGTATTTAGTTTATACTTAGAAATCGAAACTAAAATATTAAAATATATCAAGGAACAATGGATAAACGAATATATCATATCATAATTATTACACACTGTATATGATTTGACGGCACATCTGCTACCCGAATCTTGGGATCTTAGTCTCAGGAAATTGGATCTTTCGACCGAGACAGACAAGTGTCATTTCATTTATTTCCACTATAAATAAAGGACTTTGGCAAAGTCTCTCGGGGAAAAACATGGAAAACCGCTCTCTCGAGCAACTGTCATGTCTATGTTGTCCAAAATACTAAATGGAAAAAGAATTTCGGGCTCCAATTCTTTCTCTGTATTGCGTGAAAATCGTACACGAAATAACGGAAAAAAACATAAAAAACTTGAAGAGTTACCAGCAGTAACGAAATTAATATCTTCTTTCATTACTGTCATAAATTCTGCTGTAAGTGCGTTGCTAAAAACTTGCAAAGCTAAAGATTTTACTTTACGACTTAAGGATGTTACTCCTCGTTAAAGTAGTGACGACTCGTCTGCGGCGCAGTAAGGAGAGAACGTACAAGAGCGCATGCACTTTTGGAAATACTTTTTCCTCCGACTGTATTTACACATTCGTACCTCGTGTCATTTATTTACAAATACACGCTCGCCTGAGAAGAACTGAACTGTGGTAAGTGGCAACAGCGTATCTCTCTTTTAATAGAATAGTAGAAATAAGAAAATTATTTTCATTATTTTCATTCTCATTATTACAAATGTTTATTTATTTATTTAAATTAAAAAGACCAATTGCAAATGGACAAAGTTTGTCCAAAAAAAAAATAATACAACAAGGGAGAGAACCCGCAGCGCAATTGCGAGCCGCAATTCCAAATAAAATAAAATAATAAAATAATAAATCTAACAATAACAATATAATATATGAAAAAGTTCAAGACTTACAACTAAAAAACCTACAGCCTACGCAATGGCTAACAAAATAAGATATTAGAAAAACTCGACTGATAAACGTATAAGAGAATATTTATAGAGAAAAGATTAATTTTTCTAAAATTTAAGAATAAATATGTTGATGTTTGTTTAATACAAATATGACACTATATGACGAATTTATTGAATTCTATATAAGTAAGCAATTGTTAGTCCTTTCTTTACGTATTATCATTCGTCACAATAACTTTTCACGCGCCGAGATTACAATGTTGCCGCTCGTACCGTGGCCGTTGCAGCTAAACATAAAAATCACACAACAATAACATATTTGTATTAATTTTTTTCGAAAACTGTACGTGTCATTTTCATGGGATTGAAATCACAATATTTTTACTACTGTTCTTAATCTAAGGAAAATTTTTGGATCACATCTATAGAGCCGGTTTAGTGAAATCTAACAATAACCCCACTCATAAACCACTTGTCATATGATTTACGTGTTTAAACATCAATTCTAACTTGAGTATCTCCGATTCTGTACGAGTCATTATTTTAACAGAAATTTTAACCAAATTTAGACCTTATTCTTCAGAACTAATTTAACGAGAATTCATAATATTCTATAGAAAATCAAATTTAGCAGTAACATCCTTAATAAAAGCCGTATACTGCATTTTAAACTATTTATTTAATCCAATTTATATTATTTTTTATTACTCAATTTTAACCTATTTACTACAGATTTAAAGTAAATTATTCAATATAGTAAGAAATGTATAAGCTTACTCATTGAATTAAGGAGGTGTACTTGATGGTACCTACAGTAAATATCAGCAGCTGAGTGCACGTGAATGTGCGTTCGAGAAATTGCAAAGTAAGAGCAAAGATTTCCAAAAGCTTATTTACTTTGAGATGTTGTGAACATTACAAAAATCGTTAAACACTTGAGCACTTCCATGCCACTATAAATTATAAACTGTTTATTAAAATACATCAGCATGGGGAACAGAGTCATATTTTCTTTTTATATTTTTTCTTTAAAAAAATATTTTCTTACTTTATTAAAAAATAAACCCCGAGCTCTTCGCCACACTTTATCACAATAACGCAAAAATGAAACCTTGTCCCTCCATTCGAAAGCCAAGCGAAAGGGCTCGGAAAAAAAGACGCCGAGATAAAGTCCGCCGTCAAATAAAATTTCAGCGGCCTCACTTACGTCCGCAGCTAGAAAAATAAAGGAAAAGATTCCCTCATGATCACGTATCCTCGGCCGCTGGAGATGGGAAGCTGTTGATTACAATTTCACCGGGCTTAATGCGATTTGCTAAAGGCAGGAGCCTGTCGGACAGGGTGGAGGAGCAAAGTGGATGAATGTGGGAGTCGCCACGTGCAATTTTGCTTGGCGCGCATTTGTGTCGAGCGCAAGCGCTGATTAGTCGATCTATCGATCGGCCGTGGCTTCACGCAAACGAATCCAATCATCGCTTTCGAGCGGAACTATCGCTCGTTTTTCACGGATTATTAATTGACACGTGCGACTGCCGGGAAGTCGTCGACTTGCGTCTTCGAGGGAAAAATGCGATCCCCTTGATTTTGAGCGTTATTGGCTTTTCGTTATACGACTCTGTTATATCGGAGCACGAGGCACTTGTATTTGCGTGCTGCTTGGCCAATATACAAATATTAAATTTCATTCGAATGGATTGCGACTCCGCCGCGATTGTTTACTGCAATGATCGATCGAGCAATCACTCGTATTTGCGTTTCATGAATTTCTCGCGAGAATATCTTGTCTCCTGTTATTACTTAATTAAACTAAAATTTTTATAAATCATAACAAACCGTTACAAAGTACTTTATATGATAATGAGCAGGAAGATCGCTTGTCTTTACGGGATTTATCTGCAGCGCATATTTATTTAGTGGCTTCCATTTATTATCAAGGACGTGCATCATCCCAGCACGTAAATGTGCCCTCATCAGCATCCAGCGTACACGTGCTGCTAAGACTTTCTTAAACGTACTAGAGCGTGTTCAAAATGTTAATCTAAAAATCTTATTTCCAAGCGTAAAGTAACAAGGAAGTAAGGCAATTATCTACAATTATATTGAAGTTTAAACACAAAATTATTTTCGTTCTTTTATAAGCACAATATTATCTGACTAAAATATTTGATGAAGATAAACATTTGATGCTATTTATAAAACCACTTGCTTTAAGATCCAGATCCTTGCTTTACGCAAAATATAACCCTAATAAAATAAAATTGATAAAATAAGTAACTGAATATATATACTATTATAGTAGATTCTGTAGGAGAATTACGGTTGAACGGTAATAAATTCAAATAAATAAATCACGACTTTGACATGATTTCTCGGCTCTCATGGTATAAAATAAGTTCGACACTAGTGATGTGTGTAAGGTAATTAGTTACCTCGTTCGATTTTTCACGTCTCACGAGGTAAATAATCAACTTCCACATTCTTGTTGAAATGTACTATTTTGGACTTACAAAAGTATATTGCTATATTACACTTTAGTGACGTAATAGAAGAATTTAACACAGTATTCCAGTAGAGTTCCATAATGAATCATTTCTATAGTTCGTTTGTGCAAGGGTTGTAAAATCAGCAGCAACGAGGTTAGACGATATCAAGATCTGCGCGCGTCGAAGATAGTAACTCGAGGCGTGAACTCATAAATTGCGAATAAGGAGATCGAGTGACACTCGGACTCTCTTCTTTCAGCGGCTCCTCTTCCCTCGTCGCGAGGGAAAATCGCATAAACTCTCGCGTCTACGTAGGTGTGACACGTGCGCGCGTGTGTGCCTGTGTACAGCGCCATCGTCGTATCGAGTTTTCCGAGTCGGCCTATGGAGCTGAGCATGAAAATGCTGGAGGAGGGAAAGAGACAGAGGCAGACTTATTCGGAAATAACCACGGATCGATGACCATCCAGCCTGACGGCGAGCTGCGTTTAATGGTGTAGGCACGTGTAACGCGAGCGCAATGCCTTTTATCGTGGGCTTTAATAAAGCTGCGAAATTTCTCAATCGAGCGCTTGGGCTTTTTTAGCTTCGTTGCCTCGGATTGACGTTTCTGCTTTTTCGATCAGGCTTCCGAAGCAAGTAATATTAAAAATGAAGTTTTGCCTTTTCGAGTAGATTTCTAAGACAAGTAATATTAAAAATGAATTTCTGGTTTACAGTAGGTTTCTAAAGCAAGTAATATTAAAAATGAATTTAAAAAGGTGAGACGTTTCAATAGACGCGTTCGTGAATTGAGATTTATTTTAGAAAAAAGGATATCCACGAGTTTTAGAATTTCTGACGTCAAGGGAGAACCTGCGTAAGCGAAGGTGTGATTTTTTTTCTACATGACCTGTAAAATAAGAATGTATTATCTCCACTCCGGAATAAATTGAAAATAATACAACCAACTTCATTGAGTGGAATGGAATACTTTTTCTTTTGTTATCAATGAAAGTACTTTGTCGACTTTTTTTTACTACTTTCTCAATGCTTTTCAATGCTTTGGTAAATGAAGCATAAAAAAAAAATATTTACTTTCTAAACGTTTGAATATAGAATTACGTTCCATTACAGCCTGAAATAAATTCAAGCATATATATTCAGTTAACCTGACATAACTTATATAGTCGTAGCGAATTTTGCAAAATAATGAACTTAAAATCTATACTTTTAAAGTAAAAACAATTAAATATTATCGGACTTTAAAAAAATGTTAAAGCTCTAAATTATGTTTAAAACTAAAAGCTATTGGTATACATAAAAGTATGATATCTTTGACAATATATCACCAACGATTTAGTCGATAAAATTGAAAAACAAAAAGCCATCCTATCAAAAAGTACAGTAAAAATTTTATATCTAAGAAGGAAAAGAAGGAATCATAAAAAAGAGATAAAAAGTTTATTTGATATTATTTTTATAGAATTTTTAAATTGAAAAAAAAATTAAAGTAAGACAGAAGATGAAGTTAATTTTTTACATTTCTAAAATAAATATGTGTTTTAAGTTTTGATGGAACAAATTTTGTAAATCATAATTATAATAAACGAATTATAATAAATAAAGAAACAATGATCATTAACTGAACTTTATTGATCTTAAAATTGAAAATGTTCATGCAACAATAACTCTATTTTTATATTTCTTTAATACTTTAATACATAAATTAAATCGTACTTATAACTTACGTTTTATAATGTTTCTTAACGAATTTAAAATTTATACTGAATGTAACAAAATTTATTTATAAGTAAAGCAAATTAACTTTACCGACTTACGTACTTCTCTTACATAAAAGTTGTTTATCAACTCGAAAAAGAAAGTAGACATTTTCAAAGAAGTACAATTTTTTAATTTAATCCAATTGCAAATAGTTACATTATTATTATTATAGTATTTGTTTGTCACAAATTATGCTTTCAAAGTACAAGCACTGCGTTTTTTCATAATAAAAGAGAAACCTTCTGTAAAATGTAGAATTGGTTCTTAAGAATTATTGGTCCTGAATGAATTTATTATAGAAAATATTTTTTACACAAGAAGCTTAAAATCATCTCGCACCATGTCAAAACTTTCTTTTCTTTATCGCGTAATTATCAAGTAATAAATATGAAGTTTTTAGGATTTGAAAGATAAAAACGCTGTCAACTGATTTTAGCACAATGCTTTCTCATAGAGAACATAAAAAAACCGCTGCCACTTCATTGGCACTTAGCTTCCTCCTAACTAATTTATCATTCCAATATAACCCCGAAATGATCATTAAAAACAATCGATTTCAACAATATAATTTCCTATATTTAATTAACTAGAAATTCAACAAGCGCGCGTACCGCGCGCAAGGATTATTTTGTTTTTGCAAATCACATATAACCTATTACCTATTAGCTACTTGATAACACTCCAAAGTTGCCTCCAAAATCTATATATACTAAATCGCCATCTTCCTTTCTTATTATAATATCGACTAATGAGCTACTTGATAACGCTCTGAATTGGCTCTATTCGATACCAATCGCTTACTCCCTTTTATAATAGGATATAAATAATAGGATTTATAACAGGATTATTTATTTTTATATTATTATTTTATTTTTCTTATGTCTATTTTAGAATTTAATGAACAGCAAACAAAATTGAAATAAAATTTTTGTTATTGAAATATTTAAAATTTAAAAAAATAGAATTATTGAAATTCCATGCGCAAAGCTCGATTTCGCGCAAGCTTGAATAAAAATCGTGCCCTAAATCAAGCTTTGTAAAAGTCGTGTCAAAAAATAATATTCAATATAAGAGCATAAAGGTGGTTTTAACCTGGTGTTACCTTTTCACACTATCTTCACTTTGAAAAAATTAAATAAAAATTTCAAGTAAATTGAATTTTCTCTAACTATTATTAGTCAAAAAAAAGTAATTTTTTTAATTTTATTTAAGAATTATAATCTTTTTAAAAAAAAAACACGTTTTTATTAAAAACAAAAAAACCATAAGAGATAGGGTAACTTTTTTCTCTGAAATTATAGGTATTTTTATTCTCTTTAAATTGGCCTTTGTTCCATTTAAATATCTTAATCCTATCATTGAAATTTTTCAAAAATTAAATTTTTCAATAATCGAAAATTGATGATAAAATAAAAACTAATCTATAGAAGTACTTGAAATTTGCAAACCCTCTCACAAAAATGAAATAAAACTTGTGTGCGAAATTTGAAGCGAATCCACGGCGTCGCTTAAAAGTAGTTAAGGGGAGCTACATACATACATACCTACATACGTACATACATATATACATATATCCGGACATTTTTAAAAAACTACTTATTTGGATTTTATGAACCTAAAAATGTGTTTTACGTCAAAATATGAGGCTCGAAAAATTTCACCGATCCAAAGCTTTCTCTATGAGAAAGCAAAAAGCAGTTCGTATTTTAGCACAGTTACAGTTTTATTAACAATGATAAAAATTTGGTTTCTATATAATATGCAATACAAAAAGTTCAAATAAGAAAAAAATATCTAATTGTTATTAATACATCAATCATTATGTCTGACCCAAGCCTGATATTGACTACTTAACAATGAGTGTTCATTATTATCTCAAGCACAATATCCACGTTTTCCGGAAAGACGAGCAAATTGTATTATCCAAACACAAATTTTACATGTTGCGTAATTTCCTTCAACGATTTTCAATGCAAAATTCTTCAGTATTTTCTTTTGTAATTAAGGAGAAATAATTCAAACAAATTTTATTATTTTCCCAACGTTTCGGCCCACATCAGGGAAAATAAGAATTATGCGACAACCAGTATTGTCGTAAGTCAAAGTAACAAATTGAATTTGAATATTTTCTTTTGTATATACAAAATAAAGCAATTTAATTATCTAAAAAATAGCACATTATCCATCGGATCGACCTACACTCGATCCTGCAATAAGTACAAAATAAAGCAATTTAATTATCTCAAAAATAATACATTATCCATTGTATCGACCTACATCCGATCCCCCCAGTAAGCAACGTAAAAGCCACAATGAAATATGTATTATTCAAGATTCCGTTTCCATTATCACTGTATTGACTATAGGAGAAGCAGAATTGTAAGTCTTCGAAAGAGAAAGGAAGTTATCTTCAGCTTTTGTTTTACGCCAAATTTATTATGCAACGGAGAATTCAAACATTCGCTTCGAACATTTTTGAACTTAAGAAAAAAGCAATTTATTTTAAAAATAACACAAGTATTTATAACACAAAGACAACTAAAATTAGATTAAATTCGCGAAGTTGCAAATATAATTGAAGATTACAATTGTAACTGTAAAAAGAATCGGTCCAGCTGATGCCTTTCTTCAAAAAACCTCGATTTCAACAAGAAAGTGCAAATGAAATTTGATTGATAGGAATGAGGGAGAAAGCAACGTTATAGAATTTTTCAAACTATAAGGTGACTCGGAAAGGAACGTAGACGTACACAAAAAGTCGGACTTTACAAAAGTATTTAAAACAAATTGAAGGCAATATTAAGAAGGTTCAAGCGAATGAGTAATTGCTTTTGTATAAACTGGAGAAGCTTATTATATTTACGTTATTAACCTCTCCTGACCGGCACCATAAATGCATCATTTAAAAAAATTTTTTTCATTAATTTGTCGTTCTTTTGACCAAAAAGCATGAAATTTACAGTTATACATTTTTTGCATTTTTTTGTATTTTGGATTAAAAAATGAAATAAATGATTTTTAAAGAATTTCATATGGTTAATATTTGAAATTCTTTATATGCAAATAAGGTAGTATGTATAATGGTTTGCCCAATTTATTTAGGAAACCTCAGTAATAGTAAAATTCATATCTGTCTTCGTATGAGGACGCCGGTCAGAAGAGGTTAAAGGATAATAAACATGACTACACTTTTTTGGTCGATTTTAAGACAAGTTAATGAAAATATTTTAAATGAATAATTATAAAAAATTTGAATAATATCTAGTTACGACGCTAAAATAATACTAAAGTAACGAAATTTCTATTAAATTAAAATTAAAATTCTCACTAAAATAATCGCATAATTCCAGGCCTTTGTGCGCTCTAATTATTGCGCGATTTCAATGGCGCAAATGTAACGCCCGCGTTTAAAGCTCGCCGCTTGCACTCACTTGTCTCCGTGCAATTTAGAGGTAACGCTGCTCCCTGAACAATGGCACAAAGCTGCAGAAAATAATACCGAGTTTGCTTGCGTAAGGAGTAGCTTGTTTGCCTCGAATACTAAAATTAGAAATTTTCAGCGAATCTCTTATCGTTGCCGCAATAGAAAATGTTTTATTGGATATATAATTGTGATTGATTCACAGTAAATTCAACTAAAAAGTTAAATAATTATTAAATAACTACGTTTAATTTTTATGTGCAAATACATAAGAATTTCAGAATATAGTTATATTTTAAACTAAAATACTCAGCTTTATTAAACAATAAACTTGAAATGTTGAAAATTGAAGATACGGTTCAATAAAAAAATAAATGTATTATAACCGTTTTGAAAATTACGATAATCTAAAAGAGCACCGACAAACTAATTAATACCCGTTTACCGTCCAGTAGAGCACAACAAAGGCCGACGATCGCGAAAAAATTAAGCATTATCGACGGTTCAAGCTTTATACGAGCTCTTGCGAACACGATTGCGTTTAGCACGTTTAATTTGCGAATGGCCGTTCTGCTACATCACAATGAAGGACACGTATATATGTATGTACGAGCGTAACTAAATGAAAGCTGTTTTCATGCACCTTTCACAAACTCAACTACACGGTTCACTTGTTTTGTGAGAATCTCGTCGGGCGTATGCCGCTTTGCAAATTCCTTTTCAATTGCTACCAATTATTTAACAAGCTTTTGTTTTGTAAACCAAAAGGCTAAATTTATGCAAAAGTAGAAAACAGGCTTCACTGTGCATTATAAAAGTATTGAAATTCGAGCAAATAACGAGGGGAAAAGCACTCATTTAATTGTTACTAAAAATGATAAGACCTTTTCCATCTAAAAGAAGTAAAAATAAGCAGAAAACCTTTCATTTTTAGAAATCACCCAATCTAGTAAAAACTTTTATCCAAACTAGAATAAACCAACTACCCAAAGTGTATTAAAGTGCTCAAGATTTCCGTAATTTAGTTGTAATAAACTACGAACTCTTAAACTAAGCCCATCGTTTCAAATCCCACAAAAGACTTCTATATATAGCGCTTATCATCGCTTAATAGTGACATAAGCGAAAAAAGGGCAGCTCTCCAAGACCGAGCCGCGGGAACGAGTTTGCCGAATCGATTAGAGGATAGCCGAGGCTCGAAGCAGAGCGGATTAGGAGATTAGCCACGTGGCAAGGAAAAGAAGGAAGGAAGCGAACCTGCCGGGCAACGCTCGGAGGGTCGTTCCGTCAAAGGCACAAGAAAGGCCACCGAGTGGAGCGGCTTCCGGTGCTCAAAACTCGAGGACGACGTGTCAGCAGGGCCCGCAGCTACCATCGATCCCACTATATTTCCGGTGCGGCTCAGGTCGTTGCTGCGAGGTCGGGGGTTGTGGTGCTCAAGTGAAATTATGGGGATGTAGAAGAATATGGCACCTAGGAAGTTGTTGCGAAGATTTATGATGTACGTTTGGAGAAAGTGGCTTAGGTTTCCATTCATTTACTGTACAGCTCCCCGTAAAGGTATTGATTCTAGCCATTTTTATGGGTGCTTTAACTTTGCCCCTTCAAGTTAATAGAGCAATTAATTTCGCACAATCTTGGAACATTATTTTGTTTATTAAATCAGCCTTTACTCCAGGAGCTTACATTCTACACTTATCCAACTCAAGAAACTTGCGATACATAATAATAATTGAATTTGTGATAGTTCAGTTTTCCTTTCTTTTTTCTCTTATCCGTATTCAAGGATAAGGGGAGCAACGGAATTATTTTAATACATAAAAATAAATCTAATTTGTAATCACGTTACGGCCCTTAAATCTATGTTTGCACTTGGAGAGAATAAAAGCAGGTCCCTTCTATCGGTAAGCAACGGGCTTACTCGGCGAGGATATTCTTGACTTCGAGAACTCGATATTTTAGAACTTGGAGTATCATGGTAAGAAAGGTTGAGATTCGATGCGAAACTGCGCCGACAAAATTGTGACTAATATTATCTTATTTAACTCTTTTTTCTTCTCCACATTTAAAGATGATACTTAGATGAGTTGCACCCAATTAAAGACTGCCGTGAGACGTCGATGAGCAATATATTCTAATAATATAATTAAAATTAAAAAAATAAGCGAAATATATGAGACTTCATACGTAGGACGTTACACTGTTTATTTTTAAAAACCATGAATTTATTTATTTTTTTTATATAAAATTCTTCCAAAATTTGATTTTTAATAAAGAAATGAAGATTTATATATAATTTAAACTATTGGTGCATAAACTTTTATAATTCATTAGTAAAAGATTTAGATGATTTTGATGACTGTAAAAAGTTAAAAATTTATAAAATAAAGTTTTAATCATTTTCTCTCACAACAAAGTAGCTAATGAAGAAAATGCGTCAGCACTAAGCTGAGAGTTTTCGAATAATCGGATTATAGATTATGGCGAACGAATTTAAGACAATTTTTACCGTTAATCCATCCATTTAAAAAAATAAATAGAAAAAAGGATCGAACCGCACATCCATAAATACTCATGTTCGAAAATAAAAAATTAAAATGTAGAACGAAAAAAAAAATTCGATATAATTCTTTTTTATAAAATTATCTCTTACAGTACAACAGATCTAAGAATCTAAGAAGCTACTAGATGAATACTAGATGAATAAAAGTAAAAAACAAAATACTACGTAAAACATCGGTCAGCTCCATAAAACAAGACTGCAGAATAATAAAACGTTAATTGTTCAATAAATAACTATAAATTACATTGACATTCAGTTCGATATCTTTAAAGCCTTGAGACGCGCAGCATTTCCTTGGCGCGCAGAGCCCGGAATTCCCGAGCAGAAGGAAAACAGGTGGTTGCAAGTTCCCGTCACGTCCTCTCCGCGTGGCCTGCGAGGTAAAGATGTACGTGCAGAGGGGAAGGCTCAGTCAATTATCGGTAAAGAGCCGATCGAGCCCGCCTAAGCACCACGCAAATCATTCCGAGTGCGCCTCGCAATTATTGGAACCCCCGGGATCTCCTCCTGCTTCCTGCTTCTTATCATTACATCCGCAGGCGGACGCCCCGAGACTTTCAATTCGCTCGGCGGCGCAGCAGGAGGCGAGACAAGAAATGAGTTTGGGCTCTTTTTGCATTTTTTATGGAATCTTTCGAGATTCTGTTTGACTGGAGTTCGAGAGGGATGGCTTGTTAATGCTTGAAGTAGAGAGCTTTCCTTTGAATGGATTTAAAGTGAATTTTAAAACAAAATTTTATTTTACTGATGTTTTTGCTACTATATGCAATGTTCAATCAATAATTCTGTTAATGTAATAAAAGTAGAAATGAGACCTATATATTACCTATATATTTATAATACACAATACATTTTGATATATACAATAAATAATTGAATTACAGAATTCTGGACTGTTTCACATAAATCAGGTTGCTTTTAATTAATTTTGATTGGAATTACCAAACAAATTTTATATAAACCGTTTGTATTAAAATTATTTAAATGAAAATTCTTTCATCGGCTTAATTTAAAATTAAAAAATACGCACCGGCAAAAATGAATTCTCTTTACCCATTTCACGTCTGCCAGTATTCAGCCTGCATTATTTACACGTCTCAATGCGGAAATACCAAATGCGATCGAACCGTATTTCATCAAATCTCCCTAAATTTCGATACAGCCTGAAATACTAGACGACCTTTACGGATCGAAATATTGATCTTTTGGTGATAACGCGCCTCGCACTCTATAAAGTACTAAAAAAAAGGCTGCCGCGCGCGGTCCCGGGGTGAATGCGGTTGTTTTTCGCTTGTATATCGTCATCGGTCTGCATGAATCGATGAAAAGCTCTTTCTCTTTTACTGCTGGCAAATGTTTGCTTTGCCTGCGACCTTTAAATATTGCAGACGACCTTTCGTTAGGCAAAAATCGAAATTTATTGTTGCTTGTTAACGGGATCGTTAACAAACGACACTTTAGAATTTCAGCAGCACTTTTTTTGCTTTTGTGGGCAATAAAAGTGAACGTTGATCCTTTTACGAAATTCCAAAAAAATATTGGGTTGTTAATCGAAGTTATTATAAAAAAGATTTCTTTCAAAAAATGTTATTAGTAAAAGAAGTAAAAGTTAATTTCAATCTTGGCTTAGAAATATATATAATGTTGATCGATCGTAATTTTCAAAACTAAATAATAGTCAATTTTAAATTGTGCTATTAACGCCTTCAACATATGAAATTATATGAATTAGGCTTGTTCAGTTTTATTATCGTCTGCAAAATTTTTCAAGAATCTGCACTTCTCCGTTCAACGAGTGTCTACCACTGACTTATGTAGCCTACAAGATAATTCTATAAATCCGACTTAAAGGACAGAATTCGAGTCATAATACATATTTTTAAGAGGAATACACATTATACTAAATAACACAGAAAGTCTGAATGCAAAAGTACACAATTGAAGGTCGCTCCAAAGAGATTCAATGCATTCTTATACGTAAACCCGTTTCCTGCAAACATTTTTGCACGGGTTTGCTTTAAAAATTTATAGTCTTTAAAATAGTATTCGTTTATTTAGTCTTCATTAACATTTTAATGTATATTTATAATATAAATAAATACTTTATTAATAAGTATCACAGTGTTATTTGTGTCATTTATTTTTTACACATGCAATCGATCTATATATTTGCAAAGTTTTTGTCCAGTAGTAGTTAATGCGTAGGCACGTTATGTTAAAAATAGTTTGTGACATCAGCTTAAAACAGATCGCAAATTCATCTAAAGCAAAGCAAAAATTAATTAACCCACTGTACAAAAAGGATAAAAGTAAGCTGCTTGACAAGATGAGAGAAAAAAAATAACGAATTTTTTAATCACGATGTCTAGTCTTAAAACAATCAAAAAGTTAAAAAAAAAGCACTTTATTAATAAGTCCCCGGTATTCGAACTCGAAATAAGAAAACGCAAAGCAATTCAAGTGAATTGCGGAAAACATTCCGATTGTCTATTAACAAGGCCAGAAGTTTCCACTTGATTAGCCAGCAACTTAAGCAAGCGACTCAAGCTAATCCTCCCTCCACATTCCGTCGCGTCGTCAACCCGGTTGTCACTCCCGCGGACTCATCCCTCCCACTCTTCCGGCGTATGCATAAATCCCTAGTATACGAACAATGCGGCTTAATTGCGCGACTTGTGTAAATCCTAGGATTCTCTAGACATCCGTCAAGCCCACTCTTTCTCCCTTTCTCTCTTCCTTCCGCCTTGATCGTAACCCGGCAGATTTCCACTCCGAATTCTCGAACATTCGCAGGCCAGTTGCTAGGGAAAAAAAGTCGTGGAAGAAGAAAAAAAGAAGAGGGACGGATAAACAAGAAACTTCTTTGCAATTCCAGTCCGGGAGGTGACGCAAGACTTTTCTTGTTTAGAGGGAAAGTGGACGTCTGACGATGCGAAAGGGAAGAGGGAAAAAAAAGTTTGCTCCTTGGTCGCGAGAAACTTTACGACTTAAAATGAGCTTCTGCCGGGCAGCTCGCATTTTTTACACAGATAAGAACTTCTCGTATAACGTATTAAAATACGATACATTTGTAAAATAATTTCTCGCAGATCGGGGACTAAAGTAACTTTTAATGGAATTTGAAATTTTTCTTATTTGAGAAGTAAGTAGGAAGACGCCGTTTAAAATGTCATTTACTCTCCTTTGAACTTTGAACTTTTTAATAAGACTGGAGCAGGTTGTAACAGTAAATTTAAAAAATATCTATGAATATTTATAGAGCATAAAGTGTTTTTTTGTACAGAAAAGTAAATTACTTTTTATTATAGAAATATAAATATAAAAATTAATTTCAAAAAAACGTTTGAAAGTGCTTCGTCAAAAAATGTATTTATAACGTTTGATTAAATTAGTGCACCTACGCAACGCTTCTAAATAGCTCGTAAAACTTTAAACCAAAACCAATTACCGAAAAAAGTTAGATCTATAAAAATATGTCTTTATCTGTACTGTAATAACTGGATATCGAATGTTCAGATTTCAATCACTGAATAAACCTAAAATAAAAATAAAGCGAGGAAACAATAAAGAGAAGGAACGAGGTGCTCGGCGTAATTAGGCAATTCGCTTTCCTCTCTTACCCATTCTCCAGCAAAAAGTCGGTTCCACCTTAAGCGCTTATTTCTTATTTACCGTACAGCCGGAGTATTTACAGCGAGATTACGGATTTACCCGCCTGGGGGCCAATTTTCCACGGCAATTTTCCTCCTCAGACTGAATTAGCCGTTCGCGGACGACGAGCAGCGGCGGCAGTTCCCCCGAATGAATAAATGCCTGCGGAGGGAAACTGCAGCTCGCGCTAAAATCGTATATACGAGAGCTCGCAAACGGCTCTTACGCTTTATACCCGCAAGGTTTTACTCAGAGCCCAGAGCTAGAGAGTTTTTTCTTAATTACTCGAGCTGACGATTGGAGGCGCGAGCTGTATCCTTAACACCCCGAGGCGCTGTGGAGCTTTTATGTTTGCAAGAATTAGGCAAACGAGAAGGGATACTTTGCATACTTAATTGTTACTTTTTATATTATTGCAGTCCGAAATGTGAAGCAGTTGTGAGTAAAATTATAAAAAATTAATAAAATTTTCAAATTTGTATGAAACTATGTTAATGCTCGCGTAATAAGACTATAAAATGGAAAAATAAGTTGAGTAAATTTTGAAAGTTGAGTAATAAAGAATGCATAATTTTCCAGAATTTGTTTGTCAGAAGTGATGAAATATAATGCATAAAATTAATTGATGAAAGCAAAATGATAAAAACGTCTTAATGAATTACATCGATATTTTTGTCAATAATTACTGAAATACAATCAAATACTTACAATTCATTCATATAAATTTCTTGCACAATATAATGAAATTAGATTATTTTAATTAATTAATAGATGAATTCACTGCATTTAAATGTAAAAAATCTTTTTATTTTACGTAACGTTAAACTTTTAATATCCTTAAGAAAACTCATATTTTAGAGATTATTTTATTGCGTAATCTATCAGATATATAACTATCAGGTTATTATTACTAGAAAAGTAAAGCATGAAATGTAAGTTTTATTAATAAAAGGGAAAAGGGGAAAAAAATATAATATTCGATATTATTCATACACATTCAAGTGGAAAAGGGGGAGATTAGCATTTTAATTATTGAAAATCTCACAAATGTTCAACAAGGGCTACTCAGTTTATCAAATTGATCGGAAGAAGGACATGACGTCATTGTTTGTAGATTAAGGAAAAGTAAATATGCAAAGGAAGTTAGGCAAAGGAAGTCGTGTCAGAGATTCTGATGATTCTGGTAAAGACAAGTATTACCTTCTCATAAAAAAATTTAAATTACAGGCGACAAGCAAACTAACAAGCTGAAAGAAGATTATGCTGCGAGACAATTTACATTATTTAATGTACTTTAAAGCTACATTATCGCATTAGCAATTCAAATTTATGAAAGTTTACTAATTTTTGCAATGGATTACTTACATTAAGTATATATAACTTTTATAACAATTATTTTTAAAAATTAATCTTTTATCTGCGAATTGCAAAGGCTTCAAGAATAAGTAAGACTAATATCGACTTTCAATAATTTAATAACTAGTGATTAAGTTGAATCAAATATACATTTTGATACTTAAGTTGCCCTTTATTACAAGCAATACTTACAAACTTAAATAAGTTAGACTTAGGCACGCAATCTTTTTTGGCACTAATACATATAATCGATTGAAAATTGAAATAGTTATACCAACAATTCTAATCTTTTTTTCAATAAAAAATTCCTAGCCTTTCAAGTACTAAAACAAAGCGCGGAGCTCCAACAAAATGAATATTTTTTTTCAAGACTCGTCAATACTTCCCAAAATTCAATTGTCCATCGAAAATCCTCTCGAAAGACTCTCCGCCGTGCAAAGCAAAAAAAGAAGATCCCGACCACCTGTCGCCCACGCACTTCATCAAATTCACCGAAAGAGGATATCCGCCGATGCTTATATGAATAACCGGCGTCGCGCGTCGAATAAAAGCAAGAGCTAATCGACATTCTCGAGACGAGAATCGGAAAAACTCAGGGAGAGCTTTATTAACTCGAGTAGAGAGACAGAGAAACAGAGAGACAGACCCCCGCGGCGAGAGGATCGCTTTGCCTGATCCGCAATTGCGGGAGACTACGATTCTGTTTTCCCTCGCGTGTTGCTGCCGTATAAGCATGCGTGAGCGCGGATTAATTGGATTTTTTCAGTTCACGGGACTGTAGTCAGCGACTTTGCCGAGTTTTTTTTAAGAAAATATACGTCATGAAGTGCCTTGGAAGCCGTCAAATTAGAAAAGTTTGCGAGCTGAGTGTGAACAATTTTTTTTTTTTTTTGTGCGTTTTTTTATCAAATACACTGTGGTTTTTATCGAATTCTCATTTATTTTTTCATCTGGATACATGAACTGATTTTTACAAAAATAATCAAAAAATACAATTAATACTTTTGACAGTTAATAAACCCTTTTTTAGTCGTTTATGTACGCAATGAAAAAATTCCATTTCTTGGATTTGAGTAGATATCTAGTTTGGAAAATGTGATTTTTGTTTGAGACGTAGAAGAATTAAGGTGAAATTATATGTACCTTTCTTTAAATTACTAATTTTTTGTTAAAACAAAATTTTTTTGATGAATGGAAATTAAAATACATATAGTTATACTGAAGCTCCTTCAAATTATTTTTCTATATATAGTTTAAAAACGAAACCACATAAAATTTTACACAAAACTAAAATGAAAATTTGACTTTCATTTTTTAAATTGATTTTTCATCGTAATAAAGTTTGGTATTGAATTAACGTAACCCTGGTAGAAGTGTCACGATAATATCGCTATAGAAACTTTGTAAATTTTGAAAATTTGATAATCTAGCAATATTATCGTTGCGCTTCTACAAGGGAATAAACATTTTTTTAAAAATGAATTTTAGTGCTACGAAGAGAGAAAATCATTGTTATAAATAGAAAGTTCAAACACGCGCTTTCATCAGAAAACAATACGCACTTTCAACGAGCATTATATATTATTTGATTGATAGATATTTGCTATACTCGTGATTATTAGGTAAATATCAATCTCTCACTTGACATGACTTTGAATTTGTGCTTTATATTTCATTAATAATGGCTTAATTTTCTTTTAATTTTAATTTGTTTTGTAAATTTCTTACTGCTTTGCAATATATTATAGTACAACGAATAAAAATATAATGTATTACTTGTTAACGTAATCTGCTCTACTCGATTTGCAATGCAAGTAAAATTGATGTTTGTTCAATCACTTTTAGAATTTAACAATTAATTGCAGAGTATCTTAATTCACAATATTCAAAGAGTGTGATTAAATCTTATCGATTAAAAAAAAGTTATAGCTAAATAAAGATATATAATCAAAAAAGCATTGAAAAATATACAGACTTTCATGAACATAACTTTTTTTGGTATTTTCTCAAAATTTCTGCTAACTTTAACTTTTAAACAAATAAAAGTTTTTAGATAACTTTTTTTTCAATAGATAGGATTTGAGTTTACCTTTTGAATATCATCCATTAACATTGCAACTAATTGTTGTCAAGTTGTAAGTGACTAAATCTTAGCGATATGTAAAATATATCATAACAAAATGTGTGACCAAAAAATTTAAAGTCCCTCCTTAGAAAATTTATAAAACATAGGAAGATCAAAAAATCTATTTTAATGAATAAAGAATGAAAGAAATTTATTCATTTATTATTGCAAGTTATTTATTCAAAGTACTATAAAATTATTCAGGTGATACAAAATTTTATTACTAAATTTTACCATAAAGTGTAATTGAACCTGAACAAAGACAATATTAATTCCAATTTGACATTGTTTTATTTTCATATATAATCAGTAATGCGAAATGTATGATAATTAAATAAACAATAAAATACGTCATGAATATAAAATGAAATTTTACAACCGAATTCAATATCAATAAAATTTTATTTGTATTTCTGGAATTTGATTTGTATTATTTCTTTTTTGTTAGTGTAACTATAAATTCTATTTTTAGTTCTTATATTAACAAATTTTGAGAACTATTAAAATTTATTTGATTTAACTCACACTTATATATTTGATATTTACTATTATAATATTTAGAAAGGCAAAAGATAAATACAATCATACTTATATGTGGAAATTTTTTTACAGTGTAGATTCATAAAGAAAAAATTAAATAATAGTTTTTAATTCGAATTTTAGGTGTCTGATATTTTATAATATTTTGAAAGACTAATTTCTACAGTTAAAATTGATATTGCCATTTTATGCAATAATCTAATAGAACATTAATTTCATGATGAACTACTAAATTATTGCAAACAAAATGAAAATTTCAAAATTATAATTTCAGTAATTTTGATACATAAATGTTTTAATTTATTAACCTTTTTTTCAAAACATCAGTTTATTGCTTCCAATTTAATTTTAAGAGTGTTAGGAATTTACAAACAAAAATCGAGATTCGCAAAGTGGAAGGAAAACAAAAAAAGTATATTCAATGTTCAAAAAATTGAATCAGTGAAGGAGATACGTGTACAGTCAGAAAGTGAATGATATATGTTATTTTTTCGAACTTTGAACATATTTCTTTGCTGTTTCTCTATTTTGTAGATTTTATTTTTTATTGAAATCCACGTTTTGAAAAATTATATTATATTTGGCTAATTTCATACATTAATTGCTCTTTATATACGCAAGTTTCCCAAGTTTTTAACTCTTTGTTATATCAATACATACTTATATACTAGGATAAATAACTTGATGAATAAAAAAAAATATTAAAATGTTTTCACCTCGTGTCCACCTAATTAAACATTTGGCAAACAAACTATCGTATTTTCGATAGTTCGATAAAAGATATAGGTATATACTAAATCCATTTCAAACGGAATCGTGGATTTTATTTGATTGGATATAAACCGTATACTGTTGTGCATCAGAAATGGCGCGAGAAAATTTAATGACCGATCAAAGTATAAGAACGCATTGCTGTTTGAAATCTAATGTGAAAAGTTTTATTATAAGCTTTATTTTAAGCTTTAAAATTTTATGAATTCAGGACATAATCCAAAGCTGATTAAACGTTAGGAAAATATCATTGGTGCAATAATACGATGAATAGAAAAGTATGCGCAACTTGTTTTTCATTGAAATAAAGCCTTACCCTCTTTTCTAATCAATTGTAAGGAAAAAGCTAAAAATAAATGGAGTAACGCGGAGCTCACACGTAAGCAACAATAGTCACGTAACTTTTTTGCTTCGCTTATGCGCAATTTAATTGAAACTCTAGAACGGCAAGGAATCGAGAAAAAAAAACGAAGTGAAACGCAACGCCGAACAAAAACATATGGCATTGCGAGTAAACAATGAGAGCCGTCAGCTCGACAGGTTCCGAGTAGTACGAGTAAATGTCCATGCCACCGTGACTTGAAACGCGCAGAACTCCTCGTGTCAGAGACTCCCGACGCCAAGACCAAGCCACATTCCTTATTCAGAAGCAAATAGAGCATCTCTCTCCCGTAATGGAAGTAAATAAAAACGAGGGAAAAAGCCTCCTAGGCAGCATATGTCTCATCGGGTAAACAGCGCGAAGTCAGTATAATAAGAAAGCGAGGCGCACACTAACCGGGCCGAGGTTGACAAAGCCGTTCCTGGCGGCGACGCCGTCGGCGACATTCCTGGCTTGGGGCTCCCGGAGCTTGACGAGGAAGCTATTGGTGAAGACCTCGGCTCTGGTCGGACAGCTCGCCAGCAGGACGATCAGCAGCGGCGGCAGCAGAATCGGCAGCAGGTGAGCGACGCTCTCGGCGCTGGTAACACGTGCGCTCCCCATGCTCGCCCGAAACCGACTGGCGCGCCACAGCTGAGCGGCAGGCCCCCGCGCCTTCGAGCTTCGATTTTCCCCGCTGACGCTCAGCTGTGCGCGCGGCCGCGCAACCCAAAGGGGCGATCGACCCTCGCAAGCTAGCGAAGCCCCCTCTCCCTCTCTTTCTCCGAAGGGAGCGTAAAACGGCCGCGCTCTCACTGCGCAGAGACAAACACTCGCGAGAGAGCACTTCGCCGCGGAGTCTCCTTAGCGGCCGAGCCCTACATACAATCTTTTTCCTCGGCGCTCGGCCTCTGACGTCAGAGGGCCAGGCTCGAGGCAGGCGGAGGGAGACGATATGGGCTGGTTGCTCGATGCCCTTGACTGCCCGATAAAGCCCCTTCGTCGCGTACGTGTCCTCGTTAAAAGGGACGCCCTACGAAAAATATCGCACCCTCCGCCGTTGACGTATAGAGCCGTGGCGCACGGCTGCGCAGAGCTGCCTGCCATTCGAACGATAAGCGAGGGGGAGAGAGGAGAGGGATTTCGTGCGTCCGTTGTCACGCGTTCGCGGGGAATCGATTGTTTCTTTCGTCGACGAGATATGCGGGAGGAGAGAGAGAGAGAGCGTTGCTGCGAGAGCGGTAGCACTTGTTGAGCGGAGGAGAATTTTGGAGGAACGACTGGGCTTCCCTAATCGATGCGCCGTTGGGAGAGACGCATTTCGAATACCGAGAGCTGAATATAGTACACTTGTAGAGTTTCATTTATTTTTTTCCGAGTCGTCTACGATTTTATTCGGGAAGAGAAGGCCTTTGTCGTCGGACTGTTTTTAAATAGATAGTAGACGATTTTATCTTACTTTCTCGAGTGGCTTTTTCGAAAAGTAGATTACGGAAAAATATTGGTTCAATCCTTCTCTAATCAGCCGCAACATTTCAACAGTAGAAACTTAGTTGTATACGCCATTATATCAAGTAACGTAGATAGAAAGTTCTGTGACGGACAAACTGAAGTAGTACTATTATCTGACGTTATAATCTTTTCTCTTATAATTTTCAAATTCTTTAACGACTAATAGCTTTAAATTACTTTTTGTTCAATAATGATTGTAATTATAATAAAATACATACTAAACTCAACAAATACTATTAACAACAGAAATAACCTGTTATTGCTATCTGTTACTATTGATGACTGCACGCGATGTCTATTAGGTTATTACTACTTCGATAATCACTACTGTCTAATGCACGATAGAGCTATCAAGGATGATGAAACAAAAATTGGGCATTAATATGCAAAAAGTTTATATTTCCATGAGATTTTTCAGTACTAAATATTTTTATACATTTTAAGAAAATTCTTTTCCGTTTCAACGGACATTCAATTTCGTCGTAAAATAATGCGATCTCGATTAATGCGCAGTCCATTGAGCAGATAGCATAAAATATCCATTTTCCTCTAAAAGCTTCTACAGAAAACTATCGAAACCTCCAGAAAAAGAGCTTTGAGCATTACGGCGATCCTCGCAGCAAACTCTGCAAGCATCCACGGTCCGTGAGCAGAAAACGGTCAAAAGCTCGCGGCACCGTCTTCCACGTACCGAAAGCGACACCTTTATGGAGCTTCGGCGAACGCGGCCGATGACGTCACTCGCCATATTGATTACCCAGGCCTCGGCCGCCGTGTACTACGCGGCCGAAAAACACGGCGTGCGCGGCTTGTTTTCGCGGTGCAGAGAAGTGGGAGGCGGGAGTAGGGCTTTCAGACCAGCATCGGCCACGTGATGCGCTCGTGCAAAATTATGCGAGATGCGCCTGTGTGTGCTGCATCTCGCCGCGGTGAACGCATTCCTGGAAATTTGCGGCGAAGTATCGCCGCGGGCGAAAATTTTAGTGATGCGCGGAATGAGATCAGTCATTCTAGATAAATAGCTGGGCTTTTTTTAGGATTTAGAGAGTTATTCGATTACTTGATGGGTGGATAAAATTTGTTAAAAATTGGCTGGTATTTAAGTTGATAGCAGCGTTTTCATTGTAGAAGATAAAGCTTCCGTCATCCAAATAGGCGAGAATAAATTTCTAAATTGAATTTTTGCACAGAAAATTAATAAGATAAAATATAAACTGAAAATTCTATTAGTTTCAAAATAAACCAAAATAAACAATTTTCTTGACATTTTTTTTAATTTTCCATGTAAATATTAAATTATTTAATACGTGAAGCTTCATAACAATTAATCTTAATAAAAATTTATTTATAGTTTTTCAAATAACGAAAAATAGATCAATCATTTTAATTAATTTAATTACTAAAAAGGGATAGTCGATAATCTATAAATTACGGCACTGTAAAATCTGTAAAATCAACTTCTACTGAGATTTATTTATAGATCTGTAATATCCTGCTTTTATTTTGTTAATGTATTACGTGATGCACATTACATAATAAGAAGAATTTATAATACTTTGATTTTATTTTTATATTAGCGTTTGATTTTTTTCCATTATTTTAAAATTTCTTTATGTAACTGACTTGTAATTTATACGTGAAAAATAAATTCTATAACAATTCTTGTTTTTAATATTTACAATTTTTTTTTAACTGAAATAAAACTTTTTTATAATTTTATTCTAGTCGCGTAATTCCTGAAATAAAATAGTCGTATACGCTATTTTTTGAAACACATAAAGGAACATATGTTACGATGAAACATCATCCTATTCGACCGGGAAGAACAGGCAAAAAGGGTGGTGAAAGAAAGAACGTATGTACACGTTTTTCCTGCTTGTGAGAAGCATTAATCAAAAGCCTTCAGGAAGAAAAACTTTTCCACGTGTCACGTTTATGACTATTATTATTTCTTTTTTAAGCAATCAGACAAAAACTAAATGTATCAATTATTTTATATAAGAATTATTATTTGTTAAAAATTTTGAATAATGAAACTTAGAGAAAAAAATGTTATACTTGTATTTCATAATATATAGAGAACAGTTAATAATACGGCAATAATACATTATGAGTATACGTACCTGATAGATTGATCCTTAGTTTTTTCATAAAAAAAGAATTGCGACTATTCGTTGGTATTCCAATGTATATTTTTAAAAATCTGTAATAGTTTACTGTACAATGATATTGATCGAATTACACACTTGAATATATAAATTAATATAAGTTTTTTCTTTTTTTTTCGACTATAAATTTACTTTTTTTTTTTTAATATACCTTTCTTTTTAATATTTTCTTAAATTTTGATAAAATCAATTAATTTTATAGAAAAACTAACGTTTTTATTAAATTGTCCGCTATTATAATAAACTTGCAAACTTTCATAAATATAGTGGCATTTTCTTAAAGTATTAATTCGCCATATATTCTAAAATTACAAAGGAAAGAACAAACACTAGAACACATCAATTACTTTCAAACTCATTTATTATCCGGATCCAAGTTACAGTCTGTCTTCAAGGCAGTACTTATACAGTAAAACGACGTTAAAATTTGAAATAATAAAAATGACAGGGAAAGAATAACATTAATAAATAATCACTATGACAATCTGAGAACTGTCTGACTAGCGTTCCTGATTGCTAACAGTGAAAACTCTTTGTGTAACTAGAGCAATAATCTTTATAATAATATTGTAACCGTAATAATAATTATAATCATGATAATAATAGTAATAATAATAATCGAGTAATAATAAATGGAATTCATTAAAATACGAATACGTCAATGCGCGCATCAGAGAGGAACGGAAAAATTTCGTCCCCCGCGATATACACGACATTAAAATCCAAGCGCGACCGAGCAAATCGCCACCGTCTTCGCAGTATTTTTTCTGTATATATATATATTTTTTTTATATATATGTATAATTGAACGAAAAACTGAAGCGACACCGCGAGCGAGCATATAAATCCATCTCTGCCGAGGTGATATACTTATTTTTTTTAGTTTCTGTATTTTCTTATACTCTTATATCCTTGTATTTTCCTCTTAAACTTGTCTTAATTAGTTTAATCATTTTTTTCAGATTTATTATAATCATATATCATCTGATCTACCGTAAATATATAGTCATACGTATTCATCTCATCGCCGAACAAATGCCATCGAAAAAAGCGCCTCCCCACAACGTTTATCCCCGGACTGCACAACTGTCTTTTTTTGCTTTCTGCGTTCTCAAAGTGCCTTCTACTTATATAGTTTATCTCTTCTTTCTTTTAAAATCTGTTTATACAATCGAAGGCAAACCCAATTAGCGAATCGCGGCGAAAGAGATCAATCGATAAAAGGTCGCGAACGGAAAAATTAGGCGCCTATATCTTACAATCGTGCGCTTTGCGCCAACACATTTAAAAAAATACATTCAGCTCCCCGTGATTTATCTTGTTCACAGTTTTTATTTTCATCTTTTTTTGTGTGTGCTTTGCTTCTATTTGTTTCTCAGTTTAATCCTTCTTCCGCTTCTACTTAAACCGCGCTTCGTGTCTGCGTGTTTTTGTGTGTTTGTGTATACAACGTGCTTCAACTTTCGTTTTTTCCAAATGTTTCTTACTCGGTAACTAATTTCATAGTTTCTCCGTACTTTCATTCCTACTTCTTCTTCTTCTATTTACTCTTCTTTTCTTTTTTGTAATCTTCAACAATGTTCTCCACGATACTCCCGTCTAATTTACGTGTGCACTCCGCAGCTTTCTTACTTATCCAATTTCGCCACTAAATGCAGAGATATGATGAGCTCGTCGAATTTGTACTATTTTAAACTTACACCAGAAAAATCGCTATATGTTGTTTTTTTGTACAATTAAAACGGACAAGGTTTAGTGAATAGAATATATTGTCCAAGAAAATGTATACCATAACATTCAATTAACTGTTAAAAATTCTTAATAGTTCAAGTTTCTTTGTTTTATATTTTTTATTCATCTTTGGAGGGGGATGGGAACGTATATAGATCTTTTTTTTTCATTATACGTGTGACGACTACATCATTAACATCGACTATACAGTTATTGCTATGGAAGCAGTACGGTGTTTCGAGGTCGCCGTAAATCCAATCGAATTCGGCGTGCGCGAGACTTTCAACGACCGTAAACATCGCAAGAAACGAACGAGTGCTCAGCTTGCTCTATACGACGCTATTTAAAATATCGACTTTAAAGTTAACATAAGTACGTGAACTGCGAGTGTGCGTGTGTGCGTAGCTCCCTTTGTCCAAAAGCTAAATCTCCCCGCGCGAAAGGAAAAAAGACGTGCGCCGCGTGAAAGCCAACCTACGCAGAACTGAGAATACATTACAATAGGTCGGATGATTCCATGCCATGGCGCGCGTAAATGTGGAAACGCCCACGTTATCTAAGGATACTGATCTTCTCGTTGTTTGCTTTTATCCACGTAAATTAACACTCGATTTAGCTATTTTTATTTTCTCGGTCTGTCTACTAACACTTGCTCATTTTGGCATATTTACAGTATTCTTCAAGAATTACGGGTAACAAAAATCTGTTAACAAATCTTTAACTAAATTTAACGAATAATATATATTTCCAGCCACTTTCAGTGGAAAATTTGATAATATTTGTAAAAACTTTCAGTACTCCAATATATTTAGATCTTTATTTAGTCTAGATAAACTTTAAAGTAATCAACTTTGTACATGAAAATATTAGATTTACAATCGTTCCGCAAGTCAATGAAGAAACGAATACGACAAAGGGCTACAGATAGAAAAATTAAAAAAGGATAAATAAAACTTGAATTTTATGACTAATAAATTTACTTGAATTTACTTTTCATCGTATGAATGTTATCACCTAACTGTTCCTAATCCAGTATTGATTTCACAAACACTTTCCTTTCTAATATATCGCTGCATCGTTTACTCGATACGCATGCACAGGACTAAAAACTTGGATTTCCCTTTCCTTAAACTTTTCCACAAACTCGCAATATCTCTATTGTTTCAAAGTTCCCGGTGTGCGCACGGCGAATCCAATCAAATTTACAGCTGACGCTGAAGTAGCGCAACTTACAACACATTTGTTCAAGTAAATGTTTTAATATTTTTTTATCATTTTTATGTAACGTACTGTTGCCTCTACTATATCGATACTGTTATATACATAACACGTCTAGCAGTAACTACAACTTTTTTGTGTCTCTCGTATTATTTTATTTTTCTTTTTTTTTCATATTTTTTTTAAGTAACTACGACCCTTTTTTGCTTTCATTTTATGGCATGCTTAAAATTGTTCCTTTTACATATTTTTGTTTGCTTAGTTTTTACTTTAATGTCGTGAGCAAAATTTACAACACAAACGATTCGTGTTTCAAAAATCACGACCGAAGCGGCATTTTATTTAGCATGATTTCATCTTCTTATTTTAAATTCACCAGCCCTCGGCCATGAGTCGATTATTGTCAATGCATTCGGAGTAGCGTCACTGCTGAGGCCTTTTTCAACATATTTTTTATCCTCTTTTTTTGGTTAGCCTTTGCAAGCATAATAATAATTAATTATAATTAGTAATTAATAGTAACGATAATAATTAGAAGAATGCAGGCTTCACTACTTCATGTGTCAAGTGTTTTTTGTTTTCACCCCTATCAACGTAAGAAATTCCCTTTCGTCCAAGCTCACTTCTCATTTTTCAACGAATTTGCCGATTCTTGCTGGCCTCACCTTAATCATGTTAAATAGCATTTGAAAATCTTTGCCTCGGCCATTATGCAACGACGAGGTTTACATTTTTTGGTTTACGCGAAAGAAGCAATTTATCGTTTTTCATTATAACTTGCTTTTTGCCCTCTGCACGTGCGATCTCTTTTCTCTGCTTGTGACTTTACTAAATTCTCGAGGTGCTCAAGCGCAAGTTATTTCGTATCCACAGGACGTCCGAATGGATTAACGCATCTCATCGATCTCTTAAAATTTGTTACATTACTTTTTTTCTTGTTGGAATATTTTAATGCATGTATATATATAATATATATAATATTTTTATCAATTTTAATCGAGGTGATTTATCAAAACAATGGATGTGTAGTTTATGTGCTTTTTGTTTCGTATTGACTCGTACAATAATAATCATCAGCCATATAGTCACCAAGTATCATCGTCGTTTCACTAAACAGCGCATTCTTTCGTACGCACGCACCCCTCGGACTTCTCTTCATATTTATAATAATATTTATATTAATCATTTATTTATATTCATATGTATATATACTGTTTTTTTTTCATTCCTTAAAATTAATTATAAGTTTATTTTCTTCTGCATCAGTTTTTACTTCATGTGTCTGAGTGTGTGCGTGTCAGTGTGAGTGTGTAAAATACATCTGTAACCTGAATATCTCTCATATACTATTACCGCCTGCGAACAGCTTTGTGTAATTACAGCCTCCCGATGTATTTAAAATTTAAAACTCTCTCTGCCCGTATCGGTCGGCCTCATCGACCATCCCGGAGCGCAAAAGTCGCTGCAAAATCCGCCCCCTCCGTCGCATTGTGTGAAAACAAAAAGAAGCATATATCCGACCCCCCGACCGCAGTACTTCGCACTTTAGTGCCATAGCCGCGCGCGACGTGAAATCGTTAACGAATGTGCGTAAACTTGTCTTTCGCGCGTGCGAGACAAAGGGACACTTCGCTCGCACTTACATTAAATTCCATTCCGAGCTACCGCCTGCGTACTGTCCTCTCTTACGGGCACGTCGGAGCTTCGTGTGCGTCAAGATTACATTTTACAATTCTCCTTTACTTTTTGTTAATATTCCCTTTTGTTTTCCTTAAGAGCCTAGCTTTATAGTTATATGTATATTTTCAACAACGACAGAGCTCTGGGGGTCCGCCAGTGTGTAAGAGAGATAGAGATAGAGAGTGAGAGAGAGAGAGAGATAGAAGGCGCGCGAAATTCATTATGTATATACATATTTTTGTGTTTCTATATATGCTTTGGTAGGGCGGCTCGTATCCAGACGACGCCGCCCCGTTCTTTTTTTTTTTTTTTTTTGAAATGACGATATACTTTTTGTTTTACGGCGCTTCGGGGTAGCATAGTAAAAACTACCGAGCCTCTGAGTGTGTATATGTGCGCTCGTTCTTTCATCCCTCTGCAGGCGTTTCTCCCTTGTAGTGTATCTGGTTCTTGTGGATGTTGTTGTTGTTGGTCTCGATGAGAAATCGAGGTCGAAACGTTCAGCAGCCTCTCGGGCGTGTCGGACGACGCTCTCATAGCTGGTACCACTTTTTGTCCTTGTACTTGAGCATCAGCGTGTGGGCCGACGAGGCGAAGTTCTCCGACTCGTTCATCATGCGCGCTGTGCGCTCCTCCAGCTGGGACAGCTTCTCTCCGCGCTCCACGACCATCTGGTGCGCCATCGCGACCTAATAACCATCGAAACACGCCGATATTAGTTTTGCTAGCGAACGCTCTAATCAAATGCAAATAAGCTCAAAAATACGTTAGCGGAAATGCAACACCTCTCAATTTCATTATTGAAGAAATTTTAAACCAAAAATACGTTGCTGAATAGTTCGAATAAATTATAGCGGTTCGTGAAAATTTAAAACCGAAAACGGCTTGAATATGTTTGAGTTAATATTTATCATTGAAATATTAAATGCGGATTGAGAAGGCGTAGGTATAATCTCCATGAAAGCTTCTAAAAATCAATATTTAACGTAATTTTCTGAATTTCAGATACTACAAACGGATTTTCATTTATATTTTATTGATTTTGTTGAATGCGATTCTTATTGAATGCTGTGCAAAAATAAAATATAAAAAACATTCATAAATTGAATTTTAATTAGAAGCAATCATTAAATTATTGATAATTACTAATAATTACTTATTAAATCTGTACAGCAATAAAGATAAAATTTACATATCCAGTTAAGGAGATTACGAAAGCAGATTATGACCAGAAGCATTGCTCTCGTATTGATATTCCATTAGCAAGAGTAATTTAACTTTATGAATGCTTTGAAAGCTAACGTTTAAAAATTAAATGGGTGAAATAATAGATTCTTTTGTATTGACTAAAATAGAGTAAAAGGCAAAGTATCAGAAATTTTGCCGAAATAACACATATGATTATGTTCCGTCACCGGGAAAAGTTGCAAACTGACCTCGCTGGTGGCGGTGCCGACGCGCTCTCTGAGTCCCTCTGTGTTGGGTCCAGGAATGCGGTTGGCCACTGTACGCAGCGCCTTGCCACTCGCCTCTCCGACTGCAAATAAACAACGCGTTATTGTCCCTGCCCATTCTCTTTTCACTCTCTCCTCCCTCAAGTTTTTGCGCTCCGCGGGCTCTGAAGCGTGACATCTGTCGCGAGCAAAACTTGCTCCGACGCCTCTCTCCCTCTCTGTGCAGTGAAAACTTTGCCCCGGCGCGAGCTCGGTCAACTTTAGTTCGTCGCCGAGTTGCTGTTGACACGAGGAGAGGACGAAATTGCAAGCGGTCAGCGATTAATTCTATGAGGAAGAGCGTCGCTTTTCCGCTCGTGTCAAGCGGCCGACTGCTGAAAAGCGTTTTACCCGCTCTAGATTTTTTGATCAAAGGCAACTTTGCTTTTGTTACAAACTCGTAGGATGGACTTTTAATTATCGTTTAAGCAGTTCTTGTTCTAATGCAGAGCCAACTGTTTCTTCAGTTTGAACCTTTAATTTACCCCTATTCGCTGTAGGACATGAAAATTGAAAAACTAATTTTAAATTTACCGAGCAGAAAATGAGTCTCTGCATTGAAATTACAAAGCTAGTGATTTTACTATGCTGACCGAGAAAGAATGGCTGATAAAATTAAAAAAAAAATCGTCCTTCCATTGTATTTGTATACATATTCGCATATTTTGAATGATTTCAAAACTACTACAATACATTCCATCTTTATAGATTCTTTAATATTCATTTAAAATGGCATAACAGTTTTCTATATTTTCCAGTTTTATCTTACAATTTTTGAAAGTAACTTGTTCTACCTCCTTCTTTGTATCTGTAGAAGAAACATTGTGTCAGAGACTACGAGTAAAATATTCCCTTTCACATCCGATAAGGCAAACATTTTATAGAATTAATGCGTGAATATAAAATACTTTATTGAAGCCCAATTAATAGGGACTACTCTTTGATAATGCAGTAAAATATTAATAATAATTAAAAAAAATGTAAAAAAAAAAGACAGACTCGTCGCGGAAATACAAGGCGCTATCTGCTCCCTTGAGATGAAACAAAGAAAACGGGTAATTGCCTGAAGACAAAGCAGTCATAAAGGCTAAAGAAAAATAGGAATAAAAGAAAGGGAAAAATTATCTGAACTAACATTTATACTAGTTAACAATGGGAGCTTTCCCCCTATCACTGACTTGCACATTTTTAATCGCATATAGTATTGTTTCGTCCAAAACAATCATTTTTTATTCACATTACTCTATTGTGATTTTAATTAACAGATGCGAACGAATAGCTAACACATACAATTCATTTTCACACTTTTTAATTGATTGTTGACTCGTAAGATATACGTTTTTGTTCTTTATACATGTATTGTATGAGTTTTAACAAATTTTTAATCGAAACGATCCAACTACAATCTCAAAGCAAAACTTTCCTTAGACCGTAAAACTCCACGACAAAAGTTATCCCTTGTAAATACATAATTTTAGCCAGCTGCCGCAAGCTCCGAGCTCTTCCAAAGTTTCTATGCCATTTTCAAAAACGGACAGAAGAAGACGAAAGCACCCCTGTCAGTGGTATATAATCGATGTCTTCTCATTCGAGGGGATCGAAGGGAAAAAAGATTGCGATGCCCCGAGAGCGCTAATGGATAAGTTAGGAAAGAGCTCGACATCGAGACGACTCGTTTATGCAGAAAGAGAGGGAGAGAGAGCGAGGATAAAGTTCGTCAAGTGGGTATACACTTACAGAGTTCTTCGCGATCGATGCTCCGAGCGCCTCCGCCAAACAAACCCTTGAAGAAGCCCTCCTTCGGCGGCTCTGGCATATCCTGGCCAATGAATAGATCGCCCATCATTTCTGTGAGCTCGGCGCTGCAAAAAGTTGTCTCGTTAGTGGTGCCGTTAGACTTTCTTACGCCGCTTGCTTATCTAGTTCCTCTACACACCTTGGCGGCAAAAAACTGATACCCAACTTTGGCTATTTAGTGAACGCGAATTTTCTTGTTTAATCGATTCATCTTTTTTTTTCGATAATTATTAAACTTGCTACTATTTGAAACATACTGCAAACTCGGTTTCAATAAGTCTTGTTAAGTAGGGCGTTACAAAGTGGACCTTTTTTCAGGGCTTAATCATATGTTTATATACATTAGTCAATTATTTTGTTTTAAGATCCTGCACGGGTAAGGAAAACTTTTAAAAATAACGCTTTTCGTTGTAAAACTTTGAGAAAGGTTAAAATTATGAGGTTCAGAAAATATGCTTTTATATTTTGTGCAAAAGTTACCAGAGGTTAATACTTTCGATTTACTATTTTGTACAAAAAGAAAAATATTTTATACTTATCTTAAAATACGAAAATCGTTATTTGCTTGGCACAGTTTAAACGCGTTAAATACGTTAACATTCGAACAGTTACGTAAAGGAAGTTAGAAAAAGAAAACAATAAAAACAATTTATTCGAAACAGTTGTTTTGAACGACGATCGATCGGGATACAGAAGAATGTATTGCTGTAGCCAGCGAAAGATAATATAAGCCGTGAGAGAACGCCCACATTGATTCGAAAGACAAAAGGGAAAAAAATTGTAATGTTCAGTGATAAGGTAAATGTCCAGTCAGACGCGAGCCGCTATTGATGTTCCACGTGCCACTTCAAGCGGGTAATTAAAACACGTTCCAGTTCCAGTAGCAAGCTTTTTTAATTACACCTTAAACACTGCTTCTAATGGATTTTTTTTAACGATAAATAAAGTTTTTTTACTCACCAGAATTCGCTAGAAACAGTGAACTTTTGAATTTCAGCTGGCGATGACAAGTAGAGACCGTGACCTCTGTTACTGAAGCAGAGGGTCCTTGATATTCTGTAATAACGCAAGAAAATCAACAAATCATCGAACTTCGACAAGCATCCCAACTAATATGTATACTCTACACACAAAGCATGTGTTCGCTATATAGCTCTACGAGTTTGGTTTATACTTGAAAAAAAAACAAAGTGCAGAGCAAAAATATTCCACCAACTAGTCTATACAAATAAAAAAAGTGTGTACAATTAAGAAGAGAAGAGAGAAGGAAAAACTCAATAGAAGTAGTAATTGTCAACGGCTACGTTAGCAGGATGTGCTAAGAGAACGTGAAATATAAAGAGAAAATAGTAGACAATAAAAGAGAGAGAGAGAGAGAGAGAGAGAGAGAGAGGAAGATAAAGAGAAAGTAAAACCGAAAAAAGTTTAAAAGAGAGGTGAATAAGCGAGGTGATTTTATTCAATGATTATTAGCTACGGTGAATTACTTGTTGGTCCAAAGGTTATTACGTGTAATATATATTTATGATGATAATGAATGTTTAGTAGACGACTTACTGATCCGTATCGCCATTTACAAAGAGTTGATGACCCCATATGGACAACATGGGGTCTACTATGCCGGTTTTAGTAGTCTGAAAACTGTTAGAGATTACAGAGACAGGATAACAGTGAACAATAACAGTTGAACGCGAGATATTTATTTGTCTTTGCTAGTCTTTTTTGTCTGCGCGCTGTTCTCGTGCTCAAGAAGTAGCCTGGCAACTGCACTTTTTAGGGAAGAAAAAACTTTTTTTCTTAAAAAAAAAAAATCTAATTTTGATCCCGTTCGATCTCCATTTTGCTTCCTGAGAAAGACACTTTATGTCGATGAAATCGATGAAGTATGCTTTACAGTCTAAATGTCTTCTTTTAAAAACATGGTGGATACTTTCTAGTATCTTTATGAAAAAAAAGTACTCTTTTTATAAAGAATCACAATTTGTTTAAAAGTTTTCTGAATTTATATTGAAATTAAATCTAAATTGAATCAAAACTGCTTACTAATGTACATATTTTCTATGATGTAAGACAAGTTCTTTTTAAATCCAAGAAATTACAAATGATCTTGTTTCAAACACTTGACTGCTTAAGTAAAGCTTATTATAACCACTCATGTTTTCACTCAAAAGAATTCAGAGTGCTTAATTATATGTAAGAGCTTGTATTTTTATGAGACTAATGACACTTTTTTTATTTTTTTTTTATAAATGAGACCGTATTCCGAATGAATTCATAAAGAACACAATCCCATAAAAAGAAAAAACTGTGCCAAAAGTGTGCTATCAAGACATCTACATCGATCATGCCTCGAGCCCTTCTCCATGTATAGTCAACAATACGTATACAATGTATAGTGCACAATAATCGTGTCATCGAAGAAAGATCAAAACAGAGAAAATTTTCAGAACATGCCGAACAGTTTGTTTTCACGCGTGAATTTCTTATTGTATAAATTAGAAAAAAAAAAATAAAAGAAAAGATTTTGTTTGCTGAGCTGTTCGCGAAAGGAGACGTGTTTGTGAGATCTAAGAGAAATCGTCTCCGTGTGCTTTATCTGTGTCTAAATGAAAAACTGGCGTTTCTAAGCTCGCGTCCATCCAATAAGAAAAAAAGGAAAGAAGGAGTAAACTAACATTCGCCTGCACAGACTCGAAACTTATAAAGAAGCATGTTATAATGAAACAGCTGTGTGATAAACGTCTTTTCATTTCATATTCGCTTTTTTTTAATCATGACAGTATTTAGTAGACTTGCATGTGTGACATGTTGTCATTAATATGCAGACTATCGATCGTTTTTTTTTTATTTAGTAGAGTTGTTAAAATGGTCTTATTTCATTTATACAAAGCATTAATGAAACTGCAATAAAAATTGTGCGCCATCCGATATGCCAGACAGTTGTGCGTACGTCAGATATAGTGATCAGTAGATTATTTTTAACACTCAAGTGATAAGTCATTTACATCTCGGCCACCAAGTACATTTGCCCTCTTCTTACCTCAAATCGGCAACGGGTAGAAAATCGACGTCTATCAGTGGCTTTAGACTGGGTAGACTGTATGTGCATATGTGGCCGTTCGAGACGTAGCAGACTAGGCAGACACTATCTGAAAATGTCAAACGAATACGTTATTGCAGGAGGCAAAAGCAATTTCAAAAACGTCGAATACAAAGCTATCGAATTATTACTGGTGAAAATAAAAGTAATTCTACAAAAATATGAAAATTTATTACAACTGCAGTGTAATAAAGTGTAGTCTCACTATTCGAACAATAAAATTAAAGTAAAAAAGTCTCGAAATTTCGAAGCACAAGAACTTGGACAAGCCCACGTAAACAATTTCAAACGTAGGGATTTATGTAATTTAAACATAGAGCAAGTCGCATGTAATTTGTTTGGCCTCAGTCTCTAAAGATAAAGGGATAAAGGAGAATGCTCGCGGATAAACGTATTCCGGTCATGTAAGCGACACCTTCGAAACTTGTGTTGCTTTACGGAGCACCAAAAACGTTGAGAAAAAAATTTGACCTTATTTCGTGATAAAAAATCTCCACTTATATGACATCCGCGTAAACTTTGCACTTATCTACTTAAGCTGCATAAATATACAGATTACCAACTTTCGCAATATCTTAGCACTTTTCTTGCAAATAAAATATTATCTAAATAAGTCCGATTTCAAATGTTTCAGATAATTCAAAAGTGTATCAATATTTGTTAGCTATTATGTACTTATAAATTTCTTTAATATTCTTTTGAATGTAAAAGCTTTTTTACATCGAAGATGTGAATAAACTTTTAGTGTTATGTATGACTGTTAAGAAAGAAGATCCGCAATATGTTTCGAAATGCCGCATAAAAAAAACAGAATCAAAATTTATGACGTATACTTTTATGAGATAATTCATGCAGGTTCCTAAAACTCTTGGATATCTTTTCTTATTTATGATATTTGAAATGTGATTTGATCGTAAGAAAGATGCATTACTTTACAGTAAATGATCACTTCTGGGCGTGTTAAAAATTATATTTTTTTACTAATATTCAATACAATAGAGATTTTAATATAAATAATATAATAATCAACAAATTAATAAATTAGAATTAGAACCAGATTTTCTAGCCATTTTAATTCTATAGTTAATAATTAAAATGTTATTACAAATAATACTGACATTAAAAATGATAAACTAGATATTGCGAGTAAAAACTGAAGAAAGTCAAAGTTAAGTGTATAGTTTACCTTTTAAAGACGTTATTTCTGCTTTGATAACGATATGAACCTCAGCTAACTGTTGTTTATAGACGCAGTTCTGCGATGGAAGAGCAACGACTCTGGCTTGCTTCTCAGATGTCAGCACGACAAATTGCCTATCCTCGTAACCGTCCGTACCGGATCCTTGGGAATTAATTGAGGGTGACATCCGCGTACTCGAAAATTTCCCTTGGTTTTCTGTAAAACGAGCTTTTCTCATAACTTTCCAAACTTGGCCGGCCAACCTCCCTCTATTCTTATAATTCCATTTTAATTAAAATTTTCATAATTGGATAAAAAACTTGAACCAATTTTCATTACCTGCGAAAGCCTTTTAGTTTCATTATCTTCAAAGATATCTTAATGGAAAAATTGATTACTAGCAAACACTCTTTGTCTTCATCAATATTATTCAATTATTTCATAGATTACATAAAGTTGCGGAAAAGGCAGAGTGGATCGATCAAATAGATTATTAGAGAAAGATAATGATGACTTGCGTATGACTTTGTATTAAGAGTGATGAAAAAGATGTATGGAATAATACTTTCAAGTATGAAAATAAAGTATAGTTGGATATAAGTGAAAGACGTACTGTTTCGGTCCTTGGCATCTGCATTTTCATCCTTCCAGGATTCATAGGAATAAGGAATCAAAGCTCCGTTACAATCCAAAAAGGACATTGTTAAAATACATCCTTTTAGTTTAAACGTAGAGCCATCTGAGCACAAATTAATTCAAATTTAGTTGAGTCTAACTTTAGCTTCCTTTAGGTCAGCTTGTAAATCACTTACTACAACTAGAAATAATCACAGGCTGTGCGTGTCTTTCACCAGAGGCAGGTGTATTAAACACAATAGTTTGTACAGAACCCGAAGACGTACCAATCCATAAAGTCGGTAAGGCATTGGAATCTAGAAAATTCAAATGACGTATAATACACGTGACATGTACAAGTGCAACAAGGACTTACCGCTCTTTTTCGTGTAGGAATCGGCAAAAGTAAGGCAGCTGACGGTTTCAGTGGCAATGTTTTCCAGCGAGGACATACTCGAGCTACGAGATCGTTGGAATGAACTGTCGGGTTTGTCTGCTCGACCAGCATTTTGAAAATTAAAGCAAAACGATTAATCTGTGAAGCTAGGCGGCCAGCTCGCTTTCTGAAATCATTCTACTGAAGCATGCACGAAGAGAATTCAGAGATAAATCTTCTCATAGTAAGTTTTCTCCAAGAAACGTCTAAAGTAGCAACAATAACTCGCGTCTGCGCGCGTCGACGCGCGTTACTCTCTTTAAAAAAAAAGTGCGCGCGTCTACGCTTGCGGATGCATTTTTTTTTTTAGCATGCAAGCCTATATGCCTGCGCGCAAGCATATACATCTGCATGTATTCTCTTTATGTACACATATACAAAGTGATATAAGACTTGAAGTACTGACAGTGCAGTAATAAATATTACAATAATGACAAACCCAACAACAACAACAATAATAATGTAATAATGTAATACACAATTTCAAAATTTCAAGTTTAATCAATAGTAATAATAATGGCTTTTAAACTCTTATTATTTTTTTTTTTTTTAAACTCTGATACAGCTTCGAACAGCATTCACGTATCAAACATATATATAAAGTGAACCGATTTAATGAGCTTCTGATCCTGTGCGCTTTCAAGCGAATTACGGTTAATTTGTTTAATTGCCAATCAGTGGCGATGCACATAATCATTTCGGTGCTATCAGCGGAAATCGCCCGTGCCGCTGGAATTTCCCGTCGTTCGAATCGCGCTGCTCTTCTTTCAATTAAAGTTCTCAATTTATCAACTGCAGCGAAAATAAAATCACGCCGCGGCCGCATATCGCGCGATTCGAAAGAGAAAACTGATTTTAACGACGTAAAGGACTTTAATCGCACAGGATCACAATGTTTCTAAGTGTTCGCAGCTTATAAAAACCCCACACTGCGCAATCAAAGTTTTTTTTTTTCTTTTATTTTGCCCCGTTGAACTGATTGCAAAGAAGATTTAGAATATATGCTCAGGCATTAAAGGCATTATATAGTTTTCAAGTCTTCATTTTACACGATCGAGCCCCATTCAAAAGCATTTCATTCGAAGTTTCGCGCAACATAATGCGGATACGTATAAATATATATATATAATCATGTCTCAATCCGAAATCAATAATTAAAAGCAACTGATCCGAGACAGTGTAAAGCAGAGGTATAAAAGTTGCTAAAACAGACAAAAAGAGAAGAAAGGAGCCTCCTGAGAGCCGGAGACTCGTGGAAAGAGAGGTGCACTTTCGTTCATTCGACAGAGGTGGACACGCTTTTTTTTAAGTTTTTTTTAGTTTAACTTTGTTTAGTTTCACAGTTTCTTTTTTTTTTTTATTTAATCATTGCTTTGTTTATTTAAGAACTTGCTGGTTCAATGAAAATTGCACAACAACTGAACAGAGGTGTAGAGGTCTAACGCAAACAGGTGAACAAACGCACAAAGATCACATAAGTAGAAGGCAGACAGAGGAAAAGAAGAAAGATTTATGTATATATATATAATATAGAGAAAGAGAGAAAGAGAGCGAGTGCGCACGTGAGCCAGGAGATGCAATTGCCGATCATTATTTTGTAGACTCGCAACGACGCAACCCAGACAGTATTTCTTTTTTCCCCTTATACAATCTCGTCGTCTTCGTTGCTGCAACGTCCAGTGCTTTAGAAATATAAATCGGTTATATAGATTTCACGCAGCTCGATGACAGTGTGGGACTTAACTTGTCGTTTAGGATTCTTCGGTCGGTCGTTTAATTTTCCATTTTTAACTTTTAGCTTTTTAGTCGGTGATTTCGCAGATTCATTTAAATATTTTACCGCCTCGGTGCTTACCACCTCCACCCCCGGCGAATAAAATATTGTAAGCAAGTCTTTGCAAAATCAGCAAGAGATTCATTTATCTGGTCGTTTATGATTGAGTTTTTTAAGAGGTCCACAGAGCGCACACAGACATCGAAAGCTTACCTTGAAGTGGTCGTCTCGGGGCGCGAGAATAGAGAGCACAGATAAGCGAGAGAAACCATAAACATGGCAAAATCGAGTCACGCACTGTCATCGTTCTCATCTGCCGAGAGTTTTTCATTTTCATTTTCGTACCCTCTTGTCTGAACTTGGCCGAGCATTGTTGCTGCTGCGTATATTTCTAAGTCTCGCGAAGGGGTATTGTTTTTTTTTCTTTTTTTTTTCAGCGTAGAGAGGCGAGATAAAGACAGTGTACTTTGAAAAGAGAGCTTACTACATAGTGAAAGATATTTAATCTCTAAATATACCGCTCGATCACATAATAGATAGTGTTCTATGTAAATATACACGAGGCAGCACAGTCATTATCATTGGCACAATTCGTAAGAAGTAAAGAGTGAGCTTATTGTTTGTCGGAAGGCTCGTTAAATTATTATTATTATTATTTTTTTTTTTATGTGTGGCAGTGAGACAGAGTACAATTAGTTTGTTTGCTGTTAGAGAGAGCTTTTGTGGTAGAAAAACGTCGGTGCAGTGAGAAAAGATCTAAGAATTTGCTGCAGTGAAAAAATTTGAATTTAGATGATTCGTTTTTTGTTTACTTATTGATAAAGTGATGAATGTATTGTCTAAAGTAACATTTTTAAAATTACAATTGCAATAAAATATATCAATAACAAAATTTATATAAATAAATTATTTTCCTGTAACAAATAAAGTAATGTTAAGAGAATATTTTCGCACAGTTGAAGAATGAAATGTCGGAGCATGAAACGTTCCTAAGATTCAAGTGAAATAAGCAGATAACTCAGTTTAATTCACATGCTGATAGAAGATGAAGATCCAGTGTACGAAGTCATAAAACAATGCGTTAATTCTCATGCTTCTACATATCTTAAACTTTATGTCAAATACGTAATTCAACTTTTTTGCGTATTAATAACATTCTTTGACAGTTTAAAAAATCATTTGAAAATAGGCTTTGGAGTTTTTAAAATGGGTCAGTGCAAACAATAAGAACTTGATTTCCGTCACGGAAATCTGGTTTGCTGCTTCAATATAGTCGAATTATCATATTAATGTCGGACCGAGGTCATTGAAAAAGTTAATGTTTACCGGTAATACAATTGCAGATTAATTTTAAAAGCAGCTTAAACTTTACCTTATAATTATTATAATCTTGGTCGTGAAATTCAAATAGGATAAAGTAAAATTTGTGCTTCGTTTAACATATAATCCAGAATCTAATTTCGTGAATTACTGCTACCTGGAAATAATTAGCTTATTTAACATAATCCGCTAATCTACGGTGTTACAAGGATTGTGCATAAAAAGTTGAGAAAGGGTGCGCTGCTCTTCTAGACGCCGACGTAAACCTTAAAGCCCATTTTCAAACGACGAGTAAGTAATGCCGACGAATCATCAAAAATTCAAGTTTTCCAATGAAAATGACTGATTCGGTCGTCGACAGTCGAGTTGCCGTCGCGTATCAGTTAAAGAGTGTTCTGCTTGCAGCCTATATAGAGTGGACAGAAGGTGTCAGCAGCAACTACGATGTATGTACATGAACGCAGAGTAACAGTAACAGTACACGAGACATAATTATCATAACTAGTTGTCAATCAATCGTAGAATAGCTCTATAGTAGTAGTAATACGAGATGAGAAAAGTATAGTAGTAGTAGTGGTAGTTCTGTAGGTAGCTCTATAGTAAGTAGTAGAGTAGCAGTACGTGATTGATAGATTGATAATGGTTTTAGATAGATGTCGTTAATATTAAAATACTACCGAAGCTGCTATACTGTCTGGTGTTGGTGAGGATAAACGGGGAAGTCAGAGAAGCCTGGGAGGAGGTGGTAGCCGAGTAGCCGCGAATGTCAACACTGCGCTGAGCATGGAATGGGAAGCTTGCTGCAAAGCCGCTGGAGGAGGAGCCGCCGCCCTCGCCGCCGCCTCCACTGCCGCCCTCGTAGTGGCTGACAGAGGTGCTCAGACACTTCTGCAACTTTCTAATACCTTGGCTACGGGCGCTCCCGGCTCCGCCGCCGTGCTTCCCCCCGAGGCCGGCGTCGGACCTGCGGAACAGCGAGCTCGCCGACTGGCCCAGCCGACTTTCCCCGGACCCCGAGCCAGATCCTCCTCCGGCGGCCTCCTCCGTCGCTGACTCCTCGGTGGCGCTACCACCCTCGCCACCCTCCCCACTGTCACCTGATGTCGAAGCCGCCGCCGCCGCCGCCGCCGCCGCTGCCGCCGATCCTCCTCCGCCCGATGCTCCTCCTGCCACTGCTCCGCTCGTGGGCGAGACGCACATCCCGTTCATCTACAACACCAGCCAAAGCACACATCCTCTCAGACAGGCTCGCGCTTACTCGCCCCTCTCTCTAACCAAGGGGGACCCACACGCTCGCTCTCTCTTTTTTCGATTAATCAGCTCCAGTGCACAGCCTTCTAGAACGGTGCCGCCGCGCATCGCACAGCTTTTACGGCTCTGATTTTCTTATGATCTTTACAACGTAGATAAAACAGATTCTCAGCTTGTTAGCTGTATATGCTACCAAACTAATCTAGGCAGGTTTTATACGCATCTTGATATACAACCAACGCGTTACGCTAACTCCTCCTAGACGAGTCGTTCATCTTGCATCGTTAAACTCTATCTCGTACATCGTTTCTCCTCTTCGAGTACAAATAAACACGCAGAGAGATCGCAGATATCACACTTTGTAAACAATTAATCGTCGTCTCGCGAACATGATGAGCGAGGGTACACATTGCGCAAAAAGCGACGAGCGCTCGTCGTCTAACCCTATAAGATTGGCCCTTGCGTATCGATCAGCTCCAAGTCCGTCTGCGGAAAAAGCAGCCTCGGAGGAAGGAGAAAACCCTCGCCGAGTCTCACGTGAATTGTATTTCATCGTTATTTATAGACGTAAGAACAGACAGAGCAGTGGTTTCTTTTTTCACTCGGGCAAAAAGCCAGGACTTCGGGCGAGGTGAGGCATTAGGGAGTCCCCCGAGTCCTCGTATGTCATTAGCTGGAAAATCAGCGGGGGAGAAAAAAGGCGTGGTGCGCCGGCTGGACCGAATCACGGTCCACGGATAAAGGAGAGAGGCTACGTGCTCCGCCACGTTCGACTTACCTACCGAGACACGACTTGCCGTGGGAAGTAGGGGGAGCTACGTGAGAGAGAGACTCGAGTCCTCGTTAACAATTTGGCGCACACTGGACTCGAACCAGCTAAGCTCGTCGACTTTAGCAGGTGACATTCTTGAGTTCGCACTCGGTTTGCCCTGCTTCGATTTTTGTCTGCCTTCACAACTTTTGCTCTCTGTCTTTTTCTACTGTCGTATTTTAGATAAGCGCGAACATCGGTTTAGTCATCGCGATTTTTTTTTTATTTTAGTTTTTGCACGACGGTATTAATTGTATTAGTTTTTTTATCGGTAAAAATAAGTTTTGTGTACAGAAGCGTGCATCCGTTCGATGAACTTTTCTACCAGGCAGTTTTTCAGCGATTGTCAATAAGTTGCTAGAAAAATTACGTCAGTTATGTAAGAGATACGTTGATAAGTCTCTACAAACAGCCGCTTTTATGGATTATATACTTCATCGTTTGTTTTTCAAAGTTCAACGTGAAAACTTTTATTACGCACTGTGTTTATAATCCAAAAAAGCTTAAAAGTGAGTAGACAATCCGTAAACTCTATTTCCATTACACGTTTTAAACGAGCATATTAACTACAGTGAGGTAAATGCTTCTACGTTTTATCTAAAGTTTTTTATTTGCTTTTTCGCTGACCTTTAAACGAATTTGCAAGCGAATATAATTCCGTCGCTTTTATGCAGAGTCTTTTATAGCAGTCAGTCAATTCCATTCGACAATCGTGGAATTGGTGTTGCGGATATACCATTTTTAAATGAACGACGAGTGATTAAAGAATTTCTTTTTTTTTACAGCTATTCGATTTTAATTCGTAACGTAAACTGGTTTAAAGTGCTGGTAAATAATTTTTTGTATAAAGTGCGTTTGTAAACAAATACGTGTTTGATATAATACAGAAAGTATAAGTATAATACTAAAGTGTGCAGAAACAGAAATTAGGTATAAGGTCACTATACATTGAACTAAGGCTAAAAAGGCTTTTATTTATAGGTAATAGAAAGATTTTTATTGCAACATAATCGTCAACATCATCTTCAATATTAACGTGACTATTACTAGTACAAACAGGCCATCTATAAACTTTTGTAAAAAAAGCTATCCATGGAGTTTTGTACCGATAATACTTGGGCGTTGGAAGAGGTGAGAGCACAATACAATACCGTAATCATACAACGGTAGGATAAGTATATATTTGGAAATTTTCAATCTTTGGTGTTCGACATGGAGTGTAATTGCATTCTGCTCTCCTAAGTAAAACGAAATGCAGCAGGAACTTTCTTTTACCTGAATCGAGTTTGCTGTCTGGGACTGCGAAATTGTAATGAACCTGAAAAAGCGTGAAAATCGAGACTTTTCTTTTAACAAGTACCTTTTATTTGCGTATTTTATAATTGACTGGAATAATGTTTGATATTTTGAAGCTTAATTTTCCACCGCCCTTTAATTAAGAGATTTAACGATGCATCTTTAGCTTTTAATGGGCGTAATTTAACTTTCGTAATTTATTGTTTTAGTATTTAATTAAATTATATATAAAACTCTTTTGTCATTTATTCCGGCAATGCTTTTGCAAAAGAATACTTTATTTAAATATTTAATTTGGTTTTTAAATAAATATTATCATTTTAGTTTGCTTAGTTTGCTTCCGTCATTGTAATTTACGACTGTAGGCACCCTCTTCTTTTTATTTATTTTTTTTTCGTCACGGTTATCGATGGTCATCCTTGTTTCTTCCGTGGAACTTTGCGCCTCCACAATGACTGACTAATATATTAGACTCTGCACATCGCGCGACACGAGTGTTCTGGCGATCCAATTATCAATCAACGGTCCAGCTCTCAAAATTACATACAGCAATCCAGTCTCATAAAGGAACTAAAATTTTTCTAACTTAAACCAAATTAATGAACCAAAATTAATAGCTAATTGAAATAAAATAAAAAAATATAGACAAGAACTAGCTGTTGCCTGTGCAAAATAATATCTCTGTCTCGACCATATTGCTACATTCCCAGACTACTAATAAGTAAAGAAAACTAAATTAACGAAATAAAATAATTTTTTGCTCGAAATAATAAGTACGGGAACTGAATAAAACGGTAAACTGAATAAAAAGTAACTACCACTACTCATTAGGCAACAGCAACGTTAAAAGCGCTCGCTAACGAGGAAACCAAACGTTAATTAACGAACAGAACAAATAAAAGATTAATACAAACTCTTTAGACAACTTCCACAAAACCAAAACCATGTCATGACACCATGCATCCCCCACGTCATTGGATCGAGGAACAAAACTGCAATTTCAATAAACAATCATAATCACTGGCTAAATCCAGCTATCTCTTGCACGAGTTTTTTTTTTTTTGTTTTTGTTTTAATTTGCTTCTTAGTCACAATAGCACAAAGGTGTTAGCTCGCGCGAGTGGTAATCATTCCTCTGTCGATCGAAAATTCAATCGTTTCAATGAGTTTCCCCTGTCCGACGAGCTCAACCCATCCGGACGATCGACTTAATGCCCCGACGCTGAATTTATATACGCTCGTTTAATACGTAAGTAGCATACTTAAACTTTATACGTAACACATAAATATCTACGAGCATCCTAGGCCTTTTATCGTTTCCTTGGTTTTCTTTGATCTTTTTTTTTTGCTTTCACAAAATACATTGAGAATAAACAGATACATATAATAAAGTAAAAAGATGTAATAACAACGGGGGATTCAGGAAGTAAGATGATATCACGAATGCGTGACGAATCGTGATTGTAAACGACGATATCGCTGTGAAGTATACACAGGATATATATCAAAATAACAGAAAGGAACCATTCACCGGAATTATTGATATATGACGGTGATGTACTCTAGAGATGTCCAATACAACAGTAGCAGTACAGAAAAAACATGGTGACAGAGAAAATGGTCACGTGTTATAACGTGGTGTGTCAATGAGCAGATTTGAAACAGTCGCACAGAGCCGTCGAGGGTCAAAAGCTGGAAACCCAGATCGAGTTCGCGCCCGGAAAATAAGCTCGAGACTAATGTCGATGCCTCCCGTCGATCCGCACACACACGCACATACACGCACACGTCAAACCACAATCAAGTCAGTGTATGAGTTCGTGTCAGAGTTACTGCAAAAAACACCAGATATAAGCCCGAGGCAATCCTCTCGGACGTTCTAAGCATGCTCCTCTATTACAAATATCTTTCACCAGATATAAAAAACACCACTTAAAAAACCAGTATGAGTTGTTGTTAGCCCGGGTTAATGTGATAAAAAAGCGGTCTCGGACGATTTATTTGGTGATTTAGTTGCGCAGTATCAAATGAGCTTCAACTATAGGCACCAGCAAAACCAAGTCCTGTTGTAGTTTCATCAAAACCCCAAACGTGACAAGCAAGCAAGTGGTGACTAAGTTTTGTTATTTTCTGATTGCGGCCGATCGTCAGATCGCCAAATGAATGATCGAAAGCAGTCGATGCCGGCGATGCATAACGTACGTTCGCCATGTCGTCTCGATACAGGCAGAGAGAAGCAAAAACTCCGACATAACGGACGTACTTATATGCATCGGTGTGAGTATAGTAAAAAAAATGACTGACTAGCACGAAATATCTGACTGATATGTCTATTATGCACATACGTATATAATATATAAGATTAAGATAATAATACATGACAGTCGACTAGTTTGAGCTTGGCTAATGAGAAGGTTGAGGGTGTCACTTACTGAATCTTCTAAGGAAATTGCCGGCGAACGTGTCGTTGCTCGTAGCGCCGCCGCCGGCGCCGGTATGCGAGGAGGCGGCGGCGGCGGCGGCGGCGGCGGCAGCAGCAGCAGCAGCGGGGGCGGCAGCGTTCGCCGCGGCGGCGTCTTGCGCCTCTTGGGCCCCGGGCCTCTGGTACTTAATGTTCGGCACGGAGAGGAGCCGGGCCTCGGCGCGCTTGGCCTGCAGGCTCCGGACGACGCGCTTGAAGCGCATGGGAGGCTTGACGGCTGACTGCTGCTGCTGTTGCTGCTGCTGCTGCTGCTGTGCCGTCGCGGCCGACGCCGCTTGGTTCCCCGACGCCAGGTCGAGGTTGGTCGGGCGCTCGATGCCCGTTAGGCTGGGCAGGCTCAGGCACGTGCCCCCCGCCCCGAACTCGCCCGGCGCGGGGGCCTCCGAGGGGCCCTCTTCCGGCGACTGGGGCGTCTCTAGGTCTACGCTTTGCACTGGGGACAACGTCCGTGGGTTTTCACTGCTCGTCGCTTTCTGATGATGATGATGATGATGCTGCTGATGCTGCTGCTGGTGATGGGGCTGGAGCGTCTGCTGCTGCTGCTGCTGCTGTTGCTGGTGCTGCTGGAGGCAGGTGAAGAGTCAGGCGTGCGAGAAATCCGAGGACTGCCGGTCGTCGACTTGCGCGGGTTAGTTAGGGGGTTACAACAAGGGGAGACATTGAGTCTTTGTCGATGCCAATCGGGGTCTGCCGGGCGGGGTAACAAACAAAACCGGGCACAAACTAAACCTGGCTTAAGAGGAGGGCGGGCGGATTTTGAAGAGCTGCGGAGAGTCAATTGATTAGTTAATTTTAGCACTACTATTCTACTGGTTCTCTTTCTAGTTGCACATTTTATTTGTACCTGGATTCCTGGTGAAAATATTTCCCTGACTCTGACAGGAAAGCGTTAAGTACTTTATGTGTAAGCGATAAAAAATGCTGTGTCAAGTGTGTTTGTGTTGTCGTTATTTACGTACTATTACTTAAATAGAAGCCAACGGTAACCCACGATACTCGAAACTGATTGTTTTCATCATTTAGGGGTAATTAATGGTTAAAGAGGCCCGGGGCTTTGTAAAAAGTTAACGGAACCCCTTCCCGTACGCGATTATAAATCCGACAAAGGGTGAAATCCGTCGAACGTCCAAACACAAAGAGGAAAGAGAGGCCGGAGAAACTTTTTCACCAGGTTTTTCTCGCTGCCTCGAGAGAAGAGCTCCGGGAGCGAAACAGAGACACAGCGGAGCTCGAAACAAAAAGAATGTCTCTATAAAAAGCCGAAAAAGAAAATCACGCTCTCTTGTAGTCCCGGTGCCTCGCGAAAATCGCTCTAAATGCAACGAAAGACACAAGTAGAACGGGTATAGGGGGTTGAAAACAAAAAACGAAAGAGAGGCTAAAAAACACTGCGGAGCGAAGGGAAACAAAAGGAGATGGGAGAAGTACAAAGGGCGGCGGGTAGAGCACAGATAACGTAACGTCTAAAACACACACACACATACCAGAGAACAGAGGGAGAAGAGTTGAGGGAGCGGGGAGGGGGGAAGGGGCTCGAAAACGGAGGGAGTCTAAAGGGGAAGAAAAGAAGAAAAACAAAACGGCGAGGACCGAAAACAAAAAACACAAGTACCGCATCTTGGGAGATGGGCGTGGGCGTCGTCGCGAGGCTGCCGCCACCGCCGCTCTTAATCTTGAGGTCAGCCTTGCTGAGCTGTCGCTTGAGCTTGAAGCCCTTCCATCCGTAGCCGCCGGACTCTTTCTCGGCGCCGTTGGCTTGTTGCTGCCGCGCTGAGGTAACCTGCTGTGTTTGCCCAGACACTCTCATTTCCTTTGCTCTACGTTCCTTTCGCGCGCAAAGCACCGCCGCCGCCACCGCCGACGCCGACGCCGATTTTATTACGCCGGGGTGTGCGCGGATATGGCGCGCGGTCAATTAGAGATAGAGATAACGCAGGGGGAGAGGGAAAGAAAGCGTAACGCGCAAGGGGAGAGAGAGAGAGATTCGGAGGGAGCGCAAAATCTAGATCCCCTCTTCCGTTTCATTTTTTCCCGAGCTTCCTCCGGGAGAAAGAAATCGACGACTCCTACGTCTACGTGATTACCTAATCCATGCGGCTGCCTATTGCTTTCTCTCTCTCTCCCTGCTGGTGTATGTGTGTGTGTGTGTGTGTGTGTGTGTACCTTTCTCGGGCTCTAACCTACTTTCGTTACTGCTGCGCTGCTTTGCTCTCCTGCGCTTTCTCTATCTCTATCGGGTCGATCTGTGCTACTCGTAAATTTAAAGAGTCTCGAGGCTGACGCATCGCAATCAACCGGAGATAATTCCTTCGCTTTTTCACTTCCTTGCTTTAGCACCTTCTCCTCACTCTCTCTCTCTTCGAAAAAGACTCGAGCATCGCCGCAGTGCCGCCGCCGCCGTCGCGCGTAAATAATATCGAGCTCGTCGAGCCGTCGGAAGCCGCTGCGGGCTTGAAAATTTGGAGAAAGAATCGTTCCGAAAGTCATTTATCTCCAGATTGCGTGATGTTAATGCAGGCTTATCTAGGATCCTGGCTAATTGTATGGTCGATGCTATCGGGGCTTTTGAACAAACTGCGTAATCCGTTAAACAGTTGATGAAAGCCGAGATTTTCGGATTTACTTTTTGATGAAGTTCTCCTAAAGATTTACTGAATCAATAATGTTAAAGCTGACAAGCTTCGAGTAACCTAGTTTCTCGTTTCAAGATAATTGCGTTATTAAAAATTGTAGCATCTTTTCTTAAGTTAAATAATCGAGTAAACCGAAGCACGTAATAAGTTTTCAAATATGAAACGTTGAGAAATGCGCAGGTGATGGGTAACATAATATTCTACGTTATTTCTAAAGACTTTGATTAATAATTCATTCTACGCAAAACTAATTTTACAAGCTTAAAATTGTTAATTTTGTAAACTCGACAGCTGTAAAGGTTTGTAAATTACAATTTCAGAATAATTTAGCCAACTCAATTTCCAAGTTTAATATTTTCAATACTAAAATTCAATTTCCAGATCGCATTGCATTTCTTGATCCAAATTACAAAGCCAACAGTTCCGAGGCGAATCCGAAAAAGTCAATATTATTTACGCGCATTCGTAAAATAAATTTTCGGCTTTCAGAATTTGCGCTCTAACACATTTCCTTATGCTCCGAGTGACATTGAAATCGAAGCGTCGAACTTTTTTCCGGCTTCTCCCCGAGATTCCAATCAGACGACAATCTTTTCTACAAGTTTGATTTAGAAAATCATAGCAAAGGCGAGGCCACTTGTCACTTCCCCCAAAAAGCTTTTTGCTCTCTGACGCTTTAAAAAGTAAAGAGGAGCATGCAGACTTTTCAGCTGAAAACGAGAGATTCGATCAAAATATCCCCCTACGCTAGAAAAATTTACTTTATGACCTAAGATGCTCATAGAAATCAATAACACCACGAAGTTATTTTCTCTCGACTCGAGCTTTCGGACGATTGATTTTTTTTTCTACAATAGAGGGTGACTACTGCTCAAATTTATTTGTAGAAATTTTATCGAACCAGGTTAGAGTTTGTAGCTTTTATTACGGTGTCGTATTTATTTCGCTTGTTTATTTTTTAGCTTTCAAAAATTGCGTCTCTCAATTGATTTCCCGCTGCAATCGCGAGAATTTCATTTAATTATTTCTTGAAAAGTATAATATCACGTTTCTTAAAAAATATATATATTTTATTAAATTCTGTATTTTTTCATTAATTTAAAATAAAACAATTTAATTTCAATTTAAGCTCAAGATTAATTAATCAAAAATATTTGATATAAAAACAAGTGCTTTTTTGTTTTCGATATTGATTCTCGTTCTCATGTATATTTATTGCGATTCGTTTATTCAAACTGAATAATTAATTAATGCTTGGTTAAACTTTAACAAGTTATATTAATTATTTATAAGATCAGAAAATATTTTCGCATGAAAAATCGTTGAAATTTTTATCGTATGCATATTACGTATCATTTTTCGTATATTGAACGAGATGCAAAAATATTTTCAGATATTGGACTTCTCAGATCGCCGTAGCAAATAAATCTTAATAAACTAGCATCAGCAATAACGGCAAGAGTTCCAGAAAAACTCGAACGACATCAGAAATCCACGATGCGCATGCAAAACTACAAAAAATTACGTACGTCAGGCATGCAACGTACGCGACACAGGAATTTCTCAATCGGAACGTCGTATTCAATAAAAGTTCATCGAATTATCGAAAAATAGTGGTGCATCAACAAGGGGAATAATGATATACAAGAGAATAATAACGATCGAACAAAGAAGAAGAGAAAAAAATGTAAAAGCCAAGACTAAATAAAGTAAGTCGTGCATAGCTGCCAATTATTTCCTGATACTCTGATCTCCCGTTTACCATTTTCGTTGCTCTCGCTGTCATTCGTATTCCTCTAAATTTCGAGCGACATGCGATGAAAATACGTACAATCAGAACTCTTTTTCTCATTAAAAATTTCATTAATATTTGTAATAAATGTATTTTCTCCCGACATCTAATTAAGATGTCGAGTTACTTTGTATATATCATTGACAAATATCTGTGTAACGCACAAACATGAAAAAAAAAGTAGCAGCTTTCCGCGTCGCGGCATAAGAGATGACGGGGTATGTATGTTCATATATATATATATATGTGTTATGCATGCACCTATATGTATGTGAACAAAATAAAATAGCTAGAGCCAATCTCATCGAACGTCGGAGGTATAAATATACATAAAAACGAAAAAGTAAAAAAGCAGTCAATCGTATCCTCACGTTCACAGTCGGATGCACACAGAAGGATAACTATACGAAGCGACGACAAATGATGCTCCGGTATGTGGAAGGGAGAAAAAAGACGGCAGCTATTTTTCGGATATTAAACATCGATTTTTGAGAAAAGGAGCGAGACGCGCGCTAGAGAAAAAAAAAGGGTCATCGTAATGACGCTCTTTGCGCGCTATACGCAACACGTCTGCTCTGAATATCATTGCGGCTTTGTATCGCGCAATAACGCGCGGCTCGAGAGAAAAAGAGAGCTAAGGTGAAAATTAATGGCTTTCCTTTCGTTAAAACAATTTTTCAAAGGACCCTTTAATAAAGTAAATTACATTTCATTAATTTTTCAAAAACAAAAACAAATGGAATAGCTGCCGCTTTTTAATCCGTCGGCACGTCCACAGTCATGTCAAGTTCCGTCGTCAGGTGATAGACGCGACAACACTACCTTCTAAAAATCCTAATTTAACAATATTCTTCATCACTACTCTTCCTCCAGTGCACTTTACGAGCAGAGTGAACATAACCACACTTATTTTTACGATTTACTTGGTCAAATATCGCTTTGTAAAAAGAGGAAACTTTTAATTTTCCTTCAAAATGCAATGGTCAAAGAAATTGTTGCTCTCGCGGCTTTTTTTTTTACCTTTTATTTCATTTCGCCGCCCGACATAAAAAGTGCAATCCATTCGATTCCAGTTTCGAACATGTACACGTATAAAAAACACTTTGGATGATTGCGATTTTTCAGCGACGCGACGGCAAACAAAAATCAGATCACACTACACGTGACAAATGAATGAGCGCAATAATGATTTTTACTGAAAAAAATACGAGCAGCGCTCGGATGCAAATTAAAAACGCATGAATTCGAGCCGTGTCGCTCTGATATATAACATCAAAATGAACTTTATGAAGTACAGAGTTACCATGAGTCTATCGTAATAATTTCCACTTTCTAATGACTCACACCAATTCTCCATAAAAAAAAAAGAAACAAAATAAAACAGAAATTACACGATTTACAGATAAGACAAAATCAAACGCAAATTAATAGATTACAAGTGTCGATAATGTCTAAAACCATGCAGCGTACGATACTTGGTTCTCAATTTAGTATTTTTATTATGTATCCCAATTTCAAGAGCAATTTCTGAGCAAATCAAAGCAAAAAACCCGACCCGCTCAATACAATCGCAAGCCTCTCCCCGTGGAAAATGACAAGATTTGACCCGCAATTGCCAATGATATTCTAGATTCATTGCGCCGAATCGAATTTTGTTACTTCGTCAGTCTCTTCCGACTTACAAATGGATGGCACTTCTTTTAAACGTACGCTTTATACAAAAAACTACTTTTTTCATTCTTACAATTTTCTTTTACACGCGCTTATTGTTATTTTCTTAATTTAAAATATGTATTCTTTGTGTGCACTTTTTCTCAACATATGATTTTATGCTATTTATGTAACATCTACTTGAACCGGAAACTCGGCGTACATTAGCTAATAATGGAAGTAACGCTAGAGAGCCTATTTTATGTTAGAGTTTATCAATTGAGTAAACTAAAAGAGAAACGAAAAAATAACCAGTATGATCCGTCGGAAAATTATAACTCTCAATTACACAAGATCTAAGAGAATTCGTGTAATACAAGGGAGAACTGAAATAATATCGACTCACACATATTCTACAATGGCAAAAAGAAAATTATATCGTCTCCTGCATCTTAAGGTGTTAATTAATGTTTCATTCGATTTCGACTCATCGGTTCTATCAATTATTATGTACACAATAAATGACTCTGAATATATACACAATATAAATGTGCGCGCGTCGTTACGTCACATTATATATCGACTGCCACTCATGCCGCTTTGTTAAACTCTCATTTAGTCTGTTATCTTTGGGTTTCTGTAATCCAACTCATTTCCATAAAACATGACTTTAATATATATAAATGATGATGGACAGAGGGTTTGGGTGTAGGCTATAAAGGTCATATCAATGCACTCCGCCTCAGCTGGGTTTCTCTGATCTGGCTATTAAATGCTATTTGAATAATCGTGAACTGCGTCTTGTGGTGTCGAGAGAAAAGGGACGGTGATGCTGTTCTGTATATCGATTACTTCGGTCGAGAGACATGTCATTTTGTACAAATGAAAGGGTTGCTCCAAGGCGGCGCAGGTGCTGGAGGAAATTAGTGACCTCTGGCTTTCGCCGCTTTGATATATTCAATTTTAGGTTAAACTTTTAGCAGAATCTCAGACTCGAGTAATACTTGTATTCATTCGAAGTAATTTATAGTTCCGAGGTATTGATTTTGATTTCTTTTTTTCCGGAGTGGAAGTAGGTCAAAAACTATCTTGCACTCGGCGTATTTCACTCGAAAGACGCAATCGTTTTCTAGTTCGGTTTAAAACTGATACGCGAAATTATGAATTTTCAGATAGATATACATTCAAAAAGTTGAATAAAATACAAAGTTTGTTAATTAAGCACGAGCCTTTTCCCCATTGCAAAAGCGGCTTTTAATTAAAAACTCCCGAGTACTTCAAAGGGAAAGTCTCCATCAAAGGATATAATTACCATGTTAAAACAAACTTTTAGATATATATTCATCGCCTTGCTCACTCAAACGACCGCGCGACCAGATTTTTCTTAATATTCGACTCTGGGAATCGTGGCGGTAAAAAAGACGCAGTACGAAAATACGGCAGTGCTTGAGCGCGGAATTAAAAGGAAACAACGTAACGGCTTTCTCGCAGATTGTTCAAAGATTGAACACGAAACGTCCTCCTTCGAGATAAAAAAATAATCGTCATTCACGCCAATGTACACAGTCATTTTCCTTTAACTCTGCATGTTTAACAAATTTTCATTTGTGAAAGTAAATACAATTTTCTCCGACGACTTTGATTTTTAAATTATCAAATTTTCCTTTATTGTATATAGTTAGTTAAAACGGATTTAATTACTTAGGACGAAAGCTTCAAAATTGCAAAAGCCAAAGTCACTTTCTCATATATTTTACAGATTATACGTCTATTTGGATTACAGGCACAGTTTATATACTCATATAAAAAGCACCAAAACTGGGTCAAACATTTACGGAAGATCGAATAGTTCTTGTCCAACATTGATATAATTACAAGCGAGAGCTACTTGGTGCGTCGTTGATTTATCGCAAAATTTGGAGTCACCGAAGTTCGGAATTATTGATGTATTGATTAATTATTAACTTTCATGCAGGGAACGGCAAAAAGTAATCAATAATAGTTCCACCCGCACGTCAAAGACCCTCCTGTTTGGCTAAAATTTCCATCGCAAAAGGGGCGAACATACGAGATTACTCTATAGGACGACGGTGCACATCCAGTACCGGTCGGCGTTGTACATTTTTATACAAGTATATAACCAGGCAGAGGAAGCTGAGAAACTACCGGCTGGGGATGTAGAGAATGAAGGGGGACAGAGGGGAAGAGCCTTGTCGCTTGGGGGATAACTGCGCTAAAGTAAACTGTACATCAGACCGTGTATCCCGGCGCAACACGAGAAAATGTGGTGGTGATGTCAGCGTACAAAAAGACAGAAAAAAAAGGTTTCGCAGTCGGTTGTTTATGAAAAAAAAAGAACGGACAAAGGGTGTCATTCGAGATATATATATATATATATAGAGAGAGAGATACTGTAGAAAAGATGGTGTGGAGCTTCGCCTTCTTTCTTTTATCGTCGGCAGTCGTGTGTGTATAAGGTGTCTGTCGCTCTCTGTAGGTGTGTGATTAAGAGAAGAGAGAAGGTGGAGAGGCGTCTTTACCTGATCTATGCTCGGACTCCTGGCCTCGGCGTCGCGCTTCGCGTCCTCCTGCCGTTTGGGGCTGCGCAGCGCGCGCTGCGGGTCGCCGGTGCCCACCAGGTCCGCCGTGTTTATCACCAGCAGCGAGATCTTCTGCACGATGTCGATCACCACCAGACCCGTGTCGTTGCCGTAGGCCATGCTTTCGTTGGTTGGGTTTACGTTTTTTTTTTAGTTTTGTTTTTTGCACATTCGTTCGTTGAGGAAAAGAGGGAAGCGCGCATCGCGTTTTCTCTTCGCAAAGGGGGGTTGCTTTGTTCGGGCTCGATTGGGTTTTGTTTTTAAATTTTCAAATGTAACTCGTCGGATGACGCAGCGGAAGGGAGAGAGCATTGTTGCTTAAACGGAATTTAAATGAGATCAGTCAAAAAATGTCAAGAGCTCGGGCTGAAAGGAAAAATTGCTTTGGAATTTTTCGCGTTTCGCGTGTCACTGCGAGTTTTCGAGCTTGTTTTCGAAACAAAAAACGATCCTTGACAAGCTCGAAAATAGAACTGCCGACGAGCGACGTTTTCGGCTTTATAACTGCATTCTCGAACGTTGGAGTGCGCGCGAGCTTTTCGCAGCTTTCCAAAGTTAATCATTTAGTCATCACTTTGTAGTTCTCGAAAGTTTTTGCAGCGCATGAACGTCACGCGAAATTCGATACGTATCGGTCAAAGTATTCGAAAGGTGACTGTAAATCGATAACGAAAAGTTTCAAATAAAAAAAAAAAAAACAATTTTTCCTTAACAATAAAAACAACAATGATCTCGTGTGAAAGCTACTGTGTTTAATATTTCAGTGCCCTGCTATTTAGATTTTATAACCCCCTATAAAAACGTTGTAAATATTTCGTGTCGTCTTTTATTAGATTGAAAGCAAATAATAAAATTAAAAGTTTATTGCCCTATAAAAGAATGCGTTTTAAAGAATTGAAAAATAAATTATAAATCGTAAAGCCGCGCGCGTCAAAACAGAAATAAAGGGTTCGATCCTTTGCGTGGTTGACCAACCGTTTACTTGTACTACTTGTACTACGCTACGAACGTAAGCGAGCAAATGTACAATACTGCAATTGCCTACAATTTCGATCGATCATTTGAAAAAAATCTTTCGCTTCGAAAACTGTCTTGAACGGACGTACAATGTATAAAGTGCGCTTAAAAAAGTATTAGCTTTAGCGCCGGACAACTGGCTCGTAACGACAAACCGCTGAAAAAAAAAAGAAGAAAAAAAAAGCAGAGCGCCGGCGAACAGAAGCAGCGTGTCATATACTCACAGTCCGTAGGAGGAGTTCAAGCTGAGCGCGGTGATGTTCTCGATGAGCTCGCCGTTCGGCCCGTGAGTGAGACAGATGAGGGTGGCCTGGAATCCGGGGGCGCGCTTCTGCAGACCCGTCTTCACCTTCAGCGGCTGGTTCTTCTCGGCGTTCGCCTTCGGGTCGTCCGTGTTGGAGAAGTCGAAGTCGGGCGAGCGTTCCGTGTCCTTGCTCGGGTCCTGGGCCAGCGTTATCGCGAGAGTCTGTCGGACAGAAGAGGTGTGGGTGGGCTGCCGTTACAAACTTCGAGGGCGAGAGCGAACTTTAATTAATAACTACTGCTGCTGCTGCCGCTGCAGCTTTTCTTTTATTTCCCGAGACCGATTGAAAGTCTTAAAGGGAACCGAGCTCCCCGCGGAATACAAAAGGATGTTGCTTCTGATCGAGTTTATCGATTTTGATTAGTTAGTTTCTTCGGACGTACTCCCTTTGTGGCCAAGTGTGCTTTTGTTTACTTGTTTCGACGAAGTGAAGATTAAAAAGGGATTTTAGTAGCTTATTTTATCCTGTTTAAAATGTATCAATTTTAAAGAAATGTGACAGGATAGTTGACGTTACTTTCTAAACGAAGAGATTTCATAAAATGCTTGAAGGTTCCGCGATGAAATGGCGTTCTTTAAAAAGAGCCCAATTTCATCCTTGGCAAAGCAGTGTCGAGATGGAAAAATCGATAAATAAATTGGAGTTTCGACAGTCAATGGCTGCCATCAAATGAAAATGAAATTTTTCGTCTGCATCGCGTCAATCAGATGTGCGGGCGCACGTAAGTTGGCAGGAATTGCAGCGGCACGATAAAATAGAAAGGAATGAAACGACACATAAAAAAAAAGAGGGAAGGCCGGCGGATGCTTGGCTTGCACTTGAAAAAGGGGACGTCCCCGAATCTCGAAATGGGAGAGGCGCTTCTAGGACGAAAATCGTAAACCACCGACAAGTCGATAGGTTTTTACGGTTTTTTTTTGCGCGCGAAAGTTTCGAAAAAAATCGTAAAAGTTAAAAAAGAGGGAAGAAATAAAATACCGGTCGGGAGGAATAACTATGACGATAAACTCTCCACATTGCTCAACGGAAGTTGCCTTTTATTGCGAGAGCTATTTATTGAGGTTATTGGAGCGCAGACTTTTGTATTATTACGGAAATAAGAGCCTTTAAAAAAATTTTTAAACCTTAATGCGCACTTTTCTGAATTTTTCTCTTTCTTCCTTTGTCTTTTTTCAGAAAAAAAAATGCAAGAATCCGAAAGAAAATCACGAAAGTCCTGCGAATTTATCGAATTTCTCCGTTAGAAACTTTGTAAATTTTGAAAATTTATCGTTGCGCCTCTACCAAGATTTTTATATTGTTAGTAAAAATACATTTTTTCAGCATCCTGCTACAAAAACAGTAAAATAATGTGCAAATTTAAGTTAAATTATTTATACGCTTTTGAATATTTTAATACTTTGCTAACTAAACAAAGTCGTTTCGAAACTTTAATAGCTTCGAAATGAATTAATAACTAATTGGAGAAGTAACCGAAGCGGCTAACTCGGCCGCTAATACTCACCACAACTTCGGACATGCTCTCGGCCTTCTTAAATTTGAAGAGCACGACGTGCCTTCCGGCGCCGGCGATGGCGAGCTTGCGGCTCTCGGGACAGAGGAAGATCAGCTGAATCGCCAGGGGATCCTCCTCGTTGTCGACGCTCCGCGTTCGGCTCTTCTCGAAGAGCTTGGCCGTCTTGAGCTTGTAGAGCACCTGAAGCGTACCTGCCGACGCGTCCCAGAACTTTATGCTGCCGTCGGCGTGCCTGCAAAATCCCCCCGAGTTGAGCTTTAATTGAAAAAGCGGCGGGTTCGATATCTCCCCGATTATTTATTGGCGGCTGCCGCGCGCCGCTCCTTTTTCTTCCTCGCCTTATGCTCTTTCTCTCTCTCTCTCGCGGTTCTCGCCCGATTGATTTATACGGGTCAAAACTTTATTAATACGCGGCGCGTTGACTGAATTCAGATCGGCTGAGCTACACACAGCCGGCAGCGGAATTTTCGAGGCAAATTTTCAATGTCGGATAAGGGATTTATTGAGCCTTTGAGATTTCGCCGGAAACGTGGCGGTGAATTTATAATTTTTCCCAATACATCCGAAGCTTTGTTTCCATGTATTGGGATTCTTATTTTAAAATGACGAAAATGCCGCTTTGCGCTCGTTGAACAATTGTGAAATTTCTGTCTCTTCCAAAGGTTTTAATGAAATCAAGCTTGAGTAATAACCTTAACCCGAAAAAAAAACTTTACTTTGAAACATTTTAATTTAAAACTTTAAAAAGCTGGCAATTTACATTGTTTTGGGCGCAAATGCGCACTTCTTAGTTTGGAATTCGCTGCGATGAATAAATTTCGTAGGCGTAAAAGACACTGCGAGCTGTTCTTTGAGAACTTTCCTCTGGTAAAATTGTACTTTGAATAAAGTTTTGAAAGAGAAGCTACAGTTGCTTTAAAATTTCGATGAGCTTCTGATATACATCAAAAACATACAGTTTATCACATTTTCTTCTTGTAAAGTTTGCCGGCTACTGTTGCTACAATAAAATCAACAGAAATTTTTAAATGTGGTTTATTTTTGAAACCACATTTAAATATCGTTAATAAAATTGACTTTTAACCGTTGTACAAATTAACATTGCATCAGTTCGTAAAATTAAAAATCGTCGCTTTCGCATTACCGTACTGTGCACTGCATAAACATTGATTGTCCGCTCGAAACAAGAAAAGCACACATTTGCCAAATAAATTTGCAAGCCTGCGCGAATCTAAAATTCCTCTCCCCGAAGCCGAGAGTTCTCGAAAATTCAACGCGCATTTAAAAGCCGCGGCTTCAAAATGAGAATCTGAAAAGCTCATCTGCACTCCGCTAACTCTCGGCTTTCCGATCGTAAGTACCCTCGAAAAGCCCGCCGCTGAAAGCGGGGGGCGCTTTTACCGTCCGCGAGATTCGTTGGAAATCCCCTCGCGACAAATCCGCGTGTGCTCACCCGGTGAGGATGATCTCGTTGTAGCTGCTGGAGTTGGGGCTCCACTCGCCGCCCGAAATCGGCCACTCGCGCTCGCTGAAGCCCGTCTTCTTCTGGGACTTGGAGCCGACGGAGTAGAAGGCCGGCACGAGGTCGCCCGGGCAGTCGGCGAAGTAGGCGCAACACGTCACCGGTGACTCGTGCAGGTCCATCGGGTACGGATTCTCGAAGCAGGGGAAGCCCGCCGTCAGCAGGTCGATCACCACGAGGTCGTTCTGCAGCATCACCACCACTGCGTACGGGTCCTGGCAGTCTGAGATAACAGTTTTCAATTAGTCGTGCTTCGGGAGATTTCGTTATGAGATATCGTTGCGGGTAAATCGAAATGCTGCATCGGCTGACAAATAGAGTTCGTTTAACGTTAGATTTCTTTTGGAGCACAAACTATTGTGCTTGGGTCCCAGAATTTAGATGCGGAGAAAACCTAAATCGATAAATTTGCATGTAAATCGAACGTAAAGTGAAGTGATGTAAAAGGGTTCGGTAGGTTAATTTTACAAGGTTTATCTCAAGCGGATACAGCCGCTTCGTTAAATTTTTGAAAATCTGCCAATAGAATTCTCGTAAATAAACCCAATGCAGATTTCGATTTAGCTGCCTCAAGGGAAGCATTACTTTCGTACGCTTTACAAACTCCTCTAAAATTTTTCTAAATTTGCTTTTGTACGGCTCAATCACTCAAACTCATTCAAAACAAGACTTTCAATACAAGTGAATACTCTATTTAAGAACTGATAAAATAAAATTAAGACCGTCTGAGTTTATTGCAAAGTATACGTTAGGTTTATTATTTTGGAGGCAACCGCAGGATTCTAATTCGAAATGAAAAGACACGAATATATTTAACATAAACGCGGGACGCGGGCATTTCGATCGGGCCGCGATAGGACAAAACTTTAATTACATTCCTTAGCGACAGGCCGAAGATCGTTAAACTCGGTGTACACAATTGTCAGCGAACAATACCGCGGGTAGGCAAACCGTAGCGGCAACTTTATTTACTCCCTGGCATAGCTTCCGGAGTAAGCGGAAACACGATATGGCAGAAGGTCGCGGTATTAGAGAAATGCCAATAAAGCTGCCGATCGTTATCCCTTAAAATATATTCCCCGCGCCCTCGGCGTCGAAATTTCCGCAGGACCACACACCCACACCCACACACACATGGACGGACAGGTCGGGGGAATTTATCGGCTGTTAGGCTCGTCTCGTTTACATACCACTGGTCCAAGGGCTGTCGCACAGCGTGATAAAGTCGATGACGTTGTGCTCCATTTCCAAAACCGTCGTCGTCTTGCCTTGGATGACAGTGATGCTCGGCGTTCGGCCGGTCGTCTCGTACGCCAATCCCCCGGAAAATATCACGTACGCCTCTCTGCAAGTGACATTGACGGAAAATATTCCTTACCAAGCTCCTTCCCTCGCGATTTTACCCCCTTTTTACCCCTCCCCCTCCTCTCTATCAATCCACTCCTTCTTTATTATACAGTTCAGCTTCGACTGCTCCTCGAGCAGGACGTATATATTCTCTTCGAGAGCGAGGCTTCACGAGCAGCAGCCTCTCGTTACTTCGAGATGAAAGCGATTCCACTTTATTCTTTTTCTCGGGGAAATGTGTAAGGCTTGCCTGCGCTGCCACTGGGAATATCGTCAATTAAGGCTTATGAAGTTTGCTTACGAAATATAAATGGCCAATCAAGATCACATTACCGAGGAAATGGAGAAATATATTTCACCGGAGATGAATAAGCAAAACGTAATTTCTTTCTTCGCAAAGATAGTAATATTTTGAAAGCGAGAATATTAAAGAAATCAATCCTACTTCATTCGGTAAGAGTTGAAGAATGTATCGGAAAATCATGAAGAATTCAGGAAACTCTTGAAGCACAATAAAATGGAATGCTGCAGCATCTCTCTTGTGTACATTTTTAGAAATCACTCAATTGTAGTAGCAGTAAAATGAATATAAATGTGAATTCTCCGATACGCGCGAAAACTGTGACATCTATCCACACAATTTGCATTCTTTAGCACCAGTTTTAGTTCGCACAAATCTCACTGATTTATACGTAGAAATTTTAGAAAAAAAATATAAATTTAGAGAAGTAAAACGCTTCATATTTATTTCGAATTCAAAAATTGCATTAAATTTTCTTGGAAGAAGAAATAATTTTGAAAGTGAAATATTGAAAGAGTTTAATTCCCCAAAGGAGATGTGCAGAGGATAAAATTCTGAAAAAGTGCACGCCAGAAGAATAAAGAAAAAGCTGTAAAGAAAAAAGTAACTAAAAAAATGAATATGTAGCATATAAAGAAAGGTTTAAACATTTTTTATTTTTTCAAAGTTTCATAATTTTCATTTAAGTTGTTCTAATTATTATAGAGTTTAGCTGACGCAAATACGTCTGCTCCAAAAATATCGCTAAATTCGCAATATCCATTTCAATGAATAAACCTCATTTAATATTTTATCGCGATCGTCCAGCACCGTAAAGTTTTATCGCCCGCATCAACGATAAAATTTAATTTTTAAAAAACTTATCTTTTTTAATTATCGCAAAAAAAGGCTACCTAAATTACAATAACTCGGTAACACGTGTCAAAATTCACGCAACACGTTCGAGCTCGCCAAGGCCTCGATTAACCGGCGAATTATTAAAAATACTAAATTTCCAGGGCTCCGTATAAGTTGCGCGCGCAGCGTTAGTATTTCAATTACCATCCGCTCGAAATCGCTGCGTTAGTGCTTCGTAATTTGCGCGGCGGCATAACGGCTGCACGTAACGCGTCACATCTTTCCAGGTCGAACGAGCTCACAATTATTCTCCATCAAAGCGTAATTCAAGCGTGAAACAATGCCCCCCCCTCCCTCCCCCCGCGCTGGAAATAACGGAAAACGCCATTCCGAGGAAAGGGGGGCGCGAGCAAGAAAACAGGCGCCCTCTGCCAAATCGCTTCAAGTTCATTGCTGCCGTTTATAAAAGAAAGGAGGTTAAAGCCGGGCCGAAGTGGCTTTTTAAAAGAGACCGTTCGCCAAATCGCTGCCGCACAATGCGAGCATCAGTCACTCCCTTCTACGGCTGCCGCGGCTCGCTAATGAGATTAAGTGATAAATAAAAATGACGAACGACAACGGCCGGCGGCAGAGCGGCGGAATCGTCTTGAAATATGGAAATATCGCCGCCCGAGGCGCATAAATATTGGCCTTGGCGCTTCGTATTATACCCAATTTCGCCGCGATAACTTCCCTTTCAACGATTTTGACGTTGAATTATCGGGGGGGAGCTGGCGCGCGATGATTAGCCGCGCAAAAGATCTTTTGTGACTCCGCCATTCAGACGTTATTGCAATAAGGTTGTTAATTCTATTTAAATCCAAGCTTGGGGATTATGATTTTTAAGGCTTTACCGACGACGTGCAAACAATTCAAAGTGATAAAAGTGTGCCGAGCTTTACGTATAGAATTTTTTTGAACACGCGATATTAGTATTTTTCGATAATACGGATTTAAAATATCTTCCGTCGTGCGACTTCGACAGATCGCGAAGTAATCCCCTCTTGACATGGTTGTTTTATTGTTCGTTTCACGCGGCATGGAAATTTGAAATTCAGCTATTTTGAGTATAAACGAAAAAATTAAATGCTTGTTTTAAAAATCTAATAATAAACAATATTTAAAGAAAAGTGTATTGTAAATCTAAAACTTTTTATAAAAACATTTGAAACTTTTTATTCCAATCATGCGAATTAACCTGGTTTTTTTTTAGTGAAGCTCTGAAACTGTTGAAATATAATACGAAATAAAAAGTGAATTCAAATTCTACTTTTTATTACTCCGCTTAACACGGGCGCAACAAGAATAAAAGCGAACGCACAGATGACGTACAAAAAAGTTGCCTTATAAAATTTTTAAATTAAAAAGAAAAAAGGATCTTTTGCATTTTTACTTAAATCACAATAAAATGCAGTTTTTACTTATCGAGTACTTTTGTTAAATAAAACTTCATACCCAAATTCTAACAATCAAATTTTATTAACATGAACCAACTGTACTATTAATTGTATCGACCTTATAAATCTTTCTTTTAATATGCAAAGAATAGGAAGATACTAGAGCTATAATAGCTCGAGAACCGCCTTTAAAGAAAGCTCTCAAAGTAAAGAGCTTTGCGCTTGCATTACATTATCTGATAAGTAAAAGAGCTTGCATAATACCTGAAAACTATTCAAACTATTAAAAAGGTCGAAAGGAACCAGGCAATTTAACGCCGCTTATAAATCGCCCGGGACTGTTTGCTGAATTGATGCAGGACAAAACAGGTGCATCCATCATTCAGTAAACTGCCGCGTCTGCCGAGCGGTCCACTCTCGTTCTCGTATACATACCCAGGCAGTCGCGCAATAAATAAAGATGAATTTTTCATCGTCCTTGGAGATATGAAAAGAGAGAGAGGGGGGTGGTAAAGGGCCGCTGAGAACTTACCCCGATCGTGAGAGCTTCCACTCGACTTTGTGAATGGGTTTGCAAGGCTCCGGCTCGCCTTCCTTCATGTTTTTCGCTGTCAACAGGAAAAATCGAAGTAAGTACGGAGAGTATAAGCCAGCGCGGCGGAAAGAGGTGAGGAATAGACGGCTGGGGGTTCAAGAGGAACAGAGAAAATGCCTTGGAAATATGCAGAGAGAGAGAGAGAGGCTCGAGAGAAAAAAGCCATCTGGACTCTTGAAAATCTGCTCGACTTATATATATCTATATATATACAATTGCAATATCTGGATTGATCGCCGTTCTTTCGTACAATAATGCAAAAACCCACGTAAAAACAATTTATATAATTTTTACCAAGATTTTATAATTTTATTTTTAAATTTTGTAAAATTTTGATTC
>JAWWEO010000009.1:35225243-35245397 GCA_035582975.1 Ormyrus labotus | reverse complement strand
AGAATCAAAATTTTACAAAATTTAAAAATAAAATTATAAAATCTTGATAAAAATTATATAAATTATTTTTACGTGGGAACCAGTCTAAAGTGTAGTAGAAACAAGTACAATTAAAATTTTAATTAAAACTTAAGAATGATGCATTTTCGTGAACATTGCAATATTGAGGTCAATTCGAGTTTATTTGCCGGTGAGGTTACACATTTGGTTTTGCTGACGCTTTCCACAAAATCACTCGGTTGTCAACAAAGTGCAATTTGAATTTTAGACTGCGTTGCGGCAAATTGCGTTTTCCCTGACAAACCATGTGGTTGTTTTATATGTGAACAAAATTAGTTTTGGAGCGACGTAATTAGTTGCAGTCTAGCTGTATACGTGCAAGCTTTAACTTTAAGAATACTGTTAAAATATAGTTTAGTTAGTCAAAAATTTTGTATTTAAAATCCATCAATTTGTTGCTTCAAAAACGTCTGCCACTATTATAGATAATACATTCCTGGCATTTTGACAAGAGAATTGAGTTTCGAAATAAGACCGTACATTATTATTGGTTATGCAAAAAGTATAAAACTTAAATACACCGTCTAGACGTAATCCCCGGTCAGACCTCCTTAAGATTTCAAGCACGCTTCAGATACTTCAGAAATAAGAACTAAATCTGTTTCAGACATTGAAGATTATGAAATAGGAAAGTATTTCAAATTCGGACAAAAGTTAAGGCACGTTATTTTTAGTCATTAAACATTTTTTTTGAATAAATAACTCTAACATCTGTTAATGTCATCAAATTCCATCGCGCATTTTAAAATCTCTAAAATTCTCCTTTTAAAAATAGATTCAAACGTCCTTAAATTCCGTATTTCAACTAAAAATTGCTTAGCGTGCATCTAATTGATTAATTTCCAGAAAGTCCATCACAAAGCACGAAAAAAAAATGCCGATTAAACGAAGCGAGCAGGCATTTTCCCTCTTTAACCGTGCTTTTTCGAAGCCTCCCCGAGCAAAAAGTGAAACGAGGCTCGGCGAGATTTTCAAGTGATCCTAAAAAATGGTTCTCCGCTCGGCGGCAACTCGCGGATATATCGATTTCCCGTATTTTCCCGCCGACTCGGCTCTCTCTCTCTCCTCTTTTATTTTGCTCCGCGGCTTTGGCATTGTGTGCGTGTGTGTGTGTGTGTGTAGTGCTCGCACTCACCGTGAGGATGCGTGACACTAATAGGCTTGGGCTGTCGAACGATCCACGTCGTGAGGGAGCCGTCGGTGTGACTGCACATAAATTGCTTGCCTTCGTGATGCCAAGATATTGACCTGAGCGGCTCGTCCGACTGCCATCGGAACTCTGCGATTTTCGCCTTCAGGTCCCAGAATACGATTTGGCCCGACTCGAAGCCTATCAGCATCTGCGAACACGCGACAAGGCGTACGAACTCGTTATTTCTGTGTGTCTTTCGACTTTTTTGAGAGGGAGCTTTCCTCCGCTACTTCCAACATTAACGGCTGCCTCGTGCCTGCTTCCTCGGCTGATAAATATTCAGGGACTTTAATCAGCAGACAAGGCATTACCGATGTTCTTTGAGCTTGTAGAACCGAGTGCTTTACGATCGAAGCACGTCGTGGGTTCAATGTCTACGGAGGGAGGTGGCATCGCTCGGGACAGGAATTTTGGTTAGATTCGGAGAATGTCTTGGGATGTTGAATCGTGACTATGATGACTTGACGTTTTACTATCGATAGATTTTTTCCCTTTCCACTAAAAAAATAGTGATATTTTAAAGTGCTTTTAACTTATGAGACGTTTAGCGGAGAAAATAATTTTTATCTACGTTCCGTTACGTAAATTTAACCATTTTTCATTAAGTAGGACGAGGAAATGACAGTTTTTTTTACAAAAAAATGTCAATATCAATCTTCTAGAAAATCATTCTTAGTCGACTCTACTAAATTAATAATTACACAAAGTTGTAACTTTATCATTCCGCGTTTGGGCGTCGAGGTTGAAAATTTTATTAGGAGGGTTACGCGCGGCGTAAATTTATCCAAAACAGTACTAGGCCTGAGCTCATCCAAGATTATTGAAACTTCGTAGGCCAAGATACTGACTAGTTAAGCCACGGCTTCGCCTAGTTTGGGCAAGTTTTGTGCGCTGCAGGCATGAGATACCGAACAAGTGGCATATGAACCTTGCAACTCTGTACCCTCTCGGTACAAACTAATAGAGTGAACGAATAACAAGTCAATTCAGGCATAGTGCCTCGTCGCTATTGATTAACCGAAAACGATATCCGACTTCATTTTCGTGGAGAAAGCTCTATTGTGAGTAACGTATGCTAGTTTTACATCTGCTCTTGTTAAACTTAATTAAATTTTATTGTCGCGTACGTTATAAAAAAAACATCAAAATATTTTCCGTAATTTTTTTTTTTTTTTTTTATGTCCCCTATCAATTTCATTCATTTTCCAGGTTTCAATACTTGAATAAAAAAGCTTTATTCTGCAGAGAATATAGAAAAAAACATTATAAAACACGAAATGAAAAAGCTTTTAAGCTGTCAGTATCTCCACCTTTGTAATCGTCATATACATTATTTTTCACAGAGATATTGAGTTTTCCATCGTTTTCCGGAGCGGCTGTTCAATCTTTTAAAAATAATTACCAGGCGTCTGCAATCAAAAGCGAGTAATGGCGAGACAAGTTTTATTAAAACCTTTCGCCCGCTCTTTTCGAACGCGATAAAGTAAAATTTTTAATCCCGCTATCAGTGATCTTTAAAAGCAGAAACCAGCGGGGCTTGCGATCGGCGCAGTTTCAAATCCCTCCATCCCGAGTGAAATCGGGAGCTTTACCCCTCTCGAAAATCCCGGAAGGCATTACAAATCTCGGGGAAACTGTTCGCTCAAGTAGATACGGTCAGAGATTGGTAAGACACGCATTTAATGGCTAACTTTGCGGTGCTTCCGCTTGTAATGGGGAAGCTTAAAATCACGTTTGCTCCGCGCTTCTCCTTTTTTACCGATGGAAAAGCACTTTGTTCGACCCGCGGATGGGAACGGTAAGCAGCTTACTTTAATGAAACTTTTTAATTTCGTTGCAATAAACGGCGTGAAAGAAACAATAACGTCGATCCGAGCTAATTTTAATGCGCGTTCTGCGTGCGAAAATATACGGTTATTATTCTCGTTTAAACTCTGCACATAATACTTCGCCAACGATTCATTCAATCGCTAAACTGAAAGCTTTATTTAAATAAAAAAAAGGAGGTAATCGCCGTGTATCGCTATAGGCTTCGAGTTAACAGCGATTAACTGCTAAATATGAATGAGCGAACATGACTCAGGCCGAATTATTCATAGTTAACTTTATCCGCATAAATAAGCCCCGACACGCTTAACGACATTATTATTTAAACGCTTCACTCAATAATCCATCCAACGATTAGCGGCGTACTATATACATTTTCTCCGCGAGAAAAGCGTCAAACCCCCGATGTATTGATAAACGATATCTTATGGCCGTTGTAAAAATGATGATGTAGGCTGTCGTGTCGCGAGTAGGGCTGACCGGGCGAATCGAATGCTCCTCCTTCCCTCTTCTCCGTTTTTTTTTCTCTCCGGCGACTCTCCCTATTCGAATCACGCGAGATACGGCCGATTCGAGCGCGCGATAGGTACATTATCGGACCTCGGCTTGCATGGGCTTTCCTGCCTGCTTTATGGGCCCGAGCCTCGTAATGAGCTGGAACATTTTTTACTGTCGTCAATTTGACAGGGTGATTAATCGGAAGAGCTATACTCGCTTTTATTTCACCGGTGAGCGGCAAGGCCTCTTTTAAGATATACAAGCTCTCGTCCTCGAATTCGTGCGAATGGAATTTTCTTTTTTTTTTTTTGCGTTTCGGCGTTATTGATACTTGTTGTGTGAAATTGTGTAATTTTTTAAACAGATAATCAATCGTTGAAAATTCAATTTCATTACGGAAAAATTGGAAATAACTAAACTAAAATAATATCAGTGATAAAACCCGCGGTCGGCGAGACTTTACAATCCTCAACTCTCTCCGGGCACATATTGCCGTAAAACTTTATCCAAAGCCAATGTCGCGGAGGCACGAAGCGGAATTGAAAAATAAAAAAAAATCAAAAAGAAACACTTATTTCGCAAAAAGAAGCAGCGCCAAAGTCGTTATCCCCGTTCCCTCCCCAGCAGGCAAGAACGGGCAAGAAAGCATACGTGATATTCTTCTCCGAGACCCAACCCTTGCTAGATTTACGTAAGATATCCGGGCAGCCCCTGGGGCGAATTGTATAATGCACGGATGACGTGGTTCTTCGGAATTTCCAAGGTGGATCGGTTTAAACGGGCAAATCAATAGCCACCTCCTCCGCTAAATTAAACATCGATCTTCCCCCCATCGCGCGCCGTCGACGCGCAACGATATTTGAGGACACGGCCGGCGGAAATTTGTAAACTGTAATACGTACCTTGCTTAGGTCCAAAGGATTATCACTTAAGTGAACAACCGCGCCGGGATGCGTCTTCCTCGACCTGTGAACCCACAACACGGTACATTCATTAGCCTGCGTACGTTCAAGCACTCGACGTATATGCATCCCTATTTGTACGGGAGATGGAGGCGGGAGATTCTCTCTGACAAAATAAAGCATCAATCAACTGGGAAAAGCTGACTGCAAGCTTTGCACATTAGGGCCGTTTATAAAGCTTAATTGTACGTCAAACAGTCGTCGTTTATTATATTTCATTCAAATTCTGTTCGCGAAATTAGATGAATATAGCTGTACTTTATCAAAAATAGAATGTGCGAAGTAACAGAAGCATGCAGGCAGTGAAGCACACTGATATCAAGTTTTAAACAATTGACACATTTAAATAATACTAATAACAGCATAGTATTGCAAACATTCGCACGGCTACCACTCGTAAGTTCGTAAAACAGTTTAAACAAAGCTTTTTCATTGAAACTCTTCAGTCAATAGTTCGGCCTCAGACAGTGATTTTCAGTTAATGCAGGCACACGAGTCTACTCCTAAAAAAAAAATCACATTCACACGGAGCCGCTGCACGCTCCTCGTCCGGCGAGGCAGATAAAGTAAAACAAATGAACGTTGCCCTCCGACAACTGGAACATTTTACTCGCGATCACGCTACACTTTTTTTCTATGCCAGCCACTTCGTTCTCTCTCTCTCTCTCTCAACTCGCATACCAAGCGAAAGCGCGCATGCGAGAGGGGCATTTTTAACCAGCGTCTCTGCCGCACAGAGTTTCGGGCCAACAGAGACAGAGAGAGAGAGAGAGCCGAAGAGCAGAAGAGTGCAGTTAAAATAAAAAAATAAAAGACAGCCAGTCAGCGGGAACGCAGAGACGATCGGTCGTCGGTAAACGCGCCAGCGCATGACTGACTCTACCGCACGGAAAACAGGCGCACCGCGGTTTTAGATTTTCGGGCCTTCCGCCCGCGGATTATTGCTGCGGCGATCCGCATTATTAATTGAGAATCGCATCAGCCCTCATCTCCGAGCCGGATCCTCTCCATTATTTCGCCTCGGCGGTCGGCCAAGGCTGACGGGGATTATGGAATTTCGGATTTATTTGAATCTTTTAGGGCGCCGTTAAGGATTCGGGGGGAGGGGGAGGTAAGCGGACGAGGAGTCGAAATCAATTTATGGACGAGCGGCGGAGACGATTCTTTTTTTCTCCGAGCGACGACGCGGAGCCGCTTTTCCTCTTTTGATTTTTTCAGGCTTTTTTGTGCCTGTTGAATAAGAAACTATTTTTAAAGAACTAAGGCGCTGAATTTAGGTTGAGTATCGATCGGAAATATAGAAAATGTGAATAGTAAAGTTTAGAGTGCAAGAGCCTATTGTTGCGAAAAAATTTCGCGTAATTTTTTCAGAAGAATCGCTTATTGTCTTTATGAGTATAACACAACGTTATTTGCTCATTAGTTGTAATTGTGAAATTTTCCAAAACTTTTGAAGATCTGAAAGTAGATTTTGAGAAGGGGAAATTAAAAATTTAATTAAGACAGGGTTTTAATATTCCTATTTTAAAGTATCAAAATAAACTAAATTTTACTTTATTGTAACAAAAAAATAAACTACCAATGAACTGTAGTGACACGTGGTTTGTAAATAGTCTTTGAACTAAAAACGATAAGCATTTTAACTTTTTAAAATATTTTCAACTGCAAAAAAAAGCAATTAAGAATTCCAGAATAATCATTACTCCGACGTGGAAAGGCGAGATACACTCTTTATTCACGAGCACGTACGTAGACCAGAACACATTTTCGGACTCTTGATAAAATCTACAATGAATCTGCATAACGTGAAGAACAAATTACGTAATTCAATTAAAATGGAATTTGAAATGGAATATATTTTCTATAAATTATGAGAAGTTAGTTCGGGGAAATATGAAAAGCTAGTTTTTCAGTTCCTAGTCTGCGCGAATTACAAAGCTAAATTGGCAATTAACGCCACGCTAATTCGTCCGAGTATCTCATGCGTGACGCGGAGTAGTCGAGAAAGTAAGGTGTTGTCATTACTGCCGCGTAATGTTTTCTAATTTTTCATCGGATTCACTCTTGTTTTTTCTTTGCAACTGTTTACTTTGTTTTAATATTCTGTATAATATGTTCTAATTAAAATTTAATGAGAGTCTAAGGTGTTTCGATGATATTTTTAAAAAATTAAAGAAAATGATAATTGACTGCGCAAAATATTAATGAGAACCTTTTAATGCGCCGTAAGAAATGGAAGGTTAAATAATTAAAATGTCCGATGCATTCCAGTAATCAATTAATTTTTACTAAAATAAATTTTCCAATAATTAAACACGCACATAAAGTTAGCGAAGGTTCATTAATTAACAATTCATCAAGAAATATCGCTAACGTTAATTTCAAACTCATCAACGAGGAATGACTTTGTTCTAATTTCCAGAAAGATTTAAATAATAAAAAAACTCGTAAAAGTGTAGACCTTTTTTCAGGCTTTCGTAAGAAGCTTTTATGAAGGTACTAAAATTAATTTTTCTCATTGCAGATAATGCAAAACAGGAAAGTCAAAGTTCGTCGCTTTATTATAAAAACCACGTAGTTTTATGCGTTGCTATCATAAAAGGCCGTAAACACTTTTTTAAACTCAAGAAAAATGAAAGTTCCAAATGAGTTGTTAACACAAAGCTGTAACTCATGATCCTCTTTTTATATTCCTCGCATAAAATTATAACTCAATCTCGAGCAAAATCCATCAATTTTTTACCCTCGAAACACTATTAATCTTACCCTTTAACGTTTTCATTTTACTTTTGATTTAGAGGAGAACAGTATTCTGTTAAAAACCAAGAAACTTTCGATCAAAATTACAGTCACAAACTGTCATTTTACTGAAAAATAGGAAACTTTACTGTGACCGCATGAAATCTTCCTACATTTAATTCAAATTAGTGGCAATTTTCTAAAGATAGTGGCTTACATTCAATCTGATTCTCAATAAAACAAATTAAAAAACTAAACTAAAACAGTTTTGTTTTCTTTTAAAAACAAAGGCGTGTAGAGTTTTTTTTTTTTTTTTTATAGAGTATGTTCGATGCCACTTTTACAGCAAAACGATAAGCAAGAACCACTTGGGTCAGAAGAGGGCAACCTCCAGCGATCGCAGCCCGCAACTTCGGGAGTAGAGAGACACGCGTGCCGTCCGAAAACCGGATGAGCATTGTCTTCTGGCGAGCCGACTTGGCTCTTCAGCTATAATTGGCTTGTCGCAAAGCCGCGCGTCGAGCCGAGTTTTCCCGGCAGAGACGACAAGCAGCCGCGGCGACCGAGCAGGCCTGCTTTCGAGCAAGCTTCCGGCCGCAAAAAGAATCGATGGAACGAGATTTCCGATTAATTTTCCGCGAGCGAGAACTCCGATACTTTTCGACGGGGTTTTCCTTTCGAGTGTATACACACTTGGTTCGTTGTCGGCGCTGTGTTGGCTCTTGTTGTTCCGTGCTATTGACTTCTCAGACCCGAGAAGTTTTTGTACCTCGAAATTGCTCATTGGAAGCTTGTTATTAGCGGCTCGTTGAAAGCCGTTGTTTATCCGAAAGTATCATTGAATTGCGATGATTCTGTTTACCGACGAGTGCTTCGAAAGTAGTTCTTCGTTTTTATAACCGTCTGCAATTAGCATCCGAAGTGCGTAAAATTTACCTTATCTGTAATTGCAGCAACTTTCCGCTTCCAAGTTAAGTGCTACTGGCGGTTCGAGAACGTTGTGCAAAACTTTATTCGACTAAAATAACTTTTAAAACTAGGAATCGAAAGGCGCTCATTTTCATAAACGTTATACATAATAGAGAATATTTTCATCGGTATTGTCCGACAAATCGATTTTTACGATTATCTCTCGGTTAGGTGAATGTTTCAATAGAATAAACGGATATTGACTTCGCATTGTGTTACGAAGTACAAAACGTTGAAAAACGTCATCCTCGCGTCCCCTCGGGCGAATTTAAATATAGTTTCCATTTTACGAATTGTCAAACAAGATGATAAGTAAGAACAATGTCAGAGACCACTCGGATTAAGGAAAAATAAAATGATACAGCTCTCCGCTTTGAAAAGGTTCTCTCGATAAGAAAAATGTCAATAGCTTGTTATAAATGTGTCAGTTTGCCTTTTTCGGAGACTTTCAGAAACTCATGCACAATTCTTGACACGGTACGTTATTGATCACCTCCGGATATTTGCCCAAGAAAACAAAGGGACACGGTGAAATTTTTATTCGAGACTCGGCGCGTATCAAAGGGCGCGTATCAAAGGAATGTACACTATTTTTCAATTTTTTGAAAGATCTCATTAAAGATGCACTTTCAATCTCAAAAACTTTATCGCGAGTGATTTATATACTGCAATCCATTATATTTTATTAATTATTCCGTTACGTCAAGCCCTTTTTGGAATTTAAATATTCACTCGAGCTTGCGATTCTCTCTCCTTCGATTCGAGTAATAATTTATTTCCACTGAGCGGAGAAAAAATATCTTTAGAAACCATTAACTTTTACGCTCGATCCCGAAAAATGTTCTCCTCAGTAACTCGAAAATAAATGAAAAAACTTGGAGAGAGAGAGAGAGAGAGTAAACTCGCTCGTTTTCAGCGTCGAAATCCAATTCCGAAGAATTCAAAGGGTCAATAATAAACTTTGCAAAGGCAAAAAGCACGCGCGAGACGCGCGGGAAAAAAATTCGCGCGCAACTCGACCGAGCAAAGTTCACGGTCGAGGCGGGAAGCATCATATTTATCAAACACACATAACAAGCTTCCTCCGTTCGACAAAAAAAAAAAAGAGCCGAGTTGAAAGAATCAATCAATCACCGTTTCTCACTCGAGGCAGGGGGCTCTCGAATGTACATATACATCTTTGCCCGACAAGTTTATCAGCGGTCCCTTCCATGCCCGAGCGGAGCTCTCTTTCAGAAAGTGACGAAAGTTTCGAGGCTCGGGCTTATAAACGAATAAACCCGATATTTCCAGGCAGGCATTCCCTTTCTCTCTCTCTCTCTCTCTCTCTCTCTCTCTCTCTCTCTCTCTCTCTCTCTCTCTCTCTCTCTCTCTCTCTCTCGCCACGTTCATTCGCTCCTCGAGAGCTTTGCGCGAAAAGGGAGAGAGAGAGTCGATTCCCGCGTCATACACAGGCATCTCGCGGATGAAAGGCATCGAAAGTTACCCAAGCCGCCGCCGATGGAGTTGAGAGCAGAGGGAGAAAGCTTCCACGCTTCTCTGTTTTATTCGTTCATCGCTGTCTCTGGTATATACTTGTTCATCCCTCCCGCCCCCCCCCTCCTCCCTCGCTTTCGCTCGCTCGTGTTTCTCTTTCTCTAAAGCGCTGGAAATACTTTGTTATCTGCGTCACGATTTAGCTGATGTCGCATGCCTTGTTAGCGTCGGAGCGGATCTCTGGAAACTATCTTATTAAGTTTAAGCTTCAGTTTGCCGCTTTTTTTTTTTTTTCTTTTTGCTCGAAGAATACTCTTTGTGCTTGTCGTTTTTTGCAGCTTTATCAAACTGCTGCAGAATAATTCTATATTGATATTTGCATGAAATAGTATTACGCTCAATTTTGTGAACTGGTTGTGATTAAGAATTAATTTAAATTACAGTAGACGAAACAGAGAATCAATAATAAATTTTATAAAGAAAAGCTATTTAAATTATAATTACATTATTGAGCTATAAACCTAAATAATGAACGTTTAATTTAAAAGTTCTAATTTTGTGCCAATCGACTAAAGTTTTAAAATGACTTTTGCACACCTAATAAAACGGTCTTAACTGCAGACTGTTCAGAACAGATAACAATCGTCAGTTTTATTCGACCTTTTCCAGTTTTATTAGCATACAGTCGCTTGCAAAGAAATCGTTTCATTATTTTTACAAACAAATAATCGCGCCGCAGTCTCGGTTTAAGGAATTTGAGATGAACAGCTTCAAGCGAGAACACAGGCAAAATTGATTTTCATTGAAAACGATTAAAGTTAACGTTTGAATGTCTAACTAAGGTGGAAGTAGGACGAGAGCCATCATGTCGCGTATCTAAGAATAATGCTAATTACCTAGATTATAAATCCAGCATCAAAATTCGCGTTTCCAATAAACGCTAATTTTAATCGTACTTTTAGAAACTCCGAAATCTACTAAATGATTAGATATCTAAATTCACAGTTTTCGAGAGTGGCTGCTAAAGTTTCAAATCGCTCGTCGCAAGATCGTAATGTCTATTCGTGCATTGCGTGCAGAAAAGATCAAAAGAGATCAGCTACAATTTTTTTCCGGTTGGCCCACTTATTTTCATAATAATATACCGCCGTGAAAATTTATCTAGATTCAAGCTTAATAAACCCGTTAAATATCGAGATCGAGTTAAATAATTCGCAGCCTGGGAACATTAGTTCGAAAATAGCCTTTTCTTGAATATTCAACCGGAGAATTGCAAACGTTATACCTTCATCTTTTTTCTCCTTTCAGCCACTTCCTGCTGAGCGCGAATGCAGCAGCCTACGCAGATTTTTATCCGGTAATATTATTCCTTACATCATCCTTCTTTACGATAAGCCTCGCTAATCATTAATAACTTCTCATTTCCATTCTAATAAACGATTCTCCCGCGTCAATTTTAAATCCAGGATGCGGCGTTCGACGGAAATCATTTTCGCGCGTGCAATAAAAGGCGTTTAGCTGCGTCGAGCGGCGAAATAAAAAATCGCCGTCCGCGTCCACTCGACTTTTCTTTTTTACAAACGTCCGAGCGAGCATTAAACCGAGAAAAAGAGCCCGCCGCGGCCGGAAAGACAGACCGACTCGCTAAAACTTTTAGCCCCGCCGCGCCGGTAGTATCTTTGTGCGGTTATTGCCCATAAAAAGAAAGAGGAAGAGCGCCGCTAACACGTGTAGCTGCTTCTCTCCCTCGCGAAAGAAAGCCTCCTCTAAGCCATCTATCTCCCTCGGCGACGTATATACACTCTCTCAGCATTCGCACAGAAACACACGCCTCGCTGGGATCTGCAAGCAGTCACAGGCCGGCGGGGTCTATCTGTATATACATATATATATGTGTATAGAAAGCAAGCTGCAAAACTCACACGTCGATGGCCTTGTTCCAGTTGATAACGTAGCCCGACAATACGAAAGTCTCGATGTGGACGATGTGTATGTTGCCGCGCTCCGTGCCGATGTACAGCCACTTGCTCTGCAGCGGCAGGTGCATGGACGTAACCCTGCAACGGAAGGGAGAAAAATCCATATAATGATGTGTAAAAAAAAAGGGAACAATGAGGAGCGAACAAGCGTATAAAGGACGGTCCCTTAATTACACGCGAGACCGAGAGACGGAGGGGAGCGGCGGGGTGAGCACGCGAACGGCCGCTTTCTAATTGGGGACTACGGAAGTATCCAAGCCGCGAAGCCTTCGTTTCCGGGGGACGCTCTTGCCGGCCCCTCGAATATCCTCGAGCCCCGTGCGCCGGCGAAAAAAGAATCCGGCCTCAGAATGCGCGCGAGCTGGTCCCGTGACCCAGTGACCTTGACCTTAGAAGGCCGCCGCAGCCGAGCGAGCGCCGCCGCCGATGGCTGAAAGCCAGAAAGAGGGTGCAAGTGACACCTCTCTCTCTCTCTCTCTCGGCGCTCGGAGGCCCGCAATATTTTCCCCCTGATTTATTTCCCATATTTCTCTCGCGGCTTTAATCAATTTTAATATGTGCGCGCGCGCCCACCGGATTTATGGATCGCTGTACGGGATGCGTCGCGCGCTCGGATCCGTCGATCGACGAGCGAGGGAGCGCAGGGCCACTTGTTTACTCGGGCGCCGACGGCAAAGCTAAATGCCGCGCGCAGCTTTTCTCTCTCTCTCTCCGCGGATCGCTTTGTCGCCGCGCGAGATTTTTTTTTTCAACGGTGCGGCTCTTTGTGCACCGGTTATTTTCGTGCGCGCTTAACGCCGGCGGAAATTCGAGAGGGTCGCGTGCGTGCCGCTTTAATCAATGCTCCGTCGAGCTTTTGTAGTTCGGGAATTGATCGTGCGAATTCATTTATTGCATTTACAATTTCGTGACGTTTACGATTTAAAGATGCGATGCCTCGTCGTCGTCTAGAGATGTACGCAAATTGGCACAAGAGAATAATCAATAAATTTGTTAAATTTAAAAACGAAAATTTAAAGCTTTACAAATAATTCCGGAATACATAATTGAAACCAAGAAAATTTTTATTTATGTTAGAAAGGAATGCCTTAATAAATTATAGTTTGTATATCCCCTTGATGTCGCGCAAATGAATAAATCAACACTTTGACTCTGAAAACTTATAAAATGTAGAAGAGGCTCAATGTTCTTAAAATATTTGCTTTATAGTTTCCAAAATCTTATAAAGTTACAATTAATTAATAAATTTGAATAAACATTTAATTAAGAGTTACATCTATACCTAAAAATTAAAAACGTTTTTTAAAGTTTTATTAGTTTTTCAAAAAATAATATTTTAGAAAAAATACTTTTGAATAAATTCCTATTTGTAAGTTAATTTAATTTTACAAAACTGGATTTTATAAACTTTTTGAAAAAAAACAAAATGCTTTTATCTCAAAAACTATACATACAGAATCAAAAAAATAATTTCGTTAAAAGAAATAATAATAGTTTCTGTTATAATTTTATACTCAACAATTAATAGTAGAAAAAAACAAATGCTGCTTAATTTTAGAAACATTTGCATTACAATAAAATCAAGATAATAACCGCGAGTTTCTCGACACACATTTGATATTTTAATTAGCTTATCTCCGAAACTAACATTCGCTTTTGAATTCGCTTAATTCACGGTCTAAACAATGCGGAACTTATATCAGTATCCTCTTGCGGCTAGGAAATTCTATAACCTGCTAACATTTTGGTTTTCAATTTTGTTACTTTAGTACTCTCCTAGATTTAGCTATCAGATTGGCTCGAAATTCCGACTAATAATACAGCGCGCGAACTGTCTCATTCCTTTATCTTAATTTTACTCCCAGCTGCATCAAAGACCTTAAATTGAATTTCGCAACTCATCCGAAATTGTTCCAATTACGGAAAAGTTTACTACATTATTTCTCTCGCTCTGGGTACTCTTGTGCGCATACCAACTTTGCCAAACGTTTCTCGTTTTTACTCGAAAAATCTACTGCGTAACAATTCGCGCACATCAATAAGCAAGCAATCGAGCATTGAAAATATTCATCGCCGCGAATTGGCATTAGGCAAATTACTCGGGCTCTCAATTTTCCGATCGATTCAGCCGAGCTCCGACCGCCATTATCCATCATTTAGAGCCCCTCCGCATTTCCATAACGCGAAATTTCTTATATGCGAAAGCAGTCATTAGCGATTTCCAAAGGGCGCCCCCGAATATAAAAGCGGAGAAAAAAAAATAAAGAATCCGGGGGCGCCGCCGCTGCACCCGATGAATTCGTTTGCACTCTCTCGTCGCTTCGAGCCTTTTGTATGCAGGCATTACCCGTCCATGCATAACGGCACACTCGAAATGCTAAGCGGGCGCGCTGCTGCCGCCTTTGTGTGTCGGGGATCCCGAAGAGCCGTTACACGCGTTGCTGCCTTTTCCGATATTTCCTTTTTGAATTTTCGCAGCTGATGAATACGGGGCGGCGGCGCGCCTTTAACAAATTGCTGAATCGGAAACTCGATGATTAGTTTGGGCGGCTTTGCGCCGCCGCCGACGTGTGTGTTTCTCTCGCGGGCTTCGGCGCGGCGATCGAGCACCGCGCCGGAATATTAATTCGCGGATGATTTTAGGATAAACCGAGCGACTCTCGCTGCCTGACTGCCGCGGTTGGCTTATGGTTTTGTTGCGGGGCTCGTTACGACTTTTCAAAGAAACGTTGCTGCTGAACGTGTCTGGGTTATTCGCTGAAGGAAAATTTAATTATGAAACTGGAAATTGTTGCTTTACAAAGTTACTTGGAAATTTGAGATTGTACAAACAAACTTTTCCGTGTGGGATGCAAAATGAGCATTAAAAATAATTGCTGGCTTAATCTGTGGACTATTATGATGATGTACAACAGTATTTTATAATTTATTACAAAATCATGTTAAAAAGTACAAAAATTATTTACACGAGGCAGGCGAAAATGAGTTTTGTAAAACTCGACAATAATTAACGTTTCGGTAATGAGCCCTTTCACATCGTAAACTTAACGCAACAGTTACGAAAGTTGAGAATAAACTATTTTGAAAAAACTTGTTATCGCTTGTTAACCCATCCACGTGCAGGCTACTATTAAAGTTTAACCGACGCTTTTACGCTTTTAACCCTGTAAAATTTACAAGCGTCCGTAAACCTTATTATTTCGATTTTTTACAGCGCAGCAACTTCCACTCGACTGGCGCTCGCTCTTTCACTTAGCGGCCGGTTAAATAAAGAACGCAGGTGCGCGCACGTCCTCTTCAATTGCAGGGGCATCCGAAACTCGAAAAATCTGAAGGCGACGCCTTTTCTCAGGCGAGGTCACCGCGACAATGAGCGAAAAGAACAATGAGGAAAAGCTCCGCGAGGGCAAACAATCTCGAAATTAGACGTAAGAGAGAGAGAGAACTGCGGCGTCTGGTGTCTCGCGAGCGGAAGAGGGACGACACGGAGGGAGGAAATTTCAATTAGCGCGGAATTCGAAGCTTCGTTTCCGAGAAATTTCCTTAACGAGGTTCGCCGTCCGTCGTGCTCCTCGCCGAGGGGACGGCCGCGAAAAGAGCTGCTCAGGTACTTACCTCTCGCGGTGGAACTGGAGGCTCTGAACTACTTGCGGTATTTTCTGGCGAAAATTCCATAGGTGAAGCCGGTCGTCGGCGGTCGCGGACACGAGGGCGCCCTCGTTCACGAGGAAGTGCAGATGCGTCACCGGGGTGTTGCCCTCGTGCTTCACGTGCACGTCGACGCCTGGTCTGCCCAAACTGGTAGGTGGCTGGTTAAGGAAATTTTTTTCTTTTTTTTTTCAACTTTTTGCTGCGACCGTCACGGACGCCTGCCGCTGACGCGGCTTTCTAATTATCTGCAGGAGAAGACGAATGGACGGGGGATATTGAGGATGATTTACGTGACTTTGTTTCCCGGTGAAACTTCTGCATGCTAAACGGCTTCGACTGTCTTTGGGGTGGAAGTGGGTGGTTCTTCGCTTTTCGTGTGGTCGTGTAATAAGATAATGATTATCGGTCGGTAAAATCAATTATTATTTTTGAAATTTCATTTTTCATGGAAAAACCATGAAAAGTAAAATGTCTTGATAAGAAGGAAATAGTAATGAGTTTGAACCACATTTTCCAGTGTGCCAGTGTATCCCATTATTTATATAGTTCCCTCTAATGAACCTATTTTAAGCTACCTTAGAAAGCAGCTTAATATTGCGTTAATTTTGTGCAATATTGAGTGAATTATGAGAACCATAATTAAGTAAAATGGAAAAAAAATTATTAACTTTTCGAATTCTAAAATAATAACTTTTTCCTGGTAGAAACGTTCACAAATTTTTAGCCAATGTTCTATGATGCTCAAATTAGCCAAAAACTATTAAATTGAGCGGTAAATTGTCTAATTTATAACATTAAAATAACCTTTTTTATCTTCTTTCTACCAGAGTTACCCCAAAAAGAATGAATTATTTACAGATTGATAAAAGAATCGACGAGAATCCCATTAAAACTTGCTTTTAAAGGAAACTTGGCAAGTGGCTATGAAAAATGAAGGATGACCCGTTCGAAATGTTCGAAAAACGGAGAAAATCCATTTAGCGAACTTTTTAAAACGATGCATTTGCCAATCGACGAACTGCATTAAAAACGCTTTAAGTAATCGCGGTCATTAGAAAGCGTAACTCCCGAGTAAAGGAGATCGATTCGAAAGCCAAGCCCTTTTACACTCGTAATTAAAACATTCGACTTTCAAGAAAAACTCGGGATTGCATGTGTCGAGAGCGCCGTAAAAAGCTCGAGCCGCAGAAAAAAAAACGTCTGAAAAAAGCGCGTCATCGGTTTTATTTTCTTCCCTGATTTCGCCCTTTCAATCCCGGGGCGAAAAGCGTTTCAATTAACTTTCGCAGCTAAACGCAGCCCGTATATATATATATATGTATAGCAAAACGGCAAACTTTTCCGATGCGGCGTTCGAAAAAAACGTATTCGACGCGGCCACTAAAGCTCTATGTACACGCGCAAATCGTTCCATTAGGTCATCCAAATTGGAAATCGATCCGTTCTTGCGGCGTCCTCGATGAATCCTCGGACCAGAACCCTCCGCGTAATTAAAAATTGCGCCATTATCTACGTGCAAAGATTTTCTCTTCGATTTTTTGCTTGCTCAAATTTTCGAGCCGAGCCTTAAGAGTCGCTCTACCTGCTGAGTAAGGGTTTTTTCGAAACTGGACTTTAGAAAAATGACTTGTACACAGGGAAAAGTATATCACTTGAGCATAGATAGTATATTCTGGAACGTTTTCGAAAAAAGCTAATTTAACAAAAATTCCTGGATTTGCTTTTCACAACTTTTATCCGTGATTATAGATATCATATTTGTATAAATATGCGAATCCACAAAATGAACATTTTATAAATTGAGCTACTTATCATTTTACTAAAGTCTTCCAGTTGAGAGATAGAAAAAGCAAAGTTTTGGAACGTATTTTTGCTTCCTTTTAATAGAGCCTTTATGAGTCATTTTTGGATTTGTTGTAAAAATATCTTATAATTGTATTTTGAGGAGTCAGGAATAAAAATTTATTATTTATTTCAAAATTTTGTTTTTTTAAGTTCAAAATTTAAAATTTTATTTCAAAAATTTAACTTGATCTAAATTAAAATTAAAATTTTAAAGGCTAATTAAGTACATATTATATTATACTATTAAATACTAATGTAACATGATATATTGTACAGTAATGCAGATCAACTAACACCAGGATGATCGAGTAAGGCAAAGTAGAATGATCCAGATCAACAGTCATCGAGTAAGAGTTATCGACAAAAAAAAACAGAATCTGACGTTAAAAAAAATTGAATAGCAAGAGATCATAGACTGATAGGTTAAAAAATCATATTTTTTAGATTATTTTTGGAATAAAGAATTATTTCTCCTCTTATATTTCAATAATCCATCGTTTTAATTTTTGCTTCGAAGTTACATGGTACACGGAGAAAAATTTTCTAGAAAAAATTACAATAGTACATTTTAATTTGATCACAGACTGTAAAAATCCTAAAAAATTACCATAGTTTCTAGTAAATTTTACGAGGTCAATGATAAATTTTCATATTTAGACTTGTAAAATTTACAATGGACATGGTAATTTTTTAAGATTTTTACAGTCTGTGACCAAATTAAAATGTACTATTGTAATTTTTACTAGAAAATTTTTCTCCGTGTAGCTATAAAGATTTCTGCAACACACTTTCGGAGTTCTTTGAAACGTGCATGATAGTAAAATCGTTATCGCTTTAGTTTGCCGGAGTTAATTAATTACAGAGTAAGTATCTATATTATTTAAATAATTTAATGTTCATTAAATATTTTATAATCAATAAATTTAGTTTTATGAACTTTTGTTGTAAAAAAGTTTTTAAGTTTATACATTTTGCTATTTCTATGTTTTCTTCTATGAAAATTAATCTAATTTTTAATTCTTTTTCATGATATTAATTGTGGTCTGATGGGTTTGAAGATCATGTAAATATTTTTACAGAAATATATAAAAAGCTAAAGAAAATTGTAAAACAAAATGATTATATTTATTATTATTGCAGCCAATATTCCAACTACTTTACAGTATTGGTGATGGAAAACTCGTATTGAAAGCCGTACGCCTTCTTTACTCGTACAGTTAAATGGATACTTATCCAAAAATGTTAGAAATTTATTATCGCGATTAATCATACAACAAGCCAAGGAGAAAGCTCTCGAAGCAGTTATTATTGCTCGTTTACTCAACCATTTAGAAAAATTTACGTATGAATATGTAGAATTGAATATGAACATGTAGAATTGTATGACATTCTAACGCTGGTTTATTTATGGAAAGTCCTGCAAGATGATGATTTGTATGGTTGTACAGTAATCCATGCAGTAAAGACAACATTAGGAAATTCTTACATCATACAAAATTGGCGCTAATATCAAATAATGTAATAAATATTCTTGATAATTATTGTATATTATTTCATTAGATGAATTTTATAGTTTAGAATTACAGTAAAATCTTCGAAAATCGATAAAAATCAAATTAAAAAATAAAATTTACATTGTATCGATATCTGTGTGTAAAATCAACGAGATGAAAGAAGAGATAGAGACGCTCAAGAAAGTGAACAGAGAAGGGATAGAAAAGTGCGAAAAAGAAAAACGAGAAGAGGGAAAGAAGAATAACAAAGATGACAGAAGAACTAACGAAACTGGAAATGGAGTGAGGAGATGAAAAGGAAGAGAAGGTAGATGGACAATTAGGGTTGATAGAAGAAAGACTAAGAAGACTAATGAGAGAGAAACAACAAAGAGAGAAGACATTAAAACAGAGCGAGATAGAGGAGCAGCAACGAGAAGAGCAAAGGCTTCTACATAGCGAGAACGAAATGGAGGAATAAAACAAAGGTAAAAGGGGAATAGAAAGAAGAGAAAGGAGGAAAAGAAAGAAGATAACAGAAAGAAGATAACAAAAAGATGATGATAGAAAGAAGAATTTAGAAAGAAGAAAACAGGAAGAGTAAAAAAAGTGAAAGTGAAATAATGCCATTATTTCAAGTAGTAACACACAGAACAAATGTAGAAATGAAATGATGTAAGACGTAAACACACAAGCACTTACACGCGTAGGATAGGGAAGAGACTATTATATTAAAACCTTATAGGTAAATAAAGATTATGTTATTATTATATCAGTTAAAACCTTTAGATTTTTAATGATTTTTAAATTAGGTAAAGTACGTATTTTTATAAACATGATTTTATTTCAAATTTAACTTGATTTAAATTAAAAGAATTGAAATTAAGAAGCACACATGTTATACAAATTTCCCTCATTCCAGCCCTTCAACACTAATGGAAACTAAAGCTTTAATTGGGGGTTTTCAAGAAAGTATTGAATTTAATGATCTAGTATATAAATTCTTTATTGGTGATGGTGATATTAACTTTCATAAGATGAATTGTATGACCATTTAAACATTATTTTAAAGAAAATTGAATGTCAAAATCATTTATTTCGTAATTTATGTAGAAAAGTGCAATTTGTTTCTGCAGTTAGGCAAAAAAGAGTACAAAGAGAACAAAGCTTAGAGTACAAATTGTTAAGAATGTTTCGAAAGTTGCTGATAATTTTTACGAGGAAAGTATTCGACATTTGAATCACATTGCGTCCATTGAGCCCAACTAAATTTAAAAATAACTTCGACGCTTTTTTAATTATCCGTAACTTTATGGCGAAAAATTGTAAAATATTATAATTGGCACCATTTGCAAGATGAGATTTAAACCCTATCGAACAACCCTAGTAGAATTTTCAATCTATAAAATGGCCATAAAAAATGGCCATTTTTCGTATATTAATGTAAACGATTTTTCAAATGG
>JAWWEO010000009.1:35203455-35225143 GCA_035582975.1 Ormyrus labotus | reverse complement strand
TATGGCCATTAACTACTTTGCTATTAAAAACTGGCCATTAATTACTTCAAAAATGTTTTCAGTTTCCACTAGGGAAAAAACAAATTTATCAATAAAGATTTATTTAGCAGTTAACGCAAGTTTAACTTAAATTTATTGCCTTTGTTTCATTTTAAAATTTTTGAATTAGTAAAGTTTTCTTAATAATTTCTTTGTAGTCTAGAATTTCATCTAACTTTTCAAATTTAATTGAAATATTGAAGAATTGAATAATTTTTCACCGTAAAGATATACGTATTAAAAGAAACATAGATTTGCATAGATTTAACAACATAAATTTTATATTTCTTTTTAAGTTTACAGGAAATGATGGTGAAACAAAATCACTTTAAATCAAAAGTACAAGAATTAAGAAAACGTATTTTAAATATCCTATAAGTCATGTATTTTGAAAACACAAAAGATAAATTATATGGAATTAACTGCCCAAACGAGAAACCTGCTGAAGAAAAAAATGGTATCAAACTTCTAAGGACATGGTTTCTACCAAAGAATCGAGGAAGCTATTAATTACTTAAGTTGCTACTTGGACAGATTACTAAATGAAGTAACAAACAACTTTGTATATAGAATCATTCAATAATATTGTCTGTAAAGAAGTTAATGGAAAACGTATAAATTATGCAGCCAATAATTTATGTATTAGAAGTTACAACGTAACGTGAACAAGTATTAGACAGTTTAGTATTAGAAATTTACGTCTCTTATCAGAGCCAGTGTGCAAGTTTTTCTATGTGAATGACATTGATTGGTAGCCACCACCTAGTGGCCAGATTGCTGGGCGGCCAACTCTTTTCCAAATTTTTTTCCCAGACCAGGCCGTACGAAGGCCGCGTCTCTGCTAGACCACTGACATTTAAAATTTTATTGCTGCAACGGGATGCTGATTTTTCAAAAATACTACAAATAGTGCGGGAAAGTGTCCAGAGTGGGACTACCGTCGCAATATTTTGTCGTACCAATGCGATTACACAGGATCCAATATAATACTCGAGTTGCAATTGTCAAGTAAAGATGTACCTCATACTGTACAGCGATTCGAAAGGAATAAGCAAATGAAAATCGCGGCAAACAGAATATAGAGCCATTTATAATAGGAAAAGAAAATAACATAGCAAAGTAGATTAAAATTATGGATCTAATTGTCAGAAACTTGATGTTGAACTACAAGTGTACAATGCATTACACAAAGAACATTTTTTGAAGTTAAAAGAAAATTTAAAAAATCGGAAACAACTTGAATTAGACACAGAGTGCTTCAGATGCTAACGTCGTCAAATTTTAGAACTATATGTCGCCTGAGACCAAATTCTCTATGTGCAAATACTACTAAATCCATTCTTTATGCTCCATTAGACGGTAAAGTTGCTATGACATATTGGACCCGAAATTGAAGACATTGCTTGAAAAGAACTATCTGTTTTTCATATAATTAGAAATAGTTTTTTCTTATTTTATAAATTTACAAAATAATTTTAAGATGATAATTGCTCAAATTAGCTGTAAGTAGATATTTTACAGGTTCCGTGGAACTAAATTTAACTACGCTTGCCGCAGGTGCGGATCTCAACTTCCCTCTAAAGTGGTGTACGTGTTTGCTTGAACCAAAAATTGCCACTAATGGATTCAATAGTACGCTTTCAAATAATTTACAATGATACGCGCTTTTATCATTTATTAATTAATACTGTAAAGAACAATACGTTCCTTTTGAACAAATTTTTTATAAAATTTTAGGCTCTGCAAAGTTTCAAGTAATATTTAAATATTCTCTTAAACGGGAGAAAAAATTAAATTAGGCCAACTTTTTTACTTTAGTATATCATGATAAAGGAACAGAAACAAGACAAAGGGAACTAGTAGAGCCCGAATTACATAGGCAAGCGTATTCTTTGAAGTTCAAAAATGTGCCGCAACCACCAGCAATTTCATCTATTTTCAAAGCAAAAACTATATCATACTCCTGATCGACTTCTAAAGGTAATACGCGGAGAAAAAAATTTAATCGGTGCTGTTAAATATACGCAATTGAATTTTCGGTTGATTTCAAATCATTTCCTTTGATTTAACAGCACATTTTATTGAAACAATAGATTTTCTGTTAAATCAATCGAAAATGTAGTTGAGCGCGTTTAACAGCATGATGTAATAAGTCAATCAAATTTTATTCTCAGTGTAATTTTCCTTTTATAGCATGAGCTACACTTGAAACTTAAAGCGAATATTCGTTTTTCTAAGAAACAAGATTTTACTTTGACATAAATTGACCTTATCGCTTGAATAAAAGAATTGTCGCTCTCGGTCAATAAAGTCAGAAAGAATCGAGTGACCTAAGCTGACGTCAGCTAAAAATAGTTCCCCAAAACAGAGAGCCATTCTGACCGGCCAAGGCACTGAAAATTTCACTAAGCGGCCGCAAGAAGAGGCCACGAAACAGCCGCTCTTGAAAAATGCAACAAGCAGTTTTTGCCGTCTGACGGCGCCGCTCGCGACGAGCGTCTAGCCTGGCGCTCGGCTCGATTCGCCGGAAGATATAGCAGGAGCGAACGACGGGAAGAGAACGCTTTGAAATCCATCACCGGGGCCGCCGCAGTCAATCGAATCAATTAAATCCCGCGGCCGGAGAAAAGCGGCGTTATTAGATTCCCGTGGCCCCGGCCACTTAACCCCCAGAGCCGGCGGCTCTTTTTATCTCCCCCTCCCAAAGTTCATTCGTCAGCTCGAACTCCGCTACGTATAATCTTCCTCTTTTCCCACTCGTTTTGCGAACCCTCCTTCTCGTTTCCCCAGTTCCGCGGCCGGCCGGAAATTTTCGCTGGAAATTATGCAGCTTTCATCGCGGTAATAATTCCGAGATCCGCGCCGTTGTAAATTAGATTCCCATCCGCGATTGCAAATCAAGTGCCGCATAAAAGAGAACGTTTCGCCGCTGGATATTTTCGACTTTGCGGAATTCACCCTAGACTGAGGTGACTGAGTGAATCGTTTTTTTATGGAAAGTAAATGGAGATCGAAAGTTTTTTTTTTCAATGTTGGACGAAATAATAGAGAATCTAAAATTAAACGCTGACCGTATGATTATCGTTTCGTTCGAGGTGAAGTGATATCATAATAGAGTGAGTATTCCGAGGCCTTTACAAATTCTTTTACGTAAAGTAAAAATCATAACTAAAAATAAACTCTATCACAATGTAGCTGATTTTTTTTTTATTAATAAAAGAGCTAATTAAATATATAAATTTATTTTCAACTTTATTAACATTTTAGGTTTTTATTTTTCGCCGAGAATAAATGAAAATGTTATTAAAAATTACGCAATTAAATTGTAATTTAAAGTAAATAAGAAGCATAAAGCATACTTTTTCCTAATTCGAAACTATTCCTAAAACTTTAAAATGAAAAAATTTACTGTATGAATAAATTTAGTTGATTTAACTAATTGCATATCACTTTGAATTAAAATGTCCCCTTCCTGTTCCCTCTCATATTTTTCTCTTTCTTCCACTTCCATGCGTTCTATCTTCATTTTTCTATCTTGTTCCCTCCAGTCGTTCTCTCCGTCGCTAAACGTTTCTTTTTTCCTGCATTCTCAGTCATAATTAAAAATAGTTTCTGCTAATTATTAGATGTAAACTGGCCGAAGTCAGAAGTTAGCTTAACGTGACAAATAGCTCAAGGAATAAATTTTACTATTCTGCAATTATGAGACGAAATATTCATTAAAATATGAGATAATTTTTAATTTCAAAGAAGTTATTATATTATTCTTTTTGTCGTAATTATGCAGAAAAACAATAATGATTGATGACTATTTTTTTATTATTATGTCATTCTTTTTTTAATTTTTTATCTTTTATTTTAAAAATCTTTTTTTGATAAACTCGATTCTGTTACGTAAAAATGTTGAATACAGTACAATTTCTCGGACAAAGCACACAAAAAACTATTTTGCCGTTCTTGAAAAATCCGTTTGATATTGCATGGTATTTAAAAAGTTTCATGAAACATAACTCCACATTCTCGTAATGAAATTTAAGTACTACAATTAATTAATGCATAGAACGTGGTTTTTTATTTTTCTAATCTTCCAAATTATCCAAAATAACGCAATACGCAGTAAGAGAAAAAATTTTTCTGCACAATGAGTTTACTTTAAAACAATAATAAAAACTTTTCAAGAGCAATACGCGCGTTCTAAAAATGTTACTAACAGAACAAGTTTCACTAGCACAAATTAATTCCCCTTTTTCGCTTCGACGTTTAAACTTTAAATGGTTTCAGCTGAAATCTTTTTACCGATTCTATCGCACCGCACTAATCGTCACTAATCATCATTGCCCCCGGAAACATTTCTTATTCATCGAAAAAAGGAGTGAGTGCGACGACCATAAAAAATTTTTACAACGATTATTGCGTTCACGACTAGTCTGAAATTCATTGAATGAAGTGTACTTTTATGGACTGCAATCTCTCTATTGATATTCCAGAAGTCATATGATAAAACTGATAAAGTGCAAGTTTACCGAGCCGGCAGTTTCAATTTTAAAATTCTCTCCTCTTTTATTTTTATGAAAAAGTTATATTGTCACCCCTGAATTTCTAATAAAACGTTTTAAAGAGAACATAACAAGATTTCATTTTTTCGAGTGAAACTAAAGTAACTGCATTCTTTAGGTCGAACATAAAATTAATAGTTTTGAAAAATAAAACTTGCAATTTGGTTTATATGTATAACAGACGTATTAAATAGGATGATGGAGCAAAATTTAGCTCTCGGATCGTAAAAGTGAAAGTTATAGGTCGTCACGTTTGATTAAGTGAGTTAGAAGAAGGAGATAATATAATTTATAGCTAAATTGATATTGCGTGATGTAATAAAACTCATTAATCAAATTTTCCCTACATTAAATGAGCATATTTTATAAACAGTAAAGAAATATTATTAATAATTAAATGATTTGGTTTTGATAAAAGCTCTTGGAGCTTAATATTTATGGGTTTAAAAGCGAGCATTTGATGCACAACTGTACTATTAAACGTCTGCTAAACGCACTCAAATGCACTCGTGAAAAACGAAATAAATTTTGTCGCGATTGCTTTTGAATTAACAATTGATACAAGAGGAATACGATATTTCTGTTTTCAAATAAATTGAGTACGATCGTTTTGTGATCCGAATATCAGTAGTGTTACCAGCCTGTTATTATATTACTCTTCATATTTTACTTGATATCATCTGTTCAATGTTATACCAACGACATTATCACGCTTGCTGCTAACAATGAATTCACGGCACGATTTATTTTTGTCGCATTTCCAGTTAATATTTTACGCAGCTGTAACGTATTTTGTCATTATAGAACTTTTTAACTGCCAAAATTTAAGAACAATCATTGAAATTATCAAGAGCAAAGCTGAAAATTTGAAATTCGCGTTCGAACGAAAATTCATAATCGTATTATTCAAATGAAAAAACAAAGCTCCATCGATCTTCCCCCTTTATCCTAAAAGAATGCGAGTCAACCGAGCAAATAAAAGAACAGCCAGCTTCTATCTTTGCCCCGGCGCGTAATAATCTCCCGACTCTCGTTTCTCACATCGGCGCGCTGTTTTATCTGGCTTCCTCCTCTAATTTTCCATTTTACATCGGCGATTCCTCCGGCGCGCGCGGCCGGCGTTATCTCCGGGATTTTCCTCTCTTATCCTGCGGCGGGGTCAAGAGTGAGCCCCGGCTCTACGTGTATAATCAGGTTCGCGTGTGCAGGTGGGTCTGTGTGTGTCTGTGTGTGCGCGCGCGTGGACGCGGGTGGGTGTTTGCGTGTGGACTCCCCAGTGGCGGTAGCAGCAAACGCTCAATGACAAAGGATACATCCGCAGCGATCCTGATTTAGTGCCGATAGCCAGTAGCCTTTGTACCGGGTCGAATGCCATGGCGCTCGGCTGATGTGGAAAGCCATGCCTGAATGTCTGCAACAGAGGAAAATACGTTCTCCGTCAGTGGATTAGGTGCATGTATGTGGAGGCGCAGCTGCGCCTGCGCAAGAGCAAGAGAGCGGCCGGAGGGAGAGAGAGAATTGTGCCTGTGTTGGCGGAAAATCTGAGCGCATCGATTTCGACAAAATTCGAATGCCACGTGTCGGGGCTCGGTCTCTCTCTCTCCCTATTTCCCTCTCTCCTATCTGCGCTCTTCGCTATTATCGAATTTCGCGAAAACCCTTATCTGAATTTTGACGCCGCGCGCTGTTTTCTCTCTGGATTTCAGCGCGACGAACGTTCGGTGCATTTTAGATTTACGATGAGAAACGTTTCGGGGAAAGGTACAAATGTTTCCAGAAAATTACCGTGTTTCCCGAGAGATCATTTATAAAGCAGGCAGTGACTTTTCGTAGAAATACTGGTAGATTTTCTCAAAATATTTGAATGCATTTTTAATAAACTTCAATACGTATTAAAGCCTTTAAAGTTGGATGGCTACGAGTCTCCGTACATCAATAGCCAATATTATAAAGTACATAAATTGGAATAGTATCGAAAACCAATAGCATACATTCTAAAATACAGAAAGAGGCTGAATTTGATATCAGGTTCCGCAAATATTGCGAGGCTCGTAAAAGTTTGCACGTCGAAATGGACGGGAATAAAAAGGCGCACTTTCGACAGGTACTAAAGGGTGCTCCGCAGGATTCGACGTCTTTCTAAATAAATTAGAGAGCTCCCGGGCCGAATGCTCGGATGCAAATGCGTGCATAAAGTGTCCCGGCCCCCGTATCCGAGAAATTCCCATCGCGAATTCCGCAGGCGCATATATATATGGCGCGTGCATTCTATTTGAATTTATGCGGCCCTTGCACCTGGCTCTCGATTCACGCGCTGTTCAAATACCTATGCATCAATGAGGCGACTTACTTAACCTCCTGCTCTGCTGCTGCTGCTATGCTCTCTCTCGCGAGCTAATTAATAATCAAGCCGTTATTCAAATTAGCATGAGCATTTCGGTGGATCGCGGGGAACGCCGGCTAAATTATTAACCTCCTTCCGCGCCATTCTTTTTTAACTGGCGGGGAAATATGATTTTAAAGACCTGATTTTCATATCGATCCTTCCGTTATAGATGCGGGCTGTATAATAGAAGAGGGAAATGAGGGTTTTAGTTGAATTTCAGGGTTACTTTAAATAATTTTACGACCGCTTGAAAATGCGAACGAGGTTTGCATTTTTTTTTTCTTGGGAAAGGGAAATTTCTTTCAATTTCAGTTCCTTCTTTTGTTAAAGCGCCTTTTCATTAAGCGCTAAAACCGCGCAAAATTAACATACCGAGCAAAAGTTAAAAACTCCCAAACTACAAAGTTTAATTAAAAAGAATGATCTGTACTTCAAGATATAATTTGTAAAACGATAGAAATTTTAGTTCCCCTTTGTTATACGATTCGCGATGTTTCAAATTTCCTTTGACGCGAAATCCTCGGTTCAATTCTGCGCCGAGCAACAGATATAGCCGGGCTCGGGTATAAACTAGAACGAAAAAGTTTTAGAGGACTGGGAATCATAATCTAGTGTTGCACTCGGCTGCAGAACAATTTAGGAGTTAGATCCTAAATGTTTGCCAGTAAATAACGAAACTTTTCTTTTAGCAAGCGGATGAGAATTGATTGCCAAATGACTTAGCGCGGATACCCACGGAGAGGATAAAAGTTTCGCAACTCTCGGCTGCGACGCTCGACGTACGAAACTTGTAAGCAATCAACGCCTCGATTTTGCGCGCAAAAGTTCCACTCGAAAATTGAGGGGGGAATCCATATACATTTCGACCGGATTCAACTGGTCGAAATCTTCGCGAATTTACACGAGTTTGAAAGCAGTTTTCTATGTAAATCGGAATAAATAGCTTTCTGATGCTTTAGATTCCGCGGATATATCTATCGAGAGGATTAGTGCTGTTTACGAGCCGATGAAAAGGTATTGAGAGCCAGTTTTTTCACGCGTTTCCGCAAAAAATCAGCTTCCGCGGAACGAAAATTAATTAATGAGATTCTTTTGCGAAATCGGCTTTAGAAATTGCTTCTTTTTAGGAAAAATATGGGTCACCGAAGACGGGTAATAAATAAATTATTTACACTCGAAAGTTGTAAAAGATGGGCTGTTGTTTTAACACATAGTGCTCTTAAATTTATGTGTAAATTTAACATTTATAGCTATACCAAGTTACTAAAATCTGCATATTAATACGTAAGCCTGCCTTATAAATTTACGAAGCGTGTTTGAAACGCAAATTTGGCATGTACGTTAGATGTATACCGCTTGGGACAAACATTGATTTTCGTACTAAGCAGAAAGGCAAAAGACACCTTTTCAGTTAAACAACTGATACGCTTGAAAAATTTTAATTACTCAAGTAACAATTCTTCTGCCACTTGAGGAAATCATTTTCATCTTCTACTTTACAACTAGATAATATTGAGAGAAAAGAGCTTCAAATGCTTGAGTAAATTTACTCAATAAAAACGTATAATTATCGTATATGTTTAACCAAGGAACTCTCTGAAGAATTTAAAGGAAAGCAATTAAACTAATTTTATTTCGCAAAGCTTACTCGGTGTATATTAAGTAACCTCCAGGCTACAAAACGAAAATTCGAAGGCTCGCGGAGCTTTTTAATTTTATTGACTTTTATCTAAAACCGGGCTTTGTTTATTGTCCAAACTCTGCATAAGCATAGGCATTAAAGCTCAAGACTTTACATATAAACTTACGCGAGGGAGACCATTAACGCCCTGGAAAAGCCCCAATGTAGGAGTATTTTAAAAGTCCCAAAGATAAAACCCTATTTACTGCAAGAGCTATTCTCTGCTCTTTTAAATGTAGGCTGACTTCCCAGCTTACTAGATACATCGATTTTGTGTATGTAGTGTCGAAACTTTATCCACGTAAAATATCGATATCATAGTTCAAAATAAGTTAGGAAAGTATTTTATTTTTATTGTTTGAAAAATAAAATTAATGTAATATGGTTTTATATTTTGTTCGAAATTAATGTCTATCTTTTACTCCATTCGAAGGTGCTTTCGTTCAATAATTGGTAAAAAATCAATATATCGTATAGAAAATCGGCTTACTTGACAATATAGAATATAGAAGCTCGTTTGAATAAAGCAGGAGCTGACCGTATTTTCCAACGAAACCCGACATCACTAAAGTCTAAAATCTTTGATTAAATTAAAATTATTTGCAAGCTTGCCGCTTCATTTGTTCGGGAAGCTTGAATAGAATTTTGGATTTTCATAAAGCAATAAGAAAAAAAACTCGTTAAAAGTAGAACGTAACTGCATTCATTAGAACGAGAAAAGAAAGCTTGAAGCCTTAAAATCAGACCGCTCCTCGTGTGACAAATGATGGTGACTAAAATTTAATCTCGTAACTTTCTGAGATTTCACAGCATATAGCAAATACAGTTCTCGAGTAAAATAAATTAAAACTAAATTAAATGAAATTCTAAAAATTTTCAGATCTAAATTCTGATTTTATTCTTTTTTTTTTCTAAAAATGTAAGATTCAAAAGCTATAAAATTTGATTACAAATTTTAAAAATTTTATCAATTTAAGTTTCCATTGTATAAATGTCTTATTCAAAGTAAGTAAGTAAGCAAGGGAGGGACACGTTCACATGAGAAAACTACATTTCCAGCTAAATTTTAACATCAGAATCGACTTGAATAAGCAAACAGGCTATGTATGTACTTAGACTGTTGTTCCGGCCTTTACGCAGTTTAAAAAAATTACATTCAATATTTAACCCCGTAAATGGATACTCTTAAAGTCTGAAATTTCATTGAAAGACTAAAATATTCAGACAGAATAAATCTTTTATTATTCAAAGTCAAGGGCCACACAAAGTTGGAGTTGCTTAGCGACTTTTTTTACGTTTACCAGCGTTTTTCGCCAAAAATTTTTGTACACGCATCCCGGTGCGTAAAAAATGAATCCCCAAAACGAGAAAAACTTTGAACCTCCAGTAAACCTCGAAAAAGAGCAAAACTCGAGCCTAATTCGAGCGCATAAAAAATACGAGCTCTTATCAGCGGCTAAAATAAAGTACCGCAGCCGGAAAATGGCAGTGCGGCGGCGGCGGCATCGCGCGGGAAATAAAAGCAGAATTCATCCGGTTCCGGCGGCGTTGCTGCTGCTGCTGCTGTCTCTTCAATTCCCGGCTCTCCGAATTCGCGCTCCGCAAAAGTGCATGCACGTAGCGCATAAAAAATGCAGGCAACGCCGGCATCCGCGGAAATATCCCATTTTCCATTCTCATCCGACTAGTCAGCTACACACATACACGTGAGCTGAAATAAGAGCGTTATTCGCTGACATGGCTGCTTCGCCCATCTCTCCGTCGCTCCTCTCTCTCTCTCTCTCTTTCGCGGTTTTCTCTTACATGCGCGACGAGAGCGAGAGGGAAGAGGGACAGAGAGGGAACGAGTCTCGAGAATAGCTGCGACCCCCTTATAGTCCTCTTGGAGCCCTGCCGCGAGGTAAAGGTCAACATTATTTGCCCACGCGAAATGCCCTTTCTCCGCTCTCCGCTCGAGCTTTGTGGCGGTCGCCTCTCTCTCTCTCTCTCTCTCCCTCTCTCGAAGCGAGACGGAGGATTAGATTTTTACTTGCTCGAGACGGAGATGCACGTTTCAAAGACTCGTGTTTGCGAGGCGCTCCATTACCGAATGAATGCCTGATGCTGTAGTAAAAGGAGAGTAGATCTTACAAGTCAAAGACTGGAATGTTCAATACTACGAGCTTGTCTTGCATTTCATTCTTCCTCTGACTCTCTCTCTCTTTCTTTCTAATTGTAGGCGCTAGTAGGGTGGAGTAAATTCGCTTTGCTCGCTGCTGCTTTTTTTGTGCGGAATAAAATTTTGGGGCGAATTGCTGCTATTAGTATAATTTATGCGGTATAATGGGATTTTAGCGAGTTCGGCCGTGATTTTCCTTTTAATTATTTGGAGGCTTTTGCGGGATTTCGTAATTTAGAGGACACGCCACGAGATTATAAATGTTCACTTGCGGTTTTTTAGGATTAGTCTTTCTATAAGACTAGTCGAACGTAACAAGCGATTTCTTGTTTTTTAATTAAACTTTTTTCTAAAAATAGGAAAATAATTTAGATTCAAACTGATTTAATCTCTTCTTCAAGAGGTATTTTAAAACAAGAATAAAATGTGAAATTTCTACGATTTATAGCATTTTTTTGAAATATAAAGCTTTATACCTCTGTTGGACTACTTTCAGAGACTCGAATTTTGATGAAAAAGTTTCTTTGCACAGAGAAACCGATATTGACCAATCGCCCTGAAACTGAATATTCCCAGACTTTGCATAACAGTAGATACTGTATCAAAGAGCTCTATGTTTATTAAATCCAATGCTGTTTAATGACTACGTTCTAATTATACAGAAACAAAAGGTTAAACAAACTTTAGTACTAAATTAACTTTATTAGAGTTTTTCAATGACAATTTAATACATTTTATTAGCAAAGAATTTAAAAGTATAATTCTTAGATTAAATTAAAAAATTCTATTACGCGCGGCAAATCATCTATCAACCTGATCCTAAAGGTGAAATAAATAGGGATCATCCGTTCTTCACGGATTAGCCGAGCTTCTATATAGATTAATCTGGTTTTTAATACGTGCAGACTTTTATTGGATGATTAACTTTATTGATTACGTTTCTAAAAAGGTGCACTGTTTTACTCTGTTAAATATTAAATCCTAACTTTATTATTTAACGCAAATGTTGAGCAACGATAAATCCTACTAAACGCCCCATTAAAACGTAAATTTGACGAAAATAAGAGTCCGCCGAGTAAGTAATGCATCTCCAGATCTCAAGAAAGCTCGTTCATCAAAATCGCAAACAAATTTCCAAGCTTACGCTATAAATCCTCGCGGCGTTTGAAAAACAATGATTTACGTGACTCGTAAGCGTAACAAACGTTCTTTTAGAATAAGCAGTATCGGCAAATGCGTCAGGGAAGAGAAGATCTCTGAAACTACCTATATCATCATCATGCTGAGTAGGAGGAAAAAAAAACCAGGAAAAATTGGAGTAAGTCGAGAGGCGCACTTAGCTTAGGAAAAAGATGATAAAGAGGAAGTCGTATACAGATCCTACTTGGAAAAAATTTCGCCAAAGAAACGCGAAGCGAATTTTTCAGAATTATGCGTGGCTCCGCAGTAAAAAGATCGTTTTAGATCATTGCGGATATAACAAATGTCGAGCGAAGCTCGCTTGACTAGATGTACAAAATACTCAAATTTTCAATGTCACGTAAGTTTATTATTAAGATACTTTATAGGATTATGTGAAAAATTATTTTTCGGCAATATTTTTCGCAATGCAGTTTTTTCTAAATTTAATTTTCAAATTCATGCTTTACACATCGTTATTTTAAAATATGCAAATAGAATTCATAAAATTAGCTCATTATAAATAACATTTTTTTCATAATTATAAAATAAATTGAACACTAGAATTATATTCATAAAAATGCTTAATGCTCTTCGACTAATTTCGCTCTCCTCTGCGGATTAAAGATTTTGCAGTCCGTAATTTCGGAGCGAAATTTAAGTGCGCTCATAGGTATTCTCATTTCCATAACATGCAGCAAGTTTTAGATGTAATTTAAAGGAATCTAAAACTTTTATCATCTTCTCCCCTCGCTGTTGTGACCTAAAATTTACGAGAGAACATTAATCTGCTTTACTATTATCAACTTACTGTATTTTATGAAGCAGATCTACATTTTATCAAGTGGGTGAAGTATGCCTTGAAAGCATTTTAAAATTACTTAACTCATCATCGAATTACTTAACTGAATCAATATCTATGTTCATTCAATATTTTCTACATCAAACATTCGATGAAATATGTGAAAGAAAGTTTTCTACTTATTGATACTACAATAATTGTTTTTTATATTCATGATAGAAGTTTATAAAATTCAAGTGTACAAATCCTATGATTCAATAGTAAGACACAGTCTCATAACACTCGGAACGCTTCTACTGAAATAGGCGCGTGGAGGAGAAGGAACAATAACAATTAAACTTTCTCAGTAAATCGGGAACGAGGCAGCGCGTTCGTAATCCTTATTTAGAGAATGTGAAGAGTCACTGCTCGTAGAATTCTCGCAACGCGAAGCATCCAGATAGTGAATCAGGTTTTTTTGCCGAGAGCAAATAGCAAACGCACGTCTTTCCATCTGTCCATTCGCCACTCTAATAAAGTCAAGAATAATTATTCGAAGCGAAGGTCTCTCGGCATAGAAGCAAGAACTCTTGAAGTCTAGCCAAAGAATTTTCCGCTCGATAACCAACGATATCCCCCGTCGCCAAAAAACTTCGGCAAACATTTGCTCTGCGACACAGATTTTCAAATTCGAATCCCCGCAGAGAGTGAGAGAGAGAGTTGTTGAGTACACGGATCGAAGAAAATCCAGCTCTTAAATATCCATACGTCAAAGCCGGGGGATTGGTTCGGAATGAACCGCGTCGGAATCCTCGCGCCGATAAACCAGTGAGAGAGAGAGAATCCTTTCTTCGCGAGAGCATCGCATCTCGATTACCCGCAGCTTTCCGTCCTCGCCCGCAGCGTTGCTCTCCGCGCTCGATCTCGGCGCCTCGCTCAACATCAATCTCCCGCTCGAGCCGGGCAATAGAGAGCCGCCGCCGCCGGGCGATCGCGCCTGCGCCTCGCACAATGCGGTAATTCCATCCTTGACAGTGAATACGGCGCCGGTAGTTCGGGAAATCAGCGTCGCGCGGGCTATTCATTCACTCGGAGGGGGGAGTGCATACACGCAAACTTGCCGCCTAATACACGCGGCCGATTGATGAGGCGCATTGTCCACAGGGTGCAACACGTAGGCCGCGCGCCGCAGAATCAATACGCCGGGCTTTACTTTCCAAAGCTCTCTCTCTCTCTCTCTCTCTCACTCAACACAAAGCCCGCGCGGCGCCCTGACGGGCATCTGTCTCGCCTGCCTTTCTCGCCTCTGTTCTCGGGAGGCGCCCCCGCCCCCCGTCGAAGGGATGCAATACTCCTGAGCGAGAGAGAGAGGAGCGAGATTTAGATTTATTATCGAGCCCCGAGCTAAGTCCCCCCCGAGCGCGAAGCTGGAAGGAAGAAGAAGAAGAATGGTAATGACGTCTGGTAGCGAGAGGCGGGACACTCCGTTTCCGTATCGAATCTAACGAGCGAGAGGATTCTATTGATTTCTTTTTTCTTGTTTTTCTTTTTTTCTTTTTTTTTTGCTTCTTACCGCGAGAGGAAAATCAGTTTATTCGCGAGGCTTTTGAGCGGGGCGTATTCATTAAAGTCTCTCGATGATTTCAGGATTTTTAAAATTCATTTTTCACCCGGTAATGAATTGTTTACGCGAAATCACATATAAATTCTACGGTTGTAACCTTGGGAAAAATTTACTAAATTACGTCATTCCTTAAAATGCTCGGAGACACTTCTTTTAAAAAATAAAATTTTGATGAACTTCGCTCGGGAGAAAATTGCTTTAAGCTTAGAAGTTCAGAGGATAATGTAAGCGTTACATCGATGTACTTGTAAGTAGATGTGATCCAGGTATAGTAAGACGCGATTAACTTAATTAAACTTGCTGTATGGACGTGTACATGTGATAATCTCGCAAGTTCGAGCTCCAGTTTTCATGTAAAAGATACCCTGATGAAATTTTAAAAATAAAAAATAGCTAGAATAACACATGTATTCTCGGTGCTAATGAATCGCTTGTTTTCACTGCGCCTATAGCGATTTCAAAATATTAAACTTAAATTTTGAGATTACCGAATGTAGTAAGATCAGAGAATTATAAAACAGATCGATAGACTGCTTTATAACTATCCGTCGTTTGAAAATCGCTGGCTAAGATGTAGTTATATGTAGGCTCAAAAGTAGCTTGTAAATTGTTAGGATTGGTAGAATTTTTATATTCTAATAAACGGTTGTAAAAAAACGTTTCATTTGGGATTTTAAGCCAGATGAAATAGCCACTTTTCCAATTTCTGCCAAGGATAAACTTAAGATTACAAATTAATCTTGTTGAGCTGCAATCGTAATCCTGCTGGTGACAGCAAATATAGGTTTGTTATTTCCTTGTGCCGACAGTTTCCGCGAAGGCTTTCCGCAGCTGTCATTTCCTTGTCTGTCAATTCCTCATCTCATTATGGACGTTTCTGCATCGAGTAGCATCATTTCCTTCCCACGCCTTGCAGCTTTAAGATTAATTAATAACGGATTTTCTATCTTTTACTTAAAAATGAAAAAAGTTGCATTCCAAAATTGCCTCGCAATATGTAATTAGAGTACTAATTACAAATTTTTTCGAAACATGGCAAAAAATCGAGCGACTGCATAAAATCCAAAACTCATTATGTATACGTTTTTGCTCATCCGACGAAATTAATTTCGGAGGGCATTTTGAAGAGCGGCAGGAACGGTGTTGCGGTTCTTTTAAAGCGCTCGGAGCACCGTCTGGCATTCAAACAAAGCCTCGGCGGCGCATGCCACGTTAAATTTTAACGTTAACTCCGAGCGCACTTTCCACCCTCTACCTCGAATTACGTAATATAAGCTCTTACATACACCGAAAATGACGAGCTTATTAGGGATTCGTTCGCGCCGACGAACGGACAGGCAGAACTGCGCGGCGTTAAAGTCGCGTCGGCTCCGGTATATAAATGTAAAGGCGCAAGGCACACTTTACCGGGGCACTTTGTTGTAATAATTTATTTACGATCATTCGGACGGAAAACGAGTTCTGACAACTGAAAATCGACCATAGCCGACGTCGCGCGAAAAACGGGTCAACTAAGTTTTCCTAGTTTATGAGAGGCGGAGGCGTTCAAGAATTGCGCGATTATTCCGTTTACTTGGAAGTGGGAATTTGAGTTATTAACGAACATCTCCAAAACGTCAAATTTGCAGGAATTTTTTGAGATGGAAACTATTATTTTTCATAATTTCTGAGTACACTGAGAGAAAAAAAAGAATAAAAACTACTATTTTTTATCTTATTTATATTTTTAATTATGAAAAATAAGAATATTTACTATGTTTGAATTAACTACAATTTTCGATTCTAATATTTACTATTCATATAGTAAATATTATTTTTCTTCTCACATCTGAAATAACGATAGAAAATAGTAATTTTTACTCCTTTTTTTCTCTCAGTGTACAGAGAGCAATAAATTATTATAGCAATTTTCGAAAATACATTTTTTTTCTCGATCAAAATAGAGTCTCGTAAAAAGATTCGGAAGGAGATAAACTTCACCAGACGGGAGGTGCAACAAGCCAAAAGTCCGCGAACGTAAGCCAAGCGCCGGGAGCAATTAAGAGCGCAAAAAGAATTCCCTTCAGCATACATTACGGTAAATAAATTCCTCGCTAAACTTTTAAAGCGGAGACGTACGTCTGGGGGATGGCCCGAAACTAGTTTCAGACGGGGTTGGAAACCGCCGCTTGAGAGCTTTTGCTCCTCGACGGAACGTCCTTAAGAAATTTGCATATACACAAACCCTTTGACCCACTTTCTTTGACGACTTTCTCACAATCTTGTGCACAACACATTTGTGCGTCATTACACCTCCCGACACGCTTTCGTTTTCGAACTTTGAAACTTTGAGCGAAAAATAATCGCGCCGCGTTCGACGTTTAGCGATTATTGTTTTTACGTTTCTTAAAAAAATACAAAATTATACATTGGACGTTGGAAGGCAACTGTCTTTTTGCGAATTCAGGAGGTAGAAACTCAATTTTAATTAGATAAAACTAAATTAACAAAGAACCTCTTGTTTTTTCTCTGCTGCTTCTCTTGTTTTACTTTAATTAGGCAAAAACTAGTTTTATTCTTAATAATCCTATAATAAAATTTTAAAAAATTTTTATGCGAAGGAACATAATTCTACGTTAATAATTTCCTTTAAAATATTACATTGTAAGCAGAAGATGAATTACTTAGAGTTTAATAGACATCTTATTAATAACAGTTTAAGGGATCCTTTCCAGAGGTAAGCCATAATTCCTTTTTGATAAAAGCCACGATAGATTGACGTCCTCTCCACTAAAGGAGTCTTTTTACCGAGCTTAATACCTTCCATGCTGAAACAATCGGATCGCACCGGAGGACGGGGGAAACTCGCGTGTCCAACTTTCAGATTTGACATAGTAATGAGGTATTAAAGGATAATCGGATATTGACGTTTTCTTTCAATCACTCGTTCCGAACGTATACTTTATTGCCTTGCTTAGGAAGCAGCACTTCATTCTGCGGTACAGGTTGTTTCAATTTTAATCAATGACAATTAAACTACTCAAGCGGATGGAAAATAAAACTATTTTTATCTTACAAGTTATAAGTCATCTGCTTATATTTTACTTGATTTTTAGCCTTTAGAGGACCGGAACGACGCCTTGAGGCATCATGTCCCGACTCGCAAAAGACTTGGCCTTAGTTTAGTCTTTTATACATGACCCAAACTCACTTTTTAATAGAAAAAAATGGGCTTTTTAAATTTCGTTTTTCATTCGTTGCAATGTTAATATTGTTGGTCATCATCAATCTCTCAAAGTCAAATGTAATGAAATAAATAAAACCAATATGTCATTTAAGTGGCGTTTCCGCAGGGATGTCCACCCTCTTCAAACTAAAAGCACAAATACCAAAAATAGTACTCATTGTTGTAGAATCATTGATACTTTTCTAAAAAAAAAAAAAAATTATTGTTATTAATTGTACGTTCGCTTATTTGTCCGAAAAGAGTGGAAGTGTATTTTATTTATTGAACCACATGTACAATTATGCACGAACAATTTTCCATTTTTCTACTTCATTTACTCCAGTTTTACAAATTCGGTTTACCCAACGCGAACGCGGCAGCGCGCATAAATCGAAAAAATGAATTACAGAAATTCGCACTGCAAATAAGCGGGGGGCGACGAATTATCTGGGCAGGTCATCGGAAAAGCATCGACTGCTGCGTAATTGGAACACGGCGAGACTCGCCGAATAAAAGTCGAATTTGCGTAAAAAAAAAAACACGAATGCTCGGCGCGCACGAAAGGATTAATGAGGTATACGATTAGCCGCGCCGACGGGGCGCGGGGAGGGTCGGCCGCTGCTACAACCCTCTTTCCGACCGCGGAGAGCGCCGCTCCTGGATTTAAACGCTTGTACACACACGCAGGAACAGCGCTGGCAAGTAGGCGGGGACATAAATAAGTTGACCACTCGGCCGTGTTGCGTTTTCGCTTTTTGGACTTGGCGGCCAATTTTTCGAGTGCAATCGCAATGCGTATTTGACCAATACTTACCAATACTTTGTTTATTTTGATTTTAATTGGCGCTGGTTATTTATTGCGCTCTCGTGTGCAACGAATTTTAAACAATCTTCGTAGTCTGTAGATTGTCACCGATTACAATGCAACCGTATAAAAAGGTAGAACGTGATGAAATGAACTGTAGATAGATCCAATAATTTTTATGAACATTTTCACGAGCATACAATACCGTAATAATTTATGAGCTCGCTTTTATTTGGCTCGTAAAATAATTTCCGCCGTAACCGCGGAAGTTCATTTTCCCCCCGAAGAAACGCTCCTCGACATGACAAGCAATAAAACTCTTAATTCTTTAGCAAAATTACTCGGGAAACCTTTCCTTTTTATCCCGCCGAACGCTCTGCGATCCCGAGGCCCGGTCTGTCCATCCACCCAAAAATGACCGGCGTCAGCTGTCTCCCGAATAAAAAAAAGGAGGCTTTCCTCGAACGGTGATGTGTGTGTGTGTGTGTGTGTGTGTGTGTGTGTGTGTGTGTGTGCGCGCGTGCTTGCTCGAGCTCGTATTAAATCGAATGGCATTCCAAGGCATCGATTCGGGAGGAAACGAAGAAGGCGTATTACGACCTGTTTTTAGTAAGGTAGGCACGGAAAACCGATTGGAGGGTCGCAAAGGGCCTATTACGCGCGAGCGAGCGAGAGAGAGAAAGGGCGAGAAAAATCACTATGGACTCCTTTTCTCCTCGGCGTAGTAGATGGCGAGCGATATCCCGAGCGCAGCGCCGACTTATCGCCGAGGAATGTATAAAATAGACGGCCTTTACGGCTCTCCTCCGTGTCTTTTAACGTTTTTTACGATTTTCCGATAGCGAGACCTGAGAGGGCTCTTCTCGCCGATTGTTGTCTTTTCCGTCGAAAGCTCGCGCCGTTTTTCCTGCGTCGGGGCGGAAAAATTGACTCTCCTTTTTTGTTTGCGAAACCGTTTTTGACAGGTCTTTGTGCGCTGTTGACTTAGCTCGAGAACGAAAATGTAGCGCATCCAGAGCTATATTTTTTTTCTAACGAAAAATACCGTATTTTCGCAAGAAAATTTAGTACCGTCATAAAAATTCAATTTACCGTATTATTACTTCCAAGTAGCAGTCCGCAATGTAATTGCACCACGGTAGGAATTTAGGCTGCTATCGTAATTACAATTATAAACCCTATTATCGATTTCTGAAAAGGCTGCACTCGAGAGAAAAAAGAGCTCCGGCCTTTATCCGCGACGTAATTGCATAGTCATAAAGCAGCCTTAATCCGTCCTTATAAGTCTTCGGGAGCTTATCAACGTCGCAATACCATAATAATAATCCGAAAATTAGACCTCGAATTTTCGTGCCTGCGCCGAATATCAACGATTCCCGTCAAAAGTTCGCGTCGAAAGACATCAGCACGAAAGAGAAGCAGCGGTGCAGCGACAGAGATAAACAGACCCACGCATTCGAGAATTAAAAAATCTGTTGAAAGACACGACGACGACGACGGCCACCAGTGGCTCAGGTGCAGCGGATCCAATTGTTTTTTGAATTACTCGACGGGACACGGTGCTATCTCCCGTGATCCGCCTCCCCGTTCCGCGTGTTCGCGGCCGTCGGCTCGCGCCCAGTGTCATTCAAAATATCGATCGCTCCGGGGGTTCGCCCGTTTATTAAGCTCCGTACGCCCTCCCTCTCCGTCCGTCTCGCTCGCTCTTTCACCCGCGCGGAGCTTTAATCTTTTAGCCTTTTCTTGCGCGAGGACTCGCTCGGCTTTTTTATCCCCGGGATTACACGGAGAGACACACACATACACACAGACGCTTTTTGGCGTTTCTAATGCTTGATTGGACGTGAAAATTTTATACCCTCCGGCTAAAAAAGCCGCAGCCTCCTTTCGCATTAGCCCGGGCGACCTCGGTTTATTTGTTTATTTACGGGCGGCAGGCGCCTGGTAATTATACCGACGTACGCTCTGTTTCGCCTCTCTCTCTCTCTCTCCCTCACCTCCTTTTTTTCGTCGGTTTCGCCGAGAGAGAGAGCGGAGAAAATTGGAGCTGGCGCGCGAAATTGTTAAACAGTGAATTATCGCGCGACTTCCGCGGCGACGCGAAAACGGCTTTGCCAACTTCGAGGAGCTTACTTTTTCAATCTTCATAAAGAGAATAACGCTTGAGAAGAGCTCTTTCTCTCTCTCTCTTGGTTGTAATGCGACGGAGAACTTTTTCAATTCCTGAAGTTTTTGCCTTTCAAGATACATACTGGGAAATTTGAATTCATTCGTCGCTCGTTTCGCAGTTCCGACGAGCCTCGAGCTTCCGTTCAAAGCAAAAATGCTAAACGCGAACGGCGCGACTGCGTCCTTCTGCATTGACGCTTCAAGTGCTCGACAAAATGCAACGGTAATTGCATTGTGATTTTAATCCAAGGATTTAAAAAAAAAAAAAAAAATTGAACCACTGGCTCTCTCGTAACGAGGCGAGTGCACATACAGTTTCGCAATAAAGTGCAGAAACTGTGAACGGCTTTCTCCGCCGACGGTGCAAAGCTTAATTACCGCGGCGGAACGAAAGCGAATGCTAATTAAATTAAACACTATCAAATCGTCAAGCCTTATCAAATTTTTTCTGCGCAATACGAGCGAGCTAAGAATAGTCGCGGAGCCACTTGAAAACACGCCACTCTCCCTTTCTTATTTAAAACTTCGCAAAGAAGCGTCGTGTAAGCTTTATTGAATAGATTTCTCGGACTAATCTTAAATGATTATCCTGCAGCATTCTTTTTTTATAATTCAAACTTTTAATTAACGCAAAAGCAAGTTCAAATATAAAAGTTTATATCTTCGAGACGCGTAAGAGCCTAAGTAGAGAAAATGTAGTCTGTACTTTTGTTATCCTCGAAGGTTTTTCCGTAAAATGCAGGCACGGTAACTTTTAATGGCGTTATTGAAAAGATCGTACATTCGGGGTGATTGTTCTGGGAACTATTATCAGGGCGAGAGCGTTTTATAGACTTCGTAGAATATTCGAACGGGATACTAAGGGCGGAATCCCCATCATTATGAAACTTCTTGCTTCGTATAATTAAAACTTTACTACCTTGTTCTAATAATCGTTAAAGCGCGCTTTAGTTTCTTATCAACTTGACGTTATGCTAATTTTAGGTTATCTTCATATTAAAGAATATCGTGCAATTATTTGAAAAGCCGTAACCCTGGTAGAATTTTCAATCTATAAAATGGCCATAAAAAATGGCCATTTTTCGTATATTAATGTAAACGATTT
>JAWWEO010000009.1:35178531-35203355 GCA_035582975.1 Ormyrus labotus | reverse complement strand
TATGGCCATTAACTACTTTGCTATTAAAAACTGGCCATTAATTACTTCAAAAATGTTTTCAGTTTCCACTAGGGAAGGTCTGGGTTGAAAATCATTTATCAATTATCTTAACTAATTTGTTAAATTTTCTCATTTGCAAGACATTGAGCTGTGATATTAAATTTTTAAATTATGTATTGTTTTGTACTGCTTTCATATATCTATTCTCTCTCGTTATATCTACTTTTTCTTATATTAACCGGAGAATCGATTTAAATAAAAATCCAAAGTAAGCCCTATTGTTCCCCTCTTTGAGTAATTCTTAATTTGACGAACATCTAGTTAAAAATTTTCGCCCAACGGCCATACCACGTTAAGCTCGCTAGGTTCTCGTCAGATCACCGTAGTTGAGCAGCGTTGGGCGCGGATTTTAGTACTTGGATGGGTGACCGCTTGGAAATCCCGCGTGCTGTTGGGTGTTTTATTTTGCAGTTTTTTCCTTTTATTAATGTTTTATATTGCTTTTAGCTGTACTATACAAGCGATTTTTTCTAATACCAAATAAATTCAGATGCATTACGCGCGCTTTATTTTTTTATTACGCATATAAGGAAATTTATTCATTATATATATTTTCAAAATATTTTTTCTTTTATAATTTCGTGAATCCTTAATAATTCAATAATGTAGAACTTTTAACTTTACCTCGTACTAAATCTTGAGGTTGAAAAATCGAAATTCGACAAACATTTTTTATTATAAATTATTAAATAGAAAAAAAAACCAATGCCATACCTGCACGTCATTATTTTTAAGTCTTTTTTTTTATTTTCTGTTCTAATTCTTAAAACTCTACTTTTAATTATTATACGTTTAAAAAATCGATTTTTTCAATTTTACAACAACCAATCACATTCAATTTTAAAATGCTTCACTACTTCCGACCAACACTTTATTTGCTCATTGTATAAATTTAAACATAAAACAAATGCTAGTTTTTAAACGGTGTACTCTACTTGTTACTTAATATTACCTACTTTAAAATAACTTCATGTGGTGTAGTTGCGTACTATTAGCAAGAAAGAAGGGTATCATGACGAAGTATAACTCTCCGAAACATTTTGCTTTTGAATAATGAAAACAACCCTGATAGAAATTGAAAACGATTTTAGAGCATTTTTTGACTATTTTTTAAAAAATGACCAAAAAATGCTCCTTAATGGGCCAATAAATGCTAAAGTTTAACCTCAAAGCATGTGATTTCTTCTAGGGATTTTTTCTTAAAAGTAGTAGTAACGATAAAAACAATTGTTCAAAAAGATTTTGAATCTAAACAGAAATTTATTTCAGCTCGACTAATTTAACGATTGTTTTCGAGTACACTTTGTGCACACCTCAAGGTCTAAGTTCAAGCTTTTTCTTTTCCTTATAGTACTTTAATTTTCATTTGGAAAGATATCGCGCTTTAGCTTTGGTTTGAACACGTTTATGTTATTTCTAAAAGCGACTGGAGCACGTACAGGCTCGAACAGCGTTTTTAAATATGCTAATGGCTGTTGCCGCGCCAGAAAAATTCAATTTGCCTGCCCGATTTTTGTCGCAAAAAGTAGAAAATCTAATTTTAAACAAAATTGCTGAAAGTTTTCAGTGTAATTTAAAATAAAAATCTTTCTCTGATAAATAAAGTTAAACTTACACTTTTTTACAGTCAAACTTGAATCTTACGTATAAATGTATATATTAATCTTACATTATAAATTAATCATATTAACGCATATATTAATTTTACAAGAATTTTTGCATTATTATATCGAGAATAATTTTTCAACTGGGTATTAAATATTGAAGTGAAATACCGATTACATTTTTAAAGTATTGACATTGTTTCTTATACACGTTATTGCCAACAATAATGTGATATATACGTACTACGTGATTACACTAATTACTTGTGATTCGATTATAGTCATGCGAGTAATTTCTAAGAGATGAATTACAAGCTACTCAAATGATTCCCTTATAATGTGTATAATGAGATTAATTATTGGCGAACACGAAGTTGTAATAAAACAACTTTAATTAGAATCGGGTAGAAAAGCTTGACGAAATAATCTCGATTATGAGTGTGACTGTGCTAAAATTTTTTTCCAGGCACATAAAAAGGTTCCTTTGATGAGGGTTAAGATTAAACGCTCGCCACAGAGCAGCCTACACAGACTCAAAATAGAGGTTTTATCCTAATTTTACATCGTTGCAAGGCCAAAAGGTCTATAAAGTATATGCAGAGATAAAAAGTAAAAAAATAAAAACTACCAGCCAAATACAACTGCGCAAGTTTTTTCTCAAAAGCAGAATTTAGAATTTAAAGATAATATTTTTTCAATAATAACTTTCACTACCGAACCTAGGATTTATTCAGTATCAGATAATTTTTAGATTGTCTCGTTTTAGTCAATATAAACGCAGGTGATGGTACAAAAACAAAAACATTTTAAAACATATTTACATTTAAAAACAGATTAACGATCCACAAAGGAGCCCGAATTCTTATTTCGTGGCTAAAGCATTTTTTACGACAAAAGGGTACGTTATTATAAGATAGAAAAGCAGCCATAAGCATTGTGTCGGCGTCCCCGAAGCTCCCCGAAGCCCGCGAGTCTCGAGGTGGAAATAAAAGTAAACAGCGCGCGGCAGTTTTTTAGCAGCGTCTGCGCTTAAAAAGCGATATTTTCATTTAATTTGCAAAATTCATTTAATTCGCAAAACGTTCGCGAAGCTTTCAATTCCATCAGGCAAAGCTTACAGTCCCAGAGGAGAGAGAGAGAGAGAGAGAGAGAGACAGAGAGCATTCACCAGCACTCTGTTTCTGTTTTTCCTTATTAACGAGGGCCCTCAATATTTCAGCTCTGCGAGCTGAGCGCCGAATCGAGCCTCATAAATATTCGGAAAAGACACGAGACCCGAGCCGAGATCGTCGGGCTTAACCGCGCGCGTCTCTTTGTGTCCCGCTTGCGCGGAAGGGCGCGGGATTGCCACGCCGCGGGAAAGAACAAGCTGAAATATTAATCTCCCCCGGCCTTAAGGAAAGACGGAAAGAGTCTCTCGTGATGGTGAGAAATGGGGGAGGATAGCGGCTGGCACCGGTGATTTACATCCCGAAATGTGGAGCGGCCACGGCGGTTTATGGACCATAAAGAACATTAATTAGAAAAAATTACGCTCGCGTCTTAATCCTCGCCCGGGAACCTTCGGCAAAAACTGCAACCGACCCCGACGAAATTAATTATTCGAGATATCACGTTGTTGCCTGTTTTGATTTTTTTTTTTTAAATTTCCACCGCATTCATCAGCGTTTATCGCCGCGTCGACTCGCAACTGCAGCTGCGCGCGGGCTGCCCTAAAAGCTGGCGAAACCGATGCAATCGGCGCTCCGCGCGGCGCCATTCGAACTTGATATTAAGTTATAACCGTGCAGCGGCAACGGTGTACGAGATACGAGGGAGCAATGGTACGTCGGGCAAGTTTTGAGTTTTCCTCACTTAGGGTCGTTAGCGGCTAGTGGTCTGCCGGGACTCCCCCCCCCCCCTTCCGCGGAACGTGTGCGGCGTGTCGAATTGTTTTGAGGCCCGGGGGCGTGTAAGCGCGTCGAGCTCTCTCTCCGCGAGAGTCATCGGAGAGTTGCGAATTGGAAATTCGAGCCGTACGCTATAGACTTTTTGTCGTTGAATTAAGTATATTGGATCAGTGAAATAACAAAAAAAAAGCGACACGCTGGGGGCAATTCGAATCGTCCTCGTTGTTGCCGAATCGTCGCAATTTTTCCCGGCCTGCGACTTCGTTTTGACGATTTTTTTTTTTTAGAGGGGCTAAATTAAATTAAAGGCTGATATTTCAAATCCCGGACGGAAATAGCCGCGGCGATATATTTTAAACTCGCCGGTTCCGCTGTCTCCGAAGATAAGGCATTTTTCGATTTATGGTCCAATATTTCTTAGCGTAGATAAATTGCTTTGCCCCTATCGGGCCGCTCAGATAATATTTAGCTTGCATATTTTGCTCATCGATGTATTCTAAGGCTATAGTACGTCGGCTATATATTACTGTTTTAAAGCTTGGAATAAAAAGATACCGTTGGTCCTGCAGCCAATGTATTTCTTTATTAATAAAAGCAATATATATATAAGCAGGGCCAATAGTATATTTTTACTCCAATCCTCATAGGAAAGCGTGGCTGTTTAATAGAAACACTTCACTGTAGAGATAAGACTTCCTTCAAATATTATTTTTTAATATATAATCGTTTACAAAACTGGGTATCTGAATGGTACTAATTAATTTCCACGAAATGAAATCTGCTTTAGTTCGAAAAGCACTAATTGTGAGTAGGTTTCAATTAAGAGCAAATTGTAAGTATGAAGTAGCAATTAGAAATTAAAACTGTCGAGAAAATAAAGTTTCTGCTACAAAAATCAACCAATTTCTGCCTCCAAACTTTACCATCGGCTGCAAAATCCATCCAAAAAAATATCTCGCAAACTTAAACTACTTTTACGCTCGAATCCGGCTACATATTCCGGACAGGCAGAAAAATGCACGTCTCAAATAACGTCTATTCTGCACAGGCAGCCTCGCGGCAGGAGGAAAAGGAAGAAAAATTGAAAGGAATCGAGAACGAATCGTCGCGGCGCGCGAAAAATATTTTTATCCGTCGAATTCGCGCGCTTTCCGAGAGAGAGAGAGAGAATAACGGGAAAAAATTGCGCTCTCGCACATATAATCCAAGCGTAAAAACTCTCTTTCTCATTTAATATAGAACACGGAACACTTAAAAAAGTAAACGTCGGAGCGGCTCAGAGTCGAGTTCTCGCTGAAAAGGGTGTTCCTGCGATTCAGAAAGAAAAAGGAAAGAGGTGCAAGGACAAAGAAAAACGTGTCAATCCGATTCGTCGTCGTACGTAATAAAAAAAAAAAAAGAAAAAGAAAAGGAGCGCGAACACGTTTTAATAAAAAAGTGAAATGTATAAAGAGAGACGATAAAAAGCAGAGCGCGAGAGAAAGAGAGTCGAAATCGTCTTTGTATAAGAATGCGTATATGGAAAGCGGCGCGAGGCGCTTGTTAAAGTGGGTGGGAGGCCCCCCCGCGCCTGACGTTCGATTGCACTATAGATATTTCCAGGCTGTGATATCACGCGGCGTGTATACAGGCGGCGGCGGCAGCGGCGAGGAGTGGGAGGATCATTCGATTCAAGGTCGCATTAGCCGAGGAGTCGCAATTGCCTTTTGGCACGTTTTAATACGCGCGATTGCGGATATCATGGTTCCGGGGCCCCGCGCCGTTTCTCCTTGTTTAGTCCTTTGTTTTGTCCGCGCGCTCCGGAAATATGCGCTCGGAATGCCGAGGATATTTCGCGCCGCGAGGGCGCGAGCAATGCTCCAATTAATTAACGTCGCTCGCTTCGATTTTCGCTCTGCTCAAAAATCTCGCTCTCTCTCTCTCCCATTATTTTCTCGTAAATTATAAAAGAGCTCTCCTCACTTTGGAAATAAATATTTTACCCGCGTAAAGTATCGACTGTCAATGGCGTACTTTGCATATAAATCATGACCAATCTGCTTTTATTATTTGAATAATTTATGGGAAATTGACGAACAAACCAAGGGGCTGTAAATTACGTAATGCAATTTTTTATGCAAAGGACAATAAAGCTATTGAAGTTTCGAAATGAAAACAAACGATCCAGCATTAATTTTCATAATATAATTTTATAATTACTCCGCAAGTATATATATACACTATCGAACCATAATTAATCAAGTGCGTACTTGTAATTTTATTACACCATAAATTTCATGCGTATTGTGTTTAATAAAGCAAACAGATTTCAATCTCAATTTCTCTGGTTTTTTTAAAAGTCTATTTACAAAGGTTAGTCGAAGCTCAGTCTAGTTTGACGTTAAAAATCGATTGCGGGCTGCGGCTTTGCTAATTAGTGATAATAGTTAAAAGAGTAGAGATTAAATTACGGTAATTTACGTCGGGAGGCGTAATTCACTGTCAGTCACAAATTAGACCACTCGGACGAAAATGCGGTCTGAATGCGGCAGGATACGCGAAAATTCAGATTCGGATCGAAGGCCATATTCAAGTGCCTCGTGCCAAATGAATTTTTCTCCCAAATTCCAAAATATTCACTTTCGCGCTTCCTGCCTCGAATCAACGAGATTGCCAACTTTTAACTCGCTGGAATTGCTTGTGGCAGTTGGACTTTGTTCAACAAAGTATGAATATCGCGAGAATGCTTTTTTGTTATTAGTTAAAAATATACAAAAGATACATTTTATGTTACTTTTTTTTCTCCTACATTCCAATTTGTAGAACTTTTACTTACACATAAAAGCTATTTCAAAAGTTTTTAGAATGAATTATTCGAGACCAACTGAAGTTAAATTACGTAAATACTTTTTCAAGTGCTATTAATTAATAAAAGTGAATCCAAAAAATGTAATGCATTTACAACGACAGACTATATGTATATTTTAAAATTCTCTTGGCAGCTTTGAGCGTGAGTTTTACATGAAATACCAGCCCGCGCAGACGCATTAATTCTAAATTTCAAATAAAAATTTCGAATTTCAAAGTGGAGGTCGTTTATAATATCAAAACTTCTTCAATTTGCATGAAGATGGATCCGCGGCCATTTTCCAGCTCTCTCGCCTTTACGTATACGAAAATGAAGAGCCCCGGCAACCCATTCTATAATGCCTCCAAAATATTGCCGCGCGCGTCGCCGAGGATCCGCTATTTTGAATTTCAACTTCGAAATGAGCAACCCTCTGGGCGCGCATGAAATCCTCTTGAAAATATTATCGCTGCGGCAAAACCCGTCTATTCCAGCCGTCGCAGATGGCTTTGCGCGGTACTTCTCGTTTATTAGCGTCTGCGAATCGAACGGGGACTCTCTATTCTAAAACAACGCACTCACTCGGTGTAATTAAAAAAAGTATAAAAAAACATTATTAATAACAGCGGCTCTTTCAGGCATCGGAAGCGTTCCATTCAGCCTCGACAATAGACAGATGCAAAGCATTGTTCATAAAAGCAAAGAATCCATCAAGCTAAGGTCCATCGGAGCCAATCTTCCCTCGTGCATCGGCTATTCAGAACAACTGCTCATCCTCGTTTTTTAATAAAAAGAAAAAAAAACGTCCTTGCGCTCGCGAGTCGTGGTTACTTAAAAACTTATGTCAACGCTTTCCAACCGGCCGAGTAATTGCAAGAGAACATTAATCTCCGATTCCGCCGGTCCTGCTATTTTTTCCAGTCCGCCGGGCTCGTAAAACCCGATGCCGCGCTAATAATTTGCGCGGATTCGCGCGCAGAGATTCATTGAATACTTTTTAATTAAAATTTATTCAGCGAAACGAGAGAAAACCGAGCAGCGCGAGGCATTATCGAGTGACGCCTCTCGCGCCGCGGCAGCGAATCAGCGAGGCGGAAGTCCTTTTTGTCGCGCGCGCGCCACGGTAAAGTAAGGAAATTTTCATTAAGAAGAGCCTCCTAACGAACCCGGAGGACTTTCGCGTCGCAAAACAGGGCACCGGGAGGGGGAGCTAAAAAAAAAAGGAACTGCGCCCATTGAAATCCCTCGTAGCGTGTGCACTCAGACTCGTGCCACGTATCGCTGCCGGATAACAAACACGGCGACTCGAAAAAAAAAAAAAATGTCGAGTAGCAAGGACGAGGGGGAACAAAGCCGCCACGTGGATCTCCCAATTGCCGGTAAATTCCGGCGGCACCTGCAGCTCGAAAAAAAAAAAAAGAAACGAAGAGCGAAAGGCGGGGGGATGACGGGCTGCGCCCGAGAGATCAAAAGGAGCGGGAGCGAGAGAGCGACTATCTCTCTGCGAGAGCGCGTTTTTTATTGACTGCCCTACTTCGGGATCGCCTTGGGACAAAAGGTACTCGTCCGTTTATATACAGAGCGACGAGCCGACTCGCGTCTTCTTCCCGAGAGCTCGTCGGTACGGCCGGCTGCAATTCGTCGATCGTCCGGCTCTTTCTCTCTCTCTCTCCCTCTCTTAAATAATAATACGGCTACGCGCCGAGCCATTGTGCGAAACCTGTGCCTTCGCGTCGAGCGCCGCGATTGGTCGGCTTTGTTTGCACCGCCAAGACGACGACGACGACGACGACGACGACGTCTGCGAGAACAATACCCGAGGGCTGTGCGACGGACTCTTAATCGCAAGCTCCGACGTAACGCCGCCTCGAATCAAGTGTCTTAAGGGTACGAAGCTTTATCGGCCCTGAGGATTCCTGCGATTAAATTTCTGCGCTTTTGCGAATGGGAAGTGCGCCCAAAATTTTATGAATATTCCACGGAAATTTATTCGAAGAATGAGGCGCTTTTGCGCTTTTGCATCTTTATTCGACGTTTCCGAATTATTGCTGAAACGATTTTGAGGAATAGCCGGAAAATTGGATTTCCGAGCTTGTCGGCGAAGGGAAAAGGGCTGACACGGGAAATTCGAAAAAGGACTTTACGTAACAAATCAAGAAAATGCTATATCCGCTTGTATAGGATCTCGATAAAGTAGATAAAAAATTCTATTTTCTTTTGATGTTTTTACTAGATTTAATATAACGGCGCGTTTTTATGGGCTTTCAGGATGTCGTTTACGGCAGTTCTGTCAAAATAAACCAACCTTGTTTTTTATTTCTTCGTTCTCGCAAAACATACGACACTGATTGAAAAACGTACCAAAAACAAAATTGATTCTTATACGTCTTATCCAATGCGTTAAATTTCTTGCAACATCTTTAAAAAAAAGAAAAGGTCTAGAACGAATTCGCTAGTTTTTGCCGTTAAATTTCTTTTCGTGAAATTCACGGCATGTTCTTTCGCAATTACACGAGAAGCTCTTCTGCCGTCGGGCGGGGAGAGTTTCGCGCCCAGTCCCTTCGATAAAAAAAATGATATTTAAGTTGATAAGGCTTTTATGCGCCGACGAGAGAAACCGCATAATGGAAGATGACTGAGCGCTGCGCAGCCGCTTACGTACCTGAGACGGCATATCGTTTTAACGAGCTTAATGTTCGGAAAAAGAGGAGAAGCCTTTCTTATGGAAACTATAATATATTCCTACCTTTTTGCACGCTTAATTCGTTAAAAATGGAGGCCGCCGCGAGAATATAATAAAAATAGGTTACCGCCGTGAACCAGTTTTTGCGTTTATTTCCAGCAACAATCGCAAAAAGTGCCTTTTACTTATGCAGCCCTCTTGCGCACTGCAAATTTTACACGACAATAAGATATTTAGCGATCCGTTATTTGCGTATATTGTAAATTCGCAGAATTTCATCTCGATCCTCCGGCGGGAAGCGGCGAAGATCCGCAACACCCGCGCACCCCGATCACCCTCTTTAGCGGATCGGTCGACTAAAAAAACTGCCTTGCATAATGCATCGGCGTAAAAGCGCGCGACGCTTCATAAAACCCGGGAGGAAACCGTCCCGTCCGTTTCACCGCCTCCGGGATAATTAAAAGAGCCCCGTAAAAAGCGGAGCCCCATTCGTATATATACTAAACACTCGCGACTCGAGTGGAGGGTGAAAAGAGAGTCTGTGATCGTTTATTCGCGTGAATTAGCTCTGGGCAGGATGAAGAGGCGCACGCGCAAGAAGCGCTACTAGAGAAATATTAGGCCGATGGAAAAACGCGCGAGTGTGCGTTATCCGGAATACCGTCGGTCAGGGTAATTTTTCGCGCTGTCATCCCAGTCTCTCTTACAGCATCACCCTCCCTTGATTTCTCGCGCAGCTCCGTTGTTATCCGTCTCTTTCGCTCTTCGTTTCTTTTTTCTTTTTTTTTTTTGCACGCTCGCCAAAGCGGCGCCAGCCTTTCCCCATCGATTTTTCTAAGGCTTTCTAACCCGAGAGAGGGAAGGAACGCGTATACATCCCCGGCTACATACCGTCACGCGCGCGCATACACACATACACACACACACAGTCGAGACTCGGGCGTGTTATACGTGTACGAGGCGTTGTGCTTTCGATTCTCATAGAACGGGGCGAATGGGAATTGTTTATTCGGCGCGCGACGGGGGGCGGAAGAAGAAAAATTATTTTATCGGGGAACGGAGAGGCGGTTCGCGGTTCATTGCGGGGAAATAGTTATTTTTCTCGCGCGAAAACTCACCGAGAGCGGGCGCCTGGAGTGCGCTTACATTTGAAATTCAAGGTCCGGAAACGATAAGAGCTTCCGCTCGATACGCTTCTTTAGAGATAAGAATAAAAGTAAGAGCAGTTGGACGTTCTTTCCGGGCGTGGGCGCTACATTTTTATAAATCTTCCGAACGTTCTTAGGTTTTTTGAACGAGCGGAAAACCCCTTCGCTTTTTCTGGGCTGCGCCAAATGTGCTAGGCTTGTAATTTTTTTTTGTTTTTTTTTTTTAGAAAAAAATTTTAATTAAGGAAGAAGATATGCTTGGCAGCTTGGAGATAACATTATCGCGTTACATTATTTCGTATTTTACAAACTAAAATCTCAGTTGATTTATGTTATATCTGTATATACAACGCGTTACATCACACTTCCTCTGTTTTTCAATAAACCGTCGCAAGAACTTTTAACGCCGAACACAAATATTTTTATTACAACGCCGTCAGTCTTGAAAGAATGTATATTAACTTTTTATCGGATTATTGCACAAAATTTAGTGAAAAACAATGATTCAATAACCGATGCTGGCAAGAAGGTTAATTAGAAATGTGCACCGGCAAAAGCACCGCGGAATTTCAAGTTTTTAAGCTGCGTGTTCGAATGACTTACTCAAGAATGCTCTTCCAAGTTTTTTTCACCCTATTGGGGCGCGAAAAAGCCATTTCAACGGAGAAAACTGTCGCCACTTTCTAAAAGCGATTGTTTTCACTAACAAAGTTAGTTTCATTTTAACTTGAAAAAAGCGAAAAATCGCTTTAAAAGCTTTATTGTGGAAAGTAGAGCGTTTTTTTATTCAAAAGCCGCGATGAAAAATGATATCGGCAAAGCGATGAAACATTATGAGCGCATCCCAATAAAAATACCCTATTTAAAATTAAGAATATTATCCTAAACGCAATAAAAATCAAAAACAGAAGTAAAGCTAATTTATTCACATTGCGAGGATTTAAAGCAATAAATTCTGAAGTGCTAAAGAAATGTTTTTTTCGAGATTTGCGAAAGCAGCTTTTCGGCGATTAAGGCAGTCAGGGAAACATTAAAATTGGATTAGCCATGTTAACGCTTTAATCCCAAACTGCTCTCCATTTAATATCAGTGCTTGTATCATTTGAATGCATTCCCACTCATTTACCTTCGCTTAAAGAGCAAAACTTTTATCAATTTATACTGCTCTATTTTTCAATGGCTATCATCAATTAAAAAGTTCAGGATATGCTTTTGGGATTGTCAATCCTTTATGCAAATGTCACTTTCAAACTGTTTTGTTCGCAGTAAATAACAGTTTATTTTTTAATATTAATTCATTCAACAAAAATGCTAATTTTGTTATACTTTTTCTGGATGAAGATATATTCAAAGTGTTCGAATTCATTACATGTGACAGAACATTGCTTTTTCAGACGCAAAACTAGTTTTGCTTTCGAGATTAATTATAAAACTTTCTAGTTAAGCAAATTAGGTTCATTATTCTATATCACTTTTAAATGCGAATATGTTACTTCAAATAAAACTAAATGCGAACATCCCAATTTCAACATGTAGTTCAAAAATATTAAATTGCGTTAAAAAACTTGATTTTATCTCAAGGCAAATCCCTCATACGTGAATTTAATTTGGTTTGAATTTCATTAAAATGATGGAATAAATTTTAATTAACGACGTTTAGTACTTGAAATTCGAATAAAAGCTCGTTCAGTCCGTATCAATTTGTTGATGTTTTGACAGCTAATGTTCGAAAGGACGCGTCCGAAAATAAGAATTGCAAAGAATTCGACCTAAATAAGAAGGATTAATATAGCACAAATGATTTATGAAAATCTCAATAGGACCGCTCGGCAAATGTACGTCACAAATTTATATTGCCGAGAACTTTGGCTGCAAAATTACGATACTAATTTAACTTTAAATTTTGAATTACCGCGGCAATTTCCGACGTATCCCGAATTACTAGAGTAATTTCGACCGCATTAAAACGGCACTTGAACAAACGTTTGATTTCAATGTTAATAACTCGTATACAGTTTACATCGAAATGCTTTTAGACACTAATTACCATGGTAATTAAAAGTTCGAATAGCCTTCACCGGCGCGGCAAACAACGCATTTCCCGATTCGATGCGCAACGAGTCGACGGCGAAACTATTCGACTCTCGCCTTAATGTCCCTTTTAATTCCTCGAATTTTTTCACGCGCAAAAACGAAACAGTAAAGCGTCCCGCGGCAACGACTGGAAAAATCGCGCGCCACGTCGCGAAACCACTGGATGCTCCCCCGCTTCTCTAGAAGCGAGAAATCTTCTTCTGAAGTTCAGTCGGGCGCGAAAAAGGAGAGTGAGAGAGAGAGAGAGGAGCTTCGAAACTTGCCGCTCGGGAGGAAAGCAGAAACGCGCCTCTCCGGAAAAGAGAAGATTAAGAAATGCCGCGCCGGAAAAAGAATATCGAGATACGATAAGTAGAGCGTTCGATCCGAAAAAAAAAAAGAAAAACGGAGAGCGCTTCCTCTTTCGCGTGCGCGCCCAAGCCGATTCATCTTGTTAATTAATCAGCTTGATAAAAGCTTATCGATTCATTCCTCTCTTTTTACACCGCGCTCAAAAGTATACATGTAAGTAATGCGCCAGAAAAAGAGATGGATGGCCGTACGAGCCAGCTGGGAAGGGGAAGGATTTGGGCTTTGAAAGGCTGCGGGTCAAGCCGATTTTTCCATCGGCGTGGCGGCGCTCCTCTCTCTCACTCTCGCAAACGCGCGTTTATCTAGTTAATCAATTAATCAGTTTAGTACGCAGGAGGATGGGAGAAAGGGGAGGAGAGAGGCGTAGACAGCGGAGAGAGGGAGAGACAAACGAGGAGGGAGGGCTTGATGCAGCTCGAGGAAATTGCACGAGCGCGGCGCAAAACGTTTTGCATTGGCTCCAATTTGCTTTTACGCATGACTTCCCTTTCGAGTTGAACTTAAATGAGCGAGCCTTGTCGGCTTTTTAATGCCGATGTGTATGCGTTATAAACGCGCGCGACAGTCTGTACGTTTTTTACAACTGGGAAAGTTTGAGAGCCAATTAACGCCACTCGCTTTTCTTCTCCCGTCAACGGGGGACGGAAATTCACTCGGCGCGCTGTCGAAGCGATCTCTCGTTCAGAGGCATCCGTTCAGCCGTTTCGTCGTCGTTACACTTTTTGTTCGTCGCGGACAATGCCGAGGATCGTTCGCTATTCTTTCGGGCGATTTATTCTTTTGTTCCTAAGTTCGTCAGTCGATTCGCCTGGATTTACGTGAATCAGTCACGTCTTGCGAAGATTAATATTTTGCAACGGTTGAGAAAAGCAACGTTTTTCCCGCGAAACTTGGAAGTGTACATCACTGGTCAACTAAATAACCAGCCCGAAGAAAGTACAAGCAAGGAGAGACCCACTCGGAAGGAGCCCGTTCCTCTAAATAATGACCGCCGCCTCCCGGGAAGCAATCGAATTCGACTCTCTCGGCCCATAGATCCTAAAGAGAATCCATCAGGCTCGAGAGAGCGGAACATGTAGCGGCCCCAAAATTCGCCGGATTAACTCTCAATACCGAGAGCGGCGAGCTGATTGCCTCGTGCCCGCGTGATTGCACGGATTTGCGGATGCATCGCCGTACATAACTTCCTGGCAACGAGAGGAGTCGGCGTCCTTGAATCGTCTCCCCTTCCCCCGCTCTCCCCCGATGCCTGCGCGCTGGATATATCCTCTGTCTCGGGGCCTACTTTTTCTTTCCCCAAGTCAAAGGGGGAATGTAGTTTGACACGATTCCGCTGGTTGGGAGGCATCGATCGCCGTTTTTAGTATCTCTCCAACGGGGGATTACGCGCGTCTCTTGGATCCCCGACGCTGCAGTCGTCGTCGAGATTTTGATTAATACACGGACAAAGTAATATTCTAACGAGAGAATTGGCATCGTCAAATTTTCAGATCTCTCGGCGAGCCTCGACGTAATTGAGAAATTTTCGTGCGGCAGTGGTTAGGCAGCCATTCGTTTGAATTTAATTAAACGGCAAATACTGCTCTCTCCGGCCTTGTGATTAGTCGAATCTTGAATTCACCCTTCCAGCATTAAACACAAGCAGGCTCGAATTTTCGAGCCGAGGGCGTGGATAATAATCACTCGGCAAAGCCTTAAATTCCCATTACAACGGTCAGGAATTGCAGCGAAAGCTTCCCCGAATCGCTATCGGACTGCGCGGCGATCCCCAGATAAAATGAATAACGCTTGGGTAAAATAATTGAAATTTATGCGCAAAGGGTCGTAGGCCGAAGCGATGACGGAGCGGGAGAGTTCTCCGAAATTTTCTCTTACAGGAATTGAGCACTCAATCGGCCGAGCTCCCCTTCTCCCCTCTCGCTCTCCGCACACGTAAGCAAATCAAAGGCATCCTCGGCTGGCGGGCACATAGACGCCGCTCGGCACGTCTACGCGTAAACAAGGGCTCGAGTGGGAAAATGGCCGGCATAATTATTCCGCTAAACAGCGCTTTGCCGCGGAACTGATGGTATATAACTTCGGGGGGTGCGGCTTCAAAGCAGCCGGGGAATTCGATCACCGCTCGAAATTGACAATTAGCTCTTCGAATGCAGGTCGCGCAAAAATTCTCGTTACGAAATCTCGCCGCCCCCGCGAATTTGGCACGAGCCGAAAGAGATATTAAAAATTCAGGGCGAGTCGGGGGCGATTTCGGCGAAACGCCTCTGTTTACCGTCCGCGAGGACGATTATTTATATTAAAAAAGCCCGAGACGGCCGAGGCAGCTGTTACCCGCGCGCAGTTAGCGTTAAATCGGAAAAAAATGAGATCTCAAGCGTCCTCGCGCGCGTCCGTAGAGAAGCCTACGTGCGCTGGAAAATTCAAGCCTCTATCTCTCTCTCGGCGGGGGATGAGTTTTCGTTTAAAGAAGAAAATGATGTTTTTAGGGCATTCGAGAGAGAGAGAGAGAGATAGAGGTGGCTGCGCGGCACATATTGCGCTGCTGCGGCGGTACCTACGGTAAGCGCGGCACGTCAAACGGCAAAGTCGTAGTGCGCTCGCCTCCGGAATAACTTGGAACGATCCAAAAACACGGCCGCTGACGTACGTATATAAGAAGAGGGAGGGAAGAAAAAGGTAGACCCTTCGCGGAATAAATTCCGGGCGAAATCTCGCATGCGCCGAAAGTGTCTTGGCACTCTCGAAGCTTGCCTTTATTTGTTTTACCCCCTTTTCCTTGCTCCGTACCGCGAAATGGAAAAATTTCCCTCCCGGGTCGACCGCCGCCGTCGCGGCAGCGTCGAAATTTCAGGGGAGCATTGTTTCTTTGCTTAATTCGTCGGGGTAAGGGGGAGGAACTCGAGTGTGCTTTTTGGCACGTGCCTTCCTCTCTCTCTCTCTGTATTTACATTTTTAAGCGCGGCCACTAGAAGCCATAAAGTGCGACGCTCGTTTTCACGAGTGCGAAATATACAGGCTGTGTGCGAGCCCTCCAGAAAACCGGCGGCCCGAGAGCTTATAACGCTTTATCAAAATAGCGATCCCGCTCGGCAAATATTTTTTGCCCGATTAAATTTTCCAAGGGCCAAATCCCGCGCGCACACACACACCCTTATTCGGCTAACGTGGCAAATGCAGCTGGCGAATTTACATGCAGATTGGATAAACTGGCTTTCTACTTCGTTGCGCGTTATGCGCCTCTCGGCGTAAGTACCGCAAAACTCGGCGCGACTCGGCCTTTTTTGTCTCTTCGCCCCGCCAGCTAAGGGTTTTTTTTACGCTGTACTTCGAATTTTTACTCGCTCGGGGAATATGCTAATTGCGAGGAGCGCGCGGCATTGTACTGATTATGCGGCTCCTCGCGCGGCGAGCGTCTTGTGACGAAAAATTGAATTATACCCGCGGATCGCCGCGCGGGTATAAGAAACTTTCGTTGTAATCGCTTTAGTCTCGGTAATTTTTTGCTCTTCCCGTCCGAGGGCAGTTTATTGTTAAATAATGCTTATCTAATAAGACGCGTCTGTGTCCGGGATCGCCGCGGAAGAGCGAGGAAACTGAGTAGAAAGAAATGTAATTAAACTGCGCGGAGTTCCCTTTTTGCCCGGCGGCGACGTAAAGAAGATAAGCGCTAAATTAGCGACTAGATTTAGCGGCAAGAACGAATATCTCGTATAAATACTATTTTAACATGTCACCCGTACACAGCTGTGTGATAAAAATTAAATCATTAAAAAATATTTAGGGTTATTGCAGACTGTGTCAATCGATCAGCTTCCGGGCAGTCGCCAAGTCAAATTCACGGAAGAAAGCCATTTAAAGAAACCGCTTAATTAATATACAATTTTTATATTTTTTACTGCGTTCTCCGCAGCGGCGCAGTTCATTTCCCAAAGTCCTCCGCTCGAAATCCAGTTCTAAACTATCGAGTTTATCTAATTCCATAAGCTTCGCGAATTATCGAAAATCCCCCGAGGAATCGGGGGGAGGCTCGGAAAATTTCATCAATTTCCCGCGGGTTCGAAGCAAAGGAAAAAAATTGCGTCGCATAAATTTTCGTGAAAGCAGCGGGCCATTCAATCGCCGAAATACAATTCGTCATCTTCGACCCCCGTTCGTACCCACATAGGCGCGCGCAAGGCGAAAAAGGAAGCTCGAGTCAGGCTCATTTTTCACTCGGCGAAATAAGCCACCGCCTCGATTTCGCGCGCGCGCGAGAGAGAGAGAGAGAGAAATCTAAAGTCAGAATTTCCAGCAGCCAGCTCGCGCGGCGCTTCGTCGTCTGAGCGGCAAAACGTACGGCGTATAAAAAAGAAAAATCCCCCGAAGGATTTTCTTCCTCCGGCCGTGTCAGCGGGACATGCGCGCGCCGCGTGCGCCTCGTTTCCCTCTCTCCTCGCACTCTTCGCGAGTTCTTTTTCAGGAATTATAAGTTTCTCGCGCGCGCGCGGTTAAAGGGATTTCGCGAATCGCCTCTCCGCGCGCCGCCGCCACTTTTTTCTCCCCCCCGACAACTTTTTTCGTCGCCCAAGCGAGATTGTCAATAAAAACTGATGGATTTTCGAGACCGAGCGCGGTTCAAGGACGCCGACGGATGCGCGAGATATAATACGTTCGAGTTTTTAATGTTGAGCATATTTTATATCTCCTTTTTTTTCTAGATTGAGGTTCGTCTACTGCTTTAAAATACACTCTTTTGCGTTGAATTTGCTGCGACGATCCACTCTGGTAGAAGAATTTTAAGCCAATTTTGTAGTTATTTATCGTCATGATCAAACAATTAAATGTATTCATGCTGATGAATATTTTACTGCAATGATATTTTATCTTTTAATATGAGCTTTCGATAGTTTTGATTCAATTTAGCTAAAATAATGGCTCCATTTAAAAAATACGTTAACCAGCTAACCTAATTAAATTTCTATCAGAGCAGTATTTTTCAGAGAAACTTGTAATTTTTAAATGACGCAAAGTTATTTTATTTCAAAGAGTATTAATTTTTAGTTTTATTTATTATATCTATAAGAAAAGAAAATTGGACCTTATTTGATGTAAATTAATAAATCTGAAAGTTTTTATATAAAAGTATTAAGCATCGACTAAAAAATACATAAACTTTAAATTAAAATGAAATAAAAATTAAAAAACAGTAATAGTAGAATTGATCACATAATATTAATACACGTACAAGTTCAAGTAAAGTTTGATTTAAATGAAATATTCACTTGCAGATCGAAATCACTAAGGTTAATCATTCTCAATCAAGTCTATTCCGAATCAAAACCCACTTCATTTATAGCAGTTATAATTTTACATGAGAAAGACTTTTCCAATCTCACAAAGATGCTCTAATTTTATAACAAAACAATCTTAATTTATTCAGTCAAGTTTTTACGTTTTTCTACAATTGTCGAAATCTCATTAATTAGGCGTTAATGAAAGTATAATAAAAAATCAATTTGTCAAGTCTTTTTGACCTGGATTTTTGAAACTAATCATTTATAAAACTAGCAAACAATTACTTTATGAACATAATCGTCCTTGATTAAAGTAACTTATTACCCAAAATTACATGTGCATCAAAATCAAAATAAATTCTTTTGTAAAACCTTTATAAAAACGAAAACAGACCAACGTTTTACTTTTCCCAAAGAACTTTTCAGGTAAAGTCAGCCTCTAATTCTTTACATTGCTTTGTAACGTTGTTCAAAACATATTTTTCATTTAAAGATGAAAACCGTTTTCTGAAAAAGTATTACAGGAGCGAGAGCGCAGAATGTTTTCAGGAACAGGATCAAAAATATATCCTTTAACATCTGCCTTTTCATGCATCTTGAATACTTGCACGTCAGTGCTTCAAGACCTTTTGGTTAGACATGCAATATATAAACGCATATTGAGTATTTAAAGTGTTCTAACCTTACGTGAAACCATTTTGCGGGCGAAACGAATTTATTACGAAAATATAAAAGAAAGCTCATACGCGTTCCTCCGTTATATCTATTTATCAATCTACTGTTAAAAGGTTCACCAAAGAAACTCTTTCCTTTAGAATTTTAAATAAACGCAAAATACGTAAAACTTTGTAATACACTATCTTGAATTGCATGCATGTTAAAATACTTTTAATTATAAAATTTAGTACAATTATCGAGTGCAGTAAAATTCTTATTAATATTGAATATAATAGTTAAAGCTCTCGCTGAAGGCAGAGTTAATATGATACCGTATAATACAAAGTTAACTATTAGTGACTTGAAAATAATCTATTTGTTTTGTGTTTACCGGGATAATTACAAAACAATGCGTGCATTTAAAAAAAATTCAATCCTGACGAGGAAAATCAAGAATTGAAAAAATTCTAAATATAGTTTTGCCCGTAAAGGAAAAACGCACTGCGCAGAAAATGTTTCGCTGAATTTCACGAGGTTACAATTAAACGTGAAGCGTGGGTGTGTATATGTGTGTACAGAGGTCGATACATTTTCGACAGAATAAATACATTCTGCCAAATTAGGTTACAGATGATGTCAAATTCTACATCGTTTCGATTTCTGAACTTGTTTTACCGTGAAAAGGTGCACTGCGAGTAAGAGAGAATAAATAAACGTATTTTTACAATGCGCTATCACTTTCAGCACGTTTTTACGTCGCTGAATACGTCTAAAGTTACCATTGAAGTAGTAAGCTGCTGTATAAACTGCTGAAACTGCATGTTTTCGATAAAAAAAAATCAGTGCAACACTTCAGATTTCTAACCTGAAAAAACGCCCAGTGGTAAAAAAACAATTCCATCGAGACTTAATTATATACGAAGAATAAAATATAGTGTAACCTCTTTAAGCTTAAGAGAAGTCATAAAACCACGGTTTTATATGACGTATAAAACCAAGTCAAACCTGATCAAACTTTTACGAGAAATAACTCGTAAATAAGGGATTTACGATATACCGGGGCGAACATCCATAAAAAAATTACATCCGCCTCGAAAAACAAAGCCCAACGTCGGCCCGCACGACGTGCTAACCGACGCCACACACTTTCACGACTTCCTCCAGTGGCAAAAAAAAAATAAATGAACAATAAGCTGGTGCAGTTGTAATTGCCGAGCGTGCCCGCGTGTCAGCTTCTGGCTGAAAAGCGCAGGCTTGGCGGCAGAAAAAAGTGCCGAGCCATCGGAGCTTGTATAAGACCGGCGCGTTAGCCAGGCCGGACGGAGATAAGCTCAGCGGTGAAGAATCAATCAGCGCTGCATCTTGCCCAGCACTCGCGGCTCCGGGGTGCGAGGGACCGAGATCGATCGAGCCAGAGCCGTCTGAAAAACGCTGCTCGGCCGCACACTTTTTCCTTTCCCCTGGCACACGTGAATCTTGGAAAAATTCAAACCGAAGAAAAGCGAGATGCGCGCGCCGCGCAAAATTTTCGACATCCGCGCGGCGAGGCAACGCGGGGTCAAGGCTTTAATAAACATACATCGGCGCGCGCGTCAAAAAAAAAAAAGAAAAAAGACGAATCCCCAGGCGCGAGAGAGGGAGCCTTGATTAATCGACGTCCCGAGATTCCTTATCGGCGAGCCGTAGGCGAGAGAGCTTTTCACGGCTGCCGGGCGGACTTTTCGTCACGGCTAATAATAAACGGCGGCCACGCGACATTCGCGCGCCGATCCCCCGCCTGAAATCGGCGCCGCGTATATCGCAGCTGCTCGAGCTAATAGGGGACAATCGACTCTCCTCGACGGTTTCTCCCGGAGAGAGAACAAACACTTTGTATTGACTCGCGGCTTCGGCCAAATATGTTTATCGCTGCCAATAATAATACAAACAACGGCCGATGATACTGACCTTCTTAACCTGAAAGTGCTCGGGGCGCAGCGTCTCGACGATCTCCTGCTCGGGCCTGTTAACCTGTTGAGCGACGGAGGATCGGAAGCCGTCGAGCACCCCCTTGAACGTGAACTTCTTCATGTCGACGGGCGGGGATGGCTGAATTCAGCGATAAGTTGCCCGGTTGTCGTCTGCCCGTCCTCCGATCACATGTGCCGAGTCGCGAGTCGAGCTCACTTTAGTCCAGGTGATACGGTTTGCTCGCGCGAGTGCGGCGGCCTTGCGAGGACGAGTTCACTATCGGCGGCGAGGCTGCGGCGTCGCGCTCCTCTCCTGCGGCAGCGACTCCTCGAGCAGCGACGACGACGACGGCGGCGACGGCGGCGGCATAACAGCAGCACTGCCTACTCGCAGCCGCTCTTACTGCCCGAGGAAGCAGCAGCGGCGGCGGCTAGAGCGGAGGCGGCCGCCTTCCGCATTTTCGATAGCCTTCCACCTCCCACTGGCTGCGTTATCGGCTGCTCTCCTCCTCCTCCTCCTCCCCCTCGCTCAGGTACTGCGTGTTTATAGCGACCTTCTGGCGCGCGAGCTCACGTCTGACAGCTGCAGACACGTGCCGCCAAGGGAGGCTCGGCCCTCTGCACGGCGACTCGCTCGGCTTCCTCGTCGCTCCTGCTGCCAGCAGCTACGTTAACCGCGGCTGACGGGAGGCGAGTATATTCCCACGACGACTGAGAACGCACTCTCGAGAAAGAGAGAGCCCCGCGCTCGGCCAGTCTCTCTCGCACTACTGTCTCTCTATCGGCGGCACACAGCGCGCGCGCACGCGTTTTCGCTCTCCCCCCCTCGGCTTTGGAGGTTCTACTGCTGCTGCTGGTGCTGCTGGTGCTGCTGCTGCTACTGGTGCTGCTGCTGGTGCTGCTGCTGGTTCTGCTGCTGCTGCTGCTGCTGCTGCTGCTGGCTGGTTCAGCCAGCGATATGTTTTGTCGCCGCCTGAGTGGGAGAGAGAGAGAGAGAGTGAGTCTTGCTCGTCGCCGTCGCCGTACGCGTTGGATACGACGGCAATGCAGTGTTGTTTAATCGTGCCAGATCAATAACTGGCAACAGGCTCGTGTCTGGACACTTGCGGGGCCGAAAGCCGAGTACGCATGACGTTGGCACGCGCGCCGCCGCGCGAGCTCTCTCTCTCTCTCTCTCGCTCTTTCTCCGTACGACGCGCGCACGTAGGTACACACACTCTGTCCCTCCCCTCTGCGATAGCGAGGCTCGAGCTGATTCGAGTCTGCCGTAATGCGCCGCCGCGAAGGGGTCGGCCCGTTCGTGACGTCAGACTCGATCTCCCTCCTGCTCGGACTCCTCTTTTCTAATTTACTCGCTCCTGCCGTGCAGAGCCCGCTTTTCTCAACGTTTTGTACCAGCTTACGCTGACGAGCGCTGACCGCCGGGAGAACGGTCTCGGGCACGGTCGTGGCGCAGTACCGGCTCTTGGCGCTGGCGAACCGCTCTAGAACGTATCTATACGCTTTCGCAAAGCGTGAAACGCATCAAGGGGTTGAGGTGCGGAAAATTGCGGCTGTACTACACACCAGCGTAATTAGGAGAAGGAAAGCTCCGAAACTTGCTTGTTTAGAGCGAGCTACTTTGCTGTATCCGCTACCCAGAGAAATTGAGAAATTTCTACAAGTACTTTTAACGCAACCGCGAAACACGAAATAAAACAATGCAGATTTCATAAAGGATGCAGGGTTATTGATATTTTGATTTTTTTTCAGTCTTCTCTTTACACAGGTCTTATTATTATAAATCAACACTTGTCTAATTTAATGACGAAGAACAGTCTTTAAGTAGATAAAATTAACTGTTGTAAGACTTGTTTTCAACAACGTTTCAATGGGTTTAAAAAATTCTAATAATATTGAAATTTTTATTTTTTGTTTTCGTCCTGATCGTAAAAGTAAAAATAAATTTTCAAGTCCTAAATCTTGACGTGTTCTTACACTTGTATCTATTCAAGTCAAATTAATTGTTTTATCGAAGAATTTATTATGCAATTTCTTAAATAATCACTTTTCAATTTTCATTAATTTATTAGTAATAGATAAAATTCCATAGGAAAAAAATTAAAGGAAGAAAAACTTGTAAAAAAGCATATCCGATAGAATAGAACTTATACTAGATTGAAATAGACAGGCACTTACTTAACAGAAATTTTTTTAATTATTTAAAGAAAATCAGTAAAATATTTGAAAAAATTGAATGGAGGAGCAATCCAAGACAGTCAAGAAAACACGAAAATCATGACCAAATCATACCAAGATTGACATTTCGCGACGCAGTACACATATATGTTATGATTCATTCTACTTTGCAACACGCGGATACGATCTTTACATGCAAAGCACTTTGCTAAATGTTTGAACGCATTACTACCCAACTGCAGGATTAACTAGATTACAATGTACACATCAGAGACACATCATACACGTCCACTTGTTGACTTTGAAATACCGGAAATTTGTTGTCAATGCATTTATTTATTTGTTCAAAAAATTTGCGCAGTATGCTTTACGCAAAATGAAGTTACCCTAAGAACCAAAGAACATATGATTTGCTCCCTTGCTTGTAGATCAAACAAGTAGATATAGGCACTACTCGGTCAGACGCCAGATGGTCAGACTAGTACTTTTCAAAATTCGGACATCTCATTTATCCTTTTTTTTCAAGATTTGTAAAAACCGAGTTTTTAAATATATCAATATCGCTCGCTCATGATTAAAATACATTGAAAAACTTGTTTATTTATATACGTTACAAATTTTAAAAACTTAAATATATGTACATATAAAATTAAGCTATTATTAGCAGAAAGTTCACGATACACTTTTTATAAGCCAAAATTGAAGACAACAAAATTGAGTGCACATCAAATACAACTGCCGAATAAAATAAATATTTTGTAATTTTTATGTTAAAAAAAACTTTCAAAGACAAATAAAAAGCTTTTACTTTTACACAACATTATAATTTTTGCATTTCAACAAATATAGACAATTCACACAAAATTCATAACTTGAAAAGAAATAAGTATAAAATTTTTTTTTAATTAAAATGTTAAGCCTCATCTAAAATAAAATAAATGTTTTAGCGTTTTGTAAGTTAAAAGTGGAAATAAAAGTGAAAAATATAATCAAAATTCTACAAATATCTTTGAAAAGATGTCTCGCGTCATTGGCAATTGAAAGGAAAAATAAAAGTTGATTAAAAATATTGTATTAGAAAAGAATTATGCATTCTTTTAAAAGCTCCATTACCTCCTTGAAATTATATTTTTTTCAACAGTTTTAACAATTTTATTCAAAAATATATTATATCATGTATAAGATAAGAATTTTAAAATTAAAACTTAAATATTTATCTAAAAAAAATTAATTTTTGCACTATATATTTATTTTTTTTTTAATTTTTTAAAAATATATTAAATAATAGAATTCATTTACTATTCATTTTTATTAATATTAATCATTATTAATTTATAAGGGTTTGGGCTGGCCATCTTATTAGCAGATGATACATATGAGAAAGGCAAATAAATTTATCGTCATCACATTTTGAATCCAACAGTCCAAGGCGCTCAAAATAGAAACTTAACCTTTAATTCTTAGCATCTTTAGCCTTATCGCAGTGTGATTTAAACGGGTGCTAGTAAATGTACAGTTATGTTAGGAAGTATTCAATACATTTTGTAAATACCTTTTAATTTGTTTTTCTTTGTTACCGTGATAAAAAAACTAATAAGGTACTTTGTTTGTTCTTTAAGATTAAAAATTTAAATAGTCAGCTGATTAAGTAATTTTTTTTATTTTTCTGCTTTTGAGATAAATTTTTGGATTTATTTATTTTAATAAATTATTATTTTCAGTATGGATTTTGCCGTAAGGAGATTAGCAAGAATGTCTGCAATATTTAGAAACATAGCCTTTTCTCAAGCTTATCGAGTGAATATTCCAAGGTTTTGTACCACATCACCCTTTGGGAAAGGTAACAATGCAAATTTAAAGAAAATTATAAAATTATTTTTTTTAATCTATGCTTAATTTTGTTATGCAGATAAAGTAAGTCATTGTGATTCAGAAAGCTCAAGCAAGGATTCCGTGCTTAAGACTTTAGAACAGGGACTTAGTCCATCCACACTTTTAAACTTTATTGATTCTAATAAACATGAAATTAAACATGAACATGTAATAGCTGCACTGTCCTCATTGCAAAATTTTTACCAAGATAAATCTGATGTAATGATAAATTTACATGA
>JAWWEO010000009.1:35149597-35177302 GCA_035582975.1 Ormyrus labotus | reverse complement strand
ACTCTTAAGGCTATATCAATTTGTTAAAATACTTTGTCCTTCTTATCATGGACCTTGGCCATCTAAAGATCTCCTTGAGTCTTTCAAAAATTTACAACAAAACAAAAATCAAGAGTATCCACTTCTTTCTGCTTTGGAACAAGCTTTAGGAGGAAATTTTTATATTAAAACAAATATTCGAACAACATTAGAACATTACATTGGTCAGTAATAACAAGGTATATTAAAATTTATTTTTATCATTTAATTTGCATTATTTAATTTTAGATCACGTAGTAATTATGAATAGAGGTGGATATCCTATAGCTATAAATTCTTATGGAAGTATTGAAACCAAAAATCAAAATTATGATGTTACTTATTTAGAAGATTTAATAATTCCTCCTGGAAGTCAAATGTAATTTCCTAATAAAATATTTAATATTATTGAAATCTAAATAATTGTTTAAATTTATAATTCAAATAATTTTTTACAGATTTTTAATACTTTATGTACAACCAGAATGGTATGCCAGAAATACTGAAGGAATGTTAGGACCTTACTCATCATTTATAAAGACATTGGAATCAACTTCGTACACTGTTATTCCTGTTAATGGCAAAATGTGGCAAAATATGTCACAAACCGAAAAGACTTCATACATTATGAAAGCTATTAAACTTAAATTTGAAAATGGTTCAGTTTCCATTACCTCGTAAACGTAAGAAACAACGTTTTGATTGAAAACGATTTTATAAAATTATTAAAATTTATGTACATATTACAAAATTTAATATTTATGTACATAGTTCACCGTACTGATGATAAATACTACATTTTTATACAGAGATTTATTTTGTAAAATTTTTTAAATTTATAAATATGAAATTTTATTGTAAATGCTAAATTTATATAAAGCTTTTAAATAAATAAATTTATTTTTTATATCATTATTTTTTCTGAGAATAAATTTAAATTTATATCTATCTGTTTAATTATTAATAATTAATTACGTTGATTAGTAGTATTCAATATAACTTCATTAGTCGGAAATAATAAGTTTCATTAGGACTTTTGTCAGAAAATTAATAAATGTTAATTTGATTATATAATAATTTATTTTTATGAAAATAGGCAATATGTCAACAATAAAATATACACGTTTTTATCGTACAACTGTTTTACAATTTAAAATATCATCATTCAATTCAAATTCAACATACAAATCCATTTTCAAACCGTCTATTTTTAAAATTCTCTGAATTCGTGAAAGTACCTAATAGATGTATGAAGCATGTTATAAAACATTTCCCATGATCATGTTTCTTATTCAAGAACATTAAACGCGTTCTAATCGTCAAGATAAAAATTCCTGATCACGCACAGTTTATCAAAATCTGGCGCACATCGGCTTAAAATTATTTACGAAATACAAAAAATCAATTATATAAAGTTTATATAAGGTTCTAAAATAAAAAGAGCGGTAATTGCATATATTAAGCGTAGAAGCCATATCAATAATCGACGAGCTGCAGTCTCGACAGCACCCAGATCTTAGCACCTCTTGCGCGTCATTCGTAATCGACAATCATTGATTCAAACCGAATAATTTAAGGGCGTTAAAAGCAGTAGCAAGAGCAACGTCTTCCGGCGTTTTGCGCATGAATGCCGCGACCATTTCGACGATAGCCGGCAATGCGCACGGCTCGTTTCGTTGAAAAGTGCAGTAGCGTTGTAGAAAAGTCATGGATCGTTCTGTCAATGCATCTTTAACATGCACCGGTAATTTACTAGCTCTTGTGTTCGGATACATAAAAGGAGCGTCGGTTTCTACAAGAATCTTTTCTAACGAAACTTGACCACCTTCTAACAATTGTCTCACGCCACTGTCAGACTTATCTTTGCACAAGTACCCTGTTATGCCTAAATAAAAACCATGATCAAGATAGACTTGTGCTTCTTCTGCTGTGCCAATAAATGAATGAATAAGCACTGGAGGTAAACGTTCTCTATAGCGATTCAGTACTTCCAGTACATCAGCTTGAGCTCCTCGTTCATGAATGATAAGTGGTTTATTTAGCCGACAAGCAAGCTCTACTTGCTTATGAAATACAGATCTCTGTACATCTGGTTCTGAAAAATCTCCTAAAAAAAAGAAAGAAACATAAATTTTTATCCACTATTAAGTTAGATATTAAAAATATTTGTTGCATTTTAAACTGCATGAATAACAACTGCAGAAGTACAATAATACAGTTTTTATAAGTCAATGAAAGCATTCCTTTATCTAATCTATCACAGTTTTTCCCATTTATGTAATGAACATAAAACTTAGTTTGCAGAAATCATTACTGTTTTTATACCAGTTTATAACTACTTACTGTTATAGTCCAACCCACATTCTCCTATAGCGACACATTCTGGATTATTAGCTATACTTTCTAATTCCTCTAGAGTTTCTGGATCTTCCCAAGATTTGGCATCATGAGGATGAACTCCAGCAGTTGAGTATAAATTGCTAGGATAAATTCTTGTCAAACGCAATGCCTCTTTACTAGAACGTATACTGGCACCAGTTACCATAATTTTTTGAACTCCGGCATCTTTGGCTCTCTGTATAACACTGTCCAAGTCACGGCTGTACTTTTTATTAGTTAAATTTGCTCCAACATCTACTAGAACATAGTTGTCATAACACTGAGTCATGTCAGTTGAAACTTTATCATCCATCTTAGATCCGCTTGCATCTTCAGACATTTTAGAGTACCTAAAAGTATTTTTTAAAGAATAAATATCAAAACATATTGTAATTCTTTTTTAAAATGATATAATAATTCTAAAACTTTAATCTAATTTAAAAGATGAGCAATATATTGTATATATTTTCTTAATAACAGATTAGACAAGTTATTAATACAAAATTTGTGAATTATATCTAAATTTTATCTTCTACAATATTGAAAATGTTCAATGCTCAATTTATTTAACAAGCGGCGCTGTCAATAAATCAATGCAAAGAACTTAGAACTAAAAATAACTAATACTAATCACTGTACAGAAGGCACATACACGAATTAAATCCGCAGAGGTGAACCGCTATTCTAGATTAAGCGTAAAAATAATGGCTTACGTATTTGGCAGCACTCGATATCGGGAGGAATCCTCCAACAGCGGAATCTTCGCTTTTAACCCAAAAAAAACAAGTAGTTTCGGAGCGGCACTGCTGGTGTGTGCGCGCTTGCAATCGCTTTGGCGGTGGCGATGGTAGAGAGCAGCAACAGTGACGTTGTATGCTCTGAAAAAAATCGTGGTCCACGGGCGCAGCTCTCTCTCCTTCTCTCTCTCCTCCCAACGATAAAAAGCAGCGAAATCGTTGGCAAAAAAAGCGAACAGAGGTCCCCTATCTGGCGTACGAGAGCGACCGACCGACTGGGTCGTAGGTTACGGGGTAAAAAATGGAAAAACAATTAAAAGCACTATATTAGTGTCAAGTGAGTCATAACTCCCCCGACTCGTCCGTGGGCTTTTCTCCGTCTTCGTCCCTCTCCCTAACTCCCTTCGGCTCTCCTCCCGCGTTGACTTTCGTGCTGCTCTCGCCCACCCGGTTATTCTTCTATTGTCGAAGCGTTCAGGAGAGCATTCTTTCGAGATTATTAATTCAATTGGTCGGTTTTTTAATGCGCCAGCCGAAAAAATAACCGGTTACTAGGGGAGAGCGCGTGTCGTTGCGTCATGTTTACGAAGAACACTCGAGAGCGCACTGAAGAAAATGCAAAGGGTCACCACTGTCACCAGCTGTGCGATGATCATCTATATATGTGCACTCTGCGCACCCAAAACTTAACACAGTAGCTGTCTTATTATAACAAATTGTGAATGATGCCTAAGGAATTTTCCTCTCGATTGTTTTCCCCCTCTTTTCTATAGGATTATAATATAAACACTTATATTATAAAATTATATATTAGGTATATAACGATTTGTCACTTATTCTTAGTAGTTTTACTATAATTATAATATGTTATAAATATTGCATATAATGCAACGAAAATTAAACTTTAAAAAATAAAACATATGATATATGAATAAGAAATTGTAAGAAAAATATAAATAAATAGCTGCAAAGGACAGATTTGTTTTAAATTTTAGTAGTTGTTTTTTTGCTCGCTAATAATTCTGTAGATGGCACATCATTATCAGCTGGCTTTGCTATATCATATATATATATATATATATATATATATATGTATGATTTCAGTAAGAATTTTACATTCTACCTTCCTGATTCTAGCAACGTTGTTGTATTTCCCGCGCAATTCTTATTTACGTCTTTCGAACCTCAACTTTCGAACATTAATCGTTCATTATGAAGGTACACGATTATAATAATTTTACTTATTTTTATATTTAAATTGATATTTAAATTGATAAATCTAACAAATTTAATTGATTTTATTTAAATTATTATTTCTGTGGCTAAAATACAAAACAGCATAACTAAAATTGCGTTCTTCCATAAAAATGTATTATAATTATTATAACTTTAATAATTTAAGCTTAATTTCTACTTTATTAAATACCTCTACTTAAAAGAGGACTAAAAGAATATGAGATATCCAAATAAACTTTTAAAATACAGTTATTTGTTTTACTTTTTTTATTAATGGTTTTAATAAAAAATAGTACTTAACACTCAAAAAATAAATATAGATAATTATTTTATGAATATTATGTAAAATTTAAAATTTTGTTTTATTTAATTACAGAAAAAAGCTCATAAAACGAGAAAGCAACTTCAAGCCGAAAAAGTTGCAGCTGCATCTAGATTAGTAGAACAAGCAAATGCTGTTATCAATCCACTAGAATCACTTACAAAGGTCCATGCTTTAAAAGATGGAAGTACGATAGAATTAAGTTGCAATAGAGTTAGAAACTTATCATCTGACACAATAAATTGGATCTTTGATTTAATGGAAAGAAATCAGAAAACAATGTACGAACAATCCAATTGGGGATGGAATGAAACAAAAAAACAAACTGAACTAACAGAAGATGCAGCTTGGTATTTAATAGCATCTCATGGAGAAAACATGATTGGCTTTTCACATTTTCGTTTTGATTTGGACAATTCAATTGAAGTATTATACTGGTAATAAAAAATTTATTATTTATACATGTGAATCATGAATTATCTTTTTTTTAATTTTATACTTGATTTGTGTATAGAATACGTTCAATACTTATAAATATTTAACATTAAATTATAGGGAGAGTAACTAAAATCCAATTTTATTAAGTTTTATTTTATAATTTATGCAGTTATGAGCTACAATTAGAACCCTCAGTAAGGCGCAAAGGACTTGGTAGAATTATGATGCAAAGTCTTCAGGCCATTGCAGCTAGTAATCAAATGCAAAAAGTTGTGCTAACGGTCCTAAAACATAATCCTATGGCTCTTTCATTCTTTTACAAACTTGGGTAAGTAAAATTTTTTTACCAAATTTTTATTGAAAGTTTTTTTGATTACAGTACAATTCAATGAAAAAAATATAATAAAATTGTAATAGATAGGATAAAAATTCATATAATATACCTTTACAAAAAATATACTATAATTGAAACAATAACATTCCTTCCATTCTCACCAAATATACTTATAAAATAAGAAATCCTACATTGAATTTTTTAACGAGAATTAAAACTAGAATTAATTAGTAAGATTTCATTACATCAATCTAAAAAATTGAGTGTTTGGTGCCCAACATTTTTTTGTATATCGAACTTCACATTTGTATTTATAAAACTCAAAAACTATTATTATTTCCCAATAAACCCTACTTGTAATCACTGTGACGATAAAGTCTTAATTTATAATCCTATGAGTAATAAATGAGAATATATTAAGTATTAATTATGTTACTTGACAGCAGTAAATTAGCTTTTGTACAAAAGTGTCATGTTCAATAATTTAAAAGTTTATTTATTCTTTTTTATTACTTTGAAATGATATTAAAATTTAATTTCTAGATTTTATTACAACTGTTAAACCTTTTAATTTTTGTCGTATTTAAAAAATAATTAATTTTAAAATTACATAATTTTTTTCAATTATTTAATGCCATTTATATATTTCTTATCTCGCCCATAAAAAGTGATAAGAAGTATTAATTTATGGAAAACAATAAAAATTGATAAATATATAGTACTTCTCGACACATGTGCGAAAAAGTTAATTCTAGGAAGAGGGTAGGTTTTAAGGCCCGAGCGAAACGAGGATGATAATCACCCACACCCGAGAATCATACTTTTTACTTGTGTCGAATAATTTTTCGATACAAGAGGCGAAAAACGATTTTAAAATATTTAAAAAAAAAATAGAAATTTCAAAAAAGAAGTAAAATCGAATTTTGCGCACCCGGGTATCGAAAAATAATTTTTTTACAAGTTTTTTATGATACTTTAAATTATTAATAAAAATAAATTAAAAATAATATTCATTTTTAATACTGTTCCAGTTATAAAGTGGATGTAACGAACCCACCTCCTTCAGAAGATGTTGATTATGTTATTTTAAGTAAACAAAATTTACGAGTGTAGATTAATTTGAAACTTAGGTACATATTTATTTATTGAAATAATGTTCAATGACTGGGTTATATTATTTTCACCCCATCATTTTGATTAATTTTACCGTTTATCGATTAAAACACTTTTGTACGAATTGTTAATAAAATAAATACATGTTTACTATAATTATTTTAAAAAAAACTTCTGAATAAAAAATAATTTTCAATAAAGACTACGTTATATTTTGATGTTTCCTTCAAAGTAGTGCTAAATCAATTATTTTTGTCTAACAGTATAATCTCTAAAAAACTGTTTGGTAAAATGAGAGTGAGAAAAAATATCAATTTAGATAAATTATATAAATTAAAAATATCAATTATTTGCTTTGATTTTGATATCCATTCAACTTAAAATGACAAACTAAAATATTAGTAAATTTTAATTTTATATTCACCATTAGTATTTTAGTAATAAATATTAGTTTAAAATTATTTTTCTGTAAAATGTTCATTTTTATTTATTGCTAAGACATAAACACTATTTACAAAATACATTTAAAAATTAAAAGTTTTTAATTTCTAATGTACAGTACAATACGAGTCGTCTACTGTTAAATTATTAAAAGAGATCGCTATTTAAGTGGCTGGAGACATCTTTTTGGTTTTTTATTTATATGCTAAAATTTGCTTGAAATCTAAGTTTTATTCCAAAACAGTTTTTTACTGAAGTTTATATTTTGTTAATTATTTCATAATTTATCACAGCATTGGCAATAAACTATTTATCTACTGCCTAAGCTTAGTTTTAAAGAATTTTAAAGATGTTTTGAAAATACACGTGTACAATATCCCTACTAAAAAATTGATTTATGATTGTAGATCATGATTACTCCTTTCTTAAAAAAAAAATTTGCAATTACGATTTTTCACTCCTATTCAGGCTAAAAAATCTCTAATGCTACTAAAACACCTTTTAGGTGACAAAATCTAATTCAGTTCGTTAAGAACAAGACATAAGCTAACCATTAGAGTGCCGGGATACGCTTCAAGGCGCATTAACGTTATAACAGTTTCGAAATTGTTATACGGGACTTTTCGGTGTCTTTAATTCAATGGTAAGTTATTAGGAATTATTGAAATCCGATCTCAAATTCGTGATAAACAACCCCAAAAACCTCAACATATTAAATTTAGTGATTCATAATTAGCAACCCCAAAAACTCCCAACATATTAGATATGAAAAATATTGTTATAAAAAATTTTTGTCGCATTCAACATGTGACCTTATCGTACCGGCCTGGCACACACCTATAGATGTAAGGGCCTGACTCGCCAACATTCAACCTTGTTTTGGTTCAATTTCTGGGACCTCAAATCACTTTTTAATACGAATAGTATGCTTTCGAAATTTTCGAGACCCCTGACCCTCTAAAGGTTAATGATTTTGTTTATTCAGTTTATATCAACTATTTTACTTTTAGCAAGTCCTAAAGTAAAGCATTTAATTTGTAATATTATCTCTTTGCCATCTGTTAAATACATTTTATGGGTATATATTTTTATATAAATAATAGTTCTATTAAATGGTAAACAGTATCAAAATATGTACTATCATTCTAATTTGGTTTGATAAGAAAAAATTGCAATTGTTTTTTCACCATTAGAAATACAATGGTAAACGCAACTCACTCTGTAATTCGATCTAGCTGTATAGTCTAATTTTGTCAATACAAATAGTTCATTTTCAAGTTAATTATACTGTAATTAAATTTACAGTTTTTTCACTATCATTAAATTTTTACTCCTACACGAGTAAAATTAAAATATACATTTTAAGCTTTAAGACATAAGCTTCAGATTTTATCTAACAAAATTCTTTTCAAATAATATGAAATAAATATTTGTCACAATTACTCACGACTTAAATGAGATTTAAGCTTTAAAAACAGAAATAGATATCCTTATTAACTATCTGCAACACCCTTATGATTCCGTTTTATGAAACAAAAGTGGCAAAAGCTGATGCGGACATAAATTAACTATTGGTGATCTTCTTGAAGGTCCTACATTTGTAAATGTTAGAGGCGATTCACTGATAGTCCAGTCTTGCATAGAACCAAGGAACTTGGTCAGATCAACTTCGCCAGTTTTCGAGACTAGGAAGCGTTCCTGAAGTACTGGATCACCCCAGCACAGATTTAAAGCTTGTCTGTGTAACACCATAGCCACGCCTTTGCCTGCTCCATCGGGAATCGGTATAACCCGCAAGCTAACTACACTAAGATCTACTGGAAGATTTGTGCTAAGCGGTGAAAACGTTGGATTCAAATCCAGTGGTGTCATAGGTCGAGGATGTAGTGCGATAACAGGATGAAGTAAATCGTCTAAAGCCAAATGACCAGCTAGGGACAAAAGGCCAGCTGGATGCTCGACTGATGGTACTGCTTGCAAGCAAGACTCTTGTCGTTTCTCTAAAAGCAAAGTGAATTTATGATATGTCAACAAGTTGTCCGTTACTCCTTGAGACAATCCTCGATTGTCATCCTGCATTAGTCTTCGATCTTGCATAATCTGTTACAAAACATAATTAAATTAAAGTTTTAATTTATTATCAATTTTAAAAAATTTAAACATTTCATCTACCTCGAATTGTCCTGAAAACATAGATGTTGCCCCCAAAGGTTGCCCAGTTATAATAGTCAACCTAGTAGTTTCATCTTCAATATACCCTGCTGCAGCCAATGGATAGAAATTACCTTGAATAGGAATTTTTGAAAACCTTTGTCTCTTAATCATCTGAAAAATTAAAATTTTTATTATTTATAACATGAACAAAGCAAATTTATGAAACTATTTATCGAACGATTAATTTAGAACATACATTTAAACCATTCAAATCGGTGTAAAATATATCATCAGATGTAATATCGGTAACGATTCTCATTGCCAATTCAAAGTTCTGAGTTTCTGTAATATCAACTTCATTTGTAATATGCAAGCCAAGTCCATCACTACCAGTCGAATTGTACAGAGTGCATATATGCTTAATGTAAGGAAGATCTGTGAAGATTCGTGAGAAAATAGGCCCAGTAATTAGGTGAACTACTCTATTATTGCCGGTGTATACTAGATCGGGTTCAGATTTATCAGGTAAAAATAAGTAGGCTCCGCTTTTATCTTGGCCCGCTCGAGTACCGTACTTTACAAATGCCATATGCACAGGATGAGTGGTTTCACCAACTCGTACTGCTTTTAATAGTCCTGTTTTTCCATAAGTTGCAGCTAATTCTGGTCTTTGACTAATGGTAATCTCTTGTGTAGAAGGATATGTTTGAACATTACTGAAGCCTGGTACTGGTGACAGCGGAATACCTGTATTGTAAACTGTTATATTTGCCAGATGCACTTCTCTGCAAAATAATTATAAAATGTATTGTTTTGCAAATAGATATACTTCCAAGTAAACAAATTTCTACACTTACTCTGGAAAAGTTGTACCGTGCAAAGTATGAACTATGTAAGTAGTTAAACCAAAAGCAGGTACAGTGACTAGAAAAGATAGTTCATATCTTGCAGCAGACATAGCTGCTGGGCTGACCCAGACAGGTGAGATTTGACATTGTATCGGTCGACCCATTTTATCTGTTACTCTTACAAACGGAATTGACACATAAATACTTGCTACTTTCGTTCTAGATCTTGGAAGAGAATTATAAAATAAAACTTTTCTTGACGCAACATCGTCGCCGAGTGATATTACATATTTATCTCCCGGGCTCGTATGATGTGACCTAAAAAAAATTAAAAAATGAAATTAAGCCAATAATTAAACTGTAATATAGGAAAAATATCAATGTATCAATTACCTTGTTTCGTCTAAAGATAAATAAGTTGCTTCTATATCTATGGGCGTTTTTTGAGGACTTACTAATAAATGCGCAATTGATTGCTGGAGAATGTGAGCCGAGTTATTCAACGCAAGAAGCATTTTTTGAGCATAGTCAACGACAACATAATCTCTAGCTGTTCCAGTGACACCGTCGTGATGTTGAAATATAGAATGCCAACGTCTAGCTACGTCTAAACGACTCGCCATATTGTCTTCAACAATGTGATCATTACCTTTTATCCAAGCAATAGTGCTCAAAAGTTCAGAGCTTCTTAAGGCTCCTAACAGTACTCGATCTAGTCGCTTATGAAAAGGTCTAGAAGTATAGTATCCACTCCAGTAGTGATCGTCTCTATCTGAATAAGTAAAGAAATCTCCACTCAAGCTAGGATAATCTTCGACACTTTTCTGACTCCTCAAAGCTTCAAAGTAATCGCTCAAAGTACCAAATTGAATCTGCACATTCATCTGTCGATCGTTATTCATGTAATCAAACAGCTTCTGATAATTCGTGAACTGCGCATCCCATTCGGTCACGTGTGAATACCGAAAATCATCTCCCAAAGGAACCAGTACAATATTGGTCTTGAAGAGTTGAGCTTTCTTACGATATTGATCCAGAAGAATGGCTGCTCTTTCGCCGACATTGGCTTTGGTAATAGCTTTTGGGGGAATCTTCCAGGGACAGCTGAAACCAAAACTGGGTAAACGATAAAAGTCGAACTGACAACAGATTTTCGGGTCTGGACCGCAGGTGTGAGGAATATCGTAGCTGTAGAAGGGCATCATGTGAGTGAAAATTTCTGTGGAACCTTCGTTGTCCCATAATTGCCTCCATCGAAATTCCAAGTGTTTTTCTTGAGCTAATTTCTTTTTAACCGAATAATGAACCCTTTGTATGACGACATTTTCCAATCCAGCGCCTTTCAAAAGGTACGGCATGGTTGGCGAAAGCCCAAAGGGATCGATAGCCCAGCCAGTATTTGGGACGTAATCTAAATTTGTTTTTAACCTGCAATCGAAAATTAAAAATTAAAATTTTAAATAATAAAAAATAAAAAAAGCTTTGTGATAGTAAAAAAAATTTTTTACTATCCTAATGAAATTTTCTTTATAAAGCTTAAGTACAGATGTAGAACTTGTTAAATTTCCAAATACTAATCGTGATTATTATCGAGAAAAAAAATAATTTGGAAAAAAATTTTCTTTATTCTGTAATAATAAGAGTAAAATTAATTGAATTAATTTGAAATTTTGTGAAGAGGTAGAATTTGTACATATAAAAAATGTGGTATTAATAGAATAATATAATGGAACAAATAAATTAAGTTTGAGAAAGCTAAGTGTGAATGAATAAATGAATGGCAGTTGTTTTTTATATGTAAGAAATATTGAAAAAATTTTTTCAGATTAAAATGTCTTAATTTTTTGATAAAAGTTTTTCTTATACTTTAAAGTATGGTTTATAACATGTTTTATAGCTTTAAAGTATGTTTTACTTATTAAGTATCCCTCCAAAATTTGAATTTTTATATCTGTTTAAATATTTAAAAAAAATAAATTCTCAAAAAATTTGTTTTTTCTTAATAACAATATTAATTGTTACAACACAATGACCACATTTCTATTGAGTATTTTTATAATTTATTATTTTTCTTGAAAATTTGTGTAATAAATTGCAAAATTCGTATCTTAAAATGTATTTAAACATACCATTGGTGACCTTCTGTCAATTGAGTTAATTGAGCCATCCAATGTGAAACAGATTCATCAGGCATGACATATCCTCCAGCTACAATTTCAAGTTGTCCATCATGTACTAATCTTTTAACAACATCACGTGTTGATTGAGATTGTTCATCCCACCATAGTTTAAAGAATGATATTTCTGCCCAAATAAACTTTCTTCTTCTGTCCTCAGACAGTTTTATTACCATATTATTTAAAATACCTTGAGTTTGATAAGAATAATACTTTTCAAAAGTATTCAACCATCCAGGATCATTGTGAGAATGAGGTATTACAAAAACTTTTAATTTTCTATTTGGATGCCACTGCTTTTCATCATACTTAATATTCCAGCCTTGTTTCCACACTCCACCATCTGGATTGTCAAATTTTAGTTGTTTATAAATATCAAGCATTTGAATGTCAACTTCTGGTGGTTGTCTAAAGTTTACGGTGCATACTGCAGGTTTCTCTATTCTATCTATTATATTATTTAAGTTATGATGTTTATCATCTAATGATGAGTCTAGTTTTATTTGAGCAGCTGCTTGCAAAGCATTCATGGCTCGATGATGACGATTTAAATCTTCTTCAAGTTTTGCCAGCCTACTTTCAAAGTGAAGCCACTGATTCTAAAAAGTTTATATATGTATATAGAATGTATGCCAATGTGTATATTTTAAATGGATAGAATTATAACATATAAAATCAAACTAATATTTTGAATGTGTTGAAAAAATATCAAAAACTTACATCTTTAATATTAGCTTTAGATTCATGACTCTGAGGGAAAAGAGTCACATCAAGCATAAGATAAATCATAACACAGCAAGCCAATATCAACCCTGCTCCAAGAGCAGCAAACAACTTTCTTGCCTTCATATTGGTTTAAAAATTTATTTTCCTAATAATAATTTTTCGTACCGTCAACGAGTATTTTTCGAAACATTTATAAATATGCTGAAAATAAGTTAGAACAAAACAATTTACAAAAGCGATAGCTTAACCTCGAGCGTTGCGCGAAGTTTTCTTATCGTGTGTATTGATATTGGAGGTATAAAAAACGTCACTTCCATTAAAACATGACTAATTGGTCAAGTTATGAACTAATTTTTTGATATGCTGTTGGCTTGTTGCAGGAGAAAAGATAAGAGTCGAAAGAGAAACATGTTGAAAAGTTTCTCCCCCTCGCGCACCCTTCCTCTTCCCCACACATTATTTTAGGCTATAATATAATACTACGGCGAAGTCGTCTGCTTGGTTATCAGTTTTGCCAAAGTGTTTCTCTCGAATATTCCTAAAATTTAAATAACCAATAATTAATTGTAATGCACATTCTTTGACGAGAAAGATTTCAGGTTTTCTTTCTTTTATTTGCATTTTCGAGCCAATGCAATATAAAAAAATTTATTCATATTATTTATTCGCAACATCAAGTATTAAATAGAATATTTGTATTTACTAACATAAATTTATAATTTACAATCATTTTAAAAAACAAGCATTTAACAGAAAAACATTCCCTTCAATTGTTTTTCAACTTTATTATAAATTCTTGTAAAATAATTTTCTAGATATTTTTTTGTCGCGTATTTGGAGACAATGATGTCTTTACAGAAGAAATGACTTTTCCACACTGCATAAAAAATATTATACATTCAATGCTTACTGCTTAGTAACATTTCAAGGAACGATTTTGACAGACAGCTGTGATGCGGTCATAAAGACAGATCAATGCCAGTATCGTTGGTTGTTTTACAAAATTAAGTGTTTATTGCAATAACAAGTGACGATTTATGTCGCGAGAAAATCATCCGACATTGTTTAATATTGTTATTGTGAGGATCGTTAATAGACAAGGGAAAAATGCCAGGAGAACCTCCAGTTACCACAGGCAATAAGTCCAGTGGAAAAGTGAAGAGAATTTCCATACCTCGAGTGCAAAGTAGCACCGATACAGAATTACAATCTCAACAAAGTGGTTCAACTCCACTTCAACCAACATCTCTGCATTACGTTAGCTTTCGATCAGACGTTGAAGACAGTCCTATACCTCCAACTGTTCGAGGAAAATTGTTAGACTTGTTTCAACAAATTGAAAAGGAATTCGAAATGCTATGTGCAGAAAATAATGGGTGTACGTTTTTAAAGTCAAATACTGACTTATTTAATGATGACTTTTCTTAGTTTAATTATTTGTATTTTCTATTTTAGTACAAGAGAAAATAGATGCATTAAGCGAAAGGTTGGAAAGAGAATGTTATGGATCAGGAGAGCGCAGCTTACCACCGGGAGACTGTCAAGACTTTACAGACAGTAAAAATTTAGCTAAACAAAAATGTAAGTTGTACATACTTTTCTATTGATTAATTTACTTTAAAATCAAATTAACTTACTTTAGAAGTGCTTAGACTTTACTGTTGTTCATTATCTTACAATTATCTGTTTACAACTGAAAAATAATTTGTGTTATGCAATGTTGATAGTAGATTATTAAAGATTATCTTCATAAAACAGTTGTTATCTGCATTAAAAAGTATTCATGACTAAAGATGACTTTATATATTCTTCAGATAAAACTTTGATTTTTAATTCTTCTTGTTGGTAATTTTTTGTAATAAATTTATAATTATAAATAAATCAATAAACTAATAAACTATTCTATAGTGATAAAAATAATTTATAACTTTTTTTAGCTTTGGGTGGAAATTCTGCATACAAAGTAAAAGCATCACATAAATTAAAAGCTCAAACAAGTAAGATAGTCTCCAGTTTCAAAAATCCCACAATGACATGTAGCATGCAAAGAGAATACAGAGGGCATAGAGATGGTGTTTGGGAAGTTTCTGTGGGCAGATCTGGCCAGCCAATTATTGCTACAGCATCAGCCGATCATACAGCAAGAGTATGGGCAATGGACAGTTGTCGTTGCTTACTGCAATACACAGGACACAGTGGCTCTGTAAATTCTGTCCGATTCCATCCTTTAAAAGATTTAGCATTAACAGCAAGTGGTGATTGCTCTGCTCATGTGTGGCAAGCTGCAGTTAACTGGGACTTACCAAAAAGACCTTCTTCGGAAGATGTAACAAGTACAGGAGGTGAAAGAGGGGTTGGTGCTCTTAGTGTAGACAATCCACCATCAGAAGAAGAAGCTCCTACTTTAAGAACTCCTGTTAAGGAATTACTTGGGCATACAGGAGTAGTAATGGCTGCTGATTGGCTTTTTGGTGCTGAACAAATTGTTACTGCCTCTTGGGACAGAACAGCCAATTTGTACGATGCAGAATCTGGAGAAATTATTCATACTCTCTGTGGTCATGATCAAGAACTGACTCATGTGTCAGCACATCATGCTCAAAGATTGTGTGTTACTTCTAGTCGTGATAGCACTTTTCGCTTATGGGATTTTAGAGAACCTTTTCATTCTGTATCAGTCTTTCAAGGACACACAGAGTGAGTTCTATGTCTAAGTTATGTAATTGACAATCATTATCATTTTTACCTATACTTATTTTCAATTTTACAGAACTGTAACTGCAGCAGTATTTACAAAAGAAGATAAAATAGTATCAGCTTCGGATGATAGAAGTGTTAAAGTTTGGGAGCTACGTAATATTAGAAGTCCTCTAGCTACTATTCGAGCAGATAGCTCATGTAATCGATTAGCTGTTTCAAGTGCGGGAACAGTTGCTATTCCGCACGATAATAGACAAATTCGTTTATTTGATTTAAGCGGACAAAGATTGGCCAGATTACCGCGAACAAGCAGACAGGTAATAACATTTAAATTTTCTATAAAATAAGTATAATTGCTAACAAAATCTGTAGTAGCAAAACAATAATTAATTTTAAAAAATTAGAGTTATAATTAAATTTAATAAATAAAAAATTGAAGAAAAAAACTTCATTATAAATATTTAGTTTAGAAAATTGCTAAAACTTAATTATTACTCATTATTATAAAATATATTTCATAAATTTTTAAAAATAACAATTTATTGTTAAAAAATTTAATCTTTATATACAATATAAAGATATTACAAAGATTGATACAATCTAAATTTCGTACAGGGACATCGTCGTATGGTTTGTTCAGTAGCTTGGGCTGAGGATAACAGCAGTACATGCAATCTTTTCTCTTGTGGATTCGACAGGCTGGTATTGGGCTGGAGTATTTTACCAGTCAAAGATGCTTGAGAAACGCTTCGTGATCGTCGTCAACTAATGACCTTGACTCTGCAACAAAGTCATGTTGGCGGTCGATAAATAAAGTCCAGGTATTATATTATAAACGTAGTTGTGAGCCAAAAGTCCACCAGCCAGTCCGATCAAAGACCCCGTTCTTCCACTTTCGCAGACAACTGTAACAAATTTTAATCTAAGTTCAAAAGAGTGAAAACGCTGCTATTAGATTATTTTTATGAGAAATCGCTAAAGCTTTTATTTATACATAAATGAACAGAGAAATTAAAAATTAAGTAGTAGGAAGATTAAATAATTCTCAAACAAACATTAAAAAATAAATTACAACTTATTTTTTGGTGTTTGGGAGTGATAAACTATGCTAAAATGATATAGATAAGTGTTATTTATATACATCGTGCCATTGGTATTTATTGTTTATAAACAATTTTCTGTGGTGATAAGAAACCAAATAAAAATGCAAATTCTTTCTGTTGATAAGTATTATAATCGTATAGATGGCGATCAAAAAATAAATCAAAATATTGATGTTCGAATAGCTCTTATAAGCTTACCCTATAGAAATTAAAAAATACAATATTAAAGAAATATTTAGCAAATAAAAATTAAAGTACAATATAAAATAAATTAACGTTTATAGAATAACAAGTGTTTCAAAATTTAGTTGATAGACAATAATTTTTTCGCCAAATTATTTTACAGAAAGAAGTTGCTGATAATAAAATAATTTTAAAAAATATAACAAAATTTGAAACCAAAAGTTACTGCATTTAGGTAACTACTTATTACTTAATGGAAAATAAATAATTTTAAATAAAAAAATAATACTTAAAACGTGGTAATGTAATGTCAACTATTTTAATAGTATTTTTTTCTGCTGGTACTAGAATAAACAAAATTTTATAGCTAAATTTATTTCAATTAATGCTTTTTAAATGTTTAAAAAATTATATATTTAAATCATATAAATTCCTTGAAACATCTTTTACTAGAAACATTTATAAAAATAGTAACTGTTTTAGCTCGAAACATTAATCAAATTTTTATGGTTGTTATGTTCGTTATTGTAAATTTAATAATAAATGCTGGATACGTTAGAATTATGCTTATCAAAGATTATTTTTTTAAACAAAATGTGTTCTAAATTAATTAAAAGTATTTAGTAATTATTTATGTATACGTTTATAAAATGTATCAAATTCCTAATGAAAATTTTAGATTTTCGCAGCTTGCTGTAAATCGAAATTTCGCTAGCAGTAGTAAATTTGTTAGTACAAATAATACTTAAATTTTTCTTTAAATTTTTGAGAAAGTATAATTATAAACAACTTTGATTGATCGTTTACGTAAAATTATGCGTAAATATTTTACTGTCTGCAAGCTGTGTAAAACTGAAAACAAAAATTATGTTTTAGAATATATAAATTGAAATTAAAAATGTTGAAGCTACATAAAATGTATCAATTTTTAAATAATTTTTTGTGTATGTTTTCGTAGTTGCTTTTTAAAACTTATTATTAAGCTTATTCTGTTTATACAGCACTATGTACTTTTTCTATTTGGTTTTTGTGTATTGAAAATAGATCTGTGTATTAAAAAATATATAAACAGATAAACCTATATTACCACCAGTGATATTATTTATTTCAATCCTTTTATTAAAAATATGAGTCTCATCCTCATTTTTTTCTTTGAATTTGAAAACTCGAGGTTTAAAGAGTGTCTTAAATCACCTATTTAAAGTGAAATAATTTAGATTTATAATTTGTTTAAATATGAATAAGTAATTTTGAATTCTGACCTGTAAAATACCAAGGCTTTGTATTTTCTTTAAAATTAGCCTAGTAAAATTAGGGTTTAAAGAACATTCGAATTAGTTCTTTAAATAGTAAATGCAAAATTTATCAAAGAAAATTAGGAAAATTTTCCGACTTTTATCAGAGGAAAACTACAAAAACTACAATATACCAATTTGAATTTAAATTTATTAGGGTTTATAGTTATATCCCTGATTAGTTAAAATAACGAGGAAATTTGTGCGGTTCCAGGCCAAAACGTATTAAAATCAACGTTGAATGAAGCTATGTTCTCTTTTGTCAATAATTATCCGTCTCTGTTATAAAAGAAGCAATCGCTTTTCTTTTAAAAGAAAGTTAAAAAAAGAAATCTCTACCCGAGTAAGCCGTGAGCAGACACAAGACAGTGTAGCCGTATATAAGAATCTGATGGGGTTCCGGCGCGACGTGCTGCCAAACGATGCCCAGCAGACCCAGCAGCTTAGCACAGCCACCGATAACTAGAGCCCGGACGAGGTCGACCGGCTTGTACCTGTGGGGTCTTCTGCCCAGAAACAGCCACCTCAGCTCGGTGATGGCGAGGACGACGGAGAGGAAGGCGGCGAGCGACAGCGCCGTGTGCACCAGCAGGAAGTAAAAGTTTCGCTCGCTCGTCCGGAAAACGATGACGCTACTGGTCTTGTCGAAAATCTCGAAGAGCGGGTTCAAGTCCTGAACTGCAGAGGAGCCGTCGACCGCGACACTGTCGTGCTTGCAGCTAGTCCACTTGCGGAAGGACTCGCCCAGGATCAGAACTATCATGAGCTTCCAGTAGGAGCTGAAGTCGCTGTTGTAGAGCAGATGGCGGTAGGCGGGTTTCTCGAGCAGCACCAGGTCGACCAGGACTATCACCGGGTCATACTCGATGTATTTATCGGCTAGTTTGTTGCAGTTCTTCTAAAAGTCAAATCAATTATAGCGTCACCTTTGTAGATGAGGATATACTTATTTCGTTATTGACTTACGCATTTTACAACTTTAAGAACACTGGGACTGTAGCGGCGGTACAGTTCGTCGACGTCTGCTCCGCAATTGATGCAACTGTACATTTTTTTAGTTTTACAGATTTTTAACTATGTCATAATCAAGCCTCTTTCCGCTCTTTTATCTGCAAAAGCAAACATTTTTGAAATCATTGACACGTGAAGTTGCTACTTATGACTTTTATGTACCTGTAGAACGAGTTTTATATCGATCGTAAGCATAAAAATTAATTACAAACGTATAAAATTCCTGTAATAAAATCAAAATGGATGCCTAATGTTATCAGTTATTGAGTTTCTCCGTAAGATGAGCTTAAAATTTTATTCCCAAACATTTAGTTTGTTATTTTTTAAATTTAAATATACAATTTATAAAATTTGTGTGCAGATTTATAGATTACACTGATGGAAAATTAGGTACATAGATATAATTTATTAAAATTTGAAAAGCCAAAAACAATGAAAACTGATTTCCGAGCCAGTAAATATTCATTGCATATTTTAATAGATATAAATAATAATTAAATGAGAGAAAAATATATTTTTTTAATTGTTGATGTTTAAAAATTTACAATTTTTCATACTCCAATGTCGTTTTACGTAGTTACATTTCGTATTTTTACAAATTACACTCCATGTTTACAGAATTTTATAAACTTCCAAGTTACAAATAAAACTGGCATAAAAAAAAGGAAACGAAAGGGCTTGTCTTTATCATAAAAATGCAACCCAATCGAAAAAATTCACGATTTCTGGTAAAAAATGAATCACCTCCCAGTCTGAGTGATAATTTAAATAGAACAAAAAACGTCTTACTTTAATCTGAATTTCAAATTTGAATATCCTTGGAATGAGAAAACTTGAAGAAAATTTGTAGCACCTGATTCTAATCTTTAAATTACTTAAGCGATTTTCTATTAGGATATCAAGAATTAAAGATATATTCTTGCCAATTGAGTAAATATAATCTTATCACACAATGTTCGAAAGATAATTGAGTTTTTAGAACTTTCTTAATTTCTTTATATTATATGTATACTTTACATTTAAAGTTTATACTTAGGATTTTGCATTAATGAATTGATTTACGTAAACGACTTAAACAAGATGAAAAAAAAATTGTTTTTTTGCAGTCTGCAGGAAGCGCAGATGTTGTAATAATATTCCAGTAAACGTCAATGAAGCGTAAAAAATCACCTAACCGATGTATCTCTTTCCTATCAATTCAATCGTTAAGATTAGATTATTATTGAACCGACTGCAACACTCAAAAGATGCTTCCAAAACAAAGTTTGCCAGCCAAAAATTTATCAAACTTTATTAGCCGTTGTGCGATCGAGCAAATAAAAATAAAACTCGAATAAGTTAACGATGAATCATCACTGGCAACGTACAATCTTCCAGTTAATCATTAAAACTCGTATAGCATTACGACGCAGCCTTGAAAAAGCCGTTTTTTGCGCCAAGCAATTGTTACTCTCCTCCTCCGCAACAATGCAGCTGCTCGTGCGGCACAATTTTTCAGCGAGTCTCGCACCGTAAGAGCGGACGGTCCGAATAAGTTCCTCCGAACCGAAAAAAAGAGAAGCGAGAAAGAGACCGCTCCGCTAACGGATTCGATACACTGTTCGGGTGAAAGTCTCCTGCGGACGTTTGGTCAAAGAGATTTCGTCTGCTCTCACATGACCCGCGAGCCTCCGCCGTCGCCGCCGCCGCCGCGCGTCGGATAGGAAGCGGAACACGCACCGCTGTCGGCCTGCAGTTTTTGCCGCGACTCCGACTCTGACATTCCGGGAGCGTCACTGGAGGAGTGTTCAACGGTTGCCGACGTTTTTTCCCGTTAGTCTTTATGAGATAGGCGACATGAGCGCCGAGATTACCACACTGGCCCTACCCAACGGGTGCCGAATGCCGATCGTCGGCTTTGGCACTTGGCAGGTAAGGTTTTTCACGAATTTACAATCCCCTTTTTGTTTTTTATAACTTTCTGTTTTATCAATTGTTCGAGAGTTCTTTTTTATCTGCTTCAAACGGATGTGTTCGAAAGAGAATGTATATAACAATAGAATTCGGTCTTTTAATAAATTCTAAATGAAGAAATTGCAGTAATATGATTTTTCAGTAAATCATAATTGTCGATTTTAAATTAAGATAAAACATTTTATAACGCTTAATTGTTGAAAAAAATTAAAACCCCCGTATAAACCTTATGGACATTGGGTACCCGTAAAATTAGTTGGAAACATACTATAAAACATAAGTATGTGACCTATTTATCAAAAATTCAATTGGGAAATAAAGTATACCTAATATATGATCGCAAATTTTAATGATCACAAAGAACATTTAAAATTTTTATACAGATGTATGTATGTAGGTAAACTATTCAATTTTAATTCAAATCTTTAACTTCTTATATATCTTTAATAGAACAATCCGTTGATTTTTATAGACTTTATGCCAATTGGAACTTTTAAGATTCGAAGGTCCTAAACTGTTTTACTGAATGTTCCCAGCCTATTTCACCGAAAACCAATTTCCATGACGTTCCATAATGAAAAACACGGTCCTTTAGAGAGAAAGTTTCTCAGAAACCGTATAGAAAGAATAATCTTTCTTATGAAAGTCAAATCGTGAATAGAAAAATTTCATACAAATCAACAAAACTATCGGTAAATATATGAAAGTTTTCTCGCAATTTAAAAAATAGATAAAAAAAAATTGTACCTATATTGTTTAAAAGCTTTTAAGAAACTATTATTAATGACTAAAAAATAAAAAACGAATTATTAGAAGATAAACTGAATTTTATCTTAACTTTTAAATAAATATTAATTAATTATGAATTCTTTAACCCCGTAAGTTACTTAAGTAAATGAAGAAATAAAAAGCCGCCTCTTTTACTCTAAAATTTTAATAGATCGTTTACTGGAGATGATTTATCGCGCGCATAAAAATGCTAATTCTTAAGTGTATAAAGAAAAGAATAATAAAAAGAAAACAAAGTTATGATAATAAAAATTTGAGATAGCAACAATCTTCGTTTTTTCTCCATGTAAATACAACTCTTTTAAAGATATTATAAAAATTAAAATTATTACATTTGAAACAGAAATTAAACATTTTTATGTTTCAATTCTTAGTAAATCTTAGTATTTAATTTTTAATAAGCAAAGTTAATATTTAATTAAAATTCAATAGACAGCAAGTACCTATATATATATCCTCCCGTTGCTGTATATAGTAAAATATAGTAATTTTTCGAAGATTTCTTTTAATTTTTAATAAATCAATTTTCTCGTGTATTTTATTACATATAATAGATTAAAAAAGCTGTTAATGCTATTTATGAATAATAATCTAAATTGTTTACTAAAAATATCTAAAAAATATCAATTTAAGAGAATTCTATTCAAACTTATTATATCAATCAGTAAATTAAAAATCAAATCAAATATTTAAGTTACTTTTAATTAATCGTTTAGGCAACAGAACAAGAATTGGAAGCTGCTTTAAATGAGGCTTTAGAAACTGGATATAGGCACATTGATACAGCAGCAGTTTATGAAAATGAAGCTGTTATTGGAAAAGTTTTGAAAAAGTGGTTAGATTCTGGTAAAGTCAAAAGAGAAGAATTGTTTATAGTGACAAAAGTAAGTTTAAAAATGAATGAAATAAAATACATTTGGTTTTATTAAATTTACACTTTTATAGAACATACTATAATTATAGTTGTCATGTAAAGAGAATTAATTATTAAAATTTTACTTTTTAGTTACCACCAAGTGGAAATAGACCTGATTGCGTGGAAAAATATTTGAAAAAGTCTCTTAAAGCTTTACAATTAGATTACTTGGATCTTTATTTAATTCATACTCCATTTGCATTTGTAGAAGATGAAAATGATTTACATCCAAAAGATGAAAATGGTAACATAAAAATTGATCCAACCACTGATATTGTTGCTGTGTGGGCAGAACTAGAAAAGCATGTTGTAAATGGATTGACAAAAGCCATTGGCTTATCAAACTTTAATTCTAAGCAAATTGACAGAGTACTCAAAGCTGCTATAGCACCTATTTCAATGTTACAAATTGAAATACATCTGTACTTTCAACAGCCAGAAATGGTAACGTGCATGAAATATTAAATAATTTATGGTTTATTTTCAAATAGAAGAAAACTTTATAGTACTAACATTTTTTTACAGATTGATTATTGTGTAAACAAAGGCATTCCTGTAACAGCTTATTCACCCTTGGGAACTCGCGGATTAGTGAAATTGCTTGGAAAAAGTGATACTTTACCAGACTCGTTATCAAATCCAACAGTTCTACAAATAGCTCAAAAACATAATAAAACACCAGCACAAATTGCATTGAAACACACTATTCAAAAGAAAGTTGCTGTAATTCCCAAAAGTACAAATCCACAACGCATTAAAGATAATATTCAACTCTTTGGCTGGCAACTTGACGCTGAAGATGTAGAAGCTTTAAATAAGTTGGACCAAGGTAATGCTGGTCGCATTTGTGATTTTTCTTTCCTCTCAGGAATTGAAAAGCATCCAGAATTCCCATTTTAATTTTCAGCATTTATTTAAAAAAGAAGCTTCAAGCACACCTTGCTTAATCTCAAATTTTATTAATTTATATCAATGATTAATAACATAATTAAGCACAAAAATACTATGAGTAATGTACGCAATTTTAAATATATAAATAAAAAAATTCCTTTCTATTGTCAATGAATATTTATATGTTGATAAAAATGTAAAAGATGAAATAAATCTGTCGTAAAGTGCAATATACATTATTTGATGGTAGTTTTAAATTAATTGTTGTACCAATACAAAACAAACACCAAACTAACCTCCAAAGCTCGATCGTCTTGCTTGCCGTCAAGGCATCACGCGCAACGCGTCTGGCCTGGCGTCAGACGTCAATAGTCAATACGTCATTCGTGTTGATGTCTTCTTTGTTCTTTACGTTTTATTGGCGAAAGAGCGAGACCACGAGGTTGACTATGCAGCCAATCAGCCATCAACAATCTTGCTCTTGGCGCCAAAAAACAAATGTATATGCGCTAGAGTATAAAATGTTCCCAGTGGTGCCAAATGGACCCGCAACAGACAAGGAAGACCTCCGAGTCCGAGGTCCACCGAAGTTCCCAAAAGGGGACCTGGAAGGTGCTTGTTAGCGTCGGAACCACATCCTAGATCGGAGAATAAAGGTACAGAGATCGGAGAAGAGTGACGAAGTGATATGGGCGAACATCAGAGAGAAGCATTGAAGTCTCGTAAACAGCGAAAAAATATTTTAATAACTTCGCTATTGGGTGAGACGAGAAAAGGATTTATGACAAATGAAAGGTAGATATGCAGTTTAAAAAATGGCTTAAATATAAATTTGTGCGTTCAGTCGAAACGAGAGAGCAGGGAAAGAATATACTTAGATGATTGAGGGTTTCTCGTTGTTCAGGCCGCAACGGCGTAGTGGATGACAACTACTATATTTTCGCGATGCAATTTTCCTAAAGGCGATATTATGTAAAGATTACTACGCTTTTCTCCAAAAGTGGTAATTTTCTTCTTCCTATCTATGAACGCGATCTATCTAGGGTCCATGTAGAGTGGGGGAGAGGTACAATAATTTTGATTAGAAAATGCAACAGCTAGAAAGGCCGTAGTATCAGGCATAGAGGCATAAATATGTGACGAGAGAAAATAGCAATAAGATAAGGTAGATATCGACAAACCGCCGGTGCGCATCTATTAAAATGAGCTATTAAGGTTTAAATCTTCGATAAATCTATGAAATTTGACGATAAATCTGTAAACAAATGAATATAACTTTACTGATTTTGAAAATACCCTATAGTGTTTGCACTGGTACTTCCCCCGGAAAATAAATAAGGAAGAAAATGAAACCTTCCAAATTAAAATTGAATGAAAAACAAAAAACATTCCCATGTTTTCAACGATTATTTTTTTAATGAACTATATCTGCATTTGTTGAATGATATTTACAGCTTTTAAATTATTCGGTTCGTAGGAAACACCTCTTTAACATATATTACCAATGACATTATTAAACCTTAAATAGTTGAAATATAAAATTAGCAAATATAGTCTATATTTCGTGGAAGACCCCCCTTAAGAGCTTGGTGCTCTTGAGAGAAAGTGTGATGCGCTGAAGAGCGCGGTTCAGCTATAAAGAAGACTGAGACAGAAAGCTGGATATGGTTCGGGATGTAGGGGTGGTTGAGAAAAAGAGGTAGAATGTGAGGGGTGAACGCGTTGTATTCCTCGCTACATACGCAAATGAGAGAGGGGGTTCAGAGTCCTTCAGCAAGGCGTCAATAGTATGTAATCATAGGTATTTGACGTTTGAAAAGATGATCATTATATTTTAGTACAGAGAGCTTTTAAATAAGATAATAATTTGTTCCTCTTACTTAAGAAGTAAAATAATTAAGCTAAAAAATAATTTAGCTGTGCAATGTCGCATAATAGATTAGAAATAAAGAAATCCTTATAAAATTGCATTTTTAAATGACTTCAAATATTTAGGATGTTCTATATTTTTTTTACTACTTTTTTCTCTTTATGTATTTATATTAATCCTTAATCAAAAAATCTTATAAAACTCATTTTATGGAATTTGTATCTGTATTTGCACAAAATTATCAAAATTTTTTCAAGGTGTAGATTGCTACATATATAGTTTTGATCGAAAAAGGATTATCCTCCTTTTGTCGCGCAAAAATTTTGCTAGAAATGGAAAATAAATTACCTCACAGCTACCTATAACAATAAACCAAGTTTTTTTTACAATGTTATACTGCCGACTACTCAGGAACAGCTAAATCAATATTTATCGTGTTGGTTTCATTTGAATGCTTTTGTTAATTATGTGAATTTCTTCATACAAGCTGCGCGTTTGTAACAAAAAAGAAAAGATTCCATTAAAAAAATTTTTTTAAATAATTGATCACTACCTACATCAAATGTATTTTCTTATATTTTTAAATAAATTTAATATCAAATATAATTTTTTTTAAACTGGTTACTATATATCGCTAAAAGTAAACTATATGATTTGAAAGTTTATACTGAAATAGATTACTTTTAGATAACTAATTATTCAAATTTTTGAGTTTGAAAATTAATATCGCTAATCATTATAAATCAGTTGAATTTTATGGATTTGTAAGTAATTTTTTTAGATAACACCCAATGTAAATGCTTGTATTTATAAAGATTTAATATAAAAACGTATAGGCCGAATAAAAATAACTAAATAAACGTGTATACCGCAGCAATTGAAAGAAAAAGAAACGAAGCGAAAAGTAGGAAAAAGCTTTGAAAAAACTGTCGGAAACCCGAAGAGCTCGGCGCGGTATCCCTTTTTTTCCCATCAATCGACGAGCACAACAAAGCACGTGCCGCGATATATCCGCACATCCCTTAGCCAATATTTACATCAGGGAGATGAGAGTATTACCGGATTATCCTATGGGCGCGCGCGCGCCCGCCTGACCCCCGTGGCTTTTCGATTAAGCAGGCTCTGGTGCACAGGGCTACATCTGCCCGGCCTCTTCAGAGAGAGAGAGAGAGAGAGAAGTGCGTGCGGCGACAAGAAGGACCAGGACAGAGAGAGAGAGTGAGCCGGTATCAATTACATTGTTGTTATTGGGGTAACTGAAACGGGGCGAGAGATGCGGTCGACAGATAATATAATACACTGGCATAAGAGCATGCACAACAAAAGCCAGGGCACGTTGGGCCCACCCAAATGGGAAGCTCCAACGAGGCGCGCAAAACGCAACGCGATAGCCATCGGCAAACTGCGGCCCTGTGCAACTATGCGGCTAATTCAGATCCGAGCTAAAGAAATGGATACGGGAGCCGTCGCGTACATAATGAGGGAAAGACTCCCCGAAGCGGCCCGCGGCCCGGATAGTCGCTCCGAGGACCTCGAGCCGCCGAGATGAGCGAGACTCGGCAGGAAGCGACGCGACGCGAGTCCACCGATTTCAGCATCGCCAGGATCCTCGCCAAGGACCCCCAGCCCTCGTCCTCTGCCTCGACGGTGGAGCGAACTTGTGCGGGTATCGTGCAGCCCGGCGCGGCGACGGCTTTCGCTTTTCATAGTAAATTACAGTGGTTCAAAAAGTTTTGCGCGGTGCAATCGCCCGAGACGAACCCCGAGAAGGCCGACGATGCAGCAAGCGAAGACGTTCCTAACAGGTTGGTGCCTTTTTACGTTCTTTATCCTTGTTTAGCTATTGATTAGAATACAAAATATTGAAAATATTTAACGTTTTAGTTGTGTTAATCTCTCTCGCTACTATTGTGCCGCGAAATTAAAATACAATTAGCTCGCGAGGTAAATAAGGCACGCTTAAGGTAGCTCTATAGGTACTCTCCAGTCAGTTGAGATATTAAAAAAAATTTGTTTTTAAACACTTTATTATAGCACGAAAAGTATTTAAAAAATATTTTCCAAATTTTTA
>JAWWEO010000009.1:35023293-35149497 GCA_035582975.1 Ormyrus labotus | reverse complement strand
CCTCGGCTCAACCCCACTCCTTCTCAGCGGACGCGCTGGGCCAATCAGCGCACCTCTCTCACGGACCCAGGCGCAAAGGAAGCACGCCGACGAAGCCCAACGCTAATGCCTTGCGTAGCAACAATAGCTGATACTGCACTAACGACGCATTGCTGCCTTTTACTTTGCCACATAATTGCTGCGTTTGAATACATGCAAACTATTCCTGAAGTAGATTTTCGATCCTGCTTATCGCCAGCAAAGTCAGCATCAGTGTACGCCTTAAAACTACCTGATTTACAATAAAACAATCCTAGATGCTTACTACCTGTCAGATATCTCATTATACTTTTTACAAGTAACCAATGATTTTCACTAGGTTTTTCTAGCACTCTCAATGCTACGTTAAGTGCAAATCCAATATCTGGTCTGCTAACAACGTGTAAGAACATTAAATTACCAACGGCTTCACGATACGGTGCTGTAAAATTCTTTTTCTCAGAAATTTTTAAATCAAAACTGGTATCAATTGGAGTGGTAACACTGTTTGCATTATTTAAATTAAATTTAGTTAAAACATTTTCAATATATTTTTCTTGTCGTATAAAAATTGAACTCGATACCAAGATAATTACTTACATCTCTCGTAGTTGTTTTAAAATGTTTATTTAAATCACAAAAGAATTTATCTATAAGAAACTCATCTGATGCGGCTAAGAGACCATCATCTATACCTTTTTCTTTATAAATATAAAAACAAGGGTCAGCTGTGCTTTCTATAAAACCAAAATTTATAACAAAATTCGCGAAATGCTCATTGAAGCCCTTCGGTTGTTTCATAAATATATTTTCTGTTAATTTACCGTATAGAAACGTAGTTTTTATATCGAACTGGGCAAGATGAAGTGAATTGCGAGCTGCAACACTTAGTAAAGTTCTTACTGTGTCGAAGCGGACCACAGGACTAAACGTTTCTGTAAAATCTATACCTTGAGTCTACGAGTATCCTTTAACAACCAACCTTGCTTTATAACGATTCGTATCATCTAAATTCAATTTTTTTGTAAATATCCAACGACTATTAATTATTTTTTTATTTTCTGGTTTTTCAACCAATAACCATGTTTCATTATCACGAAGGGACACAAACTGCTCTTTAATTTTTATTTTCTTTAGTATTTATTGCATCTGAATAATTTTTAGTCAAAACTTCTGCAAGGTAAGTTAATGGACAGCCGTAGAATTCTGTCAGTTTTATTAAGTTTCTATCTCTCAACTAACACATACTAGAATTCTTTTTATCATTTTCTTTTTCAGGAGATTCTTTTTCATCCGACTTCGTGCCGTCTATTGCGTTAAAGGAGTCTTCGACATTTTCTAACGATTGAGTTTCTTCCTTCCGGTGCAACTATTTTTAATTTTTATTATGGTTTCATTTGCAACTATTTTTTCGGCTTTAAATAGCACTTCACGACTTAAAACAACGACCCTTAAGCTCAGAATGTACATTCTATAACCTTTACAGTCATCTGCGTAGCCAACTAAAATGCCTTTAATAATTGCTTTCTTATCAAATTTTTTTCGTTTTTCTCCCGATATATGTAGAAAATATTTTGTTCCGAAAACTTTCAAATTTTTTATACTTGCACTTTTATTGTGCCACAACTCGTAAGGAGTTTTATCAGATTGTTTTGTTGACCCGGTCCGATTAATAACATAAACCGCCGAATTCATCGCTTCTGCCCATAAAAATTCAGGGATATTCGGTTTCGAGTAAATTATAGAACACGCAGCTTCAACTATACAACATAAACACAAGTCTCAGATTTACATAAAGTTGCTGCCATTTTGCTGCGAATTTGCTCCTCTTGTGTTTATGGGGTAATGCGATTATCGCGTTCTGCTACTCCGTTTTGCTGTGGCGTGTATGCAATGTTTACCGAATGCTTAATGCCTGTATCGTTGTAATGATATTTCAAATGTAACTAACTCCTACAAATGTACAAAAAGTTTATCTTTTCAAAAAAATCACAATAACATGTATAATAAAATTCGTTATAAAATAAAAACTAGTACATATATTTTAAAAATTCTTTTTAATTTTAAAAATTAAGTAAAAGAGGAAAAAAATAAGTGGTCGATCATTGAAAAAGACTAATTGTTCAATAAGATACAGCTATTCAAAAAATTAAAAAAAAAAACCTTACCATCTTTTGAACTAATAAGTTCCATAAGCTGAAAAACTATGCAGCTCTAAACATACAAAAGATCTACCTTTTCCCAAAATTTCAAGTCAAATAAAGCATTTTTACTCCAGTAATCTTTGGACATAGAAAACTCATTTAGTCTCTTTTTCAGTTTTCTATTACTCAGAAACTAGTTAACAAAATGGCTTAAAATTTTTACAGATTTTTGATATATATAGTCTTAATTCCCACAACTTTTTTCAAAGCAATTGATAATTTAATTTAATAGTTATAATCTTTAAAAAAAAAAAAAAAAACACGTTTTTGTTAAAAACAAAAGAACCATGATAATAGATTAATTTTTTTGTTTGAAATTATAGATATTTTTATGCTCTTCAAAATGGTTTTTGTCCGATTCAAATATCTCAATCCTATCATTAAAACAAAGGAAATCTTTTGCCGCCATCACAAAAGAAAAATAAAAAAAACGATGGAAATCCGTCCAGTAGAAGCTGAGATCCAGGCGTACACATACACGTACACACGTATACATCCACACAAACATTTTTCAAAAACCATTTATTCTTGTTCCTGACACCTGAAAATACAATTATAAGAGATTTTTGGAACAACTCTAAAAATTACTATCACAAAGCGTCCTCTAGGAGGAAGCAATTATATAAATAATATTTCACAATTTCCAATGAAAAAATATGTAATGAAGTATTTCAAGCAAAGAAAGTCAACTGAAATTTCAATAAATTGTCAAAAGTTATTCGGCGAATTAATTTAGAAGCTCAATACTTAATATTAAATTAAGCAATGCGCATCTCAAAAAAGTTTCAGAATTTTGAAATTATCTTTTAATAATCTTATCTTACCTTTTTTCAATCATCTTATCTATCATTTGGTATTATTCTTTTGGAATAACGCAACTTTAAAGAAAGTGTAAAAAATTCACAGGTATACAAAAGAGGTAGTAATAATATACATATATATATACTGTTTAATAATTGGAGATTTCTTTCCTTGTTGCACTACTTTGCATCCGAAATGTACCGAAATGCACTAAAAAATGAGCATCGAAATTACCGCAAGAGTAAAGAATATACGAGTATGAAATGTCGATAAGCACTTATGTAAGTGCGGCAGAAGTAAGAAAAAATAAATAAGTCGCATTGTAAAACTGAATCTTATATAAAAGCATTGGAAGGTCTCGATTTATGCCCTGAGTTTCGATGCTACTCGAGCCGACAAGTGCTCTCCCCTACTTCTCCGCTGTCTTTTCGCACGATAGCTTCTGTTTCAAAACGAGGCTTGTCACATTGTTCGGCTCGCTGTTGGCGCGAACGCAGAACGTCATCCGAAAATCAAGCAGCAATGGCTTCCAATTCGGTGATCGACGCGATTTACGGACGGATGGACGACGATCTGGAGAAGGCAAAGTCCAAGCCCGAGATCAGCCGGATTCAGCAGTTCTTCGCTGGAAAGACCATTTTATTAACCGGCGCTACGGGCTTTATGGGCAAATGCTTCGTGGAGAAGATACTCAGGGAATGTCCGGATTTGAAGAGGCTCTACGTGCTTGTCAGGCCGAAGAACGGTGTTACCCCGGAAGAAAAAATGAAGGAATATTTTGAGTTGTTTGTAAGTATTTTCTTCTTCTATAAAAAAATACAATATTTACGGCTTTGATTGAAAAAAAAATTATTTGTTTATTATTTCTGATTAGATATTATGGTTACTAAAAAGTTATGTGAACGCTTAATTTTTTCAAACTTTTTAGTTCATGTTTCAGTTTATTTAATGAAATAATAAGTTAGCTACTTTTCGTAATCAAAATTTTATATTTATCAGAAGTAAAGTTTAATTTTTCGAATTTGTAGATTATAGTTTTTTAGTGCCCTTCATTATTATTAGCAGAAGTGCACTGCAAAACTTGGAACAGTGCAGTGTTGGTAACTATAAGTGTAAATAATATATGTTCTCACATCCTTTTAATCCATACATAAAAGAGTTATAATAGAAAATGTTGTATCCCATAAAATAAAGTTATTACGCAATGATTGAAGTGTTGACAGCAAGGTCAATGACCGATTAAAATTAATATATAAGTAATGAAATATTTTAATTATGAATGAATTGAACAAATGTCTCACTAAAGTATATTTAAAGTATATTTAAAAAGCTTTGCAGTCACTAAATGAATATATTCGTGAAGATTCGCATAAGCTGTCAGGTGTAAATAAAAAAGGTCAGTAAGTGAATTTGATTCACATTCAGATTCGAAAAAAAATTGTAATTTTAAATTCCTTCCTAAAGAATAAGCTTTTTGCATAATTTGTATTTTTCGCACAAAACACGCTGATGATAACGAACAAATAAATCTAAATGATTTCCTAACTTCATTCTATTACAATTGAAATTAAATTTTAATTTCGAGATGACAATCAAATTTTAATTATCTTCTTAAATTATTAGAAATTAGCACTGCCAAAGCGTGTTTTTAAGCTGTTTTAACTCGTTAAGACCCAAGGTGACTTCAATTTTATACTTTTTCAGCTCTATGCAAACGTATAAAAAAGCGCTACCAATCCGTATTTCCTTGCATCCGTGTTTCCTTAAACTTAATTTATTCTTCTATTACATTAATTATTGTTAATTAAAATAATAAAATACGTCGCAAAGAGAGAACAAAGAAATTTACTTTGGAAGCAAAAAACAAATCGTCGAATTTTAAAGTTTCAAGTCATGTAAGGTCGTCGCTCTGAAAAAATTGGCGTGTTGTTGCTTACGTATAAGAATCGTACACGTGGACTCTTTAGAGCTCTATTTTTAACCGAAAATTAATATGGGGAAAAGGCGGGGAAAAAGAATAATAAGCTTTTGAACTTGAATGAATAATGTGGGGAATATGTATATATATAAAGGCTCTCAATAGTCTGAGAGTGATAAATATTCTCGTTTTATCATTTTGCAAAAGTAACGCCAAGTTTTTGTAAATGTGGAATAAGAAATTGTAAAGAAATAGATTTTTAGAAAATTTTTAACATGTTTTTTGAACTTTCTAATTAATTAGACGTATTAATTCTAGATCTTTGATAGGTTAAGGAGCATTAATCCGAATTTCGCAGATAAAGTTTTTACGATAAATGGCGATTTGCAAGAAGAAAGACTTGGCATCTCCGAGGAAAATCGACAGACTTTAATCGAAGAGGTCGACATAATTGTTCACAACGGTGCGACTGTAAAATTCGACGAGATCATCAATGTCTCCCTTAGAATCAATGTCATGGGGACGAAGTACATGCTTGACCTCGCCATGGAATGCAAGCACATACAGGTATTCATGTACGTATCGACGGCCTATTCGCATTGCTACAAAAAACAAATAGAAGAGAAATTTTACGATCCCCCGGGTGACCTGAAAATGGTCAAGGATATTATACACTCGGACTTGACCTCGAAATTCGGCGTGTCCGAGGAGGCCATGAAAATGCTTATGGGAGATTGGCCAAATGTCTACACCTTTACTAAAGCTATGGCCGAAGACCTAGTCAGGCAATACGGTGAAAAGGCTAATTTTGCCTGTGGCGTTTTCAGACCCAGTATTGGTAAGTTATTTTAAACCAAAATTCAAAATTTTCTTTAAAATAACTAAGGACATTTCAATGATTAATATGCCTTTAGTTTCTGCGTCTCTGAAGGAGCCAGCAAGTGGCTGGATTGGTAATCTAAATGGGCCTGCCTATGTTTTTCTGGGAGTCGCGTTAGGCGCAGTTCATTCTAGTTATTACAAGGGATATCCCGTGGACATTATACCTGCAGATTATTGTATAAATTCCCTCATTGCAGCGATATATGATATTCCAGAAAGATGGTTCGTAACAAAATATTATTAGCCCTCATTTCACGCTAGAAAGTAGCATAGAAAATCAAGCATTTCGAGCGTTTCGGAAAATCTTTAGTTCAAGCGGGGAAAAAAGTCATTTTTCCCCGCTTACATTCTACTATTTTATGTGTATTTACTAAATCTTATTTATTCATTCGCACTAAAAGCTTAAAATTCTTCTTTCGAATCATTTCTATTCGGATTTTTAAATTTTCTTTAGAAAAAAAACAGTCAATAATCTTGTTATAATTTAACTTGTGAATTTCATCTATTTTCTAAAGTCAATTATATTTTTCCAGGGCAAAAGAAAAACGATCAGTAGTATATAATTTTGGTAGCAGTACCGTATGCCCGGTTAGCCTATCTACGCTGTATAGCTCTCTTAAAAAATGGGCGCCAACAATTGGATCTACGCATACCGTGTGGCATCATTTTCACATATTCACCCCTAGCAAAATACTCTTTTATATTTTACACTTTCTATTTCATTTCTTCCCGGCGATTTTGGCGGATATGGTTCTTCTAATCATGGGAAGGAAACCACAGTAAGAAATGAAAATATTTTAGTTTTTTTCGGATCCGAAAGAAGCAGTTTTTTACTAAAAATTATTTTAATAAAAATAAGATGGCAAACTTTGAAATACGATATATTGATGTGCTAATTTTCGGTAAAGCAATTCTCTTTTTTTTAAGCAGACTGACAATTATTATTAATAATTTTACAAGTCTTTCTCATTTGAATGAAATTTCTTTTAAAGTCAGAATCTAACTTGTTAGAACTAAAGTAGAATTCTATTAATTTTTATGAATTCATATTTTACTGCCTCTCGGCATTAAGGGAGCAAGTAAAATATATTTTTTGTACGAATAATAAATGAAATCTCAGATAAAACTATTAAAATCTTTCTGCTTTTTGTCCAACAGAGCGCTGTCTCTTTTCTTCTTTGCGACCAAGCACTTGGATAAGATAGACTATTTCGTGAACGGCAACTGGAAAATAGGAGTTGAGCAGATGAGGAACGTCCTGCATAAGCTCACGGATACCGACAAGCTCCTCTTCCCGTTCGACATGAAGGACTTCGACTGGGAAGGATTCATCGTTGCCTACATGCGCGGCGGCCGAATCTACTTGTTGAAAGAGCCGCTGGACAACATCGACGTTGCCACGAAGCATTACAGGCGAATGAGGATGCTCCACTACGCGACCGCCACCGTCTTCTTCCTGCTGCTCGGCTACTATCTCATAAGACTCTTGAACTGCCTGTTTAGCTCTGTATTATAACGCCTGTAATCGCCTGATTAAACGAGCGCTCTTCTTTTTCCCAAAGCTGGCCTGACTCGTTCATTTCTGCAACCCCGACCAAGCCTTTCCTTTGTTGTCACCCGCGCGCGTAGACTCTGGTTGCGTCAGCCGGAAATTGCGACTGCATAACGATCGAATATCGCTCGTATAAGTAGCGCCGGGGCTGATCGTCGATCCCCAGTCAAGCTCTGGGCTTCGAGTCGAGCGAAGATGTCGGTACTGGACGTCGTGTACAAGCGAATGGGCGACCCGGCGGAGGCTAAAGTCGAGGATAAAGGCGAGAGCGAGCTCGTCAAGTTCTATCAAGGGCTGAGCTGCCTCGTCACCGGCGGCACCGACCTCCTCGGCGGCTGCCTCATCGAGAAGCTGCTGAGGGACTGCCCCGACCTCGGCAGGATCTACGTCCTCGTCAGAACGAGGAAGGGCGAAGACTTTGAGGACAAGTGCGCCGAGCTCTTGGATCACTTTGTGAGTATGAGTCATCGGGGAATCGTCACGATCCATACATTCATTGACCATTCATGGAAAACACACTGCTCTGCTTCTTGTAGCGATAGCTTCCTCGTTGCTTAAATAACCTACTTCTGAATTAAGCGTGTGAGCGAGATTTAAATTTCTTATTCAACGGTAAGACAAGTTTTAGCGCATTACATACGATGTAATGCATATCGTTATCGATAGGTCAATAGCGTCATTATTCATGGGATTTTCGGAAAATATTTTTTATTCATTATCAATCTTACTTTTTTTTCCCAATAAAGTTTCATAAAATTTTTTTAATATTAAATACTTGCTTATCATAACTTCATAAATGTCTAAAGTATCTGACAAAGTGCAATTTCCTTCGTTACTATGAAAATCGAGTGCAAATTTAAAACACTTTTGCCAAAATTATTTGATTGCATCGAACAAGATGTCACGAAGGCTATTGTTGGTTTTCTTCTATTTTTTAATATACAGTACGCTTAATCAATGGTCACATTAAATAATAATTACAAGTTCAAATCACATTGTAATAAATTATGTTAATTTTCGCTAGCAATGATTTATTATTTATACTGTTTTTTTATGTAAATATTCTAATTTAGTGAAAACTCATAAATGTAATAACTATTAATAAAATTTTCTAGAATGTTCAAAAACAGTTTTTCATTCTTACAAGAAGAATAAAGCTCATCTTGCTATATGCAATATTTTAAGATTTTTCTTTAATTCTTCAAAAGCTTCTCATAACCATCGTGTTACTAGATCGAATGGTTAAGGAATGATCTCTTAGGTGGACACTCACCTAATTAAACATAAAGGTATCTTCTCTTCTCACGTTAACAGTAATTTCCTGATGAAGGTAAGAATGACAGAACGAAAAACATCGGAAAACTGCGCCAAATTCATTTGATGCTATTTTACAAGAACGACTGTCGAATTTTAAACCGATCCTCCTACCTCAGGTGTTCGAAAATCTCCGAAAATCCAAGCCGAACTTCAAGGCCAAGCTAACTCCGCTGAAGGGCGACCTGACGAAGGAGCGGCTGGGTCTGAGCGACGCCGACTACCAGACGATCGTCGAGCACGTGGACCTGATCTTCCACAACGGCTCGGCCTCGAGGCTCGACGAGCGGATAAGCGTCGCGCTGCAGACGAACGTGCACGGCACGCGGCGCATGCTGGAGCTCGGCCGCGACTGCAAGCACCTCAAGGCCTTCTGCTTCGTGTCCTCGGCGTTCTCGCACTGCGTCGAGCGCTTCGTCGACGAGAAGTTCTACTCGAGCCCGGCCGACCTCAAGGGCATCGACGACATGATCGCCGCCGACACCGAGACCATAGGCCTGAGCAAGGACGCCCTCAGGATGCTGCTCGGCGACTGGCCCAACGTCTACTCGTTCAGCAAGGCCGCGGCGGAGGAGCTCGTCAGGCAGGCCGCCCCGAGGTCCCACTTTGCCTGCTGCGTTTTCAGGCCCAGCCTCGGTGATTTATTTTCCTTTTTTTTTTATAAATTAACTTATTTTTTGCTAATTTTTTTGCGCGCGTCCGCAGTCGCGTCGAGCCACAAGGAGCCGGTGCCGGGCTACTGCGACGAGTCAAACGGGCCCGCCGCCCTCTTCGCCAGCGTAGCTTTGGGCGCCATCCACGTCGTCTACACCAAAGACTACCCCTGCGATATCGTACCGGCCGACTGGACCGTCAACGCGATGCTCGTCTGCACCTGGGACGCCGTCGACCGCTGGTAAGACCCGCGGTTCTGACTCTACCTTATCGACGGACCTTTCGCTGTAGTAGACAGCCGAATAATTTATACGCTTTTAGGCAGATTCAAATGCTCGATAATTAAGAAAATTCAAAACGCTTTGATTTTTTTCTCTTACTCTAGGCAGACCGAGCCGGATGCTTTTGTATATAATTATGGTACTAGTCAAGAAAGACAGATAACTATGAGGCAAATCCACGACAAAGTGATGCAAGAGCCCCACGTCTTTGTTACTTCGAAGAGCAAACGAAAGTCGTACGTCATATTCGTAACGAATATTCTCCTGTACATTGCTCTTCGCGTACTTCTGGATTATATTCCGGCATTAATTGCTGACTCGTTGGCGTGCATTCAAGGAGGCAGGCCCCAGTAAGTATATTTACAATTGTAAAATAACGAAACGCCTTTTCCGAAAGATCCGTCCTGAACCTTTTGTATAAGAAGATAATCCCGCTTCCAATAATTTCCAATAATTTCTAGTTCCTCGACCGTATCTTAGAATCTCGAAAGTTAACTCAAGAATTATTGTAATATTCTACCTTTCGGAAGAAGGTACCTGTTCCCTTTTCTTCTTTTTTGGTGCTGCCGTTGTAGTAAACCTCCATCTCCTTGAAGCAATATAATTCCCAAAGATCTAAATTAACAGCTCGCCTGTTGTACCTGTGCTACGTAAGTCAAAGCATAATCCCTTAAGCTCGTAAAAGAAGTTGAAATGAAGAGCATTAGTAATACTAATTACAGGGCTCTCCTCGTTTGCAGATCCTGGCGGTGGGTGCGAGAGTCGATGGGTCAGCAGTGCCGTCTGCAGCGCTTCGTGGGCGGCAACTGGCGAGTGCGGATGCCCGAGACGCTGAAGGCCTGCGAGCGTCTGAACGCCCGGGACCGGGAGCTCTTCCGGTGCGACGTGCGGCAGCTCGACTGGGCCGACTACCTGCTCACCTACTGGCGCGGCGTAAGGCGCTACTTCCTCAAGGACGAGAGCAGGATCGACCGGGAGGAGGAGGGACGCAGGTGTCCCTGCAAGTGTCCCTGCAAGTGTCCCTGCTCCTGCGTCGGCATCACCGCCGCGATCGCCTACCTGGCCTACTGCGCCGTCAGCGCGCTCCTCTGAGACGAGCTTTTCTTCTTTTCCCTTTAATAATAAACCTGTTGAAATTCGATTTTCTACATTTCATTTGCGCGCTGTCGCATCGCATGGGAGAGTTATTTTTAAATTAGGTTATTTATCGAATGGCCCTAATTATATAGTGCCTCAAGTCATTTAAAGTGTAATGCAACTTGCCCGTTTTTACTTTTTCTTTCGAGATCAAGAGTGCAATTTAATAAAAAAGCATATAATGTTAAAAAATTATTTTGTTACGTTTTATAAAAATAGTATTAAGAAAGAGCTGCCTTATCTATAATAACGAAATTGCAATGAAATTTGAGTATTTACACCGCTATATGCACGCTATTCTTTACAATCTATCAATATCGCTTTACGGCGAAAACCAAAAAAAAAAAAAAAGAAGCATCTAAAGCGCAAAAACGAAAGCACGATAAATAGCGTAACAACGCGAGACCTTGAGGCGCGCGTAAAAGCAACGAAAAAAGAGAAAAAAAAATGGAAGAGACGCGTGCGAAAGAGTGTGTCAGCAGAAAAATTTGGACGCCGTCTGGATTACGTATTCAATTACCCCGGCTGCCTCATAATATAGGTGCATCCGTAAGTAGGCGATCGATCGAAGAGGCCGGTCGGTGTCGGCGCTCAAAAACCCTCGCAAAGCCCGCTTTTACCGAGCTTCCTTGTATTTTACTCTCCCGACGAGTAAGAAATGCGCGAGTTTTCCTTTTTAAATTGAAAGCTAAATTCTTTTAGTCGTGGAGAATTAAGGTATATATTTTATTAGATAAGTCAAGCTTATATTTAGATTTTAATTATTGCAGAAAGTGACATAATTTTACGATGAATTTAAAGTACTTTAGCATGAAATTTCGACATACGCCGAAAGTTGAAGATGCGCGATAAATTTTCTATTAATACGTTTTTGGAAACGAGGAAGTGGCGAATGAGGAAGTAGAAAGAAATAATAATCATCGTTATATAGAATAATACTCTTTATTGTTTTTGATAGCTCTTGTTGTTGTCCATATTGTATGTCGTTTTCTTTTCTTTAATTTTATTATTTTTTCTGCTTAAATCTCTTTCGTGAGTAATTTTGGTTTGTAACCGCCGGTATACGTAATTTTAATTTTCCCCCGAGTCGTCGATTAAAACGGCGTACAATAATTCATCATCGATTGTTACAACAAAAACAGCATATTTTATTTTTATGTAAACGCACGGAACAATGTTGGTCCGATCGCTGGTCCGAGCCTTGCAACGCGTTTTCTTTCGGGACCGCTTGCGACTAGAATACATATAGAAAAATGTATAATTCGTTTGAGCGTCGGCTTTCGCAGTTTCCTTTCTTGAGCCAGATTCCGCATCTTCCGCTCGTTCGCCTTAGGATTCGTTCAAAATTGGAAAAAGTGCAAAAGACCGCTCTCGCGTAGTCGTCTACGTACGTATTAATGTGTAAAAGGCAAAATGCGTATCATATCTGTGTTATTTTTTTCTTCGTTTTTCCAATTCGTTTTCTCGATGCGGTCCCGTAGCAAAAGTCTCGACTCGTGACGCGCGATCAGCGCTCGCGACGCTCTTGCACACTCTCTCGCTCTCTCTCGCTCTCGACATATGTCTTTTTTTTTTTTTTTATTTAATGCCAAACACACACTCTGTCGCAACGCCAGCGATTACCGACATTTAACATACTTTTTTGTTCGATGAGACATGTGAAAATTTGAAATTCTGTTTTTTATTTTATTCTTAAAGTCCTGTGAAAATTCCGTTTGTATGTAATCGTATGGTGTACGTGTGTGTGTGTGTGTATGTGTGTTTACTGCGTGTAAGTGTAGGTGACCTTCGGCTTGGTTCACTTTCTCATTTAATGCTCGTTATCTCTTTACTATCTGTACTACTATTTACAATGTACAGTGCCCTAAGGTCCGCCGAGGGTCGCGATCGACTCGATTGGCCCTCTCACCCCTGGGTTCTCGTTTTTCTCTTTTTGGCCGTAAGGAAGTAATCGAAAATTTGGAGAGAGAGAGAGAGAGAGAGAGAAGGATGTATAGGAAAAGGTGCAATTGCCGGGTGATTAATTTGACCGTCCGATTTGGAATGTCGTCGATGAAACGTCGATAGAACTGGCAGGCGCGCTTCGGTCAAATCCAGAGTTTGCTAACTAATTCTTGTGGTTGCGCAGAGATAATAGGAACTTAATCGCTTACACAGAGCCGAGCCAGTTCGTGAATTAGGAGGATTTGTTCGCCGAAGAGAAAAACGACGTGAGAGAGATGTAAGTATGTATATAAGTATAAAAGAAAAGAAGAATGCGAGAAATAAAAATAACAACAGGATTAAATTGTTTAAAAGCGCAAGGCCCATTTTTATTTTTTTATTTTACAAGTCGTCGGTGAACGGGAATCGAGCGATCGATCGTGGCCCCCTTGTATCACTTACCAAGGTAAATATATATAATAATCTTATATATATATTTCTTCGTTTATATATATAATATATAATAATATCTTATATGCATATTTCATTTTATACCTATAATTTCTCATCGTTTAGACGTACCTTTGCGTGCTATTTATAATATTTACAAGAGTTTTTCTTTATTCAGTTTTTAAAATCCTTCATTTTTGTATAGTCACCGCGGTTACAACCCATCCAGCACTTGATTTCTTCGCACATCTCCATCTATCGCGCGCAAATATTCTCATTTAATTAACGCTTTAACTAATTTCACACACAGACTCTCGCGTACATAGTGAAAGAAAACATAAAAAGAGGAAGAAAAAAATCAACACGCACATACGTCACTCCCCGCTTTACACACAACTTATGTTAAATGTACAATATATACGTCTTCCTTTGTGCCGATGCGAAACGATGCGCCTCGCGCATTTACAATTATTGACGATCCGCGCTCACTGAGTATTGCTAGGTGTCCAAGGGTTTTTTTTTCTTTCTTAATCGTCGTTTTAACGTCCTTTCGCTCCTCGTCTCTCTCGATTTACAACAACTCACAATACATACAAAAAACGAAAGGAAAGCAGCACTTTAAGTATCGTCCCTGTTTCTCCGTGAGAAATCATTGCCTTGGAAGAAAGCGCAGTAATGCACAATAGTCTGTAGATTATGATTTGTTTTTTCTTTTCTCTGTCTTCGATGCGACGACGCAGCGGCAGCTTATGCACCCCAAGCTTATAAACCTTTTCGTTTCGATTCAGTCACCTCGTACATTTGCGAAAATGCCTGTCTTCGATCTACAATATATTGCTCGTCGAGGGGGAGGAAGAGAGTTTTTTTCTTTTCGCTTGCAAACTCTGTCCTAAACGCTTTCCTACGTCCATTGCTTTCGCGCCTGTCTTTCGTCATCACATCGCCAGCGGGACTTTTTTTTCTCAAATCTGCTTCGTTGGAAGTCATGTGCATATTTCCTTTGTGAAAAATCAAGAAAAAAAAAGATCCAGTTTTCCCTTTCGTATGGCAAGTCTATTTACAGGAATATTGCCCTATAAATTCGATTAAAAACTCGCTTTCTTAGGCTCGATTCGGTTTTTGCACTCTCCGTGTGTCCATTGTCTGTGTGTACTCGTGTTTTTGCGCCTCCTCGCGAGCTACGTTCTTTAAGTATATTCAGTCAAATCCATGCGGATCCTTTAGTATTGCCTTGCGTAAAAAAGTAAAAAAAGAAATCGATTAAAAAACGACTCTTACGCGTCTCCTTCGTTTTAAGTAAACTAATCTTAAGAAATTTTCAGACTCGCCAAAATTTTTAGCATGCGCGTGCGTGTGTCTGCGTGTGTGTGTGTGCGTGTGTGTGTCGGTCCAGAGCGCGAGATCACGGGCCATCAAGCGCATGCAAGGCTTCTTACATTCTTTCTGGCTCTAGTGAGATCAATGACTTGCGCGCAATATCGCTCTGAGCACCGACTCGCTATCGTCGAAATCTTGAGAAAGGAGCAAGATAAAGGACGCTAGTAAAATTGAAAGAAAAATAGTGAGGGTTGTGTCGTCGTCAGTAGTAGCGAGTGCTCGTTTGCAACAGCTGGGTAAGACGTCCTAGCACCATGTGACTTTATCTGTGTGTGCGTGTCGATGTGTGTGTGTGGGTGGGTGTGTCGTCCCCGCGGCCGTCGCCTGCGAGGATCCGTCGCGGCGGAGGTCGCCTCACCAGCCGAACGTTTGTACTAACTTGCCGGTGAGTCTCGCTCGTCGGATCCAGGCAGGCTCGGAGGCTAAGGCTGAGCAATAATTATCGGCTCTCTCCTCTGCGGGGTTCTCAACGTTGGCCGGCTAGGCGAGCGATGCCTAATAAGAGTAGTCTTTTTCGAGTCGGCGGATCGTCCGATTCGAGTCGAGAACGCATCGCCGGCCCGGGGGCAGAGTCGGACGTTGAGAGCCCCGAGTCGCACATTCACTCACTTTCTCTCTCTCTCTCTCTCTCTCTGGGCGCGACAGACTCGACTGAGACGGAAGGGGAGGGTCGCAACGCCAACTAGCGAATTCCAAGTAGCGTGTTTTAATTGACACGAACAATAAATATCTATACTGTATACATAAAGACGAACGATCGTACGCGGTGAGTGCAGAGAGGAGGAGCTCGCGCACAAAGTCCCTCGCTCGCTCTCTGGCTGTCTGGACGGTCGCGCACTCTCGGGCTCTCTCCTCTACGGCGCCAGAGGATAAAAGTCGATGAGGTGACTAAGCGACGTGAGTATCGTCTGGGGCTATGAGCCGACGCACATGAGCGACTCGTGCGTGCTGGTGGAGGGTTGGGGGTGCTGGAGGTGCTGCCCGAACTCGTCGAGCTGCGAGTGCGGCTGCTGCGTCGCGGCGGCGGAGGCGGCGGCCGACGTCGTCGACTTCCAGCTGGCGGGCATGAAGTCGAGGTCGAGGTCGGGCCCGATGTCGACGTCGAGGAGCTCGTTGTTGTTGAGGGGGTCGAGGGGCGACTGGCTCGAGAGCGAGAGGACGCTGCCCCAGTTGATGGAGCGGCTGTCGTCGCTGTCGCCGATGCCCGAGTCCTGGTCGGTGTCGGCGCCGGAGCCCGCCGGCGGCAGGGGGAAAGGCGTCAGGCGGCCCTGCTCGGGGGGCTGCAGCTGGGCCAGCTGCTGCTGGCCGACGTTGGGCCCGAGGACGGGCTCGCAGGGCGGCGGGCTGCGGTCGCGCTCCATCTCGCGCTCCAGCTGCCGGAGCGTGTTGCAGATGAGCACGGAGCGGTGGAGGCTGGGGTCCGGGAACTGCCGGTACCTGGCCAGCTTGCACATCGAGATGTTGAGGACGGCGAGGCGGCGCTGCCGGTAGCAGGCCCGGCCGCGCCGGCACCAGCTGGACCGCGAGCCCTCGCAGCAGCGCTCGTTGGCGCGGTAGCTCGAGCCCAGCTCGAGGTAGCTCTTGCCGTTCTCCTCGCGCCGTATCGTCGGCGGCTCGTAGTGGTGGGGTGCGGCGGCGTGGTGGCCCCACTGGCCCGTCGAGACGGCCCGGTGCTGAGCGGCCGAGTACGAGGGGCTGCTCGCCCGCTGCTGCTGCTGCTGCTGATGCTGCTGCTGCTGCTGCTGCTGCTGCTGGTAGTAGTGCGTCGTCGTCTGCAGGTGGCTGGGCGAGGGGCTGCTCGCGGAGGAGCTCAGCTGGCAGGGGCCGCTCCCCGACGACGACGACGACGACGACGACGACGACGACGACGACGAAGACGACGACGACGACTGAAGGTGGCAGGCGGACGGCGTAATGTCCGTGAGGTCGTAGTAGCTGCTGGTGGAGGAGGCGCTGCTGCTGCTACTCTGGCCCGAGTAGCTGTCGTCCATGGCCCACCAGCTGCCCTCGATCCGGCCCAGTTTCGCGGGGCTCTCGCCCAGTTCCATATCGAAATCCATACAGCCTACTCCGCCCTCAAGCTTGCGTTTTCCTGAAGTGGCCTGCAGACCCATCATTGCACAACTCTGAAAAAGAAAAAGATTTCCATCGTCAGAAAGGCTCGTTTCCCGTTGGCGAAGCTGGGCATTTTTTTAAAAGGAGCCCCCGTAATGGGTTTCCCCGCGGGGCCCACACGTATCTCCGATCGTGACTCAGAGGCTCGGCGCGTCGACGACGGGAAAAAGCTCAGCCAAGAAAGAGAGTGACGTCAGACTGTGCCTGGCTGCCCGGAGCAGGAGTAAAGCCATCGTCGGAAATGGGTGCCGAAACTCGCGGCGGGCACAAAGAGGCGCTGCCGTGAGGGGCGTAAAAACCGAGGGTGCAGGGGTCTTACTCATTACGATCGTACACGGTCATGCGGGCCCCTTATATGTACATTTACGCGCCTGCCGTTTTCATCCTTTCACTCGGTCAACTATGACCACCCTCTGGCCAGCTATCGCGTTTTCCGCTTATTTCGAGGGCCGATCTCCTCGCGGCAGAAAGTAGTTGCAAAAAGTCAGAAATCAATGATGAGATTTACTTTGATAAATTGGAAACATATTGAAATGCGAGGCTTGCTTTGTGATGACTGCTTGTCCGCTTGTTCCAAGTATCGCAAACTGAGGAGGTGCGAAAATCTACGAAAACGCAACCCCGTAACGTAGAAAAGAAAGATTGTCAAAAAAGGCCAGATATTCGTTGGGCAATCTCGCGCGAGCATTATTCTAAATTTGAATCGAAAAGCGAGTGCTGGACGGAGGCGCCGCCTCGCGGCCGAGGCGGGAAGCCGCGCAAGACTTCTGGGGAGAGAGCAATAACGACTCTACGTTGCATTCCAGTGCCGTGTGCCGTCATTTCCAGCGGAGTCCGAGCAGGATAGAACTAACCAGTTCTAGCAGCGATACGGCAGAAATGACAGCGAACGGAACCCGATGTAGATTCGTTGGCATCGCGAGAGCACGACGAGGGGAAAAAAAAGAGATCGGGATGACTTATTAGTCGTGGTTTAATTTATTGAAAAGCAAAAAAAAAATTATATACACCCGCGGGCAAGAAAATTTCGAAAAATATTTCTTTTTAAATGTTGGTTTAATAGTCACATTGCTCGGAAAATCAATGTGTTTTCTTTGTACGGAGGTGTTGAATATTTTCGAAAGTATAAAAAAAATCTTGGCTGGTGAAATAGAAAAAAAATTGTTTTACATTAAAGTATCGCGAAAGAGGCAATTTTATTTGATATTTTCTACAAGTTAAAGTCTAGACTTACGAAACAAGTAACTTTTTTAGTCGAGCCTGCACGTAGCGATTTTGAAGAAAGCCAGAAAAAAAGTGCGAGCGACAAATGAAAAAAATCGAGCTCGCGACTCGAGAGGCGAACTAAAAGAAGGAAAAAGTCCTTCTTTTAAAAAGTTGAAAAAAAGATTGAAAAAAAGGAATGCAATTTCTTGGGGTTTCTCGAGCGGTCGCTCGAGCGTCTGACGTCGGCTGCAGCGGAGTGCAGCGCGCTCTAAAATTGTCTTTAGCCTTCGCGCTCGGCAAATAAAAGGTCTGTTAAAAAAGAAAAGACACCTCGCGACTCACGGTACAGGCACGGTAAAAGCAGGAGCGGTGGCGAAAAAAGCAGCCCCTCCTAGCCGGGTGCAGCCCCCAATAAGCTTGAATGATAAACTCACAAAACACAGTGAACTCGAGATCTCCGAACAGCGCTCGGTCTGGAGGCATTGGGCAACGACCATTCTCACAGAGTATTCCCTAGCAGGCTGCCTTGAGTGGCGGCGGCCACGATTGAAAAAGTTGTTCGCTCGCTGCTGCTGCGGTGAAAGTGCGGAGGTTCGCTCGCTCGCTCGCTGGCGGCACACACTCTCCCGGCGTTCGCTCTCTCCACTGTTCACTCGGCGGCAGCACAGCACTGACTGCCGAGCGCTCCCGAGAGAGCTCTAAGCCTGGCTCCCCTCTGTCCGATTCGAAAGGCCGCCGTTCCCCCCGCTGCTTGCCCGCCCGGCCGCTAGATGGCGCCAAGCGCCCCGGCGGTCGGCCGCTCGAGCGCCCGAGAGCAGCACACACACCCACGTGCGGCGCACATGACGAGATTTGCGCAAAGTCGAGGAGAGCCGCCCAGCTGCCGGCTCGCGCTCCTTTTCCGCGGACGGACGTCCTGCGAGTCGATCGGGAAAGCCGTGCAATTAGCCCGGCGAGGACGCACGCCGGACCGGTAAATCGCGCTCTCGGGGGGGATTTTTCCGCGATCGCCGATGGAAAAAGGCCCGGCACAGGCCCGGTCACGGCTGCCTGGCTCTCCCGCGGAACAAAGGCCGCGACGGGGCTTGGCGCGAGGCGCCGCGGAACACCGCGCGCCGATACGACTCTCGTAATGACGCGTCCCCGTGCCGATTCAGGCGCCTTTTTTTCCGCTCGGCTGACCCGATTAGCTTCTCCTCGAAAATTAGCCGACCTGCACCAGCTCCGACGGAGAGCAGAGAAGCTGTCCACGCGTCGGCCGTTTCTGACCCGCCGTTCAGAGTACTGGAGGCAGCAGCAGCAGCAGCAGCTCGCGAGCATCCGTTGCTCGTCCTACTTGGGTCGGTACGCTCGCTTTGTACGGCGCGGCAACGAGGTCGCAACGAGCGCGAGTCTACCGCGCCACTAGGATTTTTCGTTCGGGCCTCCGGGAGTTTTCTCGAGGCAGAATAAGGAATCTCGGCGATCGCAGCTTTTGCTTCCGGAATCGTCCCTCCTCGCGAAAGCAGGCGGCTCGTCGCACTCGGCGTCGTCGCGGCGGTATAATGCCGTATTACGGCCGCGGCGGGGCGATGAAAGGTGGGTAGGCAGAGAGAGAGAGAGGAAGGAAGGAAGGCACTTGTTGAATCGGGGAAAGCTCTTCGGTCGGTCGCGCTTGCGGATTAGTGTAGGCTATATAGCCCGCCGCTCGCAGAAATGCAGGCGCAGCCGCCTTTTAACTGGCCATAAATCAAAGTGAGGAGCGGCGGCGGCGGCGGCGGCGCGTACGTGTGTCGTGGATTTGACGCGATATTCTCGAATTTCATTCATGAAATCGATCAGGCGTGCCGAGCGCGCCAAGAGGATTCCCCCGTTCTTTCTCTCTCTCACTCCGGCGCGCGGCACCTTTTTTCCTGCTTCTTTTATGTACCGCTCACCCGATCAGCTGATCGCAACGCGCTCGCCGCGTTTGTTTTCTCGGGGAATATATAGGTGGGAAGAGGCGGGCGCACGCTTCCTCGATCGACAATTCTTTCCCTCTCGCGCAGAGTGCCTTCTCGAGCTAAGTCCTCTATACATATGTATATATATATATATATAAAATTGTACTTTTTTAGTAGGCGCAATTTTACGAGTTACCCCCCAAAAAATTGGACAATTTGTAGGAAGAAGAGAAAAATAAAAGAGACTTTGAAACTCGGCTCGGAGCTCGCGGCGCTCGTGAAAAAAATCCCCGGACTCGTCATCTCGCCTCTTGGCGGCCGATGAGGTAATGTTTGCCGCGACTCGACTCGCTCGTCGCGCATATACGTGAGCTCTTCTATCTGGCCGGCCTCGCGTCTGTGTGCGTCGCGCGAGGCAGCCAAGCAGCTCGGGCCAGTCGCGGAGGCCCCCACGCACACGCCGAGGAGATAAAGAGCCGCGAGCGCCAGGGCCGTACAAAGCTTCTTTTCGAAAAGCGCGCCGATACATTTCGTTAATGAGGCACAGTTTTCCGAGGCGAGTGAATTACGGCGGCCCGCGAATCTTCGAACGTAAGAGCTTTTTAATATCTGCTCGCGCTCTCGCGTACGGCGACGATAAAAGCGCTTTCATTGCTCAATCAACGCGTTCTTATTGCGGCAGTTTGCGCTGCCAAGGAGCCCCCTGCCGATAAAACTTATTTAACGGGTTTCGCGCGCACACCTCGCGCCGATCGGTGATTAGCGCCGGCTCATTGATAATCTCCCGCTCCGATGCTCGAACGGCCACCCCGCGTGTATTAATAGACCCGCCGGGCTAAAATGCGAGCGATTTGTAAACACGGCCGCGCGGAGAGTAGCTTCTTCGACTGCGCGCCAAGCGACGAAGCTACTCTCGGAGAGGAGGCCCAGGCCTTGAGGAGGCTCCATCCCGATATTGCGGACTCCGCGGACTCACTTTCACTGTGCGTGCGAGTGCCGATTCTAAAAGGTACGGTCGTTCACCCTCGAGGCGAATTCGCGAAAGCAATCGGCGCTGAGGTTCCCCGTAAGGTGGCCTTATCAGATTAGCCGCACTTGCCCGACTGTCATTACGGAGGAACGTTTGCCTTTGATTTTTGTATCGCTCGAACGACCCGAGACGGACTAGTCAATTTCGATTCTACGGCATTTTCCGCTGACTGGTAAACTGGCCCCCAGTAAACTCATAATTGCACGACAATGACGCTCGTAAAAGATCGAGTACTTTGAAGGTCGGAAGTACCTGTACGGCTGTGTAGGATTTGCTTTCTTTTTATTGTATTGGAATTAGTGAGGGTTAGTTACCAGTCATTAGAACAAGCTGATTTATAATTTAAATGGATTATGTACCTGTTAAACTTTCCAATTTTCTTTCAGAAAAAATGTAACTAGAAGGGCGGCTGAGTTACATTGTACATTTTAATGACGTATACTTGTAAAAAGTTTCACTTCGGTCCGATAACTACCAAGACGTTTCGAAGTGTTGAATATTGTGTAAACTAATAAATTGATATTTAGTATTTTACATGAAAACGTATGGATAAAAAAATTACGTCCTTCGCTAAGAACATCCATCTAATTCTTGATTAATTTTCTAGGCTCGATTGATCAATATTTCAATAAAACAATCTCGACATAAATTTCCCACTTGCGAACCGCTAAATATACCCGAATTTATCTTTTAAAAAAAAAAAGAAGAAGCCTCCGCGCATCGAGCAAATAGAATCGTCGAATATTCTCTCGGCCCGTAATTTTTTCATATAGAATAAAAAGATCTCGACAGTGGCGAGGCAGCGGCGAGGCAGCAGCTCGCATTAGTATATCAAGCAGCCGCCGCCGACGTCGGTGGTGGCGGCGGCGGCGGCGGCGGCAGCGGCAGCGGCGGCGGCGGAGTAGGAGGAAGGAGGCGAGGAGAGAGAAGACGCACGAGCGGGACGAAGACGGCGAGCAGCTCTGGCAGAGCGCGGTGGCGGCGAGGATGACGTCAGCCGGCCGTGTGTTATTTTCGAAAGGGGGACTGGCAGCGCCAACTCGCGCCGAGATCGCCAAGCAGCGCCCGGCTCAGGCGGCCCAAGGAGAAAACGCTCCGTGTTCCTTGTTTCTCTCTCTTTCTCTCCCTCCCTCCCTCCCTCTATCTTCGTCTCGCTCTCGCCTTTTTTTATACTTATATATACACTTTATATACCTTCGCCGCCGCCGCCGCCGCCGCCGTCGACGCTGCTTCTTCTGCGCGGCAGCGCTTTTTCGAGGCGATTTCTGCGAAGCGAGCGATGCGTAATGCTGCGGGCACATATACGCGCCGAGCGATAAAGCCAGGAATTTATTGCATTTTTAAATTTCACGAGCTTTCCGTTCCTGATCCCCGATGCCCCGAGAGATCGCCTCGATTCCCTTACCCTTAATCCTCGTACTCCTCTTATTTTTTTTTCCTCTTTTTTGTTTCAGTTAGCCCCGCGCCGCGTCGGGGAAGTTAATTGAAACGTCGCGCGCGGCTCTCGGGCAGCTTCCGCCTCGGCTGCTCGCCGCTTTATTTATTCGAAAAGGCTAATTTTACTTATGTAATTTTATTTCGCACTTGGTTTTTATAATAACTCGACGGAGGCGAGGAGGTGCGCGGAATTTCGAAAAAAGGAAAAATTTCCGAAGGCCGCGGATTATTATAAAATATATATATTTTAAAAAGATATATTTTTCACTCGCATCCTTACGTAGAACGCAGAGCCGAGGTTCGCGCCGCTTACGTAATAAAATTTAGAAACCTTTCTGGTTTACGAAACAAGTTTTTTACCTTTGCAATTAAAAATTTTAAACTCGGCAACTATATATATTTTATTTGCAATTTTGTCACCTTTTTCAATATGAATATAACCGCGTTCAGGCAAAACGGCTGCGAATAACCACCTTCCTCGCACATCGTTTAATCGACGTAATTTCTGTATAACGAACGCTCGGCAGCGTCGAATTCCCGGCGCAGCTACCGTGCAGCTTCGATCATCGCTCGGCGGGTCTCTCGACTCGTCGTCTCGGCAAAAGCGCGAAAGGCAAAGATAGCTGCCTGGCTGCGAGAGAGAGAGAGAGAGAAGTCGAAAAAGAAAGAGCCGATCGGCGCAGCCTTGAACTTTCGTGTCACACAGCAGCTTCGCGAGCCGTATCGAAGCCGGCGGCGTTCCGAAAAAGCTCTCGACTCGTGGCGAGCTGATAGCTTTACCAGACGCGACCAGATCCCGCCGGACGGCCGAAGCTCCGAGAGAAAGAGAGAAAGAGCTCAGCTCGGTAATTATTGCTGCCTCCGTCCGATGCTCTAGCTGGGGCTCTGGACTGAGAAACGAATTCGCCGAGTTTAATCAAGTTATACAAAGTCGTTTTTAATCGGCTTTGTTCGGACCTGGACGAAGAACGTGTCTCGGAGAGAAACATTTTTTTAACGGTGTCTCTGCTTTCGAGAAACGATTCGAAAAGCTGCCCCGAATATATCGAGCTCCACTTCGTAGCGTCGCATTTAATATAAAATAAATGAGTTTATTATCTGCGGCTCTCGAAGATAATTATTGAACCGATATCGACATGTGGAACGTGTCATTAAAAATTCCTTCGGCCGACCTCTAGAAAAAGCTCTTTCTCTCTCTCTGCACCCGGCGTATAATCCCCGCGGCGAGCGGCAGATAACCGCGGGCCGGAGGGTCCGAATTTTGCTGGTAGGTGGCAAAGTCCAGCGGTCGTCTTTGCACGTACAACGTCGACTCGGCTCGCTTTGGCGCTCGCAATCTTATCCAGTCGGGCCTCCCTCTCCTGCTCTCTCGGAGCTCCGAGGCATCGGCGACGACGTCGTCGGCCTCAAGGACTCGTCGTGTTTTGCCGCGAGCGCGTGCCTCGCGCCTGATTCAAAGTCATGCGCGCCGAGGCTGTTGCGCAAAAGCCCGAGAGAGAGAGAGAGAGGGACCTGCCGCGACGAGGAGGAGAGGGAGCTCTGCGTCAGATAGATTCGCCGCGCGCGCGTTTCCACCTTCGAATTTCGCGCTGAGAAGCCGCGATTAGACCGTTCGCTTTTTTCTCAGCCACCGCGGAACGGGTTCTCTCCGCGCGCGGCCGACCTTTGGGAAGGCTGTTGCGCAACGGGGCGACGTAACCGCATGCAGGTATAGAGAGAAAAGGCGCCGGGAGAGCGAGTGCACCGGCCGGAGGAGGATCGATTGATCGAGCCAGCTGATGTTTACGCGATGCGCGCTTATCGCTCGACGGCGAGCCGCGAGAGAGAGAGAGAGAGAGAGCACGTGCCGAGAGCCGCGGGAGAGAGCCGCGGTAATGGCCAGAGCTTCATTCACGAGCACCCCGACACTCTCGCCGCCGAGGATAGTAAGACACCTGCCCTACTTTCCCGCCTCGCGTGAACAATGCGCCCTGTCTTTTGCAAATCCCTCGCGATTCACCTTTCAATTATAACCGTTTTAGCTCGCGCGCGGGAGAGACTGCTTTGGAGACCGACCGCCGCCCTCCCCCTTTCTCCCCGAATAAATAAAAACCGTAACCGAGTATTGCTCAAATTTGAATTCGGCAGGAGGCGCGCGAAGGAAAGCTCGAAAAACGCGCGAGAAACACAAAGCTACGCGTCGCGCTCGAGCCCGATGTGACCTAGACACAACGGAAAGATCGACGCGGCTCGCAGGCAGAAAAACGGAGGGTTAGGACGGCAGGGAGCGGAATAAAGGAACCCTGCAGGGGCGAGAGAGCGGCGGCGGCGGCAGCAGGGACCGTCCCCCTTGCCGACAGTGGCTCTCAACTCCGGGGCTCTCCCAATCCCGAGACGAGCCGAGTGATCTGCTTTTTCCTCCGGCGTAATCGCTTTATCAATCACTTATCGGCCGCCCGACTGTACTCTCCGATTTCAATCGCGACGAGAGAGAAGGGGGGAAAGCCCCGACGTGCTTTTGTTGTCTTTTTATCGGAGGCTTGTTGGCTAAACATGTACACGGTACACTTGTTTTTCCGCGATTTTCCTCTTTCCCGGCTTTTTCGCGGGGAAATATTGTTTCGTTTCCGTAGGCCGTTAATTGCACCGTATTGCGCAAGATTGTAAAACGAGGCACGAAAGGCGTCCGATCGATTGCCGTCTCTCCCCTGGTTCCCCCTGCACTATAACATTAACGGAGGGAAAAATGCAAGAGCTAACGCGTCAAAGACAATACCGCGGCAAGTAATTAAGAATCATCAATCATGCAAAGGGTCAAAGAAGAATCTCTTTCGTCGCCGGAGAAAAAGAGAGAGAGAAAGAGTAGATTTCTCTTTTGTGCCGCGAGATCCGGAGATAAAAGCCAAGTGGGATATGCGATCTTTCGGCGTCGCCGGGCGTGAGATGTGTCGAATTATAATTGCGAGGGTGCACACAGGCCAACGAGAGTGGAAATATGCGGAAGCTGCTGGTTTGTTGCCGCGGCGGCGCTCTCAATGGGGATTACTTCCATTCACTTTTCTTCCCATTGATTTTCGGACAAATGCCCGTCGGTGTAGCGGCTAATTGGCCTCTCGTATATATAATTTATGGCCGTTTCCTCAACAGGTTCTTATATGCTTGCCGTATTCGCGCTTCGCGGATACCATCCCGCGATCCGGCGGCAGGCCTCGATAAGCTCGTTAGATTAGGAGCGCGAGAGGCGAGTTAAAAAGCCATAAATCTGCCTGGTTTTTTGGAGCGAGTCGGCCGATAGCGAAGAAGCGCGCTCGGCAGAGTCGTGCGCGGAGAGCCATTACACAATCCCCCCGGACGATTAAAGCCCAATTAGCATTCCCTTATCGGCGCATCGCGCGGAAGGAAGCTCGGCTCGTAAACAAAGCCGCAGCCGCACTTGACCCACTGAGGAGCGAGGAGAAATTCGGCCGTCGAGTTTTCCGTCCGCGCACAAAGCCTGCGTACGCGCTGCATAAACGGCGCGCGTTGCGCGAGAGAGCGACTCGTCATTATCGATGAACCGCCGCCGCCGCCGCCGCCGAGCGCCTCCGCCCGCCAGTACAATGACGGCGGGGAGAGAGAGAGAAGCGGAAGTCGAGGGGTTGCTCGAAAAAGAGCGGGCCATATGGCGGCCCGAGCCAACTATAGCTCGCTCGCTGCACCCTCCCGTGTGTGCGTCGCTCCTTTTTTAACATCCCAACTATACGAGGCCGATGCTTCCTCGTTTTTCTTGCTCTCCTTTTCCGGGCCTTATCGCCGCCGCGCCGTCGATCTCTATTTTATTTGCCCCAATAATTAAGCTACACTTGTCAGCAATATTTATTCAGAGCCATCGATAGACATCGCTCCGAAGTGACGAGCTGTCGTCCGCGCCTTTTTGCACTTGCAGCTCCTCTAATCCCTTTCCCCCCCGCATCCATCTACGTCGCGACTCACTCCCCCGCCTGACCCTCGCTCGCGCGTCTCTGTGACTCATCTGAAATCCGCCTAGGCGAAATTCAGCCGCACAAAGAGAAGTTCGAGTAGCGGTCGTACCCCCTGTTGAATGCGGAGCATCGATGACAATGGCCGAGCCTTCTCTCTCTCTCTCTCTCTCTCTCTTTCTATACCATTAGTCGATGCAAATTCATTTGAGGTCGATCCCGGGCGATCGAAATTCTTTTTATTACGGCGCGGGGGAACACACGTGTTGATAAACTCGGGAAATTGCTCTCGATTACGCGCTCGTCTTTTTTTTGCGCCCCGCTGCAAAGCGGATATTTAGTTTTTTTCGATGAATTCGCCAACGGAACGGGATTGCCTTATTGCAGGTTAAAAAAAAAAAAAAAGAATAAGAGTACGTAGCTCGTTTATTTTAGCTCACGAGGAAAAATACGCGGGTGTAATATTTGTTTTGCGAAAAAGTACGGGTCCTCCCGTGTAACCGAGGAATTTCGCCCGAGTAATTTTGTCCGGCGATGGGCAATTATTTTGTCAAAGTGATACTTTTTACAATAAGTTTATTAGACGGCCAAGCGAAAAAGCACCTCGGAACCAGTACCAGTCACCTTGAGCGATCTTTAAAAAAAGCAAGCAAGAGAGGACTCTTCTCTGGGAGTTTTGTCGCGGGGGCAAGAAATATACGGAAAGTGATATCCCCCTCGGTCGCGGGAGGGGGGCAGAAAGCGAAATCGCTCGGCGATGGAAATTAATATTCGCCGTGGGCCGCGTGGGCGCGAGAGAGCTCCGATCGACAAAGGAGCAAACTCGATTCGAAAGGGAATATAAAGCGGGACGGAGATACTCGTGAAACCTGTTCGAGCCTCGCGCGATGAGTAGGCGCTGCTCGCTCTCGGAGGTCTCTCTCCCTCTCTCTCTCCGCGCGCGGTGAGACAGGACGGACCTTTCGCCCAGTCGCCCTGTCGTTCTTTATCCCTCCATCTCGCTCGGAGCACGTGCGCCCCGTTTTTGCCGTGCACACAACGCTTGCCAGGTACACGAGCCGCGGAGGAGCCCTGTTTACGGCTGTTTATTGAGAGCGGCGCGCAAGGTGCACCCGAGATAAAGCCATTTGTCGACTGTCCAGAGCCATTGACACCGACCGATTAAGAACGCTAAGCTAGCGCTTTTCTCTCCCTCTATTTCTCTCTCGCAGTCGCGAATTAACCGCCTCGGTCGATCATTTTTTCTCTGGAAAATTTAGCTTTTTTGGCTGATACTTTAATTAGGAATGTGAAAAAAATATTTTATGTCATCTCTTCTTTTTCGATATTTTCAAGGTAGTTGTATTAGATGAAGATCAGTGAAATATATCAAAGAATTAATGTTTTGAAGAACTGTTCAGCAAAAAAGAATTATAAAATGATTAAGTAGTTTATAATTTGGGTGTTTTAAACTAAATTTTTAAATAATTTAATAAAAATATTTCAAAACAATGTTCTATCTATTAACACGAGTGGCTTAACACGAGTACCTGAAAACAGACGATTTCTTCTAGTTATTTTATGGCCATTTAGGCGATTTTTAATGCTTTAAACGATTACGGACTCGCAAAGTGTGACCTCAAAGTGACAAGACACCTCTCCGGCGATCCACCAGCGAAGGGTGCAACCGCAAGAAAATCCAGCTAATCACAAAAGCGTGAAGCCATCGTTCAAAATAAGGTGCAGAGGGCTCGAAAATTGGCCTCGCAATCATTGGCTCGCCGCGGGGCGCAGAGCTTTGGTCAGCCGATATGCACACACACAGAGACGGCGACGTATCGATCAATCCATAGTCGATTGGCACGCGCGCGTTAATTGCGCATTCTGCGCGGCTCGTCCCTTTGCGCCCGCCGCTGATCGAGCGCGTGGACCCGTGTAATCTCGGCGCGTGCTGCGCGCACATTATTATGCGAAAATTGACTTTTAATCGCCGGCCACCTCCTCGCGCTCCGCTAATTTACAAGCTGCTGACACGGCCCCTGCCTTCTCTCGCCCGAGCTCGCGGTGCTTGCTCACGTGCTTCGCGCGCTTTTTATTTTCGGAATGTATAATCAACAGTTCGGGGTTCGAGCCTTAGTCTTATTTGAGAGTTTACTGCTGCAACTTTGTCGCTACCGTATACAGTGAGAACAATTTTTAGGAAGAAACTTGCCTTATGTACAATGATTTTATGAATTTTTCCTATTGTGCCATTATAAATTCATTAAATGTAGCGTATCAACAAGTACTATATAATGCATTAAAAATTTTAAACACAAAATATACCCTTCCGTATATATTCAGATATATGGTAGACTAAAATTTTATACGTAGGTAAGTTAGCAGGTAGCATTATAAAAACAAAACACGACTAGTCGCAGTTCATAAGAGAATAAGAGAATCTTACATTCGAAAAACATGTGAAAAACTATAGAGTGCAAACAAAGTAATTTAGAATTAGAAAAAAAGTTAATAGCAATTATTCTCCCCAACACATAAAATTTAATATTCAATATAGTAAAATTTTAATATCCATTTCAAAATTTGAAATTGTACTATACTGAGTATTAAAATTTAATGAAAGTCAAGTTTATATAGAAGGTACAGTCATTTTTTTTTAAATTTATACTAACTTTTACTGAAATTTCTTTCTGAGGGTTATTTACAAACTTTCCCTTTTTCTTATTCCAAGATCTTTAGTGACTTTAATCTATCGGCATGAATCTTAAACCGGGGATAAATAGATTGAATTGCAGTATATGCATTTAGAATTTGAAGAGAGAATTTTTAAAATAAAATCTTCGTACTTGGAAAGAATCAAGAAAATAACCCAATTTTCCGAGCTGCATCGTTGATAATTTAAGCCCAATAAAATATCAATAGCCTAGAAAGTGCGATCAAAATTGAGCCATAAAAGCCGGTGAAATCGGTCGTCGAAAAACAATTGCCCAAAAGCGCAGAAGAAAAACTGCAACTGGGCAGAGCGATAAAACTGAGCGCCTGCCGCTTTCGACAGGCCTGAACGTGAGTTCGGTACCTCCGGCTAAGGTCCGACGGTCCGAGAAAAACCATTCTCAGCCTTCGGGGGCCGAAGGGTCCAATGACCCAGGCCCATAAGGCTTTCAGAATTTCCCGAAAATGCTCCCCTTCGGCTCGAACAGATGGGACGAGCGGCATACCTGAGGGATCTCTAAGCCCCCGAACTCAGGTAAAGGGGCTCCGGCGGCTCGTCCCTTTTTCGTTGACGAGGGTCCGACGTCGGGGCCCGAGCGGCATTCAAGCCGGGGTTCTCATCCGGTACGCCGGTTTTCCGAAGGCCCCTGCATTAGGGACGCCCGCATTTTTTCTGACCACACGCCGGATAAATGCAAGGGAATGCGAGGGCATGCGAACAGGTTGCTCGGACGGGGTTAATTAAGACCGCGGCTCATTTCGCCGGGCCGAAGATTACGGGACTTTTGCTAAGCAATGAGGCCTTTTTCGCTTTATTGGCCTTTTGACGCGCGTCATTCAATTAAACGGGTGTAGGCTGTTGATTTTTTCACGATTTCACGAGATAGTTTCGTTTTATTTGTTTTTAATCGTGCACGGAAATTGCTGTATCAAAAAGAAGCGAAAATTGAATTGCCCGTACATTCAAATTTATGAGAAATATTTTTATTGCGCAGAAAATAAATTCAGTTTAACAAATTCAAAATCCTTTTGCTAGAATCCTGGTGGTAATCTTCCTCAAAGAGGAAGTTTTGTAACTCTGAACCAAATTTTTAAGACAAAAGATTTTTGGCTTAAAAATCCGTCATTTTTTAGAAGTGAAAATTTTGAGTCTGTGTGGATTTGTGTATGTATGTGTATTGGCTATATAACTTTACTCGATTTTTATCGAACAAAGCTTATTCTCTTTCTTTTTGGTGATATTTTGAAGTATATATAAAAAACTAATTTTTTAATTTATCGATTTTCTTTTGTTTTGTGAATAAAAAAGAGATTTTCAATTTTTCTTTTTCCACTTTTTTATATGATATAGATTAATATTTTTTAATTTCATAAAATGCATTTGAAAGGTCATCAAATGAGTTACGCTTTAAAGATTTCAATATTTATCGTTATTTATTTGCTATTAAGGTAAATGTGTCACTCTATTCTTTAATTTTTATTTCAGAAATTATATATTTACAAGAAATTTTCATCAGTTATTGAGCAAAAAAATTATACTTTCTGTAAAAATGTAAAGTTATATGAATAAGTTAACGAGAAAAAAAATTATTGAATAAAACAAATGAGTTTTCACTCGAACAGATGTAGCTTTTTTGAACTTTCAGATGATAATTTTTAAAGAGAAACTGTCCATAAGATTCGAAGATATTTAAGTTTCAAAATTTTTCAAAAATGTTGAAATTCGCATTTTGTCGAAAAAGATTGGATGAATTAAATTGAAATTTATATGTTATCTGATATACGGATTTTTATTAAACTAGCATTTAGACGATTGGTAAATTGAGAATGAAAAGTTAAAAAAAAAAATTTTTTTCTTACGAATGAAAATCAATTAAGAAAGTGATTAAAGAATAAGAGATAAGACTTGGAGGAGCAGCGAAAATAGGTCATCGGGAGAGAAATAGTTATGGAAAATGCGGCACGAGGCGGGATCGAGCTATAGAGAAAAACGAAACAGCTGAACGAGCTCAGAGCCTCGGCTTGGGACGGAGACGGACGCACAATATATCCCGGTGGCTCGACAAAGACTCTCTCTCTCTCTCTCTCCCGCTCTCAAAATACAGGCAGGCAGGCAGGCAGGCAGGCAATGGGGCTCTGAAAGAAAAAAGTTTCCCATAATTCCAGCGCTCGGGGAGAGGGAGAAGCGAGCGAGCGGCGCGCGTTCGAATCCTCGTCCCAGTCGTTCCCCGACTGTGTGGCGGGAAGCTTCAAACGCAACTGGGGGACAGCCCCAAGCTCCCTCTCTCTCGCTCTCGCTCCCGAAGGGCTGCATTGTTGGGGTAGACTCGCTCCGTCTCTCTCGCGCTCCCTCGCATTCAGCGGGAGATGAGGGTTCCGCGCGCTTTTATGCCGAGGGTCGGCCGGCTCCGCTTTTGTCTGCCTCTCTCTTTCTTTGCGCTGCCAGCCAGCCAGCCAGCCAGAGAGAGACGGAAAAAAGGAAGGGAGATCTTTGCACATCGCGCACACGCAACGGCCGCCGAATGCAGACTGACGAGATCTGCCGTGCCGAGGCTCCCGAGAGCCGAGACGGACCGAGAGAGGATGGGTTGAGGCCATTATTGCCGCCGCTTTACGGCCGTTCGATTTGTTTGGCTGTCCTCGAACTTGAGGAAACACCTGATTGAGACGCCCTGCTCGATTTATTAGATCGTTTCCCCCTCCCCGCGGACCGCGAGCGTCTCGCCCGAGTTTCTAATGCCTCATTTTTCCTACTCGACAAACAATGTAATTCAGAGCTCGAATTATATGCTCTCCGCGATCCCCCTCTAGGAAAAAAAGTTTAGAAAGCAGCCGATCGCCGGCGTAATTTCTCCTCCGCGGAGGACGAAAAATTGCCCTCTGGACAAAAAAAAAATGCACACACGCGCGAGCCTAACGATCCGCGCAACAAGTGCGCGAAGCTGAATAAAAAAGAAAAAAAGAGAGGCAGCCGCGGCCGATGAAAAAAGGCTAAATAAAGAAAGAATAAGCAGCAGAGAGAGAGAGAGAGAGAGGCGGAGGAAGAAATCCCGCGACGATCCAGGCCGCTCTCTCGCGGCGAGTTTTACTGTTAGTCGGTGAGAGCCGGAGAGCTATGTTAGAGTTGAGCAACGAACTAAGCTCTCTACTCGGGAGAGGGATAAGGAAGAAGTAGGCACACGGTGAAAGGTGTGGCCGCACCAAGGCGGCCTGCAAGAAAACCAGAATGCAATATCTCATCGGGCGATATTCTCTCTCTCTCTCTTCGAGGGGCCCCCTAATCATTTTCCTAACGCCGCGGGCTTTTTCTCGCCTTCCGTGCAGCTACCCCCGCGACCCGACCGCCGCCTCATTATTTCCTCTTATCGCGTCCGCTCGATTGCCTCGCGCTGCTCCTGTCGCTACTGTTTTTGCCCGGCAGAGGATAAGTACTATTATTCGACGAGGTTTGCCTGACCGCTCGATCCAAAAATTTTAATCAGCGGCCGATTCAAGCAATTTCGAATCAAGTACTATTTTGCTCTTGCGTGTATTTGTTACGAAACCTCGCGAGGACAAAGAATCTCTCAACAATAATTCTATCCTAATAAGGACGAGAAATTATAAACTAATTTTAATGCGAGCTTAATGAAAACGCAATTAGGGAGCAGCCCTTAAAAATAAGAGAAAAAAAAGAGGCCGCGAGCTTAAAACAAAGCAAAGAGCGAAAGAGAGAGAGAGAGAGGGAAAGTCGATTAATGAAGAAGCGGAGAATCGAGTCGGCTCGAGGGATGAATGGGGGATGCGGAGGAAAACTGGAATCGTAAGTTACACAGGTGCATTAGCGAGCGATTCAAGTACCGGTTAATGGGATTCAACGACCTCGAAGCGCCAGGCCTGCAGCCGCCGCCGCTCTGGCAGAAGGAAAACCAGAAAGAGGGAGGAAATGTGTAGCGCGCAGTGACTCCTGTAAGCATTCGATACGACTGACATTATTCCCGGTCGTCAGAAATTTCAACTTCGCACGGACGGCTTCTCTTTAGCCTTTTCGTCTTGCCGAAAAAGAGAGTAGCGTTTGTACTTTAAACTCCTTTTTGTCTAAAAAATTAATTTTCACCAGCCCTCGATCGTCAACTGAAGAAAAACTCCTGATATCCGAGGTCCGCTTATCCTTTGGGTACCGAGCAAGGCGGAAGAAGCACACCAGCGAAGAAGAAGAAGAAGAAGCAACCCTTCGCGAGGCGGCGACGCTCGTAAAATCGCGGCTAGCGGTACAGCCTTCCTCCGTCTCTCTTTTGACTACCAGGAGCCTCGCTAACTGTTCCTCTCCTCTCCCGCGCCACGATTTCGTCGGAATTCCCGCGGGGCTGCTGAGCTCGCAGGCGGAATCATATCGGAATATTAATCGCCCGATCGCGGCTCCTGTTTATCGGCGAAGGGTTTTTAGCTGCTCGCCAAGAAACGATACGGGCGTCGGGTGAAAGAGTGAAAGTCTCGGGAAATGCAGCTTTCTTTCTCGCGGCGCGATTCGACGTGTACGCTGCTCTCGCGAGGCAGCGGCGGCGGCGTCCAGTCGCTCGATTTCGTCAAGGACGCTTTATTAAGTACCCGATTGTGAGACGCAAGAAAAAAAGGCGGAGGGGAGAACGGTAATCGCACGACGGCTCGTGAAATTGGCGTTTATTTGCCAAGTTTGAAGAGAGAGAGAGTTCGAGGGCGTTTAGAGATGACCCATCTCTGAGCGAGACAAAAGCTGCACCGATTCGCGCGGGGGATATGTCTTTTCTACGTGCCACCCTTGGGGGATGTTTGCTCATTTTTCTCCGCTCTCAATGGATGTCGGCCGGCTTACTCCTTCCAGTCATTTCTCAATTTGTGAATCAAAGCCTCGAGTGAATCGTAAACGAGATTTTTCTTATAACAGCGCAGTTGTTCTCCACCACCGAGTTGAACGTTTCAAAAAACTAGAACGCGTCTGCCGCAAAAAGTGATGAAAAAAAATTCTTGAAAAAGAACTGAATTTGAAAATTGGAGAAAATGTCATCCCCGCGATAAGGGAAAACTGATTTTTTTCTGCGCCAGGAGCGAAAAGCAAAAGCAAAACAAACAAAAAAAGAAAAAAAAGAGAGAGAAGCGTCGGCTTGATTCGCGTATAAGGAAAATGAATCACGCAGTGTTTATCGCGCGAATCGCTCGATGGAAACTCGACACTGGCCGTACAGTCAGCGAGTCTCTGTGTGCGCGGGGCGCTGCAGCAGCGGCGGCGATGAGGCACACATAGCGCGAATTAGTGCTGAGCTTACGATAAAAGAGCTCGCTGCAGCGAACAAACGGAAAATCGAAGCCGCGGCGCCGAGGCAGTGCTGCCGGGGATATTGCTCGCGGGCAGAAGGAGGCCTTTTCACCAGTCGTCCTCGCGGTAAAGGACGAAAGATTTTTTTCTTGTCGATTTACTTGAGTTTAGACGAGTTTTGGGTATGAATTCTGTGAACAGGTCGCTGCTTAACTCACCGAGAGCAGCGGTGTTCCGACGCCTCGGAATTTCGAATGTAGCTTGAAAAATGCCTTACCTAAAACAAAGAAGAACAAAATAATTATTAGTTTTTTGATAAATAAGGTCGCTTGTAGTAAAAGTCATTTTTGTTTTAATTTCAAAATTGAATGTAAAATTTTATTTTATAAAACGCTTCTATAATTGCAATGGTATTCATTTCGACAAGAAAACTTGCACTGAGAGAAGAAATGTAGTAAAAATTACAAATAATCTTGTAAAAATTCCCGCCCTGTCCACCACACCCTGTCTAAACCAAAAAAATAACTATACTTTGTAAGAAATTTTACTATACTGTTTGGTAACTTTTCCTGTAAACTATGGTAATTTTTTTCGTTTTGACAATCTCTGGCGGCCTTACCAGGCAGTATGAAATTGTTTATGAAAACTTTCGCAATCTTCCTCATCTTCAACAGCCGACAATTAAAAATATTTGAAATCGAAAAGGTGTTGAAAGCGCCGAAGGGAGCGAGAAAAAAAAGCGGCGCATCCGGCTCGGGGAATTTTGAAAGTTCCTAGAGATCTCCCCGAAATTTGGTGTAAAGCGTGGGCGGAAGGACTTTGTGGTTCTTTGCGCGCGCTGCGACTTGAAAAATCCCAGCCCCGAGACCGAAAGAGCGACGGAGAGAGAGAGGCGGGCAAGGTTACGGGCTCGAGAGAGGCGGTCGTGAAAGTCCGGCCGTCGTCGAATTTCGTCGGCCCGTGGAGAGGAGTCCGAGTCTCTCTCCTTGATTTTTCGAGCGCTCGACACGGGGCCCCAAGGTTATAACGCTCGGCTCGCGGCTCCGTTTCTAATATATATATATAATATAACCTTTACGGACTCGCTGCTCTCGGCGATTCGTCGCTTTGGTTACGAAAAATTCTGGTAGAAAAAATTTCGACCGTCGTCGAGAGCTGATTTTGTAAATTGAAAAATTCCAACTGTGCCTTGAAGTATACGATTGCGGCAATTTTAAAAAAAAAATTTTTACATCAGCAGCGGTCAAGGCATTGAGATAAGCGAGCTTCTATTCCACGGGAAAGGATCGCGGAGCCGATCGAAAAATGCACGTACGACGTATCCCGATGGGTGCCGGGAAAAAGAGGCACTTTGCAATTTATGATAACCGGCAGGCGAAAGTCAGAGGAGGAGGGCGACAAAAGCAGCCTCGGAGATAAAAGTGAGTTTCTCGCGCAAAGTTCCGGAGCGTCGTCGTCAGCGGGGCGAAAATGCAAACAGAATCAAAAGACAATTCCAAGTTTAATAAGCGACGAAAGAGCGGGGACTCGGGGCTGGAAAAGTTGGGCGACGTCGCCGGCGTCGTCGGCGAAGAAGAAGACAGCGGCAGCGACCGGTTGGCTGGCGGCGCTGTTATTTTTAAACCCGACTGCTCGCGCCGGTCCAAGTCTAAAAGCGAGCGCTGCCTTTTCTTTCTCTTGCTGCCGCGGCGCGCTCCTCCGTTTCTGGCGCTGTTTGCGCTTACGCGGCTAAGCGGAGCCTATTTTCAAAGCGCGGGCTATACCCTCTGGTCCCCCCCCTCCCTTTCTATTTTCAAAGTCGCGCGCTGCCACCGACACCCGAACGGCTGGAATTTTTCGGCAAGCTCGTCTGGAGCTTGCGTGCCTTCCGTCCCGAAGACGAGGCGACCGGGAATGCCTCCATAAGCTTTTTTTCATTCGTGATCAATATTCATTTTCCGATCTGGTGCGGAGCCAAGCGCTCGCGATACGAAAAATTCCGTAAAACAATGAGCGCTCGAAAAGTTAGCCGCGAGTCCTCTGCCGGAGGCTCCCCCGAGCCCAATTTACCGGGCCAAGTTGATAATTAAAAATATGAATAAAAAAGCCGCTCGGCCGCAGCGGCGCAACTTCAAAATCGAGTTCGCGGCTCTCTCGGCGCGGCGGTGCACCGCCGTGCTCTCCGCTCCGAGAGAGAAAACGAGGCACGAGCGAATCGATCCCCCGCCCCTCTCCGAGAGAGCGCGAGACCGACATCCTCGGAGAAAAAACGGCGCGGCCTCGGAGTCCTCGCTCGCGGTAAGGCCGAAAACTGCAAAATTCGAAAAAAGCCTCGAGTCGCAGCAAAAAGGAAACGGCGGAGCAGCGCCGGCAGCGGTACGTGGAAAAAACGAGCAAGCCGACGTCCCGACGATGTCGCAGAGGAAGAGAATCGATTCCCGGCAGCGGCGGCGGCGGCGGCGGCGGCGGCGGCAGCAGGGCGAAGGCGGTGGCGGTGGCGCCTTCCTTCTCTCCGTCTCCCTCTCTCTCGCCGCCTGGCTCGGCGCGCTCTCCGTCTCTCTCCTCGAGAAAATTCATTTCGAAAGGCGGTTTTCCCGCCAGCGTTGGCGCGCTCCGCAACGCAGCATAAAACGACGGCGGCGGCGGCGACGGCGACGGCGGCTGCTAAAGCGGCGAGCCGGCAACGCCGCGGCAGCGCGCACGGGAGAGAAGGCCTCGAAACGCGGCAACGCCGCGCGAGCCCGAGCCGAGTCTGCGTCGTACGTCGTTCGGTTCCGTGCTGATACCCACGCTCTCCTCGCTCGTTGTGTTTGTGCGCGCGAGAGAGAGAGAGAGCTCGTTTCTGAGCCGATTCAGCTGCGCGAGCTAGCGGCAGCGACGAGCTGTGCCGAGAGAATGCCTCTGGAGACTTTCTACCGGCGAGAATGGGGTTGTCCTCTTGCCAATTCCCTTTTCCCCTTCTCTCCTCCTCTATCTACCTCTCTCTCTCTCTCGAGCGAGAGAGCGCGCGCCTTTTTCCTTTATTTTGATGCCGCTCCGCGCGCAGTACTTCGACTTCGCCGGCTACTCCGTACTTTTTTACAGGCGAAGCTTCCTTCTCTCGCTCGGCGCCGAGTATGAATTGCGTTTATTAATATTGCATCAACTTTTATTTTAGATAGATGCGGGGTGTGCTCGCGAGAGAGCGGGCCTAAGGAGCCGCGTGCGTGAGTCTCTCGAATTTATGGGTCAGAGAATATGCGGGCTTCTTTTGGAAACGAAATCGAAGCGGCGCCCACGGCCAACTTTCCGAAATCTCCCTCCGAAACAGAGCAGAATTTTGCTTTTCTTCCTACCGCACATTTAGCCGTTCGGTAATCTGAAAAAACGCCGCCTCGTTTTACTTCTTTGGCGTTTATGAATCAGGAGCGAGCGCCTTTATATAATATTCTTTGTTCCCGCGACGCAAAGACAAAATTCTCGAGAACGAGAGCTCGGCCAGTCTTGGGCCAAAACCGGGGAAAAACGGCGCTCGAAAAACTATATAAGCTGTTTAAAAAAAAAAAAAAAAAGAAGCTCCGCGCATTTTGAAAACCTTCTGCCGCTTATCGCTTTACGTAAGCGCTTTTATCTCGGCCGCGCGCACACAGCAGACAGCAGCGGCAGCTCCGAGGACGGCCGAGTTTTGAAAAAAACGTCAGCTGAGCCTCGTTTTCGGGGGCGCGAAATTCAAAGCTCTCTCTGTCTCTCTCGGCCGCGGTCGTATATGCACGGCCGCACGCGCCGAAGGTTCAAGCTGCGCGGCGCGAGTGACAAGTGGAAAATCTCCGCTTACATCCGACAAGCGCGCTTTGTGCGGATACACGCGCGCGGATCGGCAAGCTCGGATCTTTCGAACCTCTCGCGTTTTCGGGTTCGAGTCGCCGGAACGACGTCCGAATTGGGCCCCGTTAGTTAAGTTTCGTCGGAAAGTACTCTGCTTGGATCTCGTTCGAATTAGCCCGCTATTTGTCGAGGAACGTGTAATTCCAGCTTATGTACAGCCCGTGCACGTGTAGCGTGCAGCAGAAAATTTTCCATTCTACAATACTGAATGCTTTAACCCAAAGTACAGTAACGTCCACAAGTTTTACTGGTTAACGTGGCTGATTCTCTCCGACAATAGCTTTCAGCCGCTCGTCGAGTCAGCCCGAAATTTAGCATCGCGATTTTTTGCATCCGCGTAACCGTCGCTCGAGCTTGGAGCCGTCTCGATTTCGATTTTCGAAATTTCGGTCAGTCAAAAACCGTCTCGCCCCACGCACGCTCGAGCGGCGCTCGAGTCCTCGGCATTCTCCCGTTGAAAAGTAACGTGGTTAAGGCGCGTATACGGCTGCGGCGGTTAAAATTCGAAAGGCCTCTAGCTCGTCGGCTCTCCGCGCGCCGCCGCTGAGGCCGGGGCAACTTTCTAGTTTGGCTGACGTGCGGCGAGGCTCTCTCGCACACACACACAGCGACTCACGCGCGCTCGATCGCGCGCGGCCTTCTCTCGCTCTCGGCGCGCCGAGCGTGCGTGAGAAAGAACCGGACGAGTGTGCGCGCACACGCACACGGCCCGTTTTCACTCGCGCTCGCGCAGAGCAAAACTCCTTCTTTTCTACATTATCTAGCGGGCATTTTTTTATTCCGCCGTTTTAATTGGGAATCGAGCCGCTCTCTCTCTCTCTCTCTCTCTCTCTGTTTCTGCTCGGAGGAGACTCGCAGCCGAGGACTGGTAGGCAGGAATACGAGCGGCCGATAATTTATATAAATAATAAGTCATAAAGATATTGCTCTTGCTCGGGAATTCCTGGCTTTTCGAAAAGAGAGAGAAAAGAAAAGAGGGAGCGAGGCCTTAATTTATTTAACATATTTTATTCGTCCCCCTCCTCGGCGGGCCGTTTTATTACTCGCGCTGCTCCCTCTCTACCCTCTCTTTCTCACGCGGCGCTCGTTCTCCAGCGGCGGGCTGTGTGCGTGCGGCGGCGGCCGAGTCCGTGTGTCCTCGGGGCCTCGGAGCGCGAGCGGCGGAGGAAAACTGGTTCCAGCGCGCGCTCACGGAATAGAGCGAGCCGCTCCGAAGGATGCGTGTGTCGCTTTTTTTCAGAGGAGCGCCGAGGTGAATTTCGAAAAAAGCACGACTGTTTTACCGACTGTTTTACCGGCATCGCCGGCAATCTCCGGTAATTCGTTCCCCCCCGTTTCGGCTGGCAGAAAACTCGGGGGCTCTCGTCCGGGGGGCGGGGGGGTGCCGGAGGCTCGGGGGGCGCAACCCCCCGAGTCGGAGCGACGTCAGACGCGGGGTGGGAGCGAGCGGGGCTCGGGTTGATTGCACTGGCGGCCCCGAGCCCGTTGGCATTGGTCTTTTTCATCCCTCTCTCTGTTTTTCTTCATTTCTACCTCCGGCTCCGCGGCCGTCCCACCCTGATTTCTCCGCGCCTCTCCTTTCTCTGCTCGTTCTCCGGTTTCTCTCTCTCTCTCTCTCGCTCGCTCTCTCGCTCTCTCTGCGAGGCGCGTCGCCCCTTTTTCCTTATTTCTCTCGTTTTATCGAGTCTCTCTCTACGTGCGCGCTGCCTCCTGGCTACGTGTGTGTGACCGAGGGGTGGAATGAGTAGGGGTTGCCATGGCAACGCCCCATGCGCTAGTAATGCGCTCCCCCACCCTCCGCCGCCACCTCCTCCCGTCCGCCTCGCTCTCTCGCCTAGCTCCGTCTCGCTCGCTCCGCGCGTACGGAATGATTCATTTTCTGCCGGCACCAAGTGCTCGGCCCTCTCTCTCGCTCTTCGAGACTCGAGCGAGCGCTGGGAGATTAATCCAAGCAGCGAGTGCTGCAGGCCCGCGTCTGTGTGTGTGTGTGTGTGCGCGCGCGAGCACGCCTGTGTGCATCGGGGAAAAGCGTCTATAAGGGAAAATACGTACGTGCGCGTAAGCGAGATTTTTAGTCGGCTGACTGTGAGAGAGAGAGAGAGAGAGAGAGATGCGCGCGTACGTCTTGTTTTCCTCGTTTTTCGAACGGTGGGGGAGGATTCGCGATGTGTACGTATCTGTATATATGCCGGCGCGAAACGCTCGCAGGTTGCACGCGCGATCTATAACTCCAATTAGGAGGCTTTTGTATCAACTTTTTTGCCTCAATCTTTTTTCAAACGAAAAACCTGATTATAATTTTGCGCAGCGCGACATATTTCTATATCGTACTGCCGCGCGGCGCACTCTCTTCCATTTATTAATTAACGACTGTCGATCAAACTTTAAATCTGTATTGGTATACAAAAGGAGGACTGCGATAATTAAAGTACCGTACTTTTCGACTCGCAGAAAGATTTCATCCGATATTCTATTCCATTTTATTTTCGAAAACACACTATTCATTTCACTTTGTATTTTCATTGAAACGCCGGGGTACATTTGTAAAGCACAAGACAAAGGCACAACTGACATTTATGCACATACCCAAGTAATTTGCCATACATTACTCGATGTAAGATATTCGGATTAAATCATGGACAGGTAGTACCGAGCTTGAATTACGTACGACACCACATGTGGATCCTTTATTGCCAAAGTTTTTATGAAGTGGAATGCCCCTTTATTAAGCGCATTCGAATAAAAAGTTGCACAAGTGCATAATGAAGAGCCCGAAAGTTTTAAAACCCAATCTGGCGCGGAACGTTTCCTATAGAGAAAATAATAAACATCCCGGCAAAATCACTTCCGCGCGCGGCGTTCATTAGCGGCGCATTGAAAATAAAAATTGTAAAATCGCGAAACGCCCCGTCCTCAAAGAAAAAGATCGATGCATTTTCACGAGCTCTCTCGTGTACGAAAGAGAAATTCAATCCATATAAAATTCGATATTCATTAGCGGGAAATTCATCCGGCCGTGTTGACGGCAACCTGCATTCGCACCGTCCTCGGCTTATACGCCAAAGCCGATTCTTCCTCGAGCGCTAAAAGCTGCCCCAGATGCCCTCCCCCCGAGAAGCCACCGAGGCACTTTTCCAAAAGCGGAGGATCTCGGAGAAAATCGGAAGTAGGGCCCGGCACTAGAATCGAGTGAATAATTAAGCCGGGCCGCGAGCAGAGGGGCATTATTTATCCGGAGGAAATTCGAGCTCGGCGCGAACAATTGCCCCCTCCCTCCGGAGGTCCTTGGCGTGCAGAGGTCCTGTGCATGCGCGCGAGCGAGCTGCCCAAGCGCACGGGACTTCCCCGCCGGCGGCGTATAGATTTTCCGTTGGGGCCGGCGCGCGCGCGATGCGCGCTGGCGGACCGAGTTTTGGGGCTAAGAGCCGCCCGCCGGTGGCGAAAAAATATTCTCCTGCCTCGAAAAAACGGAGACACCGAGCATCGGGGAGGAATCGCGAGATTACGATTTCGAGGGACCGACACCTCTATTATATATCGATTTTTCGAAAGGCCTTTGAATGTTCGCTCGAGGCTCGTTCGAACCGCGGGAGGAAAGGATTCCTTTTCGAGATAAAGAATTTTTGAAAAGCACCTTTGCGGCGTATGCCAACATTTACTGTGCAATTCAATTAGTACTGCGTCAGGCTAGGATTATATAAAACGCTGGAAAGTCAAATTCATATTTTAAATTTCACAATGCGGAGGCTAGAAGAACGAAAGTATAAATGACCCTTTTCGAAACGGATAGATAAAGAATCTCCCCGCGACACCTAAGCCGCCTCGTCTGACGCGACACGTGATGAGGAATAGCTCTCCGCGAAAGCAGACAGGTGGAAGCAAAAAAAAAAAAGGCGCGCGCGACGATCAAGCCGAGAGGAGAGAGAGAGGAAAAGAAGTTAGGGCGGCGAAGGCGAGAGGGAATTGCAACGAGGCGCTTAGGGAGGAGTAGAAAAAGAGCCAGGCCGGAGGGAGATAAATAGGGAGGAGCCGCGAAGACGGAATTTCCACGCGTGTAAGGAGTCCGCTTTATTACGCTAATGAGATAAACCTTCCCTTTTCTCTCGCGCCGCCGCCGTTGCCGCCGTTATATATTTTCAGATTCAGCGGGAGAAAATCGAAACGAGAGCAAAACGGACATCGGCGGCGTGGGCGCCGGCTTTTCCACCCCTTTCTATGTACCTATTACAAGCTCGAGTGATTGACTCGAGTTACGCTAATTATGGCCTGGGATACATCGGTGTGGGAGCTGCGGTTTCTTCCAAAGTAACCTTTATATCAATAACACTGCTTTGCCGTGGTTTATTGCGTCGTGGAAAAGTTATTTCATACTGGATACGGGGGAGGTTTATTGGAAAATTTTTTTCCGGATGTGTAAATAAAATCCAGTTATAGCTTGGCAAAATGTTGTTTATATTTTAATCCCTGCCGATCAGCAGAGGTGACTTGCTCTAAAATACAATCCCGGTAGTGTCTTTGAAATTTTTTTGACCTCATTACGATAACGTTTGTATCTGCAACAAATGGGCCAACCAAACGAGGATTTCCATCAAACGCGCGCTTTAAAGCTCTCGTCAAAAATTTGAAAAAACACTTCCCTCGGATGCTTTCATAATCAGAATATCAGCAGTAAAAAGAATCCACAAAAGCTGAGACGACAAAGCGACCGAATGAAAGAGCTAAATCAGCAAAGCCGAAGCTTAAAGCTCGGAAGAAGAAGAGGAGGAGGGGGCGGAGGAGGCGGAGGACGCAGGGAAATCCAAGTAGAAACATCGTAAACAGCGAGAACGGTCGCGAGCCGAGGTATACACACATAGAGAGAGAGAGAGAGAGAGGCCGGCTTCGGATGAGCGATTATCGCGAGGGAGAGAGTTGCGGGAGCCCCGAGTGTATCGTGCCGGCAATTAAAGGAGCATCTGTACTGCGGTAATCGCCAATTAAGCAGCGGCCGCCGCGCAGCTTGCCACGCGACCGCCGAAAATTCTAATCCAAACGAGATGCTAATCTCGCTCCCTCGCTGCTCCGTCTCCGCGTAATGGGACGCTGCTTTATTTTCGAGGCGACTTTTCGACGCGGGGACCGCTTAAAAACCGACTGTACTACCTTTACGGGGGGCGTTAACTTTTAATGACGGTGTTAATAATTTGATTGGTAATAAAAGCGAAAAACTGATCTCCGTCCGTCGGTCTCGGCAGAAGACGACGTAGGCGTATTTTCCCGGCGATATCTCTTATCGGCCCGGTTTGTTCGAGAAAACAAGCGCGCGCGCACGAGCGACGTACAGGTGCTCATTGCGCGATGAGACGGAAGAGAGAGAGAGAGAGAGGCAGACGTATCGGCCAATCACGAGCCGTCTTTACGCGCTCGTAAAAACCGCCGCGGACTTTAATGTCCCCTTAGAAGTGCAAAGTGCTTTGCTTCGATTCCCGACGGCGAGGATATGTACGCTTGTATAACGACGAGCGCCAAATATTTAGCTCTCCTGCGCTTGGCAAAAGCTGCCACCGGATCTTAGGCCCGACGGCGCAATTCATTCGGAGTTGATTCGCTGCAGGCGGAATGTTGGAGTAAAGATTACATTGTTTTCTGCTGAAAATTACAAGCTCTTGCAGTCATTTGCAGTCAAACAGAGTGCGAATGCGCACAAGTAAGGATTCGCAGTACATTTTCACACTTTTTCCAGTACAATTTATTCGAGAAATACAGATTTTGTAAAAGCAAAAATTTTGCAATCAGCACTCTCAGCTAAATCCATTAACACAGCAATTAATCGAAGGAAGTATCCTCGGGCTGATTTCGGCGGGAAAACCTTACAGAAGCGAGAAGAAAAGGCACGTGCGGCACACGGATCTAAAAAAAGCTTACAACACAGACGCACGCGGCCGGGCGCGCGATAAAAAGAGAGACCCGAGCTTGGCATCCTCCGCGTGAGAAACAGGTTTCGAAGGATGTCTCTCCTCTCTCTCTCTGAAAAATTCCGGAGATGCATCGAGCGCGGCAGAGGCGCAGGCGAGAGGCGGTATTCCCGAGTCCGTCTGTTTCGCCACTCTTTTCGGGAATTCCGCGCGTACAGATAATACGGCTTTTCCGTCCGCTCGTTCGGATATATAACTGAATGGAGCTCTCTCGACGCCCAGCTGATTACGAACTGGGACGCGTCGGGGAAAACTTTTCCCGAGCGCGCCGTTTTTTTCGTCGTTTTTCCGAGGCGGCTCTCCTCGCATTAATCGCCGATTTATATATTTGAAATGCTCGAGAGCGCCGCCGCCGCCGCCGCCGCCGCGTGCGTCCGGCAAAATCGATTTCGTTCTCGAGCGCGACTCGCTCCAGACGCGCTGATGAGAATTTAGCCGGCCCCCCATTCAATATTTAGCCCGGGAAAATTAAATGTGTCACTGCCAGGCAATTATCAAGCGGATTAACGGACCTTATTTTTAGCTGCGAATTCATCTCTCGGCCCGCCAAAAAAAAGGAAGCAAAAAACGCGCCCGCCGAAACGAACTCGCGGCAAATCTAATTGACGCCGGGCGCGAGAGATGCCAATAAAATTTGAAAACCAAAGCATCGTTTCGCCGGTAAAACAAAGTCGCGACGGCAATCACATTAACCGGAGGACGGAGAGAGAGAGAGAAAAAAAGCGGCCGACGGATCGAAAGGGGGCGAAAAATAGAGCGCGCACGAATATGTAAACGCGCGCTCGATGCTCGGCAGGATCGATAGTCCTGCGGCCCGGAGGAGAGGAGAGAGGGAGCGAGAGAGAGAGAGAAGGAGCAGGTCGCTATCTAGTCCTTATTCTGGACCCACGAGGATCTGCGCCGGAGCGCCTATCGATCGGCCCCAAGCGCTAATCATCGATTCGCTTCTATATTTGACTACCTGTCGGCATATTTAATTACGAGGCAGAGCCGAGAGAGAGAGAGAGAGAGAGACGCCAAATCGGCTTTCGAGAGATATTCTGCATGATTTATTTAGATGACTCCCGGCAAACGAGGACTTTTGTTCGCTTTTCCGAGGGCTTTTTTTCTCTTTTCTCTTTACACGGATTACGGACCGCGTTGTAAGAGGTATTGATATTTTGCAGCTTCGATTGTCGAGTCGATTTTGTTTTTTCGCCGCCGAGTAGAAGCTAGGAAAAAAAAAGCTAATCAAATTACCTAAAATAACAGTGGGAAATTTTCTCGAATTTTCCTTGAAATTACAGAGTTGGAGTAATAATTGTAATTATCTTTTCGCGAGAGTTGGCAGAACAGTTTTCGGCGAAATTTAAAGTTCCGAATTCAAATCCACAATTGACAGTGGATTCAATTCAACGAATTTCAAATTCGAGCTCTGCCAAAAATAACTTAAAAATGCAGCCTAATTTACAAAAATATAATATAAAAATCGCCGTACTCGTATCGAGAGAATATCAAAAAATACGGCGACGTAATGTGCTTGATAATTGACTGAAAGGTATGTCAGAGAGGTATTTTTCCATGCACAAGGCAATAGAATACAACCCATTGAGTAAAGCGAGCAAAGTGTACTTAAGGGTATTAATTAATTAACAGTCCCCTCGAATCCGCAGATAAGTTCGAAGATTCATTCATGCGCGGTTCTCGTGCATTAAAATATTGTCAAATCGAGTCCAATTAATTAGCGGCTTCGCAATTCTCTCTCTCTCTCTCTCTCTCTCTCGAAACGAGCTCTCGTGTACCTGCGGCAATTAAGAAGAGAGTGGGGAGGCGCCGAGTGAAAAAGATAAAAAGCCAGTGAAACGCTCGCGTTTCCCCCGTGCCCCCCCTCCAGCGTTTCCGCTGAAAACGACTCCGCGACAATAATATAAACAAGTCTCCGGTGTGCATGCAATCTTGGTGAAAACACCTCGGGAAAGCGGGGCATAATTTCCATCGGATCCACGCGCCCCCTTTTTTTTCCTCTCGCACCCACACAGAGCGCCCGGAGAGGCACGCACACACCCCCCCGGCGGAGGTAGGAGAAAACGGGGATAGAGCTTTGAGCGCGAGTGCTCGAGGGGGTGGCTCGGCGTTCGATAGCGGGCGCACGTGGCCGGGGGTTCGCGCCGCCGCCACCGCGGCGCCAATGTCCCAGATTCGCCCCCACCCCGCCGACTGCGCACGCACGTCGATGAGCCGTCGTCCCGTCGTGGCGGTGGCGCAAAGGACACTGACTTCCTACCGGAGAAATATAGAGCACTTTTTTTTATAGGTTAGCCTATTACTCGTGTAGAATGGACCGCGGGGGCCGCGCGCGGCGCTTCCTTCGCCCGCGGCCGCTTAATTAGGCGCCGAGCCGATCTCGGCCGACGCCGAATCAGCCCCGCCGGAGGAGGGCCGGCTTTTATAATATGCCTGGGTATGGGGATTTTCTATGTTATAATCATTGATTTTTGCGCTCGGCCGCCACCCCCGCTACATCTACGTCTAGCGGCGCGCCTCGACGTCATTATAACTCGACGAGTTGTCATTTCGATTTTTAGCCCCGATCGCTCAATTTGCGGTCCGATATTTTTTTCGAGCTCTCGGATCGGCCTCCCATTAATTTCCCATCAATTTTGCTTCGTTTGTTTCGGGCTTTTTTACGCCGCAGAATTTTCGCGGAAGCAGAATGGAAATTGAAAGAAGGCTGTTTCGCGCGCGATCAAAGGGGCAAATGGGCTTTATCCGAGAGGAGGAACACACCTGCGTCCACTCCAGCGGCACTGGTGCAACGAAAGTATAACGCTGCGCACCGAGGCGAAAGGCGAGAGAGAGATGATTTTTGTTCTCCAAAGCCCGCTAATGAGCTCTATTGATTTTCTTTTCGCCGCGACGCGCGAGACTCGAATTAACTAGATTTCCAGCGTCCCTTTTTCCTCCCGCAGCCGAGCGAAATCGATCGGCGCGGAGAGCGCTCTCCGCTTGATTAGAATTTTATTCCGAAATCGAGTGGCGCGGCGCGGCGCGGCACCGACGATGAGATGAAACTAATTTGCGTAAAAGTATATCGCGGCAGCAAAATTTGGACTTGACGGGTTATGCGGCCCCCCGGTGTCCGGGCCGTGTAATCATATGTTTGCCGGCTTCCTATATCCAAATATGTAAATGCGCTTCCATTGGTTACATCAACTAGTCTATTTGACTGAGTAAACGCAGACGGGCGCGTATACAATATCGTTATGCATGCCCAGATAAAAGCTCTGATTTATTGAATGCTGATTTCATTTCAATATGCTAATGTTTCGTAATGTTTTTTTTTTTTTTTCGTCAATGGAAATGCTAAAAATTTCATTCGCTCTTTCGATTTCAATAACAAGTTTAGCATAAATCTAAAGTAAATGCTACGACGTTAAAAAGGGCAAAAACTTGTAAAAAAAAGGCTCAGTCCCGAGGTGCATCGCGCGTCAGGTGAAAGCCGCAAGTCACGGGCAAATCTGCGAGCGCTTTGACGCGTCCTTAGCTTCGGGACAGCGACGACTCGTAAATTCATTGATACGCCCACGCGCGCGTATACGTTTTTTGCGCGGCGAAAAGAGAGGCACAGGCCGGTTACGTAAGAAGGGGATTCGCACGTGCGCCGGCGGAAAAGAAGCGGGGGTGATTGATATCGAGGCGGCTCGCCGCTATCGGGAAGAGTCACGTTGGCAAGGCGGAGTGTTTTCGAAATGCCGCTCGTCGGGGAAATTGGATGAAGTGACTCACCGACGCTGCGCGAGGGCACGACCACCGCCAAGCGCTCTTTTTATTTTCTTTTATTGCCTTTTCGGCCCGTTCGAAAGAGAGCTGCTTTCCGAGCGAAATAAGAGTTGGATAGGTCGTTTAAATGATGGGATAATGAACTTTTGTACACAAGAGCTCGGTAAATAAACTGAAATCTATGCTTGGGAGGTTTCTTTACAAATTTCATTTTTTTCAGAGACATTTATTTCCTTTTGGAAAATACTTTTTTAAACTTTCCGTGATATAAATGCAGTCAATTTGAAACATCTATCATTTTTTCAGCACGCGTCTAAGTAAGAGATTATAAAAGCGTTTTAAATAGCGTTCAAAGTAGTTTATCCGCAGTACTAATGTTAGAAAAATGTAAATCGTCAAATTTAATATAAATTTTTTTCGTTTGAATTATAAAGTAGAATTTGCCTAAATATTGCCCAATTTATCTGAACTTGAATTATTAAAGTTTTTAATCCTATTCTTCTATCTTTTTAATTTCAGATTTACTATTGCATAAAACAATGAGTAAGTCAGGCTTAAAAAGCAGCAGTAAACGCGAACAAAAGTTTCGGTGCATAAAAATGTATAATAAGTGTTTCATATTCATATTCATATTCCGTATCAAACCATGGGTATTTTATCCAAACCAGAAAACTGTGGTAAAAAACGTTACATTTAGGCACGGTAGCTGGCCAGAGATTTGGCCAATATTTGACCACCTGTCTAGTGGAATTGGCAAATTTCTGCTCGAAAAATGGAATCAAACTCTAGCAGGGCTTCATCAATTCCAATAAAGTTTTCATAGAATAGCTCTTATTAACAGGTAATATAAGCAACTTTCAAATCCCTTCACTTTTGTCAAAAAGATAACCCACCGGTGAAAAATGACGATTCGTCAGTCTGAGCCTCGGACAAGCCGACTGTTACGCGGCCGAGAAAGCTTCGGCTTTTTCATCTCGCGGCGCTCTCCGAGCCGATCTCTCCTCCTCGGGCCGGTGTTCCTTTTTCGTCCCGCGGGAGGTCCGTTCTCCGACTGGCGCTCGCCAACACACATTTCGGTATGTCATCGGTCGCGTGGCGTTCCACCGTGTCGTTTCTCTCTCTCTCCTACGTCAGGCGGATTACGCAATCGGTCACCCGCGCAAGCTCCGCGGGCGGGCTTTTCTCCTGCGCGCGCGGAAAAACGGGGTGCCGAGAGAGCGAGAGGCCCGTGAATAATATCAATTATTATGTAAGGATTAGAAATTACACCTGCGGGAGGCGCGACGTTTCGTAAGAGAACTCTCGCGGGTTTACTGCTTTTTCGTCGCCACTACAGTTATCGATAATTAATGCTGATGCAGCTTGAACGTTTTCGGGGAAGGGAAGGTTTGTCGAAATGTTTTCTTGGTACTTAAAATTAAGGATTATACTGGTTTTCCTAATTTATGCTTGCAATTGTAGTAATGCAGTTTTAATTAAACGCGTAATTATAACTCGGAAGCCCTTTGCTGAACGAACGAAATTCAAAGAATGAGGACTATTTTGTCAGTAAAATAAGCAAATTCTCTACTGCAATTTATTATTAAATTTATTAATAAATTGACAAAGAGAGAGCTGTCACCTGTTAATTAAACTAATGAAAAGGAGCTTTGCTTTAATTAATAAAGGAAAATACGTGTTGATTATAATTTTGAATTATTTATTACGATAAGAAGCAGCTACGCGATAAGAGCAGACAGCCAGCAATAGCCCACGGAAAAAACTGCCAATTTTCATGGGAGAAGGAAAATTCAGCATATTTCCCCTTATACAGTTACGGCTCTTAGCATCGAGAGCTCGAAAAAACGCGCTTCCTTATGAGCGCAGAAAAGCAGCAGCAGCAGCAGCGGAGTAGTGTGCGTGGGAGTGAGAGAGAGAGGAAGAGAGACGAGATTATGCGGGAGTCGGTGTGTGTGTGTATGTGTGTATGTGCGCGCGCGTGAGCGTTCACGTCGAAACGTGCACGTACGACTCGGGAGCGTGGAATTTCCGGAGGGGCAGGCAGGCAGGCGGAGGAGGAGGAGGAGGAGGAGGAGGAAAAGGAGGAGGCGCGGAGCGAGGCCAGACGCTGCCGCCACCTGAGCGGCCGAGCGCCGAAGCTCCGCACGTGCGAGCGGCGTAGGTGAAGCGGCAACTCTTTTACGGGAGTCGCTCCGCTTGAGAAATCCCACGTTATGCCTAGGCACACATACACACGCGCACAGACACACACACACGGAGCTGACTCGATGGATGCTAGAAAGTGACGATTACGAAATTTTCGAATTCTTATCTCGTAAAGGGGGGATTCTTTTTTTTCATTTTTCATCGTCGGACACCGAGTGTCCTGCAAGAAGTTTGTAGAGGTAAGAGTTGAAAGGACCCTATGGATTTTCGAATTATGTAATCCAAAACTGGCAATTACGTGATTGAATACTGGTTTCGGGGAAAAAGTTCTGGTCAAAAATCAATATTAAAACCTAGCAGCATATTACTTGGAAGAAAGTAGAAAACCGTTGCAATTTTCAAAACTAACAGAGCATAAAATTTCAGTCGGCGGGAATAGGATGTGAATGTTTTTAATTAACGAAAATCGTATGTTAACGGAGAAACGAGAAGCGATTATTTATGAAAAGTAGTGGTTCGGAAGAAGTTTTTTACAACCGATAGCAGATTTAATGAAGAACAAAGGTATTCTATATTGTTAGTTCAAATTATGTTCAAAATAAAAGCCCACGAGGCGATCTACCGTAGAAAAGGTTTATTGGACTGTATTGCATCGATTTTTTCAAGTAATAACGAGATAAGAACTGGAGTGTTAAATTATAATATAACTTGCCTCGGTTAAATAATAGTACTTTTATATATCTTTATGAATAATCAATATGGCTTCTTTTTTTCGCTAAATTTAGGAATCTATGTAATTTCCATAAAGTAAACGTACAATATGTACAAAAGTTTTCACGCTCATACTTTTTGCACTTTGCTAATAAGTAGCGGTAACATTAAGCTTGATGTTTTTATCCATCAACTATAGTAGTCAAGAGGAATAAATGCCTATATTTAAAAAGCAATAAATAAAAGCAAACACGAACGTCCTTTTATCTAGGAAATCAAGCGGTTTACCGGCGCATACTAATACCTAATTTACCAAAACCCCCGGCTCGCCGGCGGTTCGAAGCGTGTCGCTTGCTCCGAAAAAAAAAGGAGCGCGTCGTCGCTCGGCATCTCTCTCGATCCCTTGCATCGTCGCGCGTCTTGTCAGCGCGAAGGCCGCGCTCGGAATGCGTCTCGTTTCGCGTGTGCCGCGCGGCGCGTATATATACGTGTCTAGTGCCCCTCTCCCTCCTCCGCCACCGTCTAGCGCTTCTTCTCTCGACACTTTTTCCATCTCGCTCGCTCAGCCACGCGAGAGCAGCCGCTCTCTCCGGCCCAGGCCGGAATTCACCTATGATAAACTTCTTTCCCCGCCGAATTTCCTCGTCGACGGAGGAGGCGAGCGATGCGTGCGAATTAATCGCGAGGTAACGAGGAGCGGATCGTCTTGTGTGTATACGCCGGCTGTTTAGGAAGCCACGTGCTTTTCGATTCGACTAGTACTTTTCAAGATTTTCTTTACAGATTCTTTTTACTTGGCTGACGTGGAGAGTATTAATAGTTTCTTCTGGCAAAAAAAAATTGTTTTTTTATTTAACTAATAAAATCGACGTTTCAGCCTCAATCCAGGTCCTTTTCAAAGCGATAATAATTTTAAAGCAAAGTCGAGGCAGAGCCAGTCAATACAAGAATGTTTAATTTTATAAGCAACTAATAAATTTTTAACATATTGACACGTCTAAATAAAAGAGCACCCAAACAGAGTCAATTACTCCAAGCCAAGCTTAAAATATTGCATTTGAGAGTATTTGCGATTTTTACCTTTAAAAACTAAACGAAAAAACTTGACGTAGTAGAGTTGAAGAGCCAACATTCTCAGAGTGAACGTGTCGTTAATTCCTCAAGCTCCCCGTCAAACATCCCGTAACGCGTAGAAAAACAAGCAGTCTCTCCCGCGGGCGACGACGACGGTGTGTCCCCGCGTTTTTCTCCGGCGATCCCCGCAATCCGCGTCTACACACAATATTTGCATGTCAAACAGGCGGCGAGGGCGGCGGCGTGCGCTCGCTTTCGAGAGAGAGAGAGAGAGAGAAAGAAAGGAGAGCAGAGGGAAGACGGATCGCGGCCGCCCCCCCTTCCACCTGTCGCGCCGCTCGCGAATTCCGCAGGTCTCCGGGGCCGGGAGGGAGCTGCAGGGGGGGAGCCCTAACCCACGTGCCGCCGATCGGTTTGTCACGCGCGCGAGCACGCACGCAGCCGGAGGCCGGCAAAGTGTTTACTAGCTGTCTCTGCGGCCTCGTTTTCCTTCCCGGCATGCGTTCGCAAGCCCGAGCGCCGAGGCGACGGTTCAAAAGGACCTGCTGCCTGCGACTTCTTTTCACCTGGGAGGGTGTCGATTTCCTTTTTCTCGCTGCGTTGAAAGGCCTTGTTTCCTCGGGGAGCCAATTTTCGTGAACGGCGTGCCACTTTACACACCTCGGGTGTCTGAAAGCAAGCAGCAGAGCAAAGATCTAGATAGGGCAGAGTCGAGCACGTGGCAGCGGCTATGCGCCGAAAGGCCAAGACGCCGGCGGGAATCCAAGTTATGCTCGGCACGTGATCGGCCGCTTTGGAGAATCGTCCGCGCGGTGCACTTGTGTGTATGCGTGTGTGTGCTACGGGTCTGACCCCGAAAGAGGGGATGAGCCGCTCGTTTTTTCGCGCATGTGTATTAGCACGGGAGCGCACACAGCTATATGATAAGGGCGCGCGCGTGCCGCCGCAGGCCGCAGCCGATTGATCGACGTGTGGAAGGGGAGAGCTGCGCCGCTGAGCACCGGAGGGAGATGAATGGGAAAAGGACCGCGGGAGGGAGAAAACAAGCCATTCAGAGAGAGAGAGAGAGAGAGAGAGAGGAGGTTTTACGTGCACGCCGGCTATTATGTCGGTACGTGTATGCGCGACAAAGACGTCCCTCTTGACTGCGCGCCGAGAGGGGGAGAGGATCCACGTGGATGCGCCTGCTTCTTCCCGCAACTCCGCGTAGTATCTGGGTCTTCCCCGCCGCCCCGTGCCCCGAGGCCGAGGGGGAGAGAGCCCGCCGATTTTCGCGGATTCGTCCCGGTTTTACCCCCTCCGCGGCGCTTTTCAGCTGCAGGCTCTTCACTCGCCGACGAGTCGTGTTTGTTTTTAAAAGAGAGGAGAGTCGGAAAGAGACTGTTTGTTTACCGGACTGGTGGCTTTGACGAACCACAATTTACACGAATTATAGGTCAGAGGTGCAACTACCTGAAACCAAGAAAAAAAAAAGGAAAAGATGTACGATTAGCGAGTGACACCGTCGGCGCGTCGTAAATCAAAGCCGCTCATCAGCGGCAATTCGCGCGATAATTTAAAAACAGCTGGAAAAGGAAGCCGGGGAGCTTAAGCTCTCGGCGCTGTCGACAGGCGCCGATACACGTCGCCCCCCGCCGATAAAGAACGATATTTGCAGAGTCAACAGAGCGCCGACTGTTGATCTTAAATAAGACAAGATCAACAATTGTTTTCTCCGGCGCGGGGCGAGGAATTCCTCGCCCGCTAAACTGCACTCTCGACTATACGTACGTCGTCGGCTCGTGTTTGCCCAAGAAGAAAGAGCTATATACACCGCGCATATGTGTCACCTGTTGTCAAGTTCATACACAAATGGGCTTCATTCACGAGAGGAGCCGAGGCGCCGTGTGTACACACGTCCGCGTGCTCGGCGCGCTTGGACCCTCGAGATTAGAATTCGCCTGCTGTGCTGCTACTGCGCCGCCGCCGCAGCCGCCGACGGCGCTCTCCGCGGCCTTTTAAAAATGCCACGGCCGTATGAGCGCTCGATAGTTTCCACGTGCGAGAGCCGCTCGTGTTTACGTGCCGCCCGCCGCCGGGGGAGACTTTCGATTCCTGCGTCTAGCTGCGGCGACACTTTTTTCGTCAGCGCCGCGAGTTATCGACTCGATCGACGCCGCTGCGTTTTGCGCTTTTCCTTTTCTTCGACTTCCGCTCTGCCGAGCTTTTTTCTTTCTACGAAACTTTCAGAGCTGCAAACTCGTATTTGAGGAGTGCTTTTTAAAATCGAATATTCATTTTATTTTTTGTTTTTTTTACTAAAACTTTTTAATTTAAAAAAAAAAAATTCAAAGACTGCAAAAGCACTGTCAAAAAATAATGCTTCTAATTTAAATTAAAACAAACCCTGCTCCCACATTCGCATTACCGAACACGTCGAAAAGTTAGAAAATAAAAAATCAACACAGAAAGCTATTGGCAGTTTCGGCTTGCAGCAGTCGGTAAAAAGCGAGCGTAATAGTAAAGAAGGCGCCACGGCCAGCAGCAGCCGCGGGCACTAATGAAGACATCAGTCGCTCCTAGGGCAATCGCGGCTCCGCTCGTTCCAGACCATCGACTCCGCAGAAAGAAGCGGCGGCGACGGCGGCGACCAGTTTTTCCGGCCTGCCCGCGCGAACGTATATACGAGCGTGTACATACGTATATAGGAGGTCGCGATCGATGGCGGAGCGGTTGACGTTTCGACGCGTGACGGACGTCGCGATGAATTTTGCATCGGCTCTCGCGCGCCCTTCCAAGCGGCTGCAGCTATGTGCCTTTTTCACCGCGGGGAGATGCTGCCGCGGAGCCGAGCTTAGGCCAAAGTATCCAAGAGATCGTTTCGTGCGCCGGGGCTGGATTCATTGCTTTAAATTAGCTTTCGTTGTCTTTTATGAATTTACTTTTGCATTAAGAAAACCACTAGCTTCGCGACAGGTGAAGTTTTTCTCCTGATCTCGAGAAATGTTTAGATTATTGAAGAAGAATCAAAGCAGTTATTGACGGAATATAAAAGTGGCGCACTGCTATCGAACCGGAACGCCCAAGTTCCCGACTGAGAAGACGGTCATTAATAACCGGGCAGAGAGACGGACACAGAGAGGGAGGGGGGGGGGGGTGACTGCAAAGTGCAGGACTTACGCAGATTATATTCTTAGTCGGCATTATCGCTCGGCGCTGGCGCTTCCGTTTCACTAAATCACGTGTACCGGCTCCCCGCGCGATATTTATAGCCGGCCATTCACTCGTCCCGGCTCGCCGCCGGTAATAATCGCGCAAAAGCCGCGCGCACGGGCCCCCCCGATAATAACAGAAATCTTGACGTCGGCCAGCTGATAAACGCACGCGGCGCACGCGTTACGTCACACAGAGAGAGGTCTCCCTTTAAAGGCAGCCGTCATCCGATATATCGAGCGCCGCTCGCGCGCGGCCGGCACTTTTCACGGTCGAATCATCCGGCGACGCGGCGAGTAACGCGGTGTGTACACGTATATATGCGCGGGACGTTTACCCGCCTAAACAATGCACGCGCCGGCGGGGCAATCGATGCCAAGCGCTGCCGCCTCTCTCTCTCTCCCCCCGCATGCATGCGCAAAGGGAGTCGGAGGACGCAGCGCCGCCGCCGCCGCCGCCGTCGATACATCAGCTGTTGCTTCTTGCGCGGCGGCGACTGCTTTTGCAAGCGACTACGTTCCGGCTGTGCGCGCACGTACGAGCGATAATGCACCGAGAGCAGCGACGAGAACACGTGCGCACACCCGCCGGCCGTCTTGGGCTCCTCTCTTTTGCCTTCTATTCGTATCGGGGAGATGTCCGCTTTTTCTTCTTCTACTTTTACTCTCGACTGATTCCGCGACACTTGTCTCCTTTGCCGAGAGCGGAGGGTCGACCGGCCGAATTCTAATCCGCTTACGTAAGCCAGCGTCGACGTTGCTCCATATATAATCTTCTCGGAGCAATTTTAATAAACAGGCTCTAAAAGGGAAGAGGCGACCAATCGTGAACGAGCTCAAAAAAGAGCGGCCCGTCGACTTTCCCACTCGGTTCGCGCTCTCGAAAAGGCGCGCCAGGCGACGTAACGAGCTCTCTCTCTCTCTCGGCGCGCGCGACAAGTCAAAGAACGAGCCGATGATCGAGCATTCAATTACGCGCCGCCGGCTGGCATTGAGCTAGAAGTCGATGACCAAACAACGAGCTCTAATGCCCCGACGACCACGTGGAGAGCTACGAGCGTGCATGCATGCATGCATGCATGCATGCAGAATCGGCGATTGACTTCTTAATAACCCGGCGGCCGCAGTCGGGCTCGCGGCGTATCAATTACCGGCCGCGTGACGTACGGCGGTACGTGCACCTCGCTCGCGCACGTGCGCCCGAGCCGATGCCGCTCCGTGTTTGTCCATTACGTCGGTGTCGCGCGCGGCTACCGGGAGACGTCGATTTCGACCGGCCTCTCGAAGCCTGCCACTCGTCAATGAGCCACGATAATGGCCGCCGTTGATAACGACGACGCGCGTTTTTCCGGATAAGCAGTTTGCCGAGGCGACTCGTTCCTTCCGGGTTGATGTCGGTGAAATTACGCGGAAAATTTCGGCTTCGTCGATAGGGCTGGGCTGGCGAAAATTCTGACGCACACTGAAATTACTATTATCCTCGGTAATTGGAGGATAATCGTAATTTAAAATAAGTAATAGTAAAATATAATTTTTTTTAAAGTAACTTGTGAATATTGTAAATATGGCAGTATGTCCTCCGATTACCAAAGATTATAGTAATTTATACGGAATAATTTCTCTCAGTGCAGTTTTGAAAAAAAAAGCAGTAAATAAACTCGGAAATACAACTCTCGAAAAACGGCAAATCAATCATTAATCCCCCCTGGTTACACAAACTCTCCAACATGAACAACCTCCGATTAGCTCATCGCGAAAAAATCCCAACGCCACTTGGCATCGGCTGCCGTTCGGTGCAGCGAGAAAAAGGCCCGCGATAGCGAGAGGGAGAGAGAGAGAGGAAGCGCGCAGTGTTAGGGTTAAGGTCAGGCTATAGGCGGCACGTGAGCGGAGCAAACATCTCTGTGACGGCACGAGCAGCGGCGCAGGGAATCCGGCACCGTAATGAGAGAAAACGAGAGCGGATCGAATGTCGGCCAGTGCAGTCTTCTTTGCGGCGAAGCTAGCCGGCCGGGCGCCGCTCAATGCCACCTGTTTTCCGACACGGGCGACGAGCGGGAGAGAGAAAGAGAGAAAGACCGGCCCGACCGCAGACGACAGGTAGGCATTATTTGCGCTCTTTCATTATTTAGAGCCCTGCCTGCAGGCGCCGCCGGCCAAAGCGGGGATCGAATTATTCTCCGGAGCTGTGAAAACCATACCTGCCGGATTATTGGGGATTATTCCGTAATGGAGTTTACGGACTCCGGAGACGGATGGATTGCTCGCTCTTAAGTCATCCGAGGTTCATTCATCCTGGTAATTCGACTCGGTGCAGATTTGCATTTTTATTGCTCGAATCTACCGCGGCTGTAAACGAAAGAAAAGCTTTGTAAAGATGGAAATTCAACGTTAAGTCGTCGGAAGCCGATCGCCTCGCAATCAGCTGCGTGACTTACGGCCAGAGGTGCAAAAAAGCCGCGCGATTAAACGACGACTATATCGACGCGGGGAAAACGAAGCGAAGCACCCCGGAATCGGCTGATTTAAGGCGCCTCGACCCAATTCCCGGCACGTGGCGGCAGGTGCTTCGTTCGGAACAGTATAGCCGCAAAAAGGGAAAAAACCCGGCTGTACCCTCTTCCACCCGCGGGGGCATATTCGGTTCTCCCGTTGAAACGCGAGAGGCATGAAAATCACTCTCGCTTACTGCAGGCGCGTTTAAGCGGCGACGTATCGAGCGATGATCGGAGCCAGCGCGCCGCGCGCGGGGAAGGTCGCGCGAATAAATCGACTCCCACGAAGGCGCGAGGCTCTCTCCGCTTTGTGCAAGAGCGAGAGAAAAAGAGAGAGAGAGCCGCGCGCGGATAACGGGAACCGAGAGCCAGCCGAGGAGAGCTGCCTGCCCGAGGTACCGTTACGGGCTAAGCGGCAACGGGCCGCCTGCTGCCGCCGCTGGAACGGAGAACGAGGCGACGACCGGCATTCTTTCGCGACGTTTTTTCGACGGGAGGACCGACTGATTGAGGGTTGCCGCGGTCGAGGAATTTTTCTGCAAAAATTCGCCTCGTGCAGCTTAGCGAGATCGATTACCCAAGCGAATCGGGCTCCGAGCCAAAGAGTTTGTCGCGGTGCAACGCAGCTCCTTTGTCCTCTGGCGATCAGCTGAAGGCGCGGGAGAGCGATTACGGCAGGTGTCGCGGAGCGAATGTGGGAGGGGCAGAGAGTCGGGGTTTAACGCGTGACTCGCGGCCGCGCGTCGCACGCTCGATGGACTTTTAATCGAGCCGAGAGCAAGCCCGCCCGCTACCGGCTCTCTCTCTCTCTCTGTCTCGTAAACAAAACAATGCCTTGCGTAAGGCGAGCGCACGTGGTCGCTTCTTCCTCCCGCCGGGCCTTCTTTCCAAGGGTTTTTACCGCTAAGCCGGCTCGAGGAATCTGGAGCGGATTGAGACTGAGTTTCTTTGCACTGAGAAAAAAGTTTAGTGAAAATTACCATTCTGCCTAGTAAGGCTACCGCAGAGTGTCAAAACCAAAATAATTACCATACTCTATAGGAAAATTTACCAAACAGTATAGTAAAATTTCGTATAAAGTATAGTCATTTTTTGGTTTTGACAGGCTGTGTTGGCTATACTATACAGTACGGTAATTTTTACAAGATTATTTGTAATTTTTTACTATATTTTTTTCTCAGCGTAGGCGTTGAAGCGCAGCTTTCAAATACTTGGAGAAAAATTAGAAATCATGTGCGATTATCAAGACGCAAAATTTCGGAAAATAAGGCAGAAAAAAGCTCGAGCACGTAATTCGAGCGTCACATCTCACGCATCGCGCGTAAAGTCGGAAAACAGGTGAAAAAAACTCGTCGCGCAAACGCCAGCGAGAGAGGGGGGGGGGGCCATTATCCCGCTTACGGACGTAAATCGCGAGCGGCGGCGCCTGTAACTTTGGCTCGCGATCTACGGCGCTCTTCGCGCCTGCCCACGTGCTCTTTTATTTCCTCGCTCGGCGCGGGCACGTTATATTTATGAATGGGCACGCGACGCGCGGCCTATTGACAGATCGTGTATCGATAACTCGTCGCTCGTAAACGAGCGTGCGGCTTGGCGCGCGCGGCAAGACGCCGAGCCGCGCGTTTATTACGAATTAAAGAGAAAAGAGAGGAGGGAAAAAAGAGTTTGGGTCAATGGCACGAGCGCGGCACACACGTGGATTAGCATGCTGAGCTTTTTAAGGCCACGTGACGTCGCCGCCGCAGCCGCTGCTCGAAGCTTTTTTATCTGCAATTTCGAGTCGGTGCCCGGGGCCGTATCGCGTTTCTAGCGCCGACGACTCCCCGAGAATTTCGTTTTAGCGAGTGGAAGCGGGACTCGTTATTTGCAGATGCCTAAAATTCCGGTATATCTTTATTCCGAATTAACGGTAATGCAATCGATCGCGGCGCTTTCGGGAATTTCGTCGAAGCCCTTCTCTCCTCTGTCGAAAAATTGCCTTAATCACAAAATTAACAAATGTTGCATAAACGTATACATTGCAGAACGATCGCGGTGACGGCGCGTACTAAAAAGATTAAAGGTATTTACGTGCAGTGGCTCCTTATATTTGAATTTTTTGCACACTTAATCTTTGTTATTTAAAGTTGCCAAGACAAACAGATTAAACAATCAATTTATTTTTTTTTTTTTCGCTCTCCGAGATATACAAGCTTGTTGCGTAACGTTTATTATTAAGCTTTTTTCGCGATAAGAGGAGTCTTCCAACCAAAGCGTAATCGGCTTATCGACGTCGAGGATGCGGGAGAAATTCGGCTGCCTCAAAAAAGGTTCAACTAAAGTCGGGGGGAAAAAAGGTGAAAAAAACGTGGAAACATGCGAAAGTAGGACGTTCGAGAACGAGCATTAGGTTTATACAAAATTCTTTTATTAAAGTTTTGTCGTACGTTTATTATAATAAAAATTGAAAAAATTGTATTCTTTGTACACTCGACTGTTTTTAGTGTTTAAAGGTTTATAAGTAAGCATTCTACTTGTTTTCACAGATAAAGGCGTAAATCTAGCGATACTTTTTTCTCGGGAACAATGTTTTCGAGTCGGTTAGTAGAGAAACTTTATTCCAGTCGGTAACTGGTAGAAAAATATTTCTCCGCGATTAAACAGTACGTTTATAATTTGAAAAATGTAGATCTAATAGTTGAAAGAAAAAAAAAATTAGAGAAGCAATGAATAGGCAAAAGACAAGCTGCAAGAGGTAGCAGGAGCAATAAAATGAGATAAAATAGACAAGGACATCCAGCGCCGTTGTTTGACTAGAATACAGTAACGAAACTATTCACGCAACAAAGTGTACTCGAGGAGATCGTTTTTAAACGTAAATCCTGATAAGTTACAAAGTGCCTTGATCAAATTTTGCGTTTACAATTCTTATCTGCTTCAACATTATTTTATTAATTTATAATTTTATTGAGTAATGGTAAAAAGACACTCTAGTCTTATCGAGTTGGCGTACGACACGTTGCTAAATAAAGTTAGATAATCAAAAGAAAAATTCTCAGCTAATTTTAATAATCGTAAAATTGTCAAGAAACAAATTAATTGCTTCCCTCCAAGCCCTTCCCGCGAACCTCCTTTTCCCAGAAAAACACAGGGCCCGGCCCGCCCTCGGAATTTCCTCGAAAAATTTCCTCGCGAAAGGCGTGTTTTCGCGGTCCGCAGCGCTCCGCAGCGCTCCGCAGCGCGCCGGGGCTCTGGGGCCTGGCGCTCCGCGGGCTATGCGCGCTCCTGATGGATAAAGATAGAAGTTCCCGATGACCTAGCGCGGCTTGCGGCGCGCGCGCGCGCACGTACACGCCACGAGAGAATCGAGAGATCGCGCGCTCCAGAAAGCGAATTTTTGCGAGCACGCCAAAATAGACGGCAGCGATTTCCCGAGCCCCGATCGATACTTTTCCCGATTTCGGGAGGACCCCCCCGCCGCCACCGGGCGATTGCGGCAGCTCGATTTTGACGCTCGCTCCGTCTGATCGAGACGACGTTGCTTCGAATTCAGTTTTAAATATAGAGATTAGTCGAAGCCTTAGCCGAGATTTTTAATGCGAGCCGAACAGAGTCGCGTGCTCCTAGCGCCGTTTACGGCAGCGCCTATTTATAAAATCATAAAAAAGTCAGCTCTCGGCAAAGTGACATTGCAGAAGCGAGAGCTGCGTGGCCGGCAGCCACAGCCTCCGCCGCTGAAAATCGATAAGCGAGCCCCAAAAACGCACGAGCGCTCCGCGAGATTTTCGATCGAAGGCACGGGGAAGAGGCCGCGGCGCGTGGATCCAAAGTGCGCCGGCGAGAAAAGCCAGCTCTCGCGCACCGTCTTAAAAAACATCCCCTTGGCGCGACTACGACGGCGGCGGCGGCGGCGGCGGCGGCGGCTTGTTGTCGTCGCGGTAACCATGGCTACGCTGTCCCCTTGATGATTGGTCATAACCCTGCTCCCCGCTCCCTCCCCCCGGTGTATACGCACGCTCGCTCTCTCTCCGCTATATATCGCGGCATATATATGCACGTACAGGCGAGAGCGTAAGCGTCGCTCGGTCTCTGTCGCTCCTGGGCGAAGCCCGTTCCCTCCCCTCGCCGCCCGCCGCCGTTCCCCGCTCCCGCGCCCCAGGGCTTCGCCTCCGCAGTGTATATAGCATTCTCTCTCTCTCTTTCGCTGTGTCGACCGAGCGGAACCCGAGCGCGCGAGCTCGGCTCAGGTTAGGTTTCCGCTCTCCGCTCGAATACGTAGCGCGCGAGTGCTCGCTGTCTCTGTCTGACCGCTGCGCGACTGCCGCTGCCCAAGTAAAGGAAGAGACTGCTGCGCCGTGCTCTGCCTCCAGCCCCTCGCTCGTTCCTCCCCCCACCTCCTCGCCCCGCTCGCTCGCTCGATATAGCAGCCGCACCTACCGGGTGTTCAGCGCGGAACTGCCGATGCCGAGAGTGCACCGGGAAACGGGGCTGCTTGCTCCTCAAGCACCGGGAATTGCATTTTTCGCGAGGACTCGCCGGGAAACGGGGGGCTGTTCCCCGAGTTGAAGCGGATGGGGGCCGAGGATTTTTCGATAAATGCCTCTTTCGAGCACACCCGGTACGCGCCGAGCCTGTCTTTCTTGCGCCTGGCCCCTTCTGTACCGTCGCGCGTGTACAGCCTATTTTTCTCGGCGCTCCGCTGCCTTCTTCCTCGGCATTGCCAGAAAATTTCGAGCGATTAAAAAATTGAAGAGGCTCATTCGAAAAGCTCTCGGGATCGCATCGGGCAGCGTAAAAGGGTCGCGTTATGTATAGCCGATGCAGCATAGCAGGGGCAGAGAGCAGCATTGGCCCTCTCTCTCTCCGGCTCAGCTGGTCCGCATGCGTCCGTCCCTCTCGGCCGCGAGTAGAGCGCGAATGCACGGTCGATATGTGCGTCCTTCTCTCTCTCGCTCTATCGGGCGGCCGTCGCCGTCGTGACGGGGCGCCCCTCTCTCTCGCTCGCTTGCCTCTATACAGGTATATATACGTATTCCGTAAGTACTCGGCGTTCGCAAGAGAGAACCGAAGCCCTCTCTCGCGCTGCCCCCCGCGCGACCCCCTCCCCACGCCAAAGGAAACGCGGGATCGCTTCGAATTCAAACTACCGAACACGAGGTTACCACGCGTCAAATCTGACGTCCCGCAGAGCGGAGAGAGCGAGAGAGACGGAGATGCCGGCGAACACATGCATTTTCGCGGCCAGAAAAAAACAGTCGCGCGCCGATGCCTCTGCCGCTGCGACGAGCGCGCTGCTGGGGCTTTTTTTTTAATTCTTTCTGTATTCTGCATTGGTTCTCGGTACGCTCGTCGTTGGACAAAGAGCGCGAAAGGTAGCAGCGGGGCGAGTTGCTCCTTAAAATCACAGAGAGAAAGACAACAACTCACCTGGCCAACGTCGCACCACATTCTTACTCCACTGGCACCGGCTTGAGCATCTTGGATTGGTTTCGCGAGGCATGCAGGGCGTATTTGCTCGGTCAGCTGGAGCGGTTTTAAGGATGGAGCCCGGCTCGTGCCTCGTGCAAAGAAAAGCAGCCTTAGCACGAGCTCCGCTCGATCAGCAGCCCGGGGCATGGGCCATCGGTGCTCCCAGTCCCTCGGGCACTAGAGCGAGAGCGAGAGGAGGGAGAGGTTAAATTCGGCCGGGAAGCCGCCCGGCTCTGGAGCGGCAGAGTCTCGCAGCAGCTAACCGGAGGCGGCATGCGACTCGAGCGCGTGTATAGTGCCAGGAGATAGAGCTATAGGACAATGTGTGTATTTATTCGTCCGTGCAGGCAGTTGCGCGCGCGCGCGAGAGAAGGAGACAGCACGCGGGGCGCGGGCTGCCGGGCCGTAGCGGCGTTACTGAGAGACTCCGACGAGCAGCCGCGGCATAGCCGGAGAGCTCCGCAGCCAGCCGGAGTAGCAGTCGGCTGCTTTCCCCCCGAGAGAGCCGCCAAGCGACTCGACTCGGCTCTCTTCGACCGAGCTCGGGCCGCACACCTGCACCCGCCGCTCCTGTCCGTGCCCTGTCTGCCTCGCTGTGTGCAAGCGAGCCCAGTGCCGGAGCCGGCCCCCGAGGAGCCCCTCCCTGCCCACCTTCTCTCCTAAAACCAACTCGCCTGCTGCTTTTTACTTTTTTACTGCCCAGCTTACTCTGTTGATCCGGTACTTGTTGGACGTCGGATGATGCACAGCCGAGAAAGCGTTACTCCTAAACTCCCAACACGCTGAAAAAAAAAATTATTAAATTTAACGCCAACAATTACATCATAATTTAAGCGCAACTTGCGCAAGTCCCCGAAGAGCAAAGTAGCCGTACTAATATTTCGAAACTGCTGCAGCTCTATAGAAAAATGCCGAAATATTTTCTCGACGGAGAAAGTTTTGCGATTGGCAAAAAATTTCTTTCAACTAAATTTATATAGAGACGCGCTTCAAAACGTCGAGAATCAAAACGTACTATTTTTAGAAAGTATCCTTTGATCCGTTCGTTCGTGGCCGCGTATATAGTACGTGTAGATGTAACCATTCAATATGTTACACACGAATCAATGGTTTTTTATCCATCTGTGCTAATTTTGCCTTACCTATTCGAGTATCATTCATGTTTTCAGCAACATTCAGTCGCTATAAAAAAAATCTAAAAGTTTTACTTTCATTAGAACATGGCAAACTGCACTTGTAGTATAAAAAGCGACGAATAAATTATTTACTTTAATTTTGCTTTTATTATTTTCTTAAATAAATTTTTAGCGTAAAAACGAAAAAGTTTGAACCAACTTGTTTGTTTACGAAAACACGCCGAAAAAGTTTGTTTTACTCCATCTCATAGCATTTAAACATTTATTCAACAAGTTATAATGTTCTAATTACTCGAGTTGAGTAAATTAAAAAAACATGAATTAAACATGAACAAGTATTTGCTCTTGATGAGGAAAATAACGTGTAAACACATTCATATACCAACAAGTGCCTTACTTTCACAATATTTTCATTCATTCAAAACGTATAAATTCTTCACCTTCAGTTTTTCGGAATTAACTATAAAAATATGCATTTCAAATTTCTATTCAAACCTCGTTTAATCACCGCTGTAAAATTACTGTTTCACACGGTAAATTTTTAATAGAAAAAAAACTGGATCCTACGTTTATCTGTTTGCATTTTCATTCTCCCACGCATTCCCACTTAATTAAGTGACCCTTGCTCAGGACCTACGTGATAATTGTAATTTACCGCTCCGTGACGTTTACGCCGTGAAAAATAGTGTGCAAGACAAAGCTTTCTCTCTGAAAGCATACCCCTAACCGGGAAGCGTATAATAGACCAGAAAACACCCGGTTTTGACAAGCCACGACAGCGAACGGGTCCTTATCCCCATAAAAGAATATTTAGCCGTCGATCATTGGTACTTGCTTCCGATCGCTCGAATCCTCCCGGCTCCGCTCGTAAATCCCAAAGTGAAAAGTCGCCTCCTATACAAGCAAGTGTAGCGGCAGGTTCTCCCCTTACGAATAACACTCGCAGCTCTTTACGAGCAAAGGCCGAAGGTGTTTACAGCGCCACTAAATATCGGGCCATTGAGCGGCCTTTTTTTTTTTTCTTCCCCCGGCGGAGGCGTGACGGAGTAATTGTCGAGCGGTGACAAACAAGTTCCGGCCCTCGGCCGTTTTCTCAATGAACGTACGAGAGAGAGGCCGGCTCGTAAAATCTTAATGACGCGCAGGGCGCCTCTAGAAGAATCCGGAGGGGTGAGCCTGCCCGGCGCGTGCCAAGATTTTCCGCATTTTCACGCCGGCCTCTGTCTCTCTCTCTCTGTTGTGTTTACGGCGAACGCGCGCGCGCGACACCCAGACAAGGAGCGGCTTGTTTTCCTTTCCCCCCGCGCGATCATCTCTCGGACGAGACGACCTGTCTGCGCCGATGTTTGCCCGCCGCTCGAGTTCGAGGCGTCAAAGATGCGGTAATCGCCGCGCGCGCTCCTTGCTCTACTCGGAAATGGGAATCTCTTTTTTATTTATAGAATCTGCCCGCGCGACGAAAATAGAACCGCTGCCGCCGACGTCCAATAATAAATGCGTGCGCGAATCTCGATTAACCGATAGGCGCGAGCATCGTGAAAAAATTGCAGACGATAATGAGCGATCGGCTCAATTGAGCGGGATTGATTTTCATTAGCGCCTCGTCGTCGAACACGAGAGCGCGGGAGATGCAAATGCGAATATTTATTTGCGGAGCGCGTCAATGGACTATATCAGAAACTAATGAAGTAATCTCGAGAGCGCGCGCGCGAACGACAAATATGTACCGAATGGTTAAACGCTTGTTTGTTTTACGTAAGACTCGTGCACCCATCGCGTATACACGTATCGGGTCGAAAGAAGAAAACAAACGCGCCGGGGAATCGCGCTCGGCAAATAAATCTTGCCGATTAATCGGCCGCGGGGAATCTCAATGAAAAGAATCCAAGTGTATACAATACACCGAACGAACGAGCGAATGAATGAATGACTTAATCTCGTCAAATAAAGCGCGTTCGCGCGTAACGAGGCGCAATCAATTAAAAAAAGCGTGTTCACGCTCCGCTCATAAAGACTCGTAAACAAAAAGGCAAAGTCGCCGATATAAACACACGGCGCAAGAGTTGATCGACCGGCGATTGCCGCAAAAACGCCGCCGCCGCCGCCGACTCCTTTTATCGCCGGAACGAAAGTAAAAGCCGCAATTAGCACCGTTACCCAATTATCAAGTGCAAACAATCGCGGCGGCGAGCACCGAAAGCGCCGGGGCTAAACCTCTTTTTCTCTCTCTCTCTCACTCCTTCGCTCGAGGTACAAGAAAAAAAAAGGAAGGAAACGCGAGTGGCGGCTCGATCAGCTGTCGGAAACAATATCGGCTGCTCCTTACGACGGGCCTTGAAAGCCGCGGCGCTCAAAGTGTCGCATTTGCAAAACAAACGAGCAGCGCGCGAGTCATTGATCGATCGGAAATATCGCACGTGCTCGCCAAGCGCCGTAGTAAACGTATACACGCTCGTATACGACAGCGGCACGATTTTCGGCACGAACACGCCGAAACGAGGGAGAGCTTAAATCCTTGGCCGAGTGGAAACGCATACAACAAAGCAATCCTTTATTCCCCCCCGAGCGCCGCCGCCGCCTTTTATTATGCTAATTGGTCGTAGTGGCGCTTTGCAAAAATGCGGGATTACCGCTAATCTCCCAGCGCTCGCGCCAGCCGAGGCGCGTAATTGTTACGGCATCGCGGCTTGAAGGATTCCCCGGGCCGCGCGTCGGCCGGCGAATCGATAATTAGAAAGAGAAAAAACAATTACAAGCGATTAAAGAAAGTAAACCGTCGGTAATTATCTCGAGAGGAGCCGGGAGAAAAAAAAGCGCGCGCTTACACGCTCGAGCGCGGCTTTGTTTAACGATAAGAGGAGGTGCCGGTTTCTCCGATTGATCCTCGGGAGCCGATAAAGAGACCCGGCTCTCGTGTCCCTTTAATCCAGTTATCCGAACGATGAAAAGATATACGGAGAGAGGTGAGTGGCCACTCGAGGCGATTAAAGCCGCTTAATTGCCGCGAGGTTCGTAAACTTGGCTGCAAATCGGTCCAAGGCTGCGGGGCGGAAAATTCGCGGCGGGGCTTCGATTTCCCCTCCCGCGGCGATGGGCTTCTTTTCGAGGAGAGGGACGGAGCGCGTATGTAGACGCACGAGCCCGCAACAGCTGACGACGTCAATGGACTTGCTCGGAGATCAGCTGATTTCGGATTACCGAGTCGCACGTGAATATCGGCCTCGAGCTCGGCTCCTCTAATGGAGAGCGACGACGGAGCTCGCGTGCGCGGCTAAGCTCGAGGAGGATCGTGTTTTTCCGATGCCGGGGGACTTGCCAACTTTTCGTAAACACCGAAATTCCGCGCCTCGCTTACGCTCGATAATTCCTTCTTATAGTAGAAAAATCTAGTTGTAATTCCAACTATCAAAATATTCTAAAATAGTATTAGTGTCAGTTACAATGTTATTATTAAAGAAACTAAAAAACGTTGTTGCGGCTAAAATTTAAAAGTTGTCACTGTATTTGCCATTTAATAAGTAATGAAAGCTAAAATGTTATTAAACGTTTTCCGTCGGTCCTAAATTTTGAGTTTTAAATACCTCATTTTGACTTTCTTGAACTTCCAAGTTCTCAAAACTTTCTGCATAATATGAAACTTAGTTTATATGCGTACATCCTTTGTTAAATGACAAAACTCCCGCGCATTATCTAAACCCCGAAAATCCAGTTCTTTTGATTCGCCCACTTGATATCGGCTGCAAAGTTGCCATTCCTCTTCCGTTACTCCGGATTAAATCAGACTCGAATCTGTTAACCGCAGATTTGTTGCAAGTTCAAACATTCCCCCCGACCTTCGATTAACACGAGCGAACCTTTTGAATAATAATTCGGTTACAGTGTAATATTAGCTTTCGGTTTAATTTTAGCTTATTTCAAACTTAATAAGAGTTAATCATATTATGAAACTTATTTGCATGGCCAAGTTATACAGTCTATTACATACTACGCGCAATAATGCAAAGCAGAATTTAATGTTAATAAATTTTCCATTCGGATTAGCATCCTCCAGCCAGCTATAGTTTTCAAACAGAAATCCGGTCATGGCGTATTAGGAAAAGGAAGCTTTATTGAAAAAAAAGTATATACACTCGCTCGAGAGGCGCGCCGCCCGTGGCGCGAGAAAAACGTGTATATATACATTTTCGCGCCGCGGCGAGAAAGTACACGCGGCCGACGGAGAAGGCGAAGGAAAGTTGGCGCGTGTGCGGCACGCGGAAAACGGTGGAGAGGTGGGGGGGCACTCTCGATATCCCATCTCTCGCGAATCGTCGCCGATCGGAGATAATCGACTATTTTTAGTGCGAAATCTGATTATCGAATTTCTTTGATTTCGTTAGATATATTGAGCGATCGCTTTTAGATAACACTGTTTAAATGTCGAATTTTAAGTGTATAAATATTGTGTTTATTCTCTGTGCGGATTTTTTATCAGTCGATAAGATCAATATCGTTTAGCTGCATTCTAATTTTTGTTAGGATACTGTACAACAGCTTTATTGGGCGCGCATCATCAAATTCATACATCCGATTCAAATCTCTAATGTTATTTAAAATTTTGCATACATTATTTACTGGCTTAATCTATACTAATCATACGTATTAATTGGATGCTCGATAATATACTGTAAATTAAGGAAAAGAAAATGAAAAAAATGACAATTTCATATATTTTATTTAGTTTAATCTGATTTGCTCTCCTCCGCAGTATCGCGCAGCTCATTTGCCTAGTCTGCGTCTCTCTCCAATATTCTCTTTTAGCTCTCTGTTGCTCTCTCCATCTGTCTGCGCGTCCGTCTCTCTCTCTCTTTCGACCGCGTCAAATGCACTACGTAGTAATTATACAGGGTATTACTGGCTAGTACGCTACGCTCTGCGCGCTGTCCTATTTCCCTCCCTTTCGCGCTTTCCGCGCTCCTCCTTTCATGAAAAGAAATTGAGGGAAATTAGCGCGGCAATTAACTAGCCGGAGAATTTTCGAAAAATTCGCCCGGCTTTTTTCTGGCTCTCTGGCGAATTTTCCCCTAAAGATGCCTAATTTTAAATGACAAATTTTTTTACCTTTTTTCTGCCGCTTTCTTTCGGCTTATTTTTCATTTTAATAATTATATGGACAAATTATAACATAAAGTAACGTGTGATAAATAGAGTATAAAAAAGAATTTTTTTTAATGTAAAATCTTAATCGGATTATTAAAGAAGAAATAATTAAAGGACCATTAAAAGATAATAAAATGTTCAATACGGATAGTACACTACAATTCACGAAACACATTTAATAAACTTGCGTAAATTCATTTGTGTATATTAAATTTGAAAAATTAATGTTGATGATTGCAAATAAATATAATGTTTCTTTCATAAGATTTATTTAAAAATCTGTGAGCGATTATCAGTTTATTCGAGTTTTTGTTATCATTATTTAACGTTGGCTTTATTTCTGCTTTCTATACTGGGACTAAATTTGTTCAATTAAAATTATTTATCTTTTCTAAAATAAACTGTACTTACTTTTTACTGATAAATAAACTATTTAAGGTTTTCGTGCCGTGTATTTATATATCATAATTTTTGTACGATACTGATTACCTATTAGAATATTAGATACAATTGCATTAAAAGCATATATTGAACTTTACAACAAAGACTCTATTTAAATCTTGTTCTTATTTTTAATTAAAGAAGAGAAACTAACATGAAAGTTTTGGCTCAAGCAAAATATCCAAGTGTTCAAGTATTCTAGCGCTACCTACATCATAATATTTCAACTAAAAATGCTGCGTTTAGTATTTGGTTAGGTATGCAGGTATCGTTATATTAATCTCTATACTTACTAATGCAAATTAAATTTTAAAAAGTCTACATACAAAAATTAAATTTATAAAAATTTTTATTCACGTACAATTTACATCGAACGTTTAATTTGAGCCGAAATTTTATAACGTATTACAGCAAAGAATATGTACTTAAGATGTTCCAAATCATTTACGCATATTATCAATCAGCGTTCATCTGTAAAAAAATTATGACTATATTTATTTAAAGAGGCAAAAATATTAACAGTGTAAGAAAATCAGATTTTCATAAACTGGTTACTAAGAATGTTTAGAAGAACTAAATCAGCAAATTTGTAAGATAATGTAGCCAGTGTAATATTCAACATAATTATTCTGCTTTAATTAAGTAGATATTTTATAATCTACGACAGTCATTCCTGCGGATTATTGTTCGAATTCTGTCGAGATTCAGAATTCTTCATAAAAGATTTTATTAAGTTTATTTGCATTCTTGCTCCGCACATTTCTCGTAAGTACGATACACGTTAAGAGATTGAATATGTAGTTCTGAAAAACGCGCTTAATCTTATCTAAAAATTTTACAGAGCTTAAATGACCGATGATAAACGTTTCATTCGCCATCCAACATTTTCCCAGTAACCGGCATCTCTCCCGCGGAAAAGACGAAAATCCGTCGCAAAAAAGTCCCTGCAGCCAAGAAAAAAGTACTCGCGTAATTGTTTAATTCATCATTTCAATAACGAAGAAGAGCCGCGCACTCGAAGGCCGGCGTTAAACTATTAAAAAATAAAGGGGCAGCCTCGCTCTTTGGGCTTTGAGTCGCGGGCTGCCGGTCATGTGCGCCGCGCGCTTCGATCCCACAGGCCGGGCAGCCTAAGCAGCGCGCCAGTCGACTCGCTGACGTATACAGACGCGCGGCTCTCCCGTTCTACAGCTCCGGCAGCCTAGGCAGACTGCCGGAGCTCCGCGGCTAAAATCAGCCGCGGAAAACTACCGTCTCTCCCCCTCCACCGTTCTCGTACTCTTAATTATCCGTTTATCAAAGAACCGCGGGGACGCGAAAAAATCCACATGCTTTTTTCAGAGATATATATATTCCACGGGGCTTCTCTCGGGCTCTCGGGCCGCTAAGCCTTTTTGGGGTTAGGTTTCGCGTCGCCGCCACGTATACGTAGCTGTGTGTGTGCGCTCGTCGCAGGCATGCTCGGATGATGCGGCGTATAGATATAGAGGGCTATTGTATATGCAAACGGAGACCTTGCGTGTGGAGAGGCGCGCGGCCGAGGAAGCGAGACAGAGAGAGAGTCGGAGTTGGAGAAAACAGGCGCGCACAGTCAAAAATAGCGGCGAATGTGTACGTCGCTCGAGGCGCAAGAAAGGAGCAGTGCCGAGTGGCTCTCTGAGAAAAATTAACTGATCGAGCGCGGAAAAGCTGTGTAGGAAAACTCGAATAACCGAGCTAACGTCGTTTTATATATTTCCTCGCGCTGCTCTCGTACCGCTCGACGGCGACAAATATTTCTTTTTATCTTATTTTATTATAAACTTTCCGCTGTACATATAACGCGCCGTAAAATTTTTCCCTTCCTCGGCGACGGCGAGCGTATATAAGCCCCGAGCCGGACGTAAAATCAATATCGCCCGGCGTGAGAAAACGTAAAAAAAGTCGGTATATTTTGCAGGCTTAATTTAATCTTCAGTCATACGATTTTGAACTAAAGTTGCAACACGTTATACACGTTTTTCCTTGCAGCAGACCGACATGTACTCGGTCGGCGCTTCAGAGATCTGCACTCTGCAGTGCGCTGACTCGTAAGCAGACCTCGATCGAGCGAGAGAGGGAGAGAGAAGCTACGTAAGCAAGAGGGAGAGAGAGGAGGAGAAACTCAGCCAGCAGGTATCTATATACACGGCTCTCCACCACCACCAGCGCAGAATCTGACTCGGCTAAATATGTGCCGCGTAAAGGAAGAGAGAGAGAGAGAGAGAGAGAGAGGAGACGATAAAAAAAAGCAGAGGATGCCGGGGAGAATAAGAGAGCGAGAGGGACGGAGCGAGAGGCAAAAAAGACGGGAGAGGGAGATACGAAAGCAACGAGACACCACTACTACTATACAGGCTGCCGAGCTGCTGCCGCTGCCGCTGCTGCTTATTGCTGAGCCGCGCACCACTGCTCTCCGCGCAAACAATTCTATATACGCTAAATTGTTGTACATATAACGTATCGGAGAGACTTTGCGAAACCTTTTTTTATCGGCGAATTGTTTTTTACGTGTTGTTCGCCCGCGCTTAAATTAACTAAGATCAGCTGGTTCTACTTGGTATATACGGAGAGGAATTTCCATGCGTGATTTCGTCTTTTCAAGATTCGCCGCTGAAGAATTTTTACGTAACGAACTTGCAAACGTTGAGTCAGTTAGTTTTTAAAGTTATTTTAAATTTCGAATTAATCGGTAAATTAAACTGAATAAACTGAATTTTAATAAGTTTCATCGTCGCTGTTTATAGATTAACACCTTGATTTTGAAAAACATTTATTAGCAAAATGACAAAGTAAAATAATTTAAGAAAAAAGATTAAAATAAGTATTCGCGTCATTTTCAAAAGCCCGCGATGAAATGATGTACTGCTTTTAAACCAATATATTGCAAATAATAATGTAGCGACAATTGTCTTATCAGCAATCAAGTATGCATTCAAGATTATTCATATTTTTTTATTCATATTCATCGTTAGAATTACTTATTATTCAAAAAATCTTAAATAAAAATAAAAAGTTTATTTAAATGAAAGTTTTAAAGAATTTTAATTTTTCTAATTCTTTTAAAATATTTCTGCTTCCAGCTGCAGCTTGTCGATACATCTATTTTTACGCGACGAAAGAAATTATGTCGTACAAAATTTCGGCAAACATTTTTATTTTGGCACACTAATAAATTCTTAATACGCATACAGAATTTCTGCTTCCAAGCAAGCAAGCCGCGCCAGTTTTGACGTATCTTGAAAAGGTTACTATCTTGTTATGTAGTCACGGTTCCAAAATACTGACAGCACTGTTTACATTTACAAGATAAAAATGGATGGGACTCTTTCTTCCGTGAATTTGGAAAACTGTTGACCCAAATTCGTTTAGTTATTTGTTATTATTCCTTCTATAAATTAACAGTTATTGTTAATATTGTATGTAATCTTGACTTGAGTAAATCAGTGAGCAAGCGTTAAACGAGTGAGGAATTCTCGATAAGATTTTTGAGTATTCTTGAATTATCTCACTGATTCATAATATGTTTTTCTTAAAATTGCATTTTGTTTTTAGAAAGTAAAAATAATAAGATTCTAAAAAGCTTCGCCTGAATATTTATAGATTCTTTAATAAACATTTATAAGCATATCACTATCCAAAAGGCCGTTTAATTAGCTAATTTGGGTTTTGCATGAAAATAAAAAGTTGATTTTTTACGTTTCTTTACAATAGTTGTATATTTTTAAAGTATCATTATTTTTGAAATACACAAATATACTCGAATGCACGGCGCCGCCAACAGAATATTTTCACGTCACATGAATTTCAAATACCCGTATCTCTTTTAATTTTTCGCTTTTTTATTTATTCGCAGAAAGAAAAAACTGCACGATTTCCGAAACGAAAAAAAAAGTGAGATTTTCGACGTACAATTGAAAATAATCGAGGCCGTCGAGAAACATAATTCGAAATCCAGCCAGAAGAGACCTCCCTGCCGCCCCGCCAAATAAAGAGCAAGTGCGGGGCTTTATCCGCTCCGCCGCGGCACACCTGCTGCACGAGCCGGGGAGCAGCGATCGGGGGCGAAAAAAAGATCCGTGTTTACCCTCGCTTCGATCGGAAACGGCCTCGGTTGTGGCACGGAAACCCACAAGGAGAGAGAAACGACGCGACGCGTCCCATTCAGCGGCGCGGCGAGATAAAGCGAGAGAGCGGATCATCGATTAGAAAAAGCGGCGATCCTCGTGTAAACAGAGATCCGCGAGCTGTCAAAGCGGCGCGTTCGAGGGGACCTTGGCATTGAAAGCCGGGAGAAAGAAAGCCGAGAGGGAGATTAGAGGGAAGAGCAGCAGTAGGCTAATTCGATAACGGCCGGCACGCGGCCCCGCACGCACACATACACACTCGCACGCTGTCCGTCGATTTGTCTGCGGTCCAGTGATTATCTCCAGAGGGGGAGACTCGAGCTGCGACTCATTAACGATTCCGATCGGCCGCCGATAGCCGATCGGAAGTCGAAATCTCGTTAGGGAAGGCGGTTTATCGCCGCCGGGAGGGCCAAGTCATCCTCCGAGAGCGGTAATTTACACCTTTTTGCCGAGGCTCTCGGCATATTTCGGCTGCCGCCGCGACGGGGAGGCTAATTTCTTTCGATGCGCCTCTCGTTTTTTTAGGTAGCCAAGCCGAGATTGATGCTCCGCCTCCTTCCCGTGTTATGCAAATTCAAGCGTTTGCAATTGTTTTTTTTTTCTTTTTTTTTTGTTGCTTTCGAGATGGTTTCTGGGCCTTTTCGCACCTCTCGCGCTCTTGACTATATAATTTATATAATAATTTTCAATATATTAGCACTAAATTGCATTATTAGTAGTAAATTAAGAAATTTCATACAAAAATGTTCATTCATTTTTATAGAAAATATTGAAATTTCAGCCACACTTGTAACCGAAACATACATTAAATTTAAAGTTATTTTTAACAGTGTAAATAATGCTCTAAAGAGCGAACGAATAACATTTTCCCGCAAATTCAATTGTACTTTCGCTTGCGTAATGTTGATTGTGCACGTGTTATCGATAACTGATTCGTATTACCAGGAAATAGCCACTAAAGCTTCCTTATCTATTCCAGAATGATTTGTCACAATTCATTGTGCCGTTTCTGAGGTAAGGTGCGATCATTTCCGCAACTGGAATCCTTACTCAAAGGAACCTTTGCCTTCGAATTTATTATTCTAAAAAAATTATTTCGGATTGAATCAAATTAAACAGTTTTTCTTTTTGTGCCTCTTACTAATTAAAATCGAATTCTATTATTTTATTTATTCGCTTTTACTCAACTCGCAGCTGATAGGAATTTAATCGTTCAAGTTCAAATTTCTTTTAAAAACGTTCTAAGCTGCCTTCAAGCACATACAATAATTAAAATCTCCTTTCATTATGAAATTATGAGAGCTTTATCTTTGACAAATTGAATTTTTTTTTTCGGGGCATCGATTGAGCGCTGCCAAGAACAAAGAAACAGATCAAACTCGGTTACAATTACGTAACAATTTATCCAGAAAAAATGAACATAAATCAACAAACGAATCTCCGTCGGAGTAACATTTCGTCACAGTCATTAAAGCTTTTTACTCCATGCAATCGCGAGCTTTTACGCACGCCAGACAAAGCGCGTACGCGCGAAAGTGCCAGTTTATTAGCGATAATATTTTAAAAAGCCATTATCGACGACCCGAAATCAATAATATTGAAAGCCAGGAATCGTCCAATTAGTCGAACAATTAGTCAAGAAACATCTTGATAAGGCCGTCGGAGATTTTTAGAAGCTGTCAAAAAAAAAAGCGTAAAAGGCCGCGCCGACCGGCCAATGATTCATTTCGACGCCCGGAATCGGGAATATCGTTTACCATTGCATAACGATTCCCTCGTTGGTTTTTTTTTTTTTTTTTTTTTTTCAAAGGTCGCGTCGCGGAACACAATGCCCGCAGAGATATCGAGAGAAAAGAAGAGAAAAATGCGAGAGATGCGCGCGTTGCGAGAGGAGAGAGAATGTATTCTATAAAAGAGCCTTATCTTGTTGAGTCTTGCAAGGTGATAAGAATTCTTATCATCTCGGCGCTGATAAAGACATTCTAAAGTTCGAACTCGTTTTGCTTTGTACGCTCTTGACGAAAATACCATCGTAAAATATATATCGGCAATACATATTGTTTGAATAAAACTGATTTTTATGATATTGCATTTTTAATGCGAGTATAAATATTGCAAGTATATAAAACTGAAAGTTTATGTATTTTATATTTTTTAGAACGATCGTCTTAGTTCGAAAGCAATTTCTGTGATAACTATATAGATATTTCTTGTTTATCTAATTAATAGGCGCCATTGTCGATTGCAGGAATATTAGGAAGGAAGTTTCTAATTGTTATTGCAAAACTAACCGGTGATTCTGCAGCAGTTAGTTCCGCAGTTAGAACTTAATTAATTGTAACCGTATTCACAGCGAATGTCCCTTTTCTGATGCGCTCGTATTACCTATTCTGCGCACATACGGTTATTGATATCTTCAATTGAAACGCGCCATGTCTTTATACGTGTCATTGATACACAGTGCAACGCGCTAATTAAAATATTACGATTTTCCTCTTTTTTGTTATAAAAGTTGTAAAATCGCGATAAGCCTGATGATGCAACGACGCGGATAAAATTATAATAAATGTGTATGCAGAGATTCGATAAATCACGATAAAATTTCTGAATAATAATTAAGAGAGAAGTTTTTTGTTACAAAAATACACTTTTATAACCTCTGTCGAATTTGCCGAAGCTTTCGATGCAAAATTGTATCACATTTAAATACAGCATTATTTCAACGCCTCTACGTTGTAGCTCTTGAAACATGCAGTGTTTGCGGTAACTTTAGTTCTTTTTAAAAAAATTAAGTTACGTTTTTCCGAATTTTGCTTTATGGATAGCTGAAATTCAAAGAATTAAAGTGAAAGATCGCGGTTAAAGAGGTTTTAATTTAAGAAAATTTATTAATATTTGAATTTTTAAGTTGTTTCATATACAGAGGCTACATATTTACGAATCGAAGTATTTATCAGTTTTTGAAAAATGATAATCAACAATAATTTCTATATAAATAGTTTGATTAAACTACCCCCAAAATTTAATACGCGACAGAACCTGAAAAGTAATAGATTTTTACTGTTGCAAATCACTCTCATATCATGCTCTGCTCCCCTTGAAAACAGACTTTGGACTGAAAAGGTTAAAAATTTTTCTTAGAAAGCAGCCTCACGCGTCGATTAAACTAAACGACACCACAGCTATCAATAAAAATTTAAGCTCGTCGAGTCGATAAATAAAAAGAAAGAATAAAGTATAGCAATTAGAGATGATAGCGGAAGCCGCACGTCCGCGAGAGGGAGAGAGAGATCGTAGAATTAGGCGAGGTTCTCACCGGGGGAGCGCTGTTCAGTTAATTTGAAGGCGGGCGGGGATAACAAGCTCGGCGGCCTCCCGTTTCACGGTCATAACGCAGCCGCGGCGCGAAACGGAACGAAGACAGCGGGGAGGGAATTAAAGGAGTTTCCGCAAATTGGAGCGAAGAAGTGCGGGCGAAAGCGAGAGAAAGAAAAGAAGAAGAGGAGAGGGGGAGAGGAGGGCGACACTCGGAGCGGCAGCCACTTCCATCTCTTTAACCCTGACCCGGTCATAAAGCTGGCCAGCGAAAAAGACTTTTCCCTTTACGCACGGCCGAGTTGACCGAACTCTCTCTCCCTCCGCCCTTCTGCCTCTTCATGAATGAAAGCCAGCCGTGACTGCGCCGCTATTTACGGCACGCGCCGTTTTATATCGTGAAAAAGCGGCCGCCACCGCCGCCGCACCTCGTTAAAGCCCTCTTTCTCTCCCGTGGAAAAACTGCGCCACTTCACCGCCGTCGCTGCAGGCTGATTTTATTGCGCCGATCGTCCCGTCTCGCTCTTCTTTCTATCCTTGTCCGGTGCGTGCATCGATCTCTTAATCCTTGTTCCGGCTGTCGGTTCGTACTTCATTATTGGGCTGCAGCAGTCGTGCTTTCTCGAAAATTAGTGTGTTCTGTAAATATGCAGCGTTTCAAGTAATTGATACGATTCACTTACTTTACGCAAGAGGCTGTTCCTTAGTTACTTTGCTTGAATAATTGAAAATCTATAAATTAATTCGTATCAGCAGTTGAACTAAAACCAGCTGCCAATTCATTGGCACTTAGCTTCCTCCTAACTAATTTATGGTTCCAATATTATCTCTGAGATTCATTAAAAACAATCGGTTTCAAAAACATAATTTATTTATTTTTGTATTATTATTTTATTTTTCTATCTCCATTTTAGAGTTTAATAAGCAGCAAACAAAATTTAAATAAAAAATTTATTATTGTAATATTTAAAGTCTTAAATACAGAAGTTTTGAAACTCCATGCGCAAAGCCCGATTTCGCGCAAACTTAAATAAAAATGCATGTGATAAATCAAGCTTTGTACAAATCGTATCAAAATATAATGTTCAATACAAGAGCAGAAAGCTTTAAAATCTTCCTTTAGAAGAAAGTTAAATAAAAATTTCAAGTAAATTGAATTTTCTCTTGTAATTATAAGCCAAAGAAAAGTAATTTTTGATATTTGATTTGAACTATATTGCTGTAACTAATGTAAACAATCATAATAAAATAATAGTAATAAAAATATGACTGTACTATGTTATAAAACAAAAACTAGTAGAAGAATTTGAAAATAAGCAAAATCCATCGTCTACATTTGTAAGCGCTCGAGCGACAAGTCAATGGCATCAATATAGCACTTGCTTTATTGTCCCTCACTCGACCTTCTAAAACAGCTGAAAAGATCCGCAGGGATAAATGTCCTTTCCGAGCGGAAGCACTTGCCTGTCTCCGGCCCTCTTCCACTTCCCCCATCTCTCTCTTTCTGGCTGCTCGTGACTTAATCTCCCTCTCTCTCGGTCTTGAGGTATTTTACATATACGTAAGGTTCTCCAGCCGGCGCGTTCAGCAGGGAGACCCTTTGTCGATCTACTTTATTTTTATTGCCCCGCTCTTTGTTCTACGGCCGCTGCAGCGCTCGTCGCGAGTAATTCCGCGAGCGAGAGAACGATTTTATTGGCCCGCGCCGTGAATTATAACTGTCGACTTGAAATAAATACGCCGTTATTCAAAGAATGTCTCCTGCGATGAATTATCGATTTCAATTTGTACGCCGAGGAGATAATTCCGAGCATCATTTTCGGACTGAACAGCCCGTTGTATGCAATGTTTGACAAGAGTGATTTATCGCTTGTGCCTGATTTCAATGCCTCTTTTTTTTTTAATTTACCGGCTAATTGTTTGCATGCATTATCGCTGATGCGAAAAAAAATTTCTTTTTCAAACGGAATTTCAGCGTTTTTTTTTTATTCTTTCGCCTGGAATAATTAAATTAAATTATTATACAATCCTCTTTTTGATTTCAACCTTTTTAATTAGCGGTAATTGGTAATAAGAAGACCTGATTTTCGTGATAAATTAGAGCCGATCCACCGAAAGGATGCATGTCGAGCCACTTGAATGCGACTGTTATCTTAATCACCCGCGGCTCCGAAAACAAAACAAACTCGACAGAAGACAGCAAATTAGCATAGCGGCGCCGTCACGCAGCGCTTACTAATCATCAGAAATTAATAACCTCTGCATCAATATTCATCCGCGGGAGGCGAAACCCGCGGCCGCCGTTCGGATACGAACCCGTCATCCTCGCGCTCCGCCGGAAAAAAAAGAAGCTCGAGCAGCCGCGCGTTAAATTCCCAAAAGGAAATAAAGAGCGGGAAAGCCCAGCGGGTCGGTGGGCTCTTACGCGATAATCAGCTGGCGCCGCGCGGCAAAGTCGCAGGAGGGAGAGAGAGAGAGGAGCGGAACTAGTTTCGCGCGCGCGATGAATTATGCATCACGAATTTACGTCGCGCGCCGCGCGGGACATCGAGATATGAATGAGCCGCTACCGGAGAGAGAAAGAGAAGGGACGAGCAGCAGCACGTGCCGACCAATGAGGAACGGCCGCGGGCGAAAAGCACGCGCCGCGCTCGCCTTTTTTTCTCGCGCCTCTCTCTCTCTCTCTCTGTGTGAGTGCAGCGAGGAATGCGAGATATTCGGGGAGAGATTTATAATGCCGCGCGCGCCGACGGAGGCTGTGGGAAAAGAAGCAACAGATGACGCGTGGGCGTCGCTGAGTTAAAGCGAGGAGACCGCAGTCGAGCTTTTCTTACTGCTCGGAGGGGCCGAAATTGATACCCCGTCGAACGCTTTTCAGCTCGAGCGTTTACGGGCTAGGCTCGGCTGGCTTGAGAACATTCAAAATTTCCACGAAGAAAGGTTAATGTGACTAACTAAATGAAATCGTTTCGTTGTTGCTCAAGGAAACGGAAACATTTGAATTTCACCTTTTCGCGTTTATCTTCTACGCAATATAAAATTAAAATTTTTTTCAATTAAGAAGCGATTAGTAAGTTGTAAAAGTTAAAATATATGCGCCGAACAATAAAAAAAGCATTCGATTGAAATAAAATAAGCTGTGGAATATATACATGAATTCGCGATGCAAATACAGTGCGCATTCAAAAAATAACATCAAAGCTCAACGCTTTTTACATGAAATTTTAATTAATCGATCATAATAAAAATCATTTGCATGAACGTATTCTATATCGAAGCACGCAGTTCTGCATTTGAAATGCTTAACCGGCGCATATTTATTCGAGGCGTTTAACGTACTAAAGATTTGCGGCTCGCTATGAATTTAAAAAATGATACATCGGCCGAATGACGAGGCAATAAACACGCCGTAAATTTGAGCGAACGCATTTCGCGGCCGTCGCGGCAGCATTGCAAACGATTCGCGGAACAATAATCCGGAGATTTTACGCAACTCTAAAAAAAAAAACGAAAGTGGCATTGAAAAGCGCGAAAAGTTTCTGGGTAAGAGGAGGGAGCAAGTGCGGGAAGGATTGTAGTATATCGTTCCGGTAGGTCAATGCGGCACTTTGTCACGCGAGAACGAAGGAGGAGCGGAGAAAGGGGAAACAGACGGAGACGTTTCGCTGTTCGGAGCTGGAAGATTAATTTTACGACACTTCGGTTCCTCTTTCGGCGACTCTATCAGATTTCCCCCTATTTCAAGCACGCCAACCTGATGCTTACGTAAGCTTCACTTTTTTCAATTGATCCTGCTTCATTTTTATTTTATCGAGCTAGACTAGTCGATTTCTCTTATAATTTCTCATTAATAAATTGTCCTAGTTTTTAACTACTTTTTATTACTATTTATGTAAATTATCTAAAACATCTGGTTTATTTATTTCTAAATTTATATTCACTGTTGGAAGTTTGTAAGTTACATTAAAAATAAAAGTACAATATTACAATCTTGCTTTTTGAGATGTTCTATACTGGTGAGTAAATTTGAATTCTTTTTACAAATTTCGACGTTTAAAAGGTTCAATATTTAAAAGATCGTTTACCTTGTTGCTATATTGTTTATTTATTTTGATGATTTTTAAATCGATCAAGCACTAGCATCAATACAAAATGACATGAAAAGAAACCTTTTGAATTCAATTTCATGTAAACCCATTCATCGGTTTAGCGTGTAGGTTAGACAAAGCAAGGGAAACGAAATTTTCATTAAACTAATGTAAAAGCTAAAATTAGTTTTTAAAATAATTTATCAATTAATCATAATAAATGAGCTCCAAAACTAACTTTAGAAGGCGTTTAGAAGGCGTAGTTTTTGAAAAAATGCTTCACTGAAAATTAGGAGCTAATAAGGATTGTTGAATAGGATATTTCTGGATATAACTTGATTTGTAGCAAAATTAATCAATAGCCGAAAGAACAAAAAACGTGTACCAGTGTGTCGATGTAATTGTATTTTATCATCAATCACATCTTTTTACGTAATAGTCAACGACTCTAGTCATCATTAACTAATGTATATTCATTATGTCTCAGGATTTTATTATTGACTAAGTTTCTTAACTTGTAAAACTGAACTACACGGAGAGAAATATTTCAAAAATTACAAAAAAAAAATAAATAAATATTGAAAAAAATAAAATAAAAAATTACTAAACTTTCTGGTAATGCAAGCACAGACTGCTAAAACCCAAAAAATTACCTTACTTTTTAGTAAATTTATTGAAATTTGAGGAAGATTTAATAAAATTACACGAATTTTTACTAAAATTTCATTAAAATTTACTAAAAAGGTACGGTAATTTTTTGGGTTTTGGCAGTCTGTGCTCGCTTTTTAAAGCAGTATAGTAATTTTTACACAGACTTTTTCTCCGTGTACGTAAAATTTGACGACAAGGTTTAATTAATTCTTAAGAAGGGTTTTCTTTAGCGTGGCCGAGGTGCTGCAAAAATAAATAGGTTTTTGCTTGAACGGCTTGCTTGCCTGTCAGTTGATTTATTTACCATCAATAACCAGCTACCCAAAAAAGACGATGCCGCATTTTTCAGTAAATTAGAATCTGTAACAAATAAATTAATTTAATAAATTTTCACCTTTACCAGATTTTTTTATTTTTTCTACTGTAAGAGATTAATATACAACTTTATCTGTACTGCTGACTGATATTAAGAAATCTAAGGGTAATAAGTTCGAGTTTACTATTATATAAATATAAATAATTTTTAAATTTTATAAAATTATTATTTTTTAATTATTGACTTTGCTAAATTAATAAACAATTAGCATGATATGAGAATACCCCTTGCAAAGACATTCTCGGTTAGGCTGTTGTTGTGTCCAGTTAGCAGCGAAAGAATAATAAAATGTTAGAGAATATGCCTGAACCTTGTCTCAAGCTTGTAGTATTTCTTTGCGGTTACGAATTGTGCTAAACTTGTCGAGTTTTTGGCAAGTTTTGTCACATCTTGAATTTTTTTACTTTTTTCAAATTCTACAATGCCCAGAAGTTATCAAAACCTTTCCGAGTTTTTTCTGGGTTCCGCTGGTTTTCGGTGGAGATTTTGCAGTACAATTTTATGTAAATTTTTCGAGAACCATTAATATTCTCTTTGGGAAAGCATTTTGTTAATTCAGTAGGTAGTGGTTTTTTAACGGTGCAGTGTTAACTTACTTAACTTGTTCGATGAAATTATGCTATGCATTTATTTTGATAAACTTGCATGGATTTCGTATGAATTATATTTCACTTATAATAATTCACTTTTTATAAAAGAGACCCATATTTCTTTGGAATACTACAACAATAAAGAGTTTATTAATGTAACTGTTTTTAATTATCAATTTTCAGTGTTCTATTTTAAACGACGTTTAATTACAGTAATGGATGTAACTCTGAAAGTGTATAGTAAATTTACGCAGACGATTTTATGACGTTATATTTACAGTAGCCATACAGAGATTTTCCTAATAAATTTAATTTCGAAAGTCAATAATCTGCGTAGAAATTAAAAATAGTATTTGAGTAAATATAATTTTCTGATGAAACTACAAAAATGTTGTTTTTTTATAACTGATGGTTATAGAGATTTAACTATTTTCGCTGGTCCATAATTAATTAAACAAGAGAATTCTAAATTATATGATACTACATCACTATTAGTTAAATTACATTATCGATATTATGAAATGTCCGCAGATTTATGTCAAATTAAAACTCGATGCTGAAACGACGGAAGACGCGTTTCTCGTTAAAAATGACAAAAAGGTTGTTTAGAACGATTATAAAAACGAGCCCATTTCCTAAAGAATTTGAATCCATTCTTAACCTCCTCTTAAGGAAACGAAAAGTCTCCCAGGAAGAAAAAGGCAAGGCGGACGCAACGGCGAGTGTGTCACTGGACCATCGTCGTAGCGGCGCACGTCGACTCGCACCACTGCGGAGCAGCAGCAGCAGCAGCAGCTCAAGGCTGGCCGCCCGTCGCATTCCAGCTCGGCGCGCCAACGAGCTCTGCAGCCTTGCTTTTTTCTCCTCCTCCTCTTCTCTCTCTCTTCTTACCTCTCACTCCTCCGCTCCCACCGCCCGTTCCTGTATTATACATACATATCTCGGAGCTGGCGGAGCTGAATTCCACGCGAGGAGCATCAACGCCAGCTGTCGTCTCTCTCCCTCTCCTCCTCGCCGTCCCTTTTTCTACTTGTTGAATCGAGACTAATTCTAACTTTCCTGCTGACTCTGCGCCCGTGATTTTAGGCGACTTTTTTCGATTGATTTTTTTTTTCCCCCCGAGTAATTGCTTATTTTCGCTCGCTGCTGCAAATGGAATTAATAGCAAATTGAAAAAGTCCGCCTTTTACCATCAAATTCATAATGGTACTTAAGTCGTATAAATACGTCTTAACGATGTGTGATGTAATGCCGTAATTACTCTCTGACGTCAGCGCGCAACATTAACGCGCGAAGTACGTTTTAATTTTCATTCGGCCGTATAACAGCAGAAGAAGCTCCCAAATCAGTTAAACATTCAGCCAACCGAAGCAAAAACGTTAGAAAACACGCTAAAAACTTGGGGAAGAAACGCGAATAAAAAAGAAAGGCAGCCGCCCGAACGAGCTGCAGGTATAAGCGGCGGGCGGACGCACCGCTCGCTTCCCCGATAAATCGTCGATTACGCGGCGTATAATCAAGCGCGAGATAAAAAAAAAAGTCATATCGAGTACAATGCGGTCAAGCGTATCGAGAGCCTGCGTACGTGCGGACGAGCACACCTATTAAAAAGCCGTTCTGCGCTCTTCTCTCTGCAGCGCGCGCGTTTGCGTTTCTGCTTCTGCTGCTGCTGCATGCAGCTAACCTACATCGATCACGCCGAGCTATTGCTATTGCGCATGCAAATTTAGCCGATGCCGCTGTTCTGCGTACCTTATTTTGCGAACCTTCCTGCGTGCCCGAGCACCTTGTAATTCGCTTCGTTTTTCAATATTTCCGCGACAATCGAATTAATTTACCGGGTAAACAAAAGTAAACGTCAATGTCTAAACTAAACAGAGTCTAAAAAGTAATTAAAGCTCCAAGAAATTTGCTTCGCCTGATAAAGGACGGGTAATTATTTAGCGAAAAAAAATGAAGGTTCATCAACAGTTTTTAAGGCGAGTGCTAGGAAAACAGTCGTAAACCACCGGGCGATAAGGAGGCGTCACGGCGGCAGCAGCTACAGTACCGGCAACGGAACGGAGCGGCGAAACTACGCGGGAAACCGTATGCACCGGCCGGAGGAGGAGGAGGAGGAGCAGGCTCGCTCGCGGCACACTTAGGCTCCGGCCGGTAAGCGGCGAGGACACCAGGATCCCCTCGAACGCGGCACACTTTGCCCGCGGACACTCCCTGCGCTCTCTAGAGATGGCTGCCTCGCCTATCTCTTTCTCTCGTCTACTCGCCGGCCCAGAAAGAGAGAGGAGAAATTTTTACTCGCGGCGATTAAACATTTTACGGGCGATATTCCCTGCACGGGAGCCTGCTTCGGCGCAGGCTCAACTCGAGCCGAATTCCGCGAGTTTAGGCGTTCCCTTTGAAAGCCGGAGTTTTCGAGAGCAGCTTTGTACCGCCGGGAAATTCACTCTTGGCCAGGTAAACTTTACGGCGGCGGAGTCGTTTTTCGCGCTCGATTGAAATGTACAAGCTACCGATGGAGCTCGTTTTTTAATTAAGCTGCACTTTTGGCATTACGAGAGCTGCTCAAGTGTGGTAGGAAATTCATTTTTGTCGCTTTGGTTAGTGTTGAAGTTGGATTGAAATAGATCGTCGCGCGAAAATTTTGATAAATAAATTGACAGAAAAATGCCATATATAGATGCTACGTATATATTCCTGTCACAATCCCGGGTCAGTCTAAAAAATTTAATGGGTGGAACGTGGCCACAAATATTTTTTTGTAATTTTTGGTTTCAGTATTTAATAATGATAGCAAAAGAAAAAAGTATAAATAAGGTGCTGCTGATAATAGCTTAACAAAATCCAAGCCACCTAAAAAGATAAAAAATTAAGCAAAGTATAAGTCACAGAATTCTTTATTTTATACCAAGCTACTTAAAAACGGAATAAGATTTCGAGCAATCGAGATATATTTTTATTATTATAGTGTTTCCATTTTATCAATTTCAAACAAGTAATAAAGCAAAGTATATTATAATAAAGAATTGAACGAATAAAAGATAAAAGTACCAGAAAATAATGGAAAAACCGAGTGGTCAATATTTCTCTGGGCAATCCAGTCGGCTTGATCAAAAGCCAAAAAAGTAAAAAGCCTCACAAGTCACTCGTGCTCGCGTACTTTATCGCGGCCGGAAACAATGAATTTTCCGCGATTTTTTCGGCTTTTCCCTTGGCTCCGGAGTTTCGTCAGCTCCAGGCGGATTCAATGTCGGCGACGGCGTCAGCAGGTGGGCCGCGTGATGGATGGGTTACGCGCCGCGGAGAGGGAACAAAAACGGACACCTCTCTGGGTCAAGATCGCGTCGAGTGCGTAAATATCAACTTCCACTTCCGCTCTCGGCCGCGGGAGCATATCTCTCTTTAAACGAGCGGCCTTTTTAAACGAGAGCCGCCTCGTCTTTCAAACTTTTGCGCGCTGGATTTCTAAGTCGAGGCGGGTGGGAACTTTTTTCCTCTGTGGTTTTTCGAACGAGTCGATGAATGGCGCCTTAAACATTTTTTTAAGTAGCTTCTTCAAAAGTGAGCCAAGTGGCTTCTTTTATTTTAGCTCGAACGTTTGAACAATTTCGTCGGAAGTATAATGGTAACTTTGTTTAAATAAACTTTTTCTGGAATCGATATTTTCTACTTTTGGGAAAATAAAGTTAGCAGGAAGTTTTATGAGAACAATTTATGCAGGTCGATTGGTTAAAAAAATAAATTTTACTTTATACGCAGAGAGGTTCTTACTTGGAATAAGAGAGAGAAAGGTGCGTTTCATCACTTACAATGTTTTGCTTTTAACAGAGTAATTTTATTCTAGAAAAAGTTGATAAAAAATTATAGACAGAACACCGTCGACAAAACCGCACTGAAAATAACACAAGTTTCATGAAATTGTTTAGAAAGCAAATTACCTTCTTCTTACATAAATCGAGGACACTTATACTAATATACCCCGTTACGCAAGGTTATTTTTATGATTCATCGAGCGAAAGGGCCCAGTACATCTCGCGAAATCCTTCGGCCTCGAAAAGAAACGTCGGTCCGTCAAGGATGCCGAGAGCCGGAGAGTCAAGGACAAGCGCGTAGCGTCGAAAGTCCGAAATTGGAGGATTACTTGTCCCGGAGACAGGAGCTGCCAATAGATTCGGAATAAAAATTTCAGGACCCAAGTTTCCCGTATTGCACCGCAGCCGCGAAGCGTGCGCCGGTTATAATTTTTCCGACGTTACAGGCAGCTGCGGCCCCGAGGAAGGAGTCGGCTCGTCCATTACTTCGCTGTCGATCTCGATCGACGGGGAGCGATAGCGCACGAGGTGCCAGCTCCCGATAGCTATCGAGGCGGCGCGTGCCGCGCGCGACTCACCTCCGCGCACCGCCAGCTGCTGCTGGCTGTCTTATCGGCGACGTTCGCCCGAAAGGACCAGGCGCTTTATTCTTCTTTAATGCCTTATGGATTTCATAGCAGTGGTAAAATTAGGCAACTTTGCAAGAAGAATCGGAAACTAATTAGTTTCTCCGCTTGAAACGGGGAAAATTTCAATCCAAAGCGCCCAAGGAAAAGAAGGCAAGAATAAAGCACACCTGACTGGATAAAGCTTTAAATAGAATTGCCGGGACGCGCGCGGGATGGAGAGAGAGAGAGGGAAAGTGTGTAGACTTTGTGTAGACCGCCGCTCTCGCCCAACATATACACATCCGCACGCGAAAGGGAATAGCTTTGAAAAAGTCTATTTGTCAAGCGCCGGAGGATTTCTTTGTGCGACATTATAAATCCTTTTATCTCCTGCGATCCCCGCGACTTTGTAGACGAGTCGGGCCGCGCTTCGCTCGATAAAGCCATTTTCCACTTGTGCAGTATCATAACGACGTTTCTTTTGCCCTCTGCACCTCTCTCTCTCTCTCTAGCCGCGACTCTTCTCTTTTCGACTCTTCCGCTTTTCCTTTAGGCGCGCTCGCGCACCTAGCTCGGTTAATAACTCTGTGCCGAGAGCCGCTGCCGCTGCAATCGCACTTGAACTACATTATATAATGCGCGATATCTCCTCCTTTCTTTCTCCTCGCTTGTTGTTTTAGCCGAACTTTGTACCCCTCGTTATTCCCGCCCCCCTCGCTCCGACGCGCCGACGGTCTCGAATTTCTATTTGAATATAATCTTTCTCTTTTCGGTTATTTCTTCGTTATCGCCATCAGAGCCGAGGCTCTGCGATGTAAAGCTATTCAAAGTCTAAGACGCGGAGAAGACTGATGAAGTTGATAATAAGCGGAAACCTCATCCCTACCAAGTACAGATCTTGACTGAAGTCATGTCGTTAACTTGGAAAATCTTATAAAGCATCTTCCTTGCTTTATCAATACATCCAGTATAACGGTTTAATTAAAATTTCCTTCCTTCAAAACCTGCCGATTCGTGCGAGATTAACGTTTCGCCCGCTGCGCTGGAACGAGGAAAACATTAGGAACGTCCATCCATAAAGGGAGAAAAGGAGAGGGAGGGAGAGAAAAAAAAATGACCTCGGCGAGTTGGCGGGCCGGTACGTGCGGGTTTGAAAGTTGGAACGAATCGGCCGGACGGAAGCCGGAATAGCACTGCTGCACTGCGGGACTGCTGCGGTGCTGCTCGGCCTTCGCCAGCCGCAGAGCTTTTCGAGCGCTAAATTTCGGAAAAAATTCCTAAACTCGTTTTTTTTTTTATTGCCGAGCTGAATTTTAGATTTCATTCTTTACCCATCGTCGGCTTCGTTCCACTTTACGATTAAGGGATTGCGTCATTTTCGAATTTATCCGCTAAAACTTGTCCCTCCTCCGCATCGGCATCGAATACAGTGCCCCTCCGACGTGTTTACAATAACGAAGGCTCGCGGAAAGCAGCAGCAGCAGCAGCAGAGGAAGATAAGAGATCCACGTGGTCGCCGGTGCCCCTCGACACCGTCGCGTTACAGACAAAGAGCAAGTTTATCGGAGGAGCCCGGGCGCAAGAAGGACGGCGCTGCGGAGCTCGGAAAAAGAGGACGCGCCTGCGTTGGGTCCGCGGGGGCGGCGGGGCGTCGGGGGGAGGGAGGAGGGAGCGGCGGGAGGGAGAGGGAAAAGTTTCGAGCGGGAGCTTGCGCAGAGAGGTTTCGGAGCTTTTTCAGCGTGCCGGCTCCTCTCTCGCAATAGAGTCGGACATACGTCAGCCACGTGTGCGGGGTATGCGCCACTATCCTCCGGCGCTCCCCCATTGGTCGGAGGCCCCGGCCAATGGGGAGCGAGCCGAACAAAAGCCCTCTCGCTCCCTCCGGCAGTCTCGCTCTCCCTCCTCGGATTTCGCGCTCCGAACTTTAGTGTATACTCCCCCTCGCCGCCGCTGCTTTTATCGCGGAGGGGAGTTTGGAGGGAAAAACGAGGAGAGCACGAGGAATTTTTTTGAAAAGCTCTCGCCCGGACAGCCAGGCGGCGGCGGCGGCGGCGGCGGCGGCAGCAGCGGCTTTTTGCGCGCGCGGAGCGTCGAGCGAGCTTGCAGCGCGGGGCCGGGAACTTTTTCCGAAAATAGAGAATTTAGATAATTGGACGGCCGGCCGGCCGCGCCGCGCTTTGTATTATTGCGCCGCGCCCCACGTGAGCTCCTCGCCGATTGTGATTAGTACGCGAGGGGAGGCTGAGCTTTCGATGCATTTATTGTAGATAATTATAATTACTCGGTTATGACGCGCGGTAATGAGCTTTCAGTTTTCCAGCTTTTTTCGCCCCGGCCAAGTATCTTTTAATTATTAAAATTAATATAATATTGGAAATTTGTCTTTGCCAGCCTTTGAAGCTCTTTCAATTTCAAAAATTGACTCGTCTGCAACGCTTTATCGTCTTTTTAGGCTTTCCACTGCTGCAGGAATAATGAGTTACGAAAATTTTCAACGCCGTTTCAAACGTATTATAGTAACCACGAGTTAACAATTCAAAATTTATTTAACGAAACTTCGCCATTGACGCAAAGAGCCGTAATTCCTCCTCGACTACCGCGAAATGAAAAATCATCAGGTGATATTCGATGCAACGTGAATCCGATGCCTCATCCCGGGGGACGCAAAGTAACGGAACAAAGGACGCTCTCTGAAGGTGTGATATCGGCGGTGGCTCTTCGATCTTCCGCCGAGGGGCGACGAGCAGTTGCGCGCGGAAAGAGGCGGGAACGAGCGGTGTGCTTCCTCGTTACTAGATTATAGATCGTTTCGGTGATTCGCCCGAGCCAATTCTCAGGAGTCCGCTTGCGAACCTCAAATATTACGAAGGAATAGATTATCCATAATCACAAAGGAATCTCTGAAAACAGATAAGACATTAGGCGGTGACTCAAGTTTCGAGAATGAATCACGGAACCGGAGGAGAAGCGGCCGATGACTCGATGAAACAGCTCGCGAGACGTGCACGGGACGAATTAACGAGTCAGTCGCGTTTGCCGTCAAAATTCCATTCGGCTCGGCAAAAAGCCGAGTGAGGCAGTCTCGTAATATAATAATCCAATGGTTCTCGCAGAAGTGCTGCCGTTGCCCAAGTCAGCCGCTTGCTCCCATTCATTCCCTCCCCTCTCCCTCTCTCCCCCTCCCCCCCTCGTGCCCCGATAATCCTTTTCTTTCTCTTGTTCTCATTAGATATATAGGCGGCCGTGTACTCGGGAATTCATCCCACCCCACTTTGTCTCATTGGGTAGTTTTTAGCCGCGACTGTCTCGCTTCTTCTCTCTCCCTCTCGCTCTCCTCGCGAGAGAGATTCCCCCTTTCTTATTCCTCTCTTGGATTTTCCCGGCGTAGCTTTTCCCGCTCGACAGACCTCTCTCTCTTTTCCTCTCTTTCTTTTGCTTTCATTCGCGAGAGCAGCTCTCTGTCTCGGCGCTTCGTCTAGTTGAATTTCAGCTCTTCCTCTCTCTCTTCTTCTATATTTATCTCTCTTTCTCCCGAGGCACGTCCCGCTCGGAAATTCTCCCTCCCGCCGCCGCCGCCGCTGCCGCGAGTTGAATTTCTCTTGTCTCCCTCCTCTCTCTCTCTCTCGCTCCGGCAGCCTGGGCTCTAAATTGGGAAAGCGAGAGACAAGGAGGGCGAGAGACGATGCTTTCTATTGCGCTGACGGATCGCGAGAGGAGGATGGAAGCTACCTCTCCCGTCGAGAGATAAAGGGGGAGCATAATGAGAGGAAAAGTGCGCGGGGCCTTCGACGACGATGCACGAGAGCGTTGACGAACAGTTTTAATGCCATTCATACTTTATTGCCATTGATTCTCTCTCCTTTCGCCTCTTATATCCTTCGAGGAACATGTTTTTTTGTTTACAACTATTACCTCGACGGCCCGAATTAAAAGTCAACATTTGACTTTTCGGTAATTGAGAAAATTTTATCGAAGAAGAAATAATTAATCGAGCAATTAGCGGGCGATTTCGCGTTGCAGAGGCATAGAAAAGTTTGCGCGAGAGTTTATTAAACGAGCGGCGGGCGCAATTTGTTAACGGAATGAATATATTTTAAAAACAAATAGTGACAAGCTTATAATTGACTGCGACATGTGGATTTACGGCCCTCGATTGGAAAATAAACAACGCGCGCGGCTCGGCCGCTGGATCTTGCCCGCAAAAAAGCCAATAGAAACAAGGACGAAAGCGTAAGCTGAAAAGTAGTAGCGATTTTTTCAGTCAATCCGATCGCACACAATTCCACGTCTGTTTAAACGAGCGACGAGCTATACGTGCCGTTGGCCGCGCGAGGAACGGTGCATAAAAAAAAGCGAGGAAACCGCTGTCGTACGCTTTCGAACGTTATTTAAGCGGTTGTCGAGTAAAATTAGCACTGGCGAACGCGGGCGCTGGTTAAGTTCTTCTCGGTGAAATCAAAAATTTCGAGGGAGGAAAAATGAAATTATCCGAAAGTTTTTGCTCCCTCTCTCGCCGACGGGAAATTTTCGCTCGCATGTTAGAAAGAACGAGCGAGAGAACTATAACGCCGGGCGCACTGATGAAGCAGGGCGGGGGCGGGAGGAGGTCGTGAGCGAACGAGTCGCCGACCAGGCGAGGTGGGGGGAGGGGGGTAAAATGATGCAAAAATAACAAATTGAAATTCGCGGTCGAGGGGTTGGGGTAACGTCCTCTCTCTATCTCTCCCTCTCTCTGGAAGCGGGCGGCGAGGGAGGCAGCAGCAGACTCCGGCGTTCGGGGGTGGGGTCGTGGACCGGAGCGGAACGGGATCGAATCGGGGGAGGAGGGTGCCGCTCCTCCGCAGCCTGGTGGGGGGTCGGGAGCAGGGGAGGAACGCCCGATGGGCAATGCTCCCCGAACCCCCTCGCCTCTCTCTCGCTCTGGCGTGTGGAAATTTACTTTACGCTCGTGTATTTTCCACTATAATTGAATGTGTGTGGGAGTGAGTGCCGTGTGCGTAAGGAGGGAAAAAATTACGGGAAAAAGCCCTATGGTTTTATCGGCGAGCTTTGTACCATCGACGCGCAATTTTTTCCCACCCCCTGTTTTTCGAATGTTTTATCGGTTTGCTTCGTTAATGGGCGAGGCTAAGCTCTTCTTTCGACATCTTTCCCGAAAATTCCTGTAATAGAAAAAACTGCGTCGTTTTCGTTTTTAAAGCCTCGGGCGTAAGGAGGTTCGTTATTATTCGGCTTTCTTGGATATCCGTTCTTGACAATTTTCAAATGACTTTCCAAGCTATTATATCAACCGTATGAAAGGGATGTACTTCCATGTAAATATTGTACATTTAATCAGTGAAAAAGGTCTGATTTCTCAGTACCTTCATTACAAATGTGACGTATAAAATTATTCATGCGATTTGCCTCCAGGATTTTTCGCCGTAAACGTCGAATAGCGCCGCGAGAGTAGCGAAATTGATGTTTCGAGTGTCTATGTGCATTTAGAACGGATTCAATAAAATTATAATGATACACAATGTACGTGCAATAATCGGGAATAGGAAGAACACATGCTAGGAAACGCGTGTAATATCGATTATTTTCCAATACAAGCATCTGTTTACAATGGGGAAAATCGACTGACGAATGTGCGATGCCGCGGAATACAAATACAGAATAATAATGAAATATACCCCCAAATGCTGCGTTCGAATCGTCAAAGATGAAATTTTTCGTTATTAGCTCGGATTAAACGAATTATAATCGCAAAAAATGATGTTCATTGCAATAACCGCAGTGCAGCGATGCCAGAATCATATGGTGTGAAATTCTAGCGCTCGTTTACGCAGAAGAAAACTGCACCTAACTAATACTAAACGAGAGAGTCAGATGTGAAATTATATCGAGTTTTATAATTTCTAATTACAACGTTAAATGCATTACCAAATTAGCGGACAATTTTTTGAAGCTAAAAAATAAAATGTACATAAAGACAATTAGTCTAAACGCGAACGAAACAAGTTAATTAATGAGGAGCTTTAAAGCGAAAGTTCAAAAGAATTAATAAAGCGACAACAGCATCAGCGTTCGCCGTAAAAGCTGCCGAAGCACCAGACGACTGTCGGGTCAGTAAAACTTTATAATCCCGCGAGTTACGCCCCGTTACACGAGTAACGGAATAACGAATCACCGCGAACGCGTTTAATAGTTTATCGGGCCGATTATAATGATAAGTCATTCGACGAAGCGCCTATTATATCCCCGACACAAAAAATCTCCTCGGCCCGGAGGAACAAAGCTTTGTGCGTGTGTGTGCTCGGGCGTCGAACGTCCGAAATTCTAAGGGGGAGGAAGGGAGACAGAGCGCCTGATCGAATCGAGTGCAGGCCTAATTAGCACCTACGATCGAACGGCCGCCTGGCGCCGCGTTAGCGCCGGACCTTTTCTACTTGGCGTTCTTCCTTTGAGCGTTTCCGAAGGCGGATCGAATTTCTTTGCGGATCGGAGCGTCGACGGGTGGGAGAACTTCGGCTGAATGATGCAATTCTTCGCAAAGCAGGGACAATTTCCAAGTTTTTATAATTGAGAAGAAACTGTTGCTTGTTTTCGTTAACCAATAGGCAAATATTTCGTTACTGTCGTTTTATTATCTTTTTGGTGTTCGATCGAGATAAGTACAGTCTCAAATAACCAATAAGATTAAGCAATTAAATTACATTTAAAAAAAAAGCGAATAAAATAGAAAACGCCGGTTCCCGGATGAAAGGAGCGCAGAGGGCAGAGAAAAAAGTCGGTCCTCCGTCGGCGAGGAGAAATAAGTTTGAATTTCCAAAGGACTCTGCTCATTTGCATCTTGTCGAAGCGTGCAGCTCCGCGACAGAGAGTCGAGCATCATTCCTGCGGCTTCCCTTTTTGCTTTGACAGCACTCACTCGCCTTGTCCGTTCCTCCGACGTTCCTCCCTCTCTCGACGCACAGCAGCCATTACCGGGCTGCTCTCCCTCTCTCTCTCTCCCGAGCCATATCATTATATCGCTCCGTCCCTCGCGCTCCCGTTAAATTATAATCTGTCATATTCATCAGCGAACGCCTCGCGACTCTTCGCACTTGCCTCGGTCCTTCTCGTTAGCGGCGTCTCCGAGCGACGTCTCTCGGTTTTCACCTCAGCTCGCGAGCGCCGCTTTTCCTTTTCGGCCCTTCGCCGTGCTTATGTCTCTCTCTCTCTCTCTCTCTCGAGCAGCGGCGGCGGAGCTCGCAGGTGAGGCTGCAACTTCATTTATATTATAATCTGCTCCACCTCCTACCCCGGCCTCGTTCTTATGCATCGAATTCGAGCTGCTTCTAAGGCGCTGGGAGGACCTTCTTCTTTTGCGAATTTTAACTTTCCAAATTTTCCGAATTTTTAGCAGGACTAACCGTGCTTTACATTAGTAACTTTAGAAGGATAATAGTCGAGTTTTCGTCATGAGTAAAATTTTAGGTATAGTCATATCTACAACTACACTGTTGTACAACATACAAGTTTGTGCAGCAGACCGTAATTTTAGTTTACGGAGAAAAAAAAGGTTTCAGAAAAATTACTTAAGGTCTATGCAATCTAGTAATTTGGCAAAAGACTGCGATTCTTGGAAATTTTACAAAACAGTCTTGTAATTTTTCTAACATCCTAATTTTACTATGACGGTTTTTGTAATTTTTAATTTTAATATTCACGTTAACATATTATTATCAATCGAACCGTGAAATTGAACCGTGTAAAAAATATAGCTATTTGCATTAAGATTGTTGAGCCATATAATCGCGTTTTTATAAGTTGTTGATAAACATCTCGTAGTTCGCCAACGCTTACATTATGTACTTTCGAACCTCGATGGACTTCTACAGTAACCGGGGTCTAATTTGACCGCTTGCAAATATTGCTTTGCCACCTGGTGGTTTTGTAAAGATAATTGCAAATTCGATATGATTTTAAATAATTTTGTTAATGTTAATAATATATAAATAACAAGCGATAACTTTATAATAATATATAAAATATATAAGAAAAATAAAAAAGCACTTTTGAGAAAAACATTTATCAAGCTTTTACTATGAATTTAAATACATCATTTTGGTATAAAGTAATACCCATTTCATATTCATATTACATGTGTAAAAGATCGTAAGATAAGGTGCTTGCAAAACTTCCTGAAATAGTCTTCGTGTTAATAAAAGAATACGTATAAATTTTTACTATACCTTTTTGTAATTTTTTCTATTACGTAAGTTAACATCCATAACGCGATTAGTAAAAAGTTTTAAAAATATAGTAAGAAGGTTCTTTTTCATAATCTGTTTCCGCGTTACTATAGTTTCTGCCTAATACTACTTGACTTTTTTTAATATTTACCCAACCCTTTCTCTTCTTTTAGGTCAATGAATCTGTGTTAGTTGATACTCAATTTTATATATTTTTTTCTTTTCAGCGCGTCTTGACGATCTTTATTTCGCGTTTAATTTTAAATCGTGAAAGGGCAAAGCGAGTCTTTGCAGTTGCTTTCGAATCTTGTTTTCTCAACTTCAATTTCAGTAAAAGCAGAACGTTTTAAGAAAAATTATTTGACTTAAACAATCTAGTTTTACAAATTAGATAAAACTTGATTTTAAATCGAAAAACATAATTTACCGTATTACTAATTTTTTAAAAAACTCATTGGGCATTTTTGATCTTTTAGGGTAAAATGTTTAATCTAAATTTTTCGCGTTCTTTTCATATGATTTTGAGATTTAATAAGAGTCAATTATGAGATTTAATGCATTCTAAAAATTTTATTCAGAGCTCCAATTTTGAAGTATGCACTTTTGAAGAAGATGTAAAATACTCACATCACGTGACGAATAACGGTTCTAATCAGTGTAACTGAACATGGAAAATAATTTTTCGTCCTTCCGACCTCTCACTTCTGCGCTAACGAAATAATCACTCGTCAAAGCCCAATCTTAAGCGCAGATAATTAATTTATAATCCAAATTCATCCGCAATTACTATACCGAAATTCTCGGACCCCGGCAATCTTGTACAATAAAAGCACATCAATCCGAGAGCCTCTAGTGGACAAGGTCAAATGATTGCATAATACGTTATTATGCGGCCGCGGCCGTGCAATAATCGAAACGTCCCGCGATGTCCGCTATAATTTCGCAGGCGGGGGGAGCCGAGAGAGAACCGAGTCCTTTACAGCGACGTCATACTGTACTCGAGCGCAGAGCAGCGGCCGCGCGGATAAATGGGCTTTGTGTAAGCGAAAATGTCGGACACCGCCGCTCCCGCTGGAATAGATTCATTATGCTCTCCAGGCCTCCGACGATCGAGCCTCGAAAACAAGTATTGCCGCCTATTACCCGCGAGCCGCCGCGGCGCAGTTTATCGCAAGGAAAATGTTTATTCCCCGACGCGTCGATTCAATCCGCGCGGCGATTAGTGGCCTTTTTTCCCGAAGATATGGTTGTTGTTTCGGCTAATGGCTGGATGGACGCGAGCACTTTTACTGGCGATGATCCTCTAAATTCCAAGCTCGAAAATAAACGCGACGAGAACGCAACGGTTTATAGTTTTTAATGAACTCGATAGCCGTTCAAAATTTAGCCTCTTAATGCAGGGGAACCCTTTTCCTAAGTAACTTCAATTTAGGGCGAGGAAATTAAATTTACATTTCAGACCGGAGCTGTCCCTCTTTGTCGAAAATGTAGAGCATATTACACGCAGACCGAAGTTACTGCGTAGCTTAATACAGAGTTAAAATATAAAGTTCAACGGCACCAGCAGCTTTGAATATTCACCGTTTAACAAACACTGCGTAAACAATCTACCAGATCTCGAATGTTCAGAATCCATTAAACTTTCCAACAACATTACCTTCAACAAAATCTACGATTAATTTCGTCAATTACGATAAATTCGAAAATAAAAGTTAAAAGTTCGGGCGCCGCGGAAATGGAGAAAAAAGAAGCCCCTCGCTCGACTCTGCCCGCGGTGGCGAAGCGCTCCCGAGAGAATAATTCGCGTTCATTATTCAGCGACCCTTTGGCCGAGATCTCTCCACCTGCTGACTTATCTCGCTCTCTCTCTCGCGATTATTGCGTAAGGCGGCGTTTCTCACGCACTTGTCGCTCTTATCGCGGCTGTCTCGTATACCGGTTGGCCGTACCTGCCTGAGCCGCCGCGACCACCTCCCGGGAGCGCGGAATTTATGGCCCCGGCGCTCTTTTGCCTGAGATTTCAATCCCGCGCCGCGCGGTTCGCCGCTCGAGTCGGTCGATCGCCGCGAATTCTATTCGTTTGGAGATAAGACGATGGTTTTACAATCGAGTATGAAAAGATGAGCCGGTTGGTATTTTTTTGAGAACTCTGCTATGCCGGTCAGTTGATTTCTATCATAGTCTTATTTACTAGAAAAAGCATAGTATATATTCTTTTTAAAAAAGTGATGGCCGGATCTTGTGAAGCCTTTAAAGACTGATTTTGATTAGTCGATTAAGGAATAGACGCGAGAATTTTCTACATCCGCTAGATTAGAATTTTCATAAATATTTGAAACTATAACCAATAATTAAAATTAAATTGAAATACTTAACGTAAAAGGATTAATATTTTATTTTTACAATTAGGAGACTATCCTGTCATATGTTTAAATCAAGTAAAGTGAAATCATACTGAAAAATTGCGTCTATAAGCTCAAAAAAAGAAAATAGTAGACGCGAAGCGCGTTGGATGTTCATAGTCTATTAAAAAGATCAATTAACTATCAATATAATGTATTATTCAATTAGCCTTTAGTTAGCGCAAACAAACCCGAATCTACACATTCCATTCAAACTTACTTCGCTATAAGCACTCCATTTCCATCCATCTCCCAAATGCACATCAAAGACCGAAAAGCATCAGCTCGTAAATCGCGGAATCTCCTCGACGAGCAGGAGAAGGAGGAGGAGGAAGGACGGCATCGGAAGTATGTAAACGCGGCGGAAAGTAGGGAAAAAGAGACGCGCTCGTGAGCAGAATTCGAGCGGAGTTTAACTTTCGATTTCGTGAACGCGGGGGCCCTGTGGCTCTACACACTCTCCCTCTCTCTCCCGCCGTTACGTAAAGCTACCTGATGCACGCAATTACACCTACGGGCACGCAGTGCGGCTGCCACGGAAGCCCCCCGGATAATGTGTACCTCGGGATACTCTCGACGATCTTTGCGGTTACGGTGTTTACTGGCGGATTCTGCGGCTGCACTTTTTTTTCCCCCGACTCTTTATTGCATCCGGAAAACGTGTTTCTTTTTGCTCGCGATAAGCGGGAAAATCGAACGGCTAATCTTTCGTTTAAAAGCAACAAATTGAAAAAAAAGTCTTTAAAAAAAACACATATTTTTAAGATTAAAAGTGTACGTCAGCTTTAAGGAAGTGTCGATCTTGGCAGAAAGGAGCCGCGCTTAAACGGATGCGTCTATCTCAGGCGACGTCGCGAGCAAATCGAGCGCTCCCCTTGAAAACTAGCCGTCCATTTACCTTATCCCGGGACACAACCCCCTTCCCCCCTCTGCACCTGTCTGCGCGCATCCGCCCGCGGAAAGACGGAGAAAGGGAGCGGCGGCCGGGAGATATATTCGCGCGCGAGTCGCAGCCATGTGCAGTTTAGGGCTTTTACGTACACTTTCGCTCTCGAGCCCCCGCCGGGACGCGCTTTTTTTTATTTTAACGCCGAGAGCCCCGCACACGCTGCACGTACGATCAGCGAGCAATAAGATTCGTTTTCGCCGCCCGTCCTTTTTTTATCGCCCCTCCCACCCGCTTTTACGCGCTTTTCCGTCCCGGCACTTGTTGCTGGCTGTTTTGCTAAATTCGAGCTTCTTTGCTTTCGGACGTTTTTGGCTTTGTACAAAAATCGATTAATTTCGGCGTGATTGCAGGAAGGGGACGGTACAAATTGACGTCGTATAACAACGTTTAAGCGTGTAATAATGGAACGTAATACGATTCGAAACTCTTCTCCAACGACCGCATCTTCATTTCGCATTTTATAATAGCCCACTTTCCTCGCTTTAATTGCGCCGTGCAGTACTTAACGTCTCGATTATCCGGCGCTGCCGGGCGCGTCTTGCTTTCAGCGGCATTTCCCTGAAAATTAATCAAGTATTCTCTTTACTGGGCTCCATTGACACGAGACGTTTCATAAATAATGCGCCGCTGCAGCTGAAATTTCTGCAACTATGCGAATCCCCACTTGCTTCATGTCGCGTTAATTCTTTTTAATCGAAAAAGAATATAATTCGAAAAATAGAGGGAGGCTTGAGCTTCGCAAACGTGCAACCGTCTTACTGCAATAATAATGAATTGTCCGGGGGCTTCTTTTCCCTTACCCGAGTATATTAGTACTCATTAATTTATTGGAAGGGCACTGAAACAGGTAAAGTGAGACTTATCTGTAGGCGGAAGAGCCGTGAAGACGGTTTTCACGTTATTTATAAAAAAAGATGATTTTTCGATTAAAAAAAAAAACAAAATGCGTCAAAATTGCTCTGACACTCGCTTTGTACAGATATCATATATAGAAAAAACTTTAAACATTTGTTCATGCAATAAAGTTTATATTGCTTTTAAAGTTTGTTTTATTCCATCCGCAACATCACTTTTAGATTACATTCAATTTTATAAATCCTGGAACCAAATTTTTCCATGAAAATTTTTCTTTGAAGAAAATTGATAGGCGCTCTTTCAAATGCAACGGAACTCTGATGAAAATCAACAGTCGCTTGTCGCATAAACAATTAATTTTTTAATCTACCTTAAACTAGGATAAATATCTGTATAATATTTTTTTAACAAACACTGCCTTCTCTGCAAAAAGCATCAACTCATTATTTACATACCTTTCGACTACTTCCCCGCAGGCAGAATAAATAGCGTAACGAAAGAAGCGTAAATTCCAATCCGTCGGGGGGACTAAACCGGCAGGCTTCCATCATCGTTAAGTAACATAATACCGTCGGTGTCTAATTAATTAGGCTCTGTAAAAACAATCGACGGCACGTCAATCCGCGGTTTCGACGCGAAGCAGCACACAGCTGGGGTGAGGGTGGCAGCTCTCCGCGAGAGTCCAGCCTGCACTACTATCCGTCTGGCGCACATCCAGGTGAGATATCAGCATCAGCGAGCCGCACGGACCGGGATAATGGCGAAATTAGCCTGTATAAATTATCCGGACGAATATCTAGCTGCCGGGAGAGCCAGAGAGGGACGAGTAAGACAGACAGGTATAGAGCCGGGGGTACAATGCCGGCATGATGAGAGCCGTGTTATTCGAACAATAAGGCCGCTTCACGTCACGAGTTGCGGCTTTTTCACTAAATCGCTTCTCTTTCGATAATTTTGAAACGCCAACGACGCTCCGGCTTCCAATTTGCGCCGTTTAAGGGGCAAGAACGAGCGCGTTTGTCGGGCTTACCGGCGCTCCTCGAAAAGTCTGCAGCTGCCCGTCGCGCGACAGGAGAGTAAGGGGCAGAGAGAGAGAGCTCGAGGTGCGTGCTCGCGCGAAATCGATCGCCGCCGCGTGATGTGTGCAGCTCGCCGGCGTTTAACGAGCTGCCCCCCCGAGCGAGACGAGGTCACGGTCGAGGCTCGAGGACACCGCCGAACGCTGTCGCGTCGCTGCCACCCCCGGCAAAGATGCGCTCTCGCCGGCGGAAGGCGCGCGGCCCGAATTCGCGATGCACGCGCCTGTTTTGCGCGCCGCCTCGAGTGCCGAGGACATTCGGAGAAGCGATCGGACTTTTACGAGATTATTGTTCAATTCAATTTGGGTTGGCGAAACGAGAGTAATGCGAACTGGCGAATGCTTAAATTGGCAGGGCTATAAAGAAAAGTAAAGCAAGATAACGTTATATAAAAAGTGAAATGCATTAATCGCTCCGTTCGTGGATCTGGTGCAATTCTGCGAGTTGCCTTCTTTCTATTCGCGCGTAAATCGATCTTCGTTCCTCTTTTATCTCTTTCTCAGAAGTCCCCTCTTTGTCAATGTCGACCTTATATACAGCCTCCGGCTACTTTTCCGACTTTTTTCCAAGTTTCTCTTTCTCTCTCTCTCTCTTTCTCTCCGTACTTTCTCCGAAACTCTGTCGTTCTTCCTTTTTCAGAGCGCTACTCTTTCTTTTTCTCCTTTCTCGAGTGCGATTTTCATCATTAATTTTTTTTAAAGCCACTTTTTGTCCCGATCGCCTTTTTTTACTAATAGTTTTATTCGTTATTATTTATATTTTTTCAGCTGCCCTTTAGTTGTTTATTTTTCCCCGCTTAACTTCAAAGAAACTTTTCTTTACCGCCTTCCAAAAGTTTGCTTCAGGTTCCTCCCCCATACTTTTGTTTCCAAGTTATTTCGAAAATATCGCATCGATAAAAAGCGTATATTAAAATTACTTTTTATAGCAGTTTGATCTTACGTCAAAAAAGACAAGTATTACGATTAATGAGAGCACTTTTTGTACTTGCTCGATAATAAAAGCAAACTGAGCTGACCAATCTTACTAGAATTTGAATATAACGAGGGTAAAAAAAATGTTAATCGAATCGACGAAAAGGAGAAGGATAAAAGGGTCACTGAGCAGTGAATGAAAAGGTCCTTCTCTAGGCAAAGCATCTCTTTCAAGAGCACGTCGTCCTTTCTCAAACTTTAACCCAATTACTCAAGAGGTTCAGGCAAAAGCGAAACGAATCACTTGCCCGAACGAATTGCTTGGAACTGATTATTGATGCATAATCGTTGGGGCTTTAAACACTCGTGAAAAAGGATTTAATTGAAATGCTCCATACGCTATAATCCTACTTCAGACGATTTAAATTCGAATAATGCATCCCGATCGGATTGTGATAATATTATCATTTTCGACTACTTTAGAACAGTACTCGGATTTTGTTGCTTCACCCGACGAGCAACGAATGAAAAAAAACCTGCTCGCGCACCTCATCGGCGGGCGCAAAAAGCAGGGCGGCGCCCTGGAAGGCATCGCCGTTAAATTTCTATTTCTGCGCGGAGAGAGAAAGGGAGAGATAGGTATAGGATTCGCGTGCAGCAGCCGCGGGGCTTTTTGGATCGGAGCTCGAATTCGGCCGCTGCCGAGTTGGCTCGAGAAAAAGGGAGCCGGAGCCAAGGGAGCGAGCTTTGCTGATCGATCCTCCTGTCGAGGGGGAGAGAGAGAGACGAGGGCGCCCCCGTTGCCGATGACGCTCGCCCCCAAAATCGAGCCCCCTCGGCCTTCGTCGCTCCACGTGCACGACCAATACACACGGGGAGCGCGTCCGTGTGAGCGACTGCCGAGGGGGAGCGCGATGCGAAATTATTAAAGCCTCTTTTTTACCGGAGGAGAGAGGTTATTGTTATGGGCCTTCCGCGAAAGTGAAAGCTTTCGCTGGCTCCGTTTGCGGAGGAATCTTCCGACCTCTACCAAGACTAATCAGTCGTTACGGAGTTCTTGGCTCACTGGGAGATGGAGGCACAACGAGATCAATTTCTATATCGATTTCTTTCTCGAATAAGTTTTTCGTGTAAATGAATTCTATGATGAAAACCAGCATCGTACGTTAAAATTATCGACAATACAGATTTAGAGCGAATAAAATAGCCTTTTGCGGCAAACAACAAGTAGTTCAAGCAAAATCTATAAATATCCATTATATGAACAAAGATTTTCGATAGCTTTTCTGAGGGAAAAATATAATTTTGATAATGAATGGGTTACATTGTCTAACCCAATTTTCGTACTAAAAATAGTTCGTGCACTTTTTTAAAAAAATTTTTAGAAAACCTCTAAAGAATTGGTCATAAATTAAAATTTTGTAGAAATTACGTAAAATAACGTAAAATAACAAAACAAGATTGAAATTTTACAGAAATTACGTAAAATCGGATAACTGATTTTGTTACGTGTATTACTGAAAGTTACGATGCACCACTTAGTTGAAAACAGTTAAATTCAATCTGTCTTTTAAAAAATTAATTTCAATGATAAGTATTATTAGGTGACGCATTGGAACTTTTCGCCCTTCACGTGAATCATTCAGGAAGCCGAAGTTTATAAGTATAAATACATATTATTTTTGTATTATTTTATGCAGACTTAAAAAATTTTCGCATGATCAAGTTTTTATAAAGGGTTTCTAAAATCTTTTTATGCAAAAGTGTATGAATTATTTCTACTTGGAATGCAAGAACTTTATCCTAAAAAAATCGAAATTATAGATTCAGGTTTATCAAAAAATGAGTGTTTTCGCAAGAATATATTTTTTACAAGAATCATTTTTTAATGTAGTTTAATATAGACGGATACTTACCTTCTTCTTGCATTCTAAAATGATTTAAAAATAGAATTTAAACCACTAACTAAAAGGAAAATATATCTGCGTTTCATAAAGCATTTGTGCATTTGTCATGAGATTCATTAAAAATCTTTTTTTTAATAAATTATTATTCTCTGGAAATGTATAAGAAATTTTAAATATTTTTTCAGCTATTCAGCAACGAAGATACTGATGCATGATATAAAATGAAAATGATTCTTACCTCCTCATAAGAAAGCTTCCAAGTAAAAAATGTTTTCAAAATTATTTTCGTTTATACTTTCGATTTTCCTTTGAAAAAACTTCAATTACTTATATTTTCTTTTTTGAAACATTAAAAAAGCTACTATCATCTGCTATTTGCTACTTTAGAAATTTCTAATATTTTTATTTAAGTTACTTCGAAAATATTTACTTAATCCTCCTGTGCACTTGATGCTACAGTGTATACGAAAAACGTACATTTCATGACTAGATCTCGTTATAGTATACAGGAAAGTTAATATGCCATTATCAAGTTTTTGTCAGGTATTACAGATATGAAGTATTTTAATCTGCCAATATTTCAAGAGGTTATTTGAATCGATTAATAATAAAAATTTATTTTTCAAAATAAAAATCAAGCTGCTTTTGCGAATTTCACATTTTTATATCTTCAAATCGAATTCGTTGTTGAAGAAAAGCTGTTCATAAAATTTGGTTTATACTTGAGATTAAACTTTTTGTGATTTTTTTTTAAAACAGCTCTATATATGTCCTTGATGTACATGGCAATTAGTATACAATAAAAGCTACATCACTGTAAAATTAAGTGTGGATTATACGACTCGTTTCAAGTTGTTCATGAAAAATAATATTTTTTTGAAAAAAAATTTGTTCCCTGTCTCGAAATAAGTAAATTAAGTTTGAAGAAGCTAAGAGCCAATGAATGGGTTGCGGTTTTTGTATTATTAAAAGTCAATTAATGCACTACTGTTATGCTTTTGAAAGAGGTGAAAATGAATATTTGGTGAGTTAATTATTTAATTAAAAATTGTTCCTAATTATCCATAATGGATATGCAATGTTACTAATTGTAAGAAAAGTCGTTCAAATGAAATACATAGACGTCAGAATGAATATTTGTTTGATAGCATTGTCCCATTTTTAAACAGAAGAATAGTGGCGTCGCTGATGACATTTTGGCAAAACGGGTCAAATTCGGCTTCCACACTTGTCTGGTTTTGGGAAAATCCAATTTATTTCGAAATTTGTATTCTGCAGCTTTCAAGTAGATAGATCTTGTGTCCGAAGTAGCAATTTCAAAAAACAAAAGCCTACATATAGGTTACTACGATGGAAATTTGAAAATTGAAATTTAATTGCGCCCAACATTCTTAACTTTATTGCATTGCGTTTAGTTCCAATTTACATTTAATACTGAAAAGTTACTTTGTAATATTAAAAATTGGTTTCAACAGAAATATAATACTGTTATAATGATATCTACAATTATTTGGCAACAAACATACTCTGGTAGAGATAAAAATATTAAAAATGAACAGGAAAGTATAAAATAGGAATTTTTAATTCCTAGTTAATTAACTTTGATGTAACGCCTTTTCATTTTAATAGATTGAACATAACCAGAAATATTTCAATCAAGTTACACTTCCGTTCTCAATTGTGCAATACAATGTATAAATGATTTTAACTGCTCTAGATAACTTTTCAAAATAAGAAGCATAAATGAAACATTTATTTATAATATTGTTTTGATAAAATTTTAAAGAAAACATAAATTTCATTCCTCTTTTCTACATCTCTCTCACTCACAACTAGTATATCAAGCAAGTTTCTGGGTATTTATGAAGTAAGAAAAGTACCTATCGATATAACCGTGTAAATACCGACAAATAAGCTTAAATTTAGTCAAACTAGTTTAAAAAGTCCGCTGACCATGAAAAAAAGCGTTTCCTCAAAGTTAGTTAACTAGGAATTAAAAATACCTGTTTTATAGGTTTTATATATTTGAAAATACCTTATAAATAGGTATTTTATTTTTTTTCATCTCACTAGGGTATTTATATTTTTTTAAATTTTACGAATTAAGGACTTAGGATTTTTGGGCCCCGGTGAAACTGGTTAAATTTTTAACATATTATATGTCACGACCTCCTGATCAAAAGTGCAAGGCACAAAGTCTGAAAATGAAAAGTTCTCGAGATATAGGCTGAAAATTTGAAATTGCTATGCGTAGTATATCTATATATGTTTGTAGAAAAGAATCAAATACACCGTAACTCAAAAACTGTTTATTTTTGGATTTTGTGCCCATAAGCACTTTTGAGCAAGACATTAAGGCATATATTTCCAGCCAATTGGACCGGGACTACAAAGCTATTGTTATGGATCATATACATAATATATATAGATATACTTTGCAATGTAAATTCAGATTTTCAACCTCCTATTTCTCGAGGACTGTTCATTTTCAGACTTTGTGCCTGTGGGCACTTTTGATCAGGAGGCCGTGAAGCATAATGTATATCAAAATTGAACAAATTTCACCAGGACCCAAAACCCACAAGTTGTGTGTGCGGGGTTCTTCAAATTCTACCACTTTGAAAACTAAAGTCTTCCAATTGTTAAAAAAGCAGCTTAAATCAAAATCAAAGCGACCTTCCGCGGGATCTAAAATCTCCAAAATTCCCTGCTAATTATGCGCGATTGCCGCACGCGAAACTCCACCTGAAAATTCCATTTGACGAAATTGTTTCGAACCGACGGGGGGGATATATCCTCCCCCAGCATATATATCTGCCGCTCCCCTCGCGCTCCTACGGTTTTGCCCCGGTTTTCCCTTCTGTTGTCGTCGATCTGATCAGGGGACGAATAAGGGAAGAGAGAAAGAGAGAGAGGGACCCGAGAGTCAGCCACGTGGGTGGAAGCGGCGCGTGGCTAATGGCCCAGGAGATCATGGGAGAGAGCCTCCTCGCCACGTCACCCCAATTTTCTTCCTTTTTCCACTCTGTCTTCTCTCCGAAGACGCTGCCGCGTTCTTTGACTTTGCCGCTTGTTTTGGGACACCGGCCCGCCAGAAATTATTCCTCGATATAAGCCGCAAAGCTGCCGCGAACGCGGGATAAAACGCTGCTTTGCATCGACGGCTTTTAGTAAGCTTGTATTTTTTCGTGTACCTGTATAACTGTCTGCTTAGCCTGTTTTACGCTTTGTTCGAACGACACCTTGTGTATGAAAACTTGTAAGCTATTCATAGATATCGTGCATTAATTTGAATAAGCAAGAATTCATGAATGAAAAGTAAAGAATACATACCCGAGATCCCGGAAAACTTTGTTTTAATATATAGGAGACACACAGTTCCATAAGTCGAAGTGCTACACTCCACTCGTGAAGACGAATTGTTTGGAAATATTTGGAAACCTATCTTGCCAATTAAAATCAATGTACTTATTAGAAAGTTTGATTAATACTTAAAGAACATAAAAAAAAAATTGTAATTTTTCAGGTAGAAAATTCTTTCCATCGAAACACACCATCGCGCCCCGCGCACTTCAATAAACGTCATGAAAAACGTTAAGCAGCCGAGGCCGGCATTCGCATCGGCTAAACGCAAAAAACTCGAGGCAGCTGAAAATGACTCGGCCGGCCGGAGAATCCACCCCCGCGTATAGCTGGAGGGCAGCGGAGGAAGCTCGAAGCGGGTAAAGGCACGAGCTTCGGCTCTCCCTCCCTCTCTCTCTCTCTCTCTCTCCTTTTTTTTCCTTTGCGAGCAGAGCACGAGGCAGACTCGAGCTTCTTCTGCCGGATCGATTTGCTCCTCCTTTGATCTTCGCCTCGCGCACCGGAGACTTAACGAGATTTCGCAGCCGTCAATCGCTATCGATTCTATAATTCATACTACCTCGCAGTGCATTAAAGCCGTTTAAGGCCCCGTTTTGCTGCAGGAAACCGTTCGCTTTGAAAGATTCGGCTTTGTGCGTTTAGGAATATTTGTAAAACAGGGTGAATAACAACTTAAATACTAACCGATCTTGCAATGAAATCGGCGAATCCGACCGAGGCGGAAACTAATCAGACTAACGAGGAAAAAGTCTGGAATTAAAGCATTAAAAAAAAGCTGGATTAGTAGTTTGGTGAAAAATTGAAAATAAGCAGGAAACGTCTGGAGCAGCGGTCAGTCTCGGGGCAAAAAGGAAAGCCGCTCCGAAAGCGAGTGCAGGATAAAAAAATATAACTCGGGTATAGACTCGGAGAGAGAGAGAGAGAGATCCAGTACGTCGCGCTGGTAACCGATCGAAGTTTCAGTCGGTGGGGTGCACGGACGTCCCGCCTCCCTCTCGGCGCTCTCGGCTTGTGCCGCGTCAGCCAGTGGCAGCGAGAGAGAGAGAGAGAGCGAGAGCTAGAGAGAGAGAGGGTAGTGCAGGAAGCGAGCGAGCGAGCGAGCGATCGATACGCCTGCAAGCCTCCCGCCTGGCAAAGGCCGATTTTTTTTGCCTGGCGCGCGCATGCGCCCCCGACCCCGGCTTTTCTCCCCGGCTCCGGAGCTAAGCTCACTCCCCTCTGGCTTCGTTATACCCTTCCTTTTGCTTTTTCCTTTAATGCATCAACAAGCTTTTATTGCTAGTGTTAAATTGCAAATTCCCCGCTCTTGCCCGAGTCCTTTTTTTTTTATCCACCTATTTTCAGCGGCAGTTTATTGCAGGTTAGGGCTCGCGTCGCCTGCGCGGCCTTCTAATCCGAATAATGAGATATGTGCACGAGGAAGGAACTGCTTCGATCAGCGCGAAAGTAGCTGCGTCGGTACCCATTTGAATATCTGTTGCGAGAGAGAGAGAGAGAGAGCTTCTCACTTTGTCGACGCCGTTCGCCAAGGTATATTTCCTACTTTTTAAGAGGGCACGAAAGGGAATCTGTAATTATAATTTTACCCTTTCGAAGCAAGAGAGCCGCGGCGATCAAAAACCAACTACCGATTTATGTACTATTTCAGTCGGCGGTATGAAATATATAAATAGAAAAAGAACCGCTTTATGGCGATGCACAAAAACCCATTCAATTGATTTGCATTCATGGCATATAAGCAGAGATAATAATTTTGTTGCCGGCTATCGCAAAAGTCATCGGTGATTAACGATAAGCTGTTTTACAAATGTGCATTCATTTAACATTAATATTGGTTTAGATTTAAATGGGTGCTTTTGCTTTTGAAACTGATTTGGAAAAGAACAACGAGTCAATGTACACCAATGTTAACTGTAATTTTGTAGGTCGACATAATTTTTAGTAAAACGTTAAAATTAACCAAAAATACACTTGACTTTTTGAAACGGCGGTTTTAAACAGTTTCGAACGAGACAATAAAGCTTCAAAGGAATTAAAGCAGTTTTTACGAAGCGTAATTCGTAGGGCGAGAATAGAATTCGGTGTAGAGCAAGTGATAATGCACATTGAAGCTGTACCCCGAATGCTCTCTCTCCCTCTCTCTCGGTGCTCTACCTCCCGTGCTATATACATCAACGGTTCGATTAATCGAACGATGAAGGACTGGCGTTTGAAAATCGCTGAAAGCAGCTTTCGAAATTGGAAACAATTGTACGCAATGCGATTTTACGAGCGCAGCGATGTAACGAACTTTTTCCTCCACCCTGACATTCTTTCGAAATTTCGCATGGATTGCCGGTGGCGAATAGTCATTTTTCGATTAAAAAGGCGACCGGCGCAGATTGCGCTGGAATTTTTATGGTAAGTAACGCATTGAGAGTTTAGAGAGTAAATATTTCATTTTCGATCGAAATAAACCGACGAGCCTCATTTTCCCCGATGCACTTTTGGATATTTCGAACGGAATTCCTAATTTGCAAAAAAGTTTTATTAATTAAAACAAATTTTCAACTTATACTGACATTCTTCTGCAATCGCAATTCATCTATCTAGAATGATTAAACATTTTTACGGTAATGAAATAATTTTTTTTGTCTGCCAGTTTTAAATTCCCTACAGTTTGTGTTTGTTTATAAGGCGTTACAGGCAATACTTGAATTAAATAAAACAATATATTAATTGTGTTAAGGTCAATGAATAAATTCAAACGAATACAAATTAAATACCATCGCTTTTAAGCGATGGTATATTTATTTTAATGGATGCGATTTTCTCTCGCAAATTCGCTTGATAAAAGGAATTCGGGAAATAACAGGGTTGCATGCATGAGTAAAAAATTCTTACCTTAAACGAAATCAAGCACTGCCAGTATAACGTCTAAATTTATTTACAATTTTCGATGCTTCCTGTACTCGATGAACAGGTCTGTTTTGTGTTTCGAAATCAATAGAATGTTTATCGAATGTAAAAGCGAGATTTTATTTTTCGTGAAAAGAGACTGATATTTATGATTGTTATTTAATAAAACAAGACGTTGATTAATAAGTTGAAATGTTTATTTTATACTTTTTATTTCAGTCAACAGCTTGTAATGTCTCTGAAAAGAAGTAAAAAGTTTCAAAGAAATAAAAGGTAGTTTTTTACGACGCGTTAAGCGTCACTAAAAATCAATCGAACATTTTTTTATGAAATTTATAGGACGTTAAATTTGCCTTTTCATTGAAAATACACTTTGTGCGTACAAACGCGAAATTAAAAAAGTATCGCGGCTCGCGATGCTCTCTACATTTAAAATATTTCGCATAATCGCGCCTCAAATTTAGTGTATTAAAACATTTGTATGTGCATCTCTCTAAAATTCCGCGTAATTTTGCCGGCCCTCCCGCTGAGTGGAAATAAATGATGTATTAACGCGCATTTTCAGATGCATTTCAGAAAGCTCACGTATCTGCCTTTATATACACGCACCGCAAATCAGCGTGAAATTTATTTTAAAAGTTTTCAAAGCGAGCTCGTATTATAAAAGTAACTTTATTAATCTTTAGAAAAAATTGGCAGCTCGTCCTCCCCAATACTGACAATCGAAATAAATAAATGCTTTTACGAACTTGCTAATCGAAAGAAAAAAACCGGAGTACTAAAAGCGGAGCTGCGAAAATCAGTGAAAATCAATGGTCGGGAACATCAACAGCAGTTCGGCGCTCGGGACTGCAAGTCCAAGAAAAGCAGCGACCGTAGCAGATAGAGTCCGCCGCAACAAAGCTTGGATCGGGTCGAACTCTCGGGCCAGCCGGCAGATTATATTTAGGTGAACTCCGCGGCATTATCCATGAAGGCACAGAGAACGGACAGATGCCTCGCTCTCGACTCTTGTCTTTGCCGTTCCTGTCCTGTCCCGTCCTTCGATTCCGAAGATCGATATGCCCGCGGAGTCCTCCTCGGATGCCGTTAGCTGTATAATGGAACTGTTGCGATTCTGCTTTTGCATTTTAAAATCTACTTTTTAAGTAACGCTTTCGTTTCTTTGATCGAACGTTCGTCGACGCGATACAATTGACGCTTTTCGCTTTTTATGTCGTAGAGTTCAGCACTTGTGCGTAACACTTGAACTCACGCGCCACACCTTGGCTGCGAGCGAACAATCGGAGTGAAAATATCTCGTGCGCGTGTTATTTAAAATATTAAAATACGCCTGTATAAAATCGCTAAATAATTGCAACATCTATTTTTTAATGCACGAACAACTTGTGAATATTTTTTAATGCACGAAATAACAGGTTACCCAAGTTTTTGTACAAAAATTTAAATGCAGAGATTGATAACTCACGTAGCAAACAAAGTACTGTTTTCGGCTTATTTTTTGCGCAAAGTTTTTGAAAATTTTTTTACTTCATTTCGATCCCAAGCATAAAAAAATTGCAAAATTTACATAACCGAAGGCATGCACTCTAAGAGCCAAGTGATCAGCGCTCCGATTAATTCGGCTAAAACGCGTCAAGAAAAAAAAGAGTAATCTCGAAAAGGAAGAAGCACTGCACAAAGGCGCGGAATCGGCGTTCCGGGCAAAGTAAGTCATGCGGCTGACTGAGGCGGTAAACAAAGAAAAATCCTTCGGCGATCAGCTGACCCTGCCTTCGAGCGGCGTGAGCCAGCCATTTTGTTAAGAAACACACGCGCCGGTCGTACAAGTTGCCGCGCGAGCCGAGCGGCGATATGACGTCACGTGGCCTACATGATAACCCGCCGGCCGACGAGCTAAGCAGGCATCGGCCTGTTTCTTCTGCGACTTGGCCACACTTATCTTCCTCCTATCTTCGCCGCTAGGCTCTCTCGCGCTCTCTACACACACCAGAGAAAGAGAGAGAGTCTTGCACGCGCGAGAACCGTTCTGCTAAATCATGTTTATTAAAGTTCGCTCAAGTTCGCTCGGAGCGAGCGAGCGACGACGCCGAGCCGCGAGCGATTATACGCTTCCGCTGAAATTTTAGATTTATTGTTCTGCGCGCGGGGGCCTCCTTTGCTCTCTTTTTTCCTCGTTTTCTTTAATTTCGGGGGACTTTCCGGGGAAATTTGACTTTTTTCCCGATGTAATCGGTTAGTATTGCGCAACGTGTTTCGACGATTCGCAATAAAATAAAAGTATTTTATTGGCCTTTTTATTATCGAGAAGCGCACGAGCAGCTCCGATTTACAATTTATTTTCAGGGCAATTAAAAATGCTGTTTTCGAGATTACAATTTTCAAAATGCTATTGCGTAACGCGGCGTGTGATTGGATAAAAACTGGTTTTGCAAGTAAAAAGTTGCAAGAGACTTAAAGCATGGAACATTTTTTCAAAGAAATATAAGTAATCTTATTAATTAAAATATTCAAACTTCTGCAGGTATAGAAATAGAACATTTGTTTTTTTAAGACCTTCTCGAGCCTCAATTTTGACAGGTATATAATGTAAGTTTGTCGAAAGCTTAAAGTGTTTCTTCTTTAATCTTAGCACTGATTATATACCTGGTAACAGACTTAACTTTATCTATATTAATAATGGCATGAGTCAGATTAAAAAAAAGTATTCTAGCGATTCTAGCAGGAAAACCGAAACCAGAGCTCTCTTTTACAGCCGCAACTTTTTCTACTTTTTTCTACTTGTTGCATTGAAAATAACTGTGAATCTCTGCGTACTAATCTGCTCGACCGCTAGTTATCATCGCCGAGAGTTGAGCGCGCGAAATTTAAATTTTAACGCAAGACCCAGCCTCCTCTCCTCTCCGTTAAGCGGCTCGATCCTCCTCGGTTGCAGCTCGTAAACACAAAGTCTTGCAAAAGCCCTGCGTCTTCAGCTCCTCGTTAAACATCGAGCGACAAACGTCGCATGGAAAAAAAGCTTTGACGAAAACTCGCTCTCTTCTACCACTCTCTTCTACACTGAGAGAGAGAAGCCAATGCGCTAAAAACGTCTGCTTTCGTTTCGTAAAAAATCGACGGAAAGAAAATAATTTTCAGAATGCAATAGAGCTCGCTCGAATATAAGCGGCGGAAAAAACGAAGGCGAGGAAGGCTCTCTCGCTCGCTGGCGCAGCGTCGGAGCGAGCGAGCGAGCGAGCGAGAGAGAGGGAGAGAGAGGGATCGAAACCGCTGCGCAGAACAGCGCGCCGCCGCTCGTCGTCGTGGCCTCATCGACCTAACCTACTTCGGCTCTCCTCCGAGGGACGCCCCGACGGCTGGCGCGACGGTGGCGCCAGCGCTCGAGGACGTCCGACGTCGCCTGACTGCCTGCCTGCCTCTTTCTCTCTCTCCTTTAGAGCCTGCCGCTGTTACTACTGCTTCGTTCTCCACCCGAGATCTCATCTTTTTCGAATATTTTCTATGAAAAACTTGGTGTTTTTCTGCCTCGACACCCGGATCAGTTCGAGTCTCACGAGTTTTATTGATTTAGATTTTTTTCCGAGAGTAGCTTTGTAGAGCAGTCGACGTTGCTGAGAAATTAATAATTTAACGTTCTAATTCGCATTAAAGAATAGAAGAGGAACCGCGATTTTTAGCAATCGCATTGATTTAGTGAAAGTTTGATAATCAATAGAACTAAAGATAAGTTTTTTAAATATTTCTGCCTGTTTACATTATTGCACATCCTTTTTAAGGCGAAGCACCGATATTTTTTCATTTTCCTTCTAAACGACTGAGAGACACTTATCTAGGAGGGGGTCCAAGTTATGCTTTCTCGTTGAATTTTTATGTAGCAGAATTTTCTCTTTGAGAATTTTCGTCGAATAAACGTACTTAACATTTATGAAGTTATATTACCCGAGTAATAAAAGACGTTAAATGCTATTGAAAGATTTTTTTTTTAATGAAAAAAGCTTTTATATTCTTCATATAACAGTTTTTTTATAGTACGTCAATATATTGATTCCTAATTATTAAGTACAAACTATATTAAAGAAAACTTGCAATGTTGGATATTAGAAAAGTATAATGCATGCCTAATTTAAGATAGGTGAAGTAATAAAATATTTGGAAATGATGTCTCAACAAATAATTAAAATAATTTTAATTCTCAATATTTATGATTTTATAACCAACTTGCATAAGTTCATTCACGGTAATTTAAAATCGATTTTCGATATGTTATAGCTCAAACAAGTGCATCTTAAAATAACTATATTATCATTTTCCATTCATAAATTAATAATATCGATTATACTTATGTAACAGGTTCTGATTTGCATTTCAGCATACAATGTCATGTGATATTGTTATTGTTAATTGTCGCAATAAATCAATAGCGATCATTAAATATTCGCAGCCATTAAATTGTAGAAAATTTAAAACCCACTTTCTTCCATGATAGTATGTACACGTAGATTTATATTATAAAACTATTATAAAACTATACAAATAGTTTCGAAAGGATTTTTCTAATTCTAATCAAACGTCATACTGTACAAAACACTTTCCAATAATTTTAGAAACTCCTGCAAGTATTTTTCCAGTGATCGTTCTTTATTTACTCGTAAAATTGAAAACCCTGGGAAATAGTTGGACGGAGGCAGCGAGAGATTTTCCAGCGCGAGGCTCGGGAATTCCAGCAATTTTTTTTTTTTCAAATGATTTTCGCGGTAAATCTCTTTAACGACTCTCTAATCAAACGCTCGAAGCAGCTCTCTCGCGCCGTTCGAATTTTCCCTACGACGCATTAGCAAAAAATCCGAAAAAATCGCGCGCACCTCTGACATTTATAATCGGGCAGCGTTCTAAAGGCGCGCGCGCGGCGAAGAAAAACACGGCAGCAAAAAAGTAGGAAGTATATAAAAGCGCCGGGAAAATAAGCCGCTCGCCGGCCGAACAAAAGTTTCTCGCAACAAAGGAAGAAAAAAAGCGTCAATTTAACAAACTCGTCCGCGCGCGGCGAGTGTTCTTCGGAGGTGGTGGAGACGCGGTTTGCGAAAGCGGCCAGGACATGCAAACGCGTATATGTATTATATACGTATAGGCGGCGATTCGAAATTGCGAGAGCGTGAGTTTTCTTCCTCGACGTTAACTACCGAGAAGTCGCTGACTCGCTTCGGATTGGAAAACATTGTGCAGGCGCGCCTCGCGGCTTGCGTCACTGCATGTGAATCACATCCGAGAGAGTCGCGAGTCGAGCCGAAGTATCTCTAAGAGCGGCCGTCGTGGCTCCCGCACGAGCGCAAACACCGCGAGCAGGAAAAATACCGAGAGCGATTGTTTACCGCGGAATTAGCTCCGCAGAGGAGCGATAAATATATTTCTATATCTAAAGTATAACGATGACCGAAAATTTCTGTAACCATTTCTGCAATTTTTCTTAACGGCTCACATAAAACATAGAGAAAGATCGACGTATTCCTCGAGAGTATTCGGTACTCGCGAGCAGCGGGGAGCGCAGCGCGCGGGATTTTTCCTCGGCATCGATTTTTGCGCCTTGCCCGCGAGTGAGAGAGGAAGAAAGCGGGGCTGCGTCGGCGGCGCAGAAAAAAAAAGCGAAGGTGAGCCGCGTCGGGAGAAAGAGAGAAGGAGAGAGAGAGCGATATCGAACGCGGGGGAGAAAAGGCAACGACGAGGGAGCCGAGGACGTGGAGGGCAACCGAAATTTCGGCCTGCGTGCGAGAAAGCGGCGACCTAAATTTAGAAAACTATACGCGCCGCTCCGCTTCTTCTGGCTATACGAACTTTCTGCCCGCGCGTGTACGGGACCCGGCGCGCGAGCTTATTTTTCTCTATTATCGTGCTTTTGCCTCGACCGTGTCAAAGGATTTATTGCTATCAATTGCACAATAAGCAAATATTTTACCTTCAAAGGATATCTACGTAAATATGCTGATTTTTAATGCAACGTAATACTTGGCGAAGATTCTCCGCGTCGAAAACGTGCTAATTATATAATTTAAAATAAAAGATAGTTCAAGTGCTCGACTGGTTTATTTGCATATTTACAATTCAATAAAAAGACTTGTGTAACCGATAGTTTTAAAGGCTCTAAATCGAGTTTTAAGGATAAAAATATTTAGGTAACTCCAGAAATTTAATGAAATGAAATATTTAACGCGCAAAACTCGACGTTCAACATTCAAAACAGTTGCTTCATATTATTTTTAAGGCTCGGATATTTTCCACCTGCCAGTCTATACAGAACTGAAAACGCGCAATTTCCGCGCAAATCAAGCGTGGAGTTACATCATCACTCTTCTAGGAACCATAAACATAATCAACGAAAAAGTAAACAAAACTATTCGGCCATAATGGCAGAAAAAGAAGGCAATTTCATCGGAGCTGTAACTCAAAGCGAAACCGGTGGGAGGCTGCCGCCAGTATAACGAAACGAGTTTGAGAAAATCGGCGCAGGAGGAAGGCGCGAAGTAATAGAGGCTAAAAGACAAGAAAGAGTCAGCGGATGAAGAAGACTAGAGGTGGATGAAGCAGAAGTATATGCGAGGAAGAGGAAAAAAGGAGCCAAGAGAGAGAGAGCTGCAAAGGAAAGAAAAGAGAAGCGGAGAGGGAATATTCCTGGGGCAGCGAATTCGAGCGGCGAGAGGCGAGGAGAGGAGAGGAGGTGGGAGGGCATCCTTTGGAACCGGTCCTTTCCTTGAGTCGGATGTGCGCAACGACTCTCGACTTCAACCTCGAGAGCTAACCGGGAGGCTCGCCTTCGAGCCTGGCTTTTTCGAAAATACTTCGGAGCGAGAGCTTTCGAGCAGATCTCATTTTCTCCCGATCTGCGGAAAGACCGGTGCTCGATCGATTGATAAAGCGCCTCTTACAAATCATAACCTGCAGAGATACAACCTGCTTGGAATTTTGGGAATTCTACTAAAAATCTTGTGCTTTCGAAATTATTTTAAAGCTTAACTTATATAATTTTAAATTGGAGGTCGGTATTGATATACGCTAAACATTTCATAACGCCAAGTTACGTCTGCAATATATAAGTGTAAAACGTTTTAGTGTTATATGATCATTTAGAATTCCCTCCCACCCGGAGCCTTCAAAAGCGGCTGCCCGTTCGGCCTAGTTTTCTTTTCGAAATTAATAAATTTTCGTTCGCAAGCAAATAGGAAGCAATATAGCAGCAGGAACGGAGCGACGAGTAAACAAGTAAAACAAAGGCCGAAAAGGGCAAAAGAGAAAATATCGCGAAACTGGAAACAGGTTCGGCATTATCTTCGAGCGGCTCCTCCGCGGTCCGCTGCGGGCGAGGACACTGCGCGTTTCGTGTGTCCGGAGTGCGGCAGTCTTCCCGACGGCCTTTCGCCTGTCCTTGCACACGAGGCGGCAGAGCTCTCGGCCCTTGGTGCAAAGAGAAGGATGGAAGCGTAATGAAAAGGGAGCCTGATAAAGTTAAAGAGAGCGATTCGGGCCGCGAGCGTGTGCGTGCAAGTGCGTGAAAGATCAAGGAGAGTGAAAAGAAGCTATAGAAGGAAGCTCGTTCTTTTGGCTTCTCTCTCTCTCTCTCTCTCTCCTCCTTCGTCCAGTCCTTTCACGCGCCGCGAGAGCCTTCTTTCTCATGGCTCGCTGCCAGCTCTCTCTCTCTCGCTCGCACTCGCGGGGACCAATGACCTTCCAACCTTGTCTCGCTATCTATCCTCCTTTCTCTTGTTCTCTCTGCCTCGGCTCTCCGCCGGCCAAGACATTACGCGCTATTTCCTCCTGCCTCATCCTACCTTTTTTTCTTTAACCCTTTGCTCTGCTCCGCTTCTCTCCTTATTCTTCGCTCTCCGCGCTCTTTTGAGGAATCTTTAACTGTAAATTATCGCCGCGCGGCCCGTCCCGGGGAGACATTTTTAGGTCAACGCGAACGTGTACGGCTCGGCGGATCAGGTATTATATAGGTTTCCTGGGCTCCTCCCACGATTTTCCACTGGGTCATATTTCTTAATGGCGCACGATGCGACGAAAAAAAGTTACGGAATGAAAATCAAACTTTTCTCGAGTCGCGCAGCGTACGACTGCCGCGGGAGAACGTGGTAATTTTGACGAAAAATAAATTTTAATTCAAAGCCTCGCCACGCGGACTGCTTCTACTTAAAACAGCAAACTCTATACGTTAAATAGCACTGCACCGGAGCCGTTGTTTGAATTTTTCGAGCAATTTTAATCGCGCAAACGAGAGCAATTAACGAGGCGGAATCGCGCCCAAGTCCTCCAGTCACATTAGCCGCAAGTCATGCACAAAAAGAAAGGGAAAAGCTCGGTGGAAGGAACGCACGAGGAGAGAGCGCGCGCCCGCGTATATATTTCTCCCCCCGCTTTTAAATCACTGGCCGTTAAAAATTTTATCAACTCCGGGGAGATTTTCGAAATTCCGGCGAGCCCTCGAGCTAGAAAAGGAGGAGGCGCGAAGAGGCGGCAGAAGAGAAGAAGAAGAAGAAGAAGAAGCAGCAGCAGCAGAGGGGAGGGTGAAAAAAGAGAGGCAAAAAGAGGGTCCGCTCGGTATGCAGTCGGCGGATGGGGAACGTTTTTCTCTCTGGCCGCCCCTCTCGCTCGCTCCCACGTCCTCGATCGTATAGCCGCGTCTCCGTCGCGGCGGGGCGCGTGGCAGCGAGTCTCTCGCTCCCTTTCTTTTTGCTTCTTATAAATTGCACGCCGGCTAGTCGCTCTCTGTCCTTCGTTCTCCGGCTCTCTCCCCTCCTTCTTCCTCTTCTTCTTGCCGCCGCCGCCGCCGCCGCCGCCGTTCTCTCTTTTTCTGCGTCGCGATATGTAGGAATCTCCGAGCGCGCTGCTCTCGCGCCTGCAAAAATCGAGAGAGAGAGAGACGCCGAGCGGCCGAGGCGCGTGCATGGATTATTTTCTAGCCTCGTCGGAGCGATCGCTTAAATTTACCGGCGATTTCATTATCCATGCTCGCGGGTGATTAGGTGTCGTTTCGATGAACAACATTTTTTAACGATGTTACAAAAGTGTTAAAATACGCGCTCTCTCGGCTATTGCAGGATATTTTAATTTTCAGTCGTTATTATTCAATTTTACGCTTCCACTGATCTTTTCTAACCGAATTTCACAACAAATTCAAAGACTATTTTAGGCAAGGAATTACACTGCTCGGACGTTGCAATTCCTCTTTGTTATAAAAAATTGTTAATTTCAAAATTTCTATTTGAATTTTTCCGTTACTTGCACTTTTCTATCATTTGTGGTATCGCAAGTACTTGTTGCCCTAAACTCGAAAATACCTGCGGTCAAAGCAACTTGATAAAATAAATAAAAACACAAGCAAATACTTCTCCGAACTAATCGGCCCCCGATTTACAAACGAAAAGCTACAAGGTAGTAAATCGCTTGGGCGCATCGAAAAGCTACAGCTCGGTAAACTTTCTCGTCATAACACGCGACTGTAGCTCGGCTTTAGCAGCGGCGGCCGTCGTTCTTGCGAGGCGAGTTTCGCCTCTCTCTTTCCTCGCCTCTCTAGCTGAAATATCGCCGCCGTCGCGACTGCCGCGCGCCGCGGCGGAGAGCAACTGCGAGCGTCGTCGCGCTTTGTACCGCGTCGCATTGTCTCCGAGGGAAGGCCGGACACGAGCGAAAGATGGGTTAAACGCTCGCTCCGGCTACCGTAATACACGCATTGTTTTATGAGAACGCGTTCCGGGGAAGAAAGTTATATCGGCCGCTGCATCGCTAGAGAAGGCGAAGCCTTGTAATTTCGAGTGAAAGTCGATTTACAATATGATACTGGAATGGGTTTGCCGTTCCAGTTTTTTTTTTTTTTCGGAAAAAGGAGGATGCACGCGCTTTGGGTATCCGGTGGATTTCTAGAACTGTTGTAGTTCTGATAAGAATGAAAATTTGAATTTTTAGAAGCACTTGAAATTTTAAAGGTCACTCTGTACGTTTAAAATTGGACTGGAGAAAGGAAAAAGTTTTATTTATTTTATTTACAAACCTCAATATCTGACTTCATTTATTGCAGCAATAAATAACTTAAATGAACCTTAATAAAACTCTTATAATTGCACAAAAATAATAAACAAGTTCATTTTATAATAGGTGAAGAAGCTAGTCAAAACAACATAAAAGCAAAGGGGAAGAGCCTAAGGAAACGACAGATCGGCGCCAGTGGATAACATAACCTTTCCTCCGTCGCTCACTTTACTTCTTGTCTCCTATTCTTCTTTCTTCGTTCTTCAGCTTTACTCATTCTACCGTTTTAACTAGACAGTAAGGATCACAAATTTTCTTGTATTTGAAGGAGTCAAGCATTTATTTATTTAAAACAAATCATTTAATTCTAAAAATTTTTCGAAAAGTGAAAATTTTGCGACAAGTTTTACAGAATTTTAGACTACTGTACTTCAAATCGAAATAATTATTCTGATTGGAGAATTCTTAAATTAAAGAAATTAATTTTTAAAGTAGACTATATCAATGCTTGCTTTATGATAAATTATATGTTACTCATGCACTTATAATTATGGCAATAAATTTTTCGAGTTTTCCACAAAGTTTTTAGAGCGAACACTAAATTTAACATATAATATAATATTAAATAAAGAAGTGAGGTCTTTTATTCAGGACTATCCATGCACAGTACCTCCGTGTAATCCGCTTAATGACATCACTCCGGAGTCATGTTTTATTAAAACAAGAGTTCGCTCGTTAACTCACATTGTTGACGCAATGTAAATAGGGCTTGACTGCGTTGACTGAGTACTCTTAGAATGCACGCAAGTGACCTTAAATTACGGAACATCTTCGCGGTGATTTTCTCGCAAAAGCTCTTGGACGCAATGGATTAAAATATTTCGTGGCCAAAATTAACAAGAAACGAACGTACTGCAAAATTAAAATTCTAATACTGCAATTCTCGCAGTTATCCGCGGACTCTTCGCTTGATCTCCCCCTGCCTGCATGAAATTATAGCACAGCGTTTATGCAGAGGAAAGTCCGGCGGAGAAATCCGGATGCAGAATTTCGTTTCTAAATGCGGCTCGCCGATCAATGGGACGCATTCTCCCGACTGATGTTTTTCAGCCCTGACAGGGCATTAGCGCACGCAATTTAGTTTGGCTCTCTGCGGTCTGCTCAGGTTCTTCGTTCAATACGTTAATTCGATTATTCGATTAGTGTCCGCGCGAAACCGTCAGTCGATTTTCCGAGAACTTTCGTTATTGTAGTCGGAAATGCTTTGAATAATTTTCTATTTGGACTTAGCCGCATCCTATAATAATAATAATGTACTGGTTAATTATAAATGTATTCAATGTTATATTAAATATTCTATATTAAATTTGTACATATATATATCTAAAACAGTTATACCGACCCTTTGAAATTCAATATGTTCTGGAGTTCTGTACAGGGTCCATTTGAAATTTTAACCGAATTAATTGCTACTAATTTCTACTTATACATGTATGGAAGAGTATGCACATTTCTAATTTATAACTAGAGGGTTTTAAAATTGATTATTAATTCAAACTTTCCCTCGATAATTGTTTTTTTTTAAAATATTCATCAAAATTTCTAGGAAGAATATACTTTGAAGAAAGGTATTTTTACAGGAGCGTTGGAGGAGGGAGTGGGAAAGCATTGGGCACTTGTAGACGTCCTACCGACTGTTCGCTAGGTGGCGTAGCGCAGGTTTTTCCTTGCTCCCTAGGAAACTAGGCTCCGAGATAAAGATGACCAGGTACAATGAGGGTGACCACATGGAAAATAGTTTAATTTAACGCATTTCACTTACACAAAATATTTACAGTTCTAATTATTAATTAAAGAGGTTTCATAGACAATCAAAATAATTTAATTTTCATGCAAATATGCACAATTCAGATATTCATGGGATATTTGACTAATTTTTATAAAAAAAATTAAAACGAGCTACGCGTAGGCAATTATTATTTTATAATTACTTTTACTTTCGTGACCTCGCAATAGCAGCACAGCTCCAACAGGCTTCACGGAACTTTCCGCTCTTGGGCTAAATTGTCACGAGTCGTTTAAGTGTTACTGTGCAACAAAACACACAAGGGCATGCCTTTCCCTGTTTATAAAGTGCCATCCTTGCCCGGCAGAGGTACCAGCACGGCGCAGCATCGTACTACGCGGACAGTCCGCTTTTTTTCGTGCAAAAAGTTTGGGACAAACGCCAATCATCAGCCCTACTGACGAGTCTTAATGGACTCCTACTACTCCTAGACGAAACGTCTGACCTCCTCTGGCCCCCTACAGTATATAAAATTATGGATACATTGAAGTTGTAACAACTAAATTAAAACATATGCCGAATTAATCTCTAAATGAAGAAAAGTTATATTTTCCTCGAAATAATGCGGTTTTATTTGCAATTCAATTTAAATTCCAATTGAGCAGCTTATTAAAAAGACTCAATAACGATCCGAATGGACGAGTGATAAACTCGTGTAATCCTTGCTGGAAGTTGTCACTATTATTATTTAAAATTGGCCTAGTTTTTTAATTTTTTTAAAAAACACGTCCGACACCGACCCTGCTAAAAACGACACCTTTTTCATCAAAAACTTGGTGAAATATTGGTCAAATTGAAAATAATAAGAAAATGATAATAATAAAATTAAATAATAAAATTGATTAACAAATAATAAATAAAAATAGATAATAATAAAATGATAATAATAATAATAATAATAATAATAATAATAATAATCATAATAATAATACATTATCTAAGGAAATTTCTGTAATTTTATCATCTAACTGATTGACCTCCCAAATATTAAAGTCAACCAAGTTCAATTCAATTACTGGCGCTCTTTTGATGTATTTTTTAATTTGTAAATAAATTTGTCCATTTTTATATACAAATTGTTCTATTTCCATTTTTTAGTATAACTGTATTGTTTGGATGATTGTCAGACAGAATCATCTCTTTGTATTGTAAAACTGAAACTTAAGCTTCCCTTATTTCAAGAACTTCTGCTTCCAAATTCATTTTTTCAATTGATTTACTTAAATATTTTTCCATCTCAAATAAATGTCTATAATATTGAGCTAGAATATTCCTTGGTGATCTTAAAATACTACTTATTTTTCCTAAATAGATTCAAAACTAAAAGCACTTATTTCATTTAAATTACAACCAGTGTTCTTAATATCGTCGCTAAGATGAATTAAATTGTGTAAATTTAAAGAAACCAATGATTTGGCATATAAAGCAGGAGCTTTATTTTCTTTTTTTGCATATATTTTTGGCATTTTATTTTATTTTTATTCTCCATTATGATAAATTACTGCTACTGATATGCTTCGTTCTCTCTCTTTCTTTCTTCTTTTGTGTGAAGTTTGATGAGTGTTTACGTTGCTGGATCGCTCGTTGTATCGACTAACTTTAAAAATATTTATACTACTCTAATCTCAAAATAACGACTTTGACATGATTTTTCGATGCTCGTCGTATAAAATTATGTTCGATACTAGTGTTTAAGTTCATTATTTACCTCGTGAGACATTTTTCGCTCGAACGAAGCGAGAATAATCAACTTCCACAACCGTGTCGAAAAGTACTAAAAATATATGCATTTGCTCGCTACGAAAGAGATCGGCGAAAAATGTTCATATTTTGAATATAAAATTTTAATCTACATTTACATTCTACATTTACTTATTAATCCTACAAAATTTTAATTTACATTCTTATTTAATATATAAATTTTAATTTAAATTCTTGTTAAAAACATTTCACCAACGAAATTGAGGAATTATTGGCGAGCTGGCCAAAAATAATGGTGAAATTTTCCACAGGGATATGTTATAGTAGTAGAAATGACAAAACAAGTTTTATACCAAACCTTCTCCTAGAAAGATGCACATTCCTGACATGCACACGGTTGATTGATACAATACAAGCGCACCAAAGACCCTTCGACAACCAATACAAAGCAGCGAAAAAGCCAAAGAGAAAGAGGGCCAATCGACGGAAAAGATCCCTCGCCTGGGCCGGACCCGTATAATTACGAGACTCCTCGCTTTTATTTTCGCTTGGCATTTTCCGCGTTGACCGAGCACAGCGTGCAAGGCGGCGAGTGAACGGCACGAGAAAGTCATTCCGCGGCTTCTTGCGTAAGGGGCTGCTGTCGCTGCCCGAGGGCAGCTTTTTGCCTCCTGCAGCCCGACTGCCAGTGGATTTTCTGCCGATGCCCCAGAGCTTTTTTTATACCGGACGGGAGAAAGCTTTGCGTCCGCGAGATGTTTTTAGTTTTCTGCTGCTGGTGGCTTTAGAATTTGAGAAAAAATTCGATAATGCGAAGCTGATGGACGGTAACTCTTATAATTATTCTATTGAAAGACATTTGATCATGATAGAATAAGAAGAATAAAAAATAATTCTCGATAAAATTAATAAATAGCCAAAATTATATTGTACGTAAAACCTTTTGCTTTATTTTAAACAATTTTAAAGGTTCTAAAAAAATGCAAATATTTGAAAACGAATTTAAAAAATTCTTTACATATCATCAATAATTAACGATAAATTAATTAATGCTTACCAAAGTTCACTTGGGTTACTTTATCAACCATTGTAACCTCTTTTCTTGTTAGAGCGCGTTTCTAAAACAATTTATTAAATAAAATTAATTAATAAATTAAAACTTACGAATGTTCATTTGGGCCCCTTTCTCTACAACTTCGGTAGGTTTTTTGGTAGAATTTGGTAGAATTTAATACATGTAATATAAAAATGTTGAATTTAAAAATTTGGGCTTACCTAGTTCAGTGTATCTTCCTTTTTGGGTGATCGTTAATAAACAATTATAATTTTTCACGCAAGTTAAGATACAACAAAAGCATCACACTTAAAAATAAAAATTAATAACAAAAAACTTTGAAATTTCTTAGCCATTACGAGTAATTAGAAATGTCAAGGGAATTCAACAGAAGCGGAAATAAATTAAGTCGTGAGAAATAAGTCAGGGGGTCGCAGAATATGAAAGTGATGGCAGAGCGGAATGATTTACCAGCAAAGCAATCACGAATCAGAATAGCGCGGGTCAGGGAAATTCCAGATAAAAACTTTTCTATATTATCATGCTGCGCAACTTCTTATTTTGAATGAAAGAAATCTAACTTTTTTAGTCATACTTCCATCCTTTTTATATAAACTAGAGCAGTTTCTTGGTAAACCTTAAGGTAATTAATAAGTATGCTCTTTTAAATGATCAGTTTATACATACATAAAATCAGTTCATATATACAAAATACATAAAAATGATTTTTTATTTTTTCTTCCGTTTTTTATTCGATGATTAAACTTTTCTTTAATACTATCTTCCGCTGCTTTCATCATGGTACTCACTAAAGTAGCATATTTGTTACAAGACTGCTTTATACAATTTTTCTGCCAATATATTATTTTCATTCCTTTGGTGCCTCTAGAGCGCGAACCTGGAAAGATAAAATAAGAATTTTATTTGTACTATTATAAATAATTAATTAATAAAAAAATTACTTATGAGATGTTTGAAGATACCCGAGAGGGAGTGGGAGCATTAGAATAAAGAAAAGGATTTGTTCATTGACCTGAAACAGAAATTTATATATTTTTTTTATAAAACAGAAACAGAAATATATAATATATTTTACAGTAAATAAAGTTTCATTTACCTGCATTATTCTGGCCGACTACCAGTGGCAAAATTCCTAAATTGTTTGTTGCTGCTGTTGCAGCTAGAAATGAAAAATGTTATTAGTATATAGAATATCCTAATTTATCTTAAAATTATTATTGTATTTACTCGCAATGTCAATCAATAAAAGATTTAGTGGCCGCATAATTTAACGTTGATCCACGAGAATTTAACGTTGATGCAGGAGTAAATATAGGGTCAGCAGTCCGATATTCAGCAGGATTCATTGATTGACTTGAAAATTATTAAATTTTATTAAAAACTTGTAAGAATTATTATTAATTTTAAATTGTTCGCACCTCCTGCAGCAGCTGGCAAATAATTCATTGGGTCGGCATGGACGGCTATGGTCAATTGATTTTTAAATTCTGAAATGAATTCAGAATATTTAATAATATAGTCAATTTCACATGAAAATCTGAAAGTTGCAAAATAAACTTTGAGAACTTTCTAATTTTACAATTAAGGTCTGCGTATAAACCTATGAAAATTTAAAAGTTTTCTAATTGTTAATTAACTAAATATTTTTAAATTAGAAAATTATTTTTTGACCCCGTGGGCGCAAAATTTGATTTTTGAAATAATACATTCCCGTACTAGGGCGGAAGCCCTCACAAAAAAAAATCCAAAAAATTGATCCGCGGACGAGGAAAATCGGTTCAGTAGAAGCTGAGATCTAGGTGTATACACACACCCATAACACACGCATGCACGCACACAATATTAGATTAGATAAATTGTATTTTCTTGATTCCCGCCCGAAAGTACGTACTTCCCGGCTCAATTATAGGCCAGAAAGAGCGACTTTTTCGGTTTG